>JAGQAX010000008.1:15086045-15686045 GCA_019142605.1 Cephalopholis sonnerati | reverse complement strand
ACAAATTCAGTGTGAAAGCTATGGAGAGGTCAGTGTTTTTTTTTATTGCTGAGGAGGAGGGTGTCTCAGCCAGGCCTGAGAAGCTAAATAAGGTTCCAGCTGGTTTTGCCAGCTAACAGCACATGATCTGTGGAATGCCCGTGCCTCCGCTCGGACACTCAGCAGGCCTCACTGTTGACACACAGACTTCTGAGAATGTTCACACAACCAAGCTGGACCTGAACAGATAGCTCGAGTATCATACAGATACTGTAGAGTGACCGACAGATGGGCGGGCGGGGGGTGTTTGTTCTTATCTGACCTCTTTGACTCACTCTAAACACACACACTCACACACACTCAAAGGCTTGCGGCATATGGTAAATGAGTTATAATAGTCAAATATGCATTCATTTATTCTGGTATGACGTCCTTCAAAAAAAGACTAATTTATCAAGTGATGACCGTGAGTGATATGTTCCAGTCTGCCAGCGCACAGGCTTTTATGTAAGTGTGCTAGAGACTGATGACTGAGGCTATATTGGCCGAAATGTCTTGAAAAGACAGAAAAAGTCAAAGGTTGCTTTTTATATGGCCCTCAATATTAACTTCAAAGCTCTTTTATGGCACACTATCACTGTGGAGTAGCTTTACGGATTCATGGCTCGCTCAGTTTCAGTTGAAAAATCACAAAAAAAGTCAGATGGAAAAACAATAAAAATGTAGCACAATACAAACTGCAAGATGAAGGGCCAGAGTCAGCACGTATGTGTTCAATAAACACTGTTTGAGGAGTGGGGAGATTTTATCAGCTGGTTGCTTTTGTGACTGACTGTTGTTTGGCAGATCATGACTGACTGGGACTGGACTGATATGCTGGAACACTGATATTACACTACTGATACTGCTGCCATTTATTTCTGCAATAACAACAACAGCACCAAAAAAGTAGTTAAGCCACAGTAAACAAAATCTTAGGTGAAGGGTGACAACAGTAAAATTTGCAGATTGTCAAAAGTAGGTCTTAACTGGCAGGTTTTCTGAATAAATATTATGTATGTGCCACACTACAACTGTATGCATTGGCAACTCAAGTTGATGCACATAGCTGTTTGGGTATTTTGTAGCAGACAATGAAGGGGAAAAAAGACAAAGCACTAATGATTCAGTGATGTACTTGGCCTTTGGTGTGTTACAGAAAAATGTAGTGTTATGGACAACGTGATACTGTAAAATCTAGTAGTAATTTTGATGCAGCGAAACTATTTGAAAACCAAACAAAGCCTGTAAATTTGCAAACAGGATGAGAGTTATTTTTAGTGTCAGCGTTACAGTTTACTGAACAATAAGAAGCTGCTGTGTGTGTGAAGCACACTGTATGGACTGGAGGAGGTTATATTGAATCATGCTGAGGTGTGTGTCTTTGTCAGACTTGCACCTATAGACAAACTTTAATGTTTTTAATGAACGAGAAATGACAGAAAGATCTGACTGTACCAGACGATTTACATACAGCACTGCAGTTGCTCTAAACCTTTTACAGTGGATTTTACTTGAAGAAGCATGTCACTGCTGGAAAGATGGTCTTTCCATAAAACTGGGCTGTCTGTACAGTAGTAGAAAGATGCAAATACGTTTGAAGTTAGTGATACATGACCAGTGAAAACACAGAAAAAGGGCTGCGGCATATGCTTTTGCTCAAGAGGTAGAAAACCTACAACTACCAGAATGCACTGCGCTGCACCAGACCAATAAACACTTACACTGGTGGATGATATAATGCAAGTTTAGCGTCCAAAAACAATATGGCAATGGGCTGGTAACAAATGATCTTGAATTACAGCTAAATAGTAAGCTAAAATATGTTTCTGAAAACATGTTAGGCAAGAAATAGACTAGGACTGCCCCCGATGAAGAATTTTACTAGTCGACCAATAGTCATCATTTAGCGCCATTGGTCGACAAGTCGCCCGCATGTTTATGATATTTACGTAATTATTATATTATTATTATATATTGTGGGTGGGGCAGCACAGTGGTTTGAGTTCAAGGTCTGAGAGAGAATAGTATCAGTAACAATGTTAACACTGTGCTACATTACAGAGAAATACAAAACCGTACTAATGAACCTTCATTAATATAGGCCTATATTTTATCTACAAGAGCACGTCACACACTGAGTGAGCCGCCTGTTTATGACGCTGTCGGCAAAGCAGTAATGATTGTGCTAAGTGGCTAATGGGCATGTAGCTACTTACATGTTTCAGATGATACGTCATTTTTGTAGTCGACGAATGATAGGCAGATGTTTGCCTGCAGAGTTTACATATCACCTTGGGTTCATCCTTCACCTTCTCAAAATGATCCCACACTTTGGATTTCCTGCCCGAGATGTTATTAACTAGCCTGTGTAACAACCACAGGTACCAGCCCTGTAAATTAACTTGACTCCTGTCTGACTGCTCAACGTGGCCACTTCCTGTGTCTGTCCTTTTTAATTAGATTCCCACATGGTCCAGTCATAGGTTTTGACTTATTTTGACAAGGCGCAGCTCCTACGAAAATGCACTTTTTTTTGTCTGTGACCAAGTGACCAATGAAATCTTGCCAACTAATGACCTTTCTGGTCGACCAACCTTTGGTCAACTATTAGGGGGAAGCCTTAAAATAGACAATAGAATCTTGGTTTATATTTGATCAGTACTGTCTTGTTCTACTGTTTGACCTGGTGTTTGTCTGAAATTGCAACACATTCTCACTCAAAACTTATCAAATACTGACGCTCGATCAGTGCCGCTCAGCACCAAACTAGGGCACTTTAGGTTCTCCTCCTGTGACAGGGATGGCGTGTCCAATTCCGCTCGTTACATGCATAGTGCCTTTTCAAAATAAACCTCTGTTTTCACAGGAAATATACAGTTTCTGAATGTTAAATTCACACAGTCTCTTTTCTAGATAAACTTTGAAGACTAGTCTTTAGGTTTACCTCCTTAGGTTTAGGCAACAAAGGGACATGATTAGGGTTAGAAAAAACTAGTTTAAAATAACTATATTTCTTAATAAGATAATGTCATGCCACATGACATACCTCATGTGACATGTCATTAGCATAGTATGCTAAACATACTAGTACACTGCGTAGGTATTAAAATAGCTCGATTGACTTTTGGTTGCACACGGGACATGAACAGCACATTCCAGGTGAAAGTCCTGAGTCCAAAGAGGGGTGTCTCTTTCTCTCTCGATCCTCTTATATTTTGTCATTATGTAGAAGTACAATCTGTTGTTCAAGCAACAGCCCTGAAGCCAGCGAAAATCGGCCAGACGACGTGTTTGAGCTGAAAGATGAGCAGGGAAATCTGGGCGCTGGCAAGATGGAAGGAAGTTTAACAGTTCATTTACACATACTACCCACATTGTTATCATCCAAGGCTGGCTGAAAATCGGCAAAGTATCCCTTAAATGTGGTTGCCAGAAGTTTTGTTATGTCAATCTTTCTTTTCCACATGTGGGAAATCATCTGTATGGAATAGATAAGGACAAAACAAAACTCTAAAAACTTTAACCCAGGTCTTGTTTACACTGTACCTGGCTGTGTGTTTGATAAAATCAACCTGACAGGGCTGAAGGCTGAGAGATTTAGCAAGACTCCTCTGCTGTGCCAACTTTCAGTTCCAACAGGATTAGCCATACAGCTGAACGCCTTGTACGGCTTCCTGAGCCATAAAGAGTGCATGCCCTCCTCCATGTTTTTTTTTGGTCTCTGTCCTCCTGTTGACTTGCACAATAACAACTCCTGTTCTTTTACATTACTAGCTTAATTCCTCCATCCCTCTATCACTCCTCTTTCACAGCTTTCTTCAGGCCCTCCACCACTCTACTGTTTTATTTCACCCTTCCTCGACCCTTCTTCACATCTGTCTTCTTCATGGATGAGATTTCTTTCTGTCTGCTCAGAGAGATATGAAAGCAGGGACAGTCTATTCAGTAAAGCTTTCAAACAGGCTGTGCTGTCACACATACAGTCATGAACATCCATCAAGTCTTTTCCACTTTACTTTGCTCTTGAGGAACAAAGAACACAACACTCTTCAGGCAGGAGGTGTCCCGACGTTACATGAAGGGATTTATAGGATTTTGGAAAGGATGTCTCAACTTCCTTTGACTGATCATGTGACTTGTTGGATTTTAAATCCACCAGCAGCTTCCTTCTTCTAATCTCACCTTAACTTCTCTCTTTTGTCTTCCTCTTTGTCTCTCCTTCCTGTGAGGACACTTGAAGTGAGACTGTGTGTGTCACTGGGAGTTATGGTATTAGATCTCTTTTGTCAGACAAAGATCTGGCTAGATTTCAGTCTGTCAGAAAACACGGAACTTGCTGCCATGTGATTTGTCAGATGCAGTAAATAGGCATCCTGTGGCCTGGGCAATTAAATGATGATTTTGGCTTCAAACGATTTTGAAAACAAGATAATTGAGATAAAACAGTCATTGAGCCACATTCCATTTTGCAATGATGCTCTCGTTTTGTCTTGTGTTAATAATCCAGCACACCCGTTTCTTTTACATCTGTGTTCTTTCGCCAGTCCCTGAAAGCCCAAACTTACTCTCAACCAGGCTGTGACAAATTTTGGCTCATCTCAAACCAGTGTTTTAGTTGAATTATATTTAAAGTATAAGAAAATCTGCCATTAAAAGACATTTTATTAAAGTTCAATAAATGCCAATGAGTCTATGAATAATCATGTTAGATAACTGTGATCTCAATACTGGCCAAAATGATCATGATCATGATTATGATTTGTGCCATAATTGAGCAGCCCTACTAAGGACAGATTTCCTCTTGTATGCCTCTTCCTTTTCTCTAAACCCTACTCTGTTCACCGTCAACAAATCACGCTGAGACCTGTATTCAAACATGCTTTAGTGAGGTGATTAGCTTGACAGGACAGAGCAGGTCCTTTTTTTGTAACTTAACTCAAACTACATTTTTAAAGCTGAGCTAAGCAGCAAACTTTGCTTAGTTCACTTTATATCAGATACATCTGTAATCCTTGTTTACAGTGGTCAAACTTTTTAAAATTGTTCTTTGTGCACTAGTTTATCAGTGCTGGTGGTGTCTGGCCTTCATTCATCTTGAAGGGTCAAGAATTTTGATCAACTCATTTCTGTTAAAGTGACATGTGATTATGTGAGTCCCTCAACAAATTGTTGTTAAAAGTTAAACACCCTGCACACCCATGCTGATGTTTTCAATTATTAGCTAACAAGATGACTGTCTGGTAGAAAGAGATGTCAGTCAAGCTCAGCATGAGAGAGGTCATCTCATTAGTGAAAGTGAAAACACCTGTTGTGGGTGTGCCATGTGCGGGAAAGACCTTTAATATTCTGCTTTATCTAAACATCGCCTCCCCACATAAGAAAACACAGGTAATAAAATAACCTGTTCTGAACTGGCATATAGATAAGGATGTGATTAAATGAGACCAAAGGGCACTAAATAATTAACAACAGCTGACTGGAGAATTTAAACAATGTGAAATTGATACGCCTCTGAAATAAATTTGCTTATTTTGAGACCATAGTGGCTAAAAAATAGTACACCTATCAACCAGTAGATAATAATACAATTATTCAATACAGTCACTGATGCACTTTTTCAAGCTAAGCTAAGCTAGCTAATTGGAGGTAAGCTAAGCTAAGCTAGCTAATTGGACATGCACAGCATGAAACAATATGCAAAAAAATTAATATCTTTTGCAGGTGTAAAGTTAGATGTGTTTGTTTTCTAAAATATAGTGTGAGTTTATAGGGTATTCACAGTCAAAACTGTCAGCATTTCTTGAGTCATTATTATTAATCAACTACTCAATAGCATGATGTCCTGACAATGGCACAAAAGTAGATTTATGTAATATTTAAATATAAGCAAAAAAGCTTAATTCTCGCAGCTATACAGTTATCCTACAGTTATCCTTGAGATCGGGGTTGTAAAAGGGAAAGCATAGAGGGAGGGAATGTATCATAGACTGCAAAAATAGTGGACGTAGCTACCGTGACGTCACCCATTGGTTTGTGGACTCCTGTTTTGAAGCCTCGAGTTTGGCATTCCGAGTCGCCATCTTGGTTTTTAAGGAGCCAGAATTAACCCTATTTGGGCCAAAGGCTGGAGCTGTGGAGGAGCGAGGGGTGGATCTGATTGAGAGGACACTATTGGCAGACAGCCTGTCAGCCAAAATGACTTTCCCTTAATTATGCGTAACTTTAAGCCTTAATAAAATGTAAGCAGGTGAGTTATACAAAAATTCAACCCCAGTGCAGTTGTCATGAACAGGGAAATTAGCAATGGAGACCAAAACTGTTTTTGCTACCAGGCTGCAAACACAAAAATGAATGTACTGTTGAAGACGGTTAACTTAAGCTGAATGTTAATGAGTGAGTGAGGTTCTCATGCATGTGTGTAGCCAGGCAAAGTGATCGTGGTGCATAACATCACCGAAACAAAAAAAAAACAAGCGACTAACTATGGCCTTTTATCAGCTCTGCATTACTAGTTTCTCTTGTGAGTTCTCTCTATTAAATCTTTGTTTTGCTCCTGAGTAAAAATATTGATTGTTATTGATTGTATCCCTAGTCAAACAGAGGAGTGTTGATTGAAGTCATTGATCATAAAGTAGCTGACAGGAAGCTCTGCAGCCTGGACTGACCTTCATTTACAGCCTTACTTCAGTAACTCAGTCACTGGAAGTTGCATTTGCATTCTCATATCCTGAAAACAGTTGTGTGATAATATTTAACCGGTGCTGTTTACTGCAAGTTACATTTTAAAACAAACACTGATGCTGCAGGGTCATGCAAACCCCATAATACTACTAGAGGACATTTTCATATACATCTTCATAAATATTTTGCTTTGTTAATATCTTGAACCTACAGTAGGTCATGCTGACAAAGGGTGATGCCAAGACTGAGGGGCTTTTACATGGAAAGAGTAAAGAATGGGGATTAAATGAAACTCAACCCAATCACGCTAGAGGGAGTTAAACAGAAATCTGAGCCCTTGCTGAACTCATCAGGTCAGAGTGACCCATAAGGTTTAGACTGAGAACAAAATCTTCTCCGCTTAAAACATTTTATCGAGCAGCACCTGAGCCTTTGTGCTTTTGTACATGTCTACTGTGTAATTATGTTTCTGTACACAGGGTAATGATGACATTGCAGTTTTCAGTAGTAACCAATGTTTACTCTCCTCATCTCTTTCAGCTTCTAATAACTGGTGATTTTATGGCGGGAGATTTTTGTGTTGGTCTTCTCACCATGGTGATGTCACGGAGGCAGTTTTTACATGTTTAGGGCTGACATGGATTTCTAATGACTGAGCAGGAATATGGATCCCATCTGTCACTGAGGCTCTGACATGTTTCTCAGTGCAGACAGAAGCACAGTTTCTATGATATGTTTTGAAGCTGATTTCTGATCTCTGGCATGAATCCTACTGAGTGTTTAATAGCAAAGAACATTCAGAGGAAGTTGTTTATGGTGTACACAGTGTTTCCTGTGTTAGAGATAGCCAGGCAAACACAGCATGTGAATACACTCTTGCTCACAGACAGGTGACCACTGGAAACAGTTATCCATCAGCATGTCCTACTATAGTCCATTAGCCAGGACACACACACGCACGCACGCACACACATATGTTGAACAACTCTACTCCAAGTCAAAGTGCTTCTAAATTATCAGCTGTTGAGAGTAAGGAAATCCCCTCTGGCAAGGACAAACCCCAGCACTCAGCTGCTGAATTGTGCCGCACAGCACAGGCATATTTTGTGCATTGATGCATTGGCTGCAGTAGCACCCAGCAGCAGACAGGCTAATGTTTTCAAACTTTTGGGCAAACTGGTTACACAAAGTTAGCTCACAGGCTGACTGATAAGATGTGTACTCATAATTTGCTGTCCTGTGCTGACTCCTACCTCAGGATAGACTGCTGGAAACTGTAAAACATTCTGTGGATTAATACACATTCAACAGTGGACCAACTGAAAAGGTGCAGCAGGGTGTGTTCTCAACAAGCAGCAACCACTGGGGCTGAAAAATGAAGCCAACACAGACGTGCCAAAAACTGTAGTTCACTAAATAGCCGATAGTGTCCTCAGCTTCTCGGTCAGATCCACCCTTCACTCCTCCAGAGCACCAGCCTCTCACCCAAATTTGGCCACTTCTGGCTTAAATAAACTAAGATGGAAACAGAGTCCACAAACACTCTATGGCTCTTTAGCCTGATTTATTACTTGATTAATAACTGTTTTATTCAATGTAAAATATACAATGTATGCATAATTAACATTATATATTTTTAGTGTAGGCTACAGTGTAAACCAGTCTAGCTGTGGCAGTTGTGCCTTAATCAACAGATAGTAGATACACTTGAAGCTAGACTAAACTTTTTTTGTGGTAAGAATTATATTTTGTGCAGCAGTATGTGAGGCTCAATCAACTGAAGATTAATCTTAATCTTGGAAAACTGAATAAATCTGGTAACACTGTTAAAAATGTTAGGCAGCTCTAAAAGGATAAATAGCGTAAAAACATCAAATGCAAAATGGTAAATTTATCATGTCTTTCAGTATACTGTTCATTTTACTTGTCATTTATATTACATTGAATGGATTTAATTTTTTATTAAATAGTGTATCACAGAGGATTGACTGTAGCTCCATATATCCATTTATGTAGAGGGTATGCATGTCAGGAAAGAGGAGAACACACAAACATACACATCTCAGTACTATAGTGAGTTTAGATGCTGTCATATCTGTTGCAGAACATCAGGCACACTGTTGTGATTACTCCTGTTCACATGTATTAAAACTCACTTGCATGTGTTGACAGGTTGTCGATGTGATGATCAGGTGGGCTTGATTTTCTCAGCATAGCGAGGTGTGACATTTGTTATTGTATGTTTGTGCATTTTGTACATTTTTCTGTGTGCATGTATAACTGCATATTCATAGATGCTTGATGGTATCATGCACATGCAGCAAATTTCCGCATTCATGCATCAGTTAATGCATAATGACATGAAGATATAATTTTACGCGCGTTTGTGTTATCAGTTAGATATTGACCCTGGAAACCCATTCAAAATACACCACAGAGTTTGAATATGGATATCGGTCCGCTTTAGGTGCCTGATGTATGCTGTTTGTGTGTCTCTACAGTATAAGAGATGATATGGTCTTACGATCTGATGGCCTTAAGGAGATCAAGTTGACCCAAACAGTGAGCTGGGCCTGACTCAGTCTTCTTAGGGTTGATGTCAGTTTTGGATGGAAAGAGTTTTCAGTGCTGTTACTGACAGAGGTTTGGGTGGTGCAGCACTGGTTTTTCCTTTAGGAGCTCAGACTGAATGTCTGTGGTCTGTGTTGTAATGTCCATATTGTTACAGTTGAAAGGAGTAACTGATTAACAGAATGCATTGAGAAATCATCCGTGGGAGGGATACATACATCATTGTTTGAGAATCTTCTCAGAGACACTGGACTGCACTCTTTGTCTGTACACTAACAGACATGGTATTTTGTGGGGACACTAAGAACAACTGGGACTGTAACTAATGCTTAGGCTACCTTTCTTATCTTTCTGATGAATAGGCCTGGTTTTTCTAAAAAAAAAAAACTATGACACCAGAGCCAGTAACTGAAATAAGATTAAGCAGATGAAAGCTTAATGAACCCTTAGTACCCATATTCATGTTGTGTGACAGCTACTGTACATCACTGTAATTTTCTATAAGAATCAGTCATGATGCTTGCTAATGCAGGGGCTTGAATCCTGTGGTTGCAAGTGGCTCTTCCTACTCATTACATCACCTGCCATATGTAATCTGTGTTTAGATGTGTATCGCTGTGCTCTGTCCTAGTTCAGAAATAAGTTGCATTATGAAGGAAGGCAACATCTGCCTTTTTGGACCGAGGACCAAAACAAATTGAAGGGCGGGACGAATGCAACATATTATAAACATGAACATTCACTGAGCCAATATAATGAAAAACATTTTAAAGTGGAATTTCAAGAAAATAAACAGAATCAAAGTGGAAAACCACACCTTGTCCCCAAGAGGGTGATAACAGTTACTGTTGTTCTTGAGCAGCGGCTCAGTCAGCCCATTGAAATCTTCCACTTCCTTTAAACTCAACCCAATCCTGTTATTGTAAGCTTGCTATGGGACAGTAAAGGGTGGGAATGTTGTGGGTACAACATATATAAGATCCTGGTACTGTTGATCCTCATACTGCTGAGCTTTAATTTGGAAATACAGTGTTGTTTGTTCAGCAAACTGTGACTGTAATAACATCACTGATTCAGGGCACTGGCTTTGTGTTTGTGTTATAAAGAGCTGTAAAGACTTTCCTCTTTATTTGTCACCATCTGTGATTCTTAATAGGTTTGGGGTTTCAGATTAGATTTTCAAATCCATAATAATCTTGTTTCTAACTTTTTCAGTCCAGTGCCCACCTTGGGGCTTTTGTTTCAGTCATCACAAAGACTAGAAGAAACATGTCATTGCAGCCTGTCATATGTTCTGCTGTGACTGTATGGTTTGTCGTCATTAGCAACAGTGTTTGGAGGTCCTTCACTCCTAAATAATGGAAACTGTGTGACCTAAATTCTACTTCCCACAAGGCACCAGGACCTGACTCAATATGTCTAAGAGGAGGCCTGGGTGGAAAAAGAAAGATGAGTGTAGATAAAAACAGGAGACAGAAAGATGGTACATAGAAAGTAGAGAAACAGAAAAAACACAGCTGTGTTTTTAATGATGGCAGAGTGGGAGTCCAGCTGTACATATCAAGCAGCTTGTCTTGGGGGTTGTGTGTGTGTTTTCAAGAGTTTACTATTAATAGAAACTTAGCCAAGTTCCTCTTCAGTGCTGGGCTGGCAGCCTGCTGCGCAATATTATCATGTCTGTCAGCCATGTTTTTGTCTCACTGACACTGTAGCTCACTGAATTGACTAACTGGTTCTTAATTTTACTGATAGCGGTGTTTCACTGTATAGAGTGTAGTTAATAAAGGGACCTGCCAACTTATACCAGTATTCTAATATGGTTTTTTACAGCTATATTGTACCACTGTACGCTACGATCTTTAACTGCTCTTGAACCATATGCTTAATTAGATTAACTGCATCCATTTGATGCTCATGTGCTTTAGATGACTATATTCACTGGTCTCTTAATGCATCCTCTCTGTGCTGTTCCAAGTGAAGACGCCTTACAATAACATTGAAATAAGTCATCTTCGTAAAGGTGATGTGTTCAGTTTTGGTTGTCAGTGTGTCAGAGAGGTGTTGATTCAGTTCTGTGGTTGTTTTGAGGCTTGTTAGTGGTAGGGTTGCAGATATATTAAGAAGTTTTTCTAATATTTTGTCCACCCTCTTTACAAGTTTGACAGTAGAGATGAAATGTGTAGTCAGTTAGTTGTAAAATATTCTGCAGCTGTTTTCATATTTGATTTATTTCAGTCATTTTCAAAGCAAAAATAGCAAAAAAAAAAAAGCCAAACATTCTCCAGCACCAAGCTCGTCATATATCTCCAGAATTGAATATTTTTCGGTTTTAGACAAAACTCATTTTAAGACATGACCTTGGACTTAAGGAAGTTGCAAAAGACATTTTTCACTTTTTCTTGTTTATTTTTACATTTTATAAACTTAGGTTAAATCAAAACTAACTTTGGAGAATAGGTAGTAGTGTGCTCGAGGACTGTCTTTATCATATGAGACTCAAAGCACGCAGGTGCTCTTGAAGAAAAGGGTCAGCACATGCATGACGCAGGAACAAATGCGTTTGAATTATGTTAAAAAGCCTTTATTCAAAAAACATGGTTGCTTACATTAAAACACCGACCAGTTTAGACTCTAAGGTCTTCATCAGGATGCAAAATGGTGAACTGGAATCAAGCAAAAGATTTTATAAACTTGGTAGGGGGTGTCACTCAATCCTGATTAATAATTGAATGCAGGTGGGTCACAACAATGGGCTACAATGAGAGGCCATTTTGAAGGCGAGATGCCTCCAAAAGTGTTCAGAAAATGGTTAGTGTTGTTTAATAATTTCTCATTTTATTAGCTCAGTCCATAGGGACTTGGCTTGGGAACCGGAGGGTCGCCGGTTCAAGTCCCAGCCCGGACCAAAAATAAGGAGTGTGGACTAATAGCTGGAGAGGTGCCAGTTCACCTCCTGGGCACTGCCGAGGTTGCCCTTGAGCAAGGCACCGAGCCCTCCCCAGCCGCTCGGGGCGCCTGTCCATGGGCAGCCCCCTCACTCTGACATCTCTCCATTTAATGCATGTATAGGTCCCGTTTGTGCATGTGTGTGTATTTCGGACCTGTGTGTATGTGTAAAAAACAACAACAGAGTGTAAACATTGAATTTCCCCTTGCGGGATTAATAAAGTATATAAAATTAAAAAAAAAAAAAAAAATTTTAGTACAGATTTTTTTTTCTGAAACTCCTCAAAGACACAATCCAACAGATGTAGGGCTGTTGTGTTGTATTGAATTAGATTATACACCTGACATAGTAAACTGATAACTCAGTGTAAAGTGAAGTTGTGTCTATAATTATCTACGCTTTAGTATTTGTTCTGTTTATGAAGCCATCACGCAGATGAGTATGACACCATGTCTATAAATACTACTACTCAGCCTGGTGTGAGTGTGAAATAAAGAGAGGGTTGTTTCACTTAAATACTGCTGTTTCTCCTCTGTTATTAGACAGGAACACGTTTGCGCATATAAAACTAATGTTACATTGTGTTTTATTTTAACCCTCCACAGATTTGAAATCTTGCGGTATTTTTATGCATCTTTATGTTTTGAACTAACTAATTTAAAAAATGTCTTTTGCTGTCTCTCCTCTTCCTCTTTCAGATGCTGTGAATAACCTCTGTACATCCAAGTGTGTGGCTCTGGTTCTCTGACTCCAACCTGTCCTGTGCTCGAGACATCCTGGTCAGTTTTATCCGCTCCTGTCCAACAATGCACTTGAGACAAATCTAATTTGGTTTTGTCCCATTCCTGTTTTGGCAAGTCCAAGTTTTGTCCATGGCTGGTCGTGTTTTAAATCGGTAACCACTCAGCGCCAAGCTGGACCCGAAGACTTTGCCTCCCCTCACCTGTTCCTGCTCCTCTGCCCCACCCCCTAAGAAGTCTTCCGAATACACAGCGCAACTTCATTACCCAGGGCTTCAATTTGCCAGCGAAGCAGAGGAAGAGGAGGAGTATGTCTGTGAAGGGAGTCTGCCGGCTGCACTCCAGGAGTTCACAGCCACCTACAGAGATGCAGAGACCATTACTGGTAATGTTGCATGCATACGTTATAACCACAGGTAGACAAAATTTACAGGAATCCATTTGGCAGTGTTGAATCAGCACTAGATGCATAAATATATAATTTAACTGTCAAAAATGCTTCCATCTGATTGCATTGTCTGAGTCAATAAAATATATATTTCTTTCTGTCTACATCAGAATTTAATCCAATTAAAGTACACAGTAATAACAGCCCACCATCTCTAATAGTTTGAAATAAACTGGGAGGAATATTGTGCACTGAGAAAGATGGCGTGTGATGGTAAGAGAGAGGCATGAGGAGCTGTGAGAAACTGTCCCTCTGTGTGACCCTTTTCTAATGTCACATCCTGTCAATAAAGCAGCTCCAGGGGACCTCAGCTCTGTGTATAAGCCAGCATGTGAGAGGAGCTCCCAGTGGACTGTCTCTGTCAACTCTTTCACTCATCTCCCCCTCTCTTTTTTTCTCCTCCTTCTCTCCGAGGGAGCTGAGGGACACTAATGTCTCGTCTCCAGTGGTCAGAATTTAGCTGTGCTGTGGCCCATCTTCTGTCTCTTTGCAGTCTGCATGAGCCTGTCTGGACCAAGTATCTGGCAGACGCTTTTAACAACTGAAGTGATAAAAGATTAATGGATATTGATTCTCATTTTTTTCTTGCAGCCATAATCTCTCAGCTGTCTAGATTGTCCCAGAAACAAACACTGAGGACAGACACATCTTTAAGAATCATAATTTTTGACTCCAGAGCACTGGGAAGAGCTGAGACCGTACAATACATGACCATGACTCTAACTGATGAGTCCAGCACACCATCTTGTGTCTCTTGTGATGAAACTTCTAAAGACATTTGTTAAATGCAGCAGTGCTAAGTCTATATAATAGGGAACTTAGGACCCTGAGGGATAGTAAGGAAATGGGGCCCAGAGGAAGGGAAAGGAAGCTTGATACAACCTGGCCAAAAGCCACTTCAACAAGGCCATAGGGGTTGCCAAGCACTTGTACAGCACCAGACTGTAGAGTCAGTTGAGCAGTGATTGAGACTATGGCAGTTTCTTACACACACACAGAACAGGAAAAGGCCTCTCCTGTAGCTTCCTATAGCTCCCACCCTCCCACCCTTGACTATGTCCTGAGTTCCTTGTATTATCTGAGCACCCTTCATCCTCTACCCTGCAACAGCTACAAAGCAATCATCTATTCAGTTTGCAAACCACCGTATCCTCTCACATGGTCCTACAGCGCTGGAGCCTACCCCAGTATACACTGAGCAAGAGGCAGGATACACTCTGGAAAGGTCATCAGTTTATCACAGGGCTAACACATACAGATGGATAACTATTCACAGTTACAAAACCAGATCACCTGGATTTCCTGTCTTCTTGTCTTCAGATTAGGGACACCATTAACGTTTAGCAGACGTTTAGCACAAACACAGTAAAGGTTTGCACACACGGTAATCACATAGAGCTGGAACTCGCCAGCTACTGCAACTTGTACAGTGCCTTGGTTTACTGACTTCAGACACTCATACCTCTTCTCAACTCAACTCAACTCAAATTAATTTATAAAGCACATTTAAAAACAACTCACATTGACCAAAGTGCTGTACAAAAGGAGTGAATTGCTAAAAACACATACATAAGAGGCAACATTACTGTCAGGTGCACAGCTCACACATTTAAAGGCACAACGCACACAGGCACACGTCAGGGGGACTCAAACGCTAATGAATAAAAATCGGTTTTGAGCCTGGACTTAAAAGAGCCAATGGTGGGGGCAGATCTGATTGGGAGGGGGATGCTGTTTCACAGTTTGGGGGCAGACACAGCAAAGGCTCGATCACCCCTGAGCTTAAGTCTGGAGCGAGGGACAGTCAGGAGCCCCTGTTCAGCTGACCTGAGGGACCTGGGCATAGAATAGGGAGTTAAAAGGTCTGAGATGTAGGATGGAGCTAGACCATTAAGGGCATTGTACACAAACAGAAGAACCTTAAAGTCAATTCTGAACTTTACTGGCAGCCAGTGGAGAGAGGCCAAAACAGGTGTGATATGGTCTCTCCTCCAGGTACCTGTGAGGAGTCTGGCAGCGGCGTTCTGAACCAGCTGGAGGTGGGACAGAGAGGACTGATTGATACCGGTGTACAGAGAGTTACAGTAGTCTAAACAGGAAGAGATGAGAGCATGGGTAATAATCTGCAGGTCTTTGAGGGAGAGAAATGGCTTGATTTTGGCAATGGTGTGGAGTTGGAAAAACTTCTGCAACTATTTTTTTCTCAAATTTAAAGGCAGAGTCAAATATCACACCAAGAATTTTGACATGGGGTTTTACATAGAGAGGCTACTGAGCTGGTCAGAAATCCCTCTAATGGAGTCAGGCGGGCCAAAGAGGACAACTTCTGATTCGCCCTCATTCAGCTGGAGGAAGTTCTGTGCCATCCAGTTTTTTATATCCTCGAAGCAGTTTATGAGACTGGCAACATTGGACTTTAGGAGTGGAAGGAGATGTTATGTTTTTTAATAATTTGGCTGAGAGGGAGCATGTACAACGAAAAGAGAATAGGACCTAAGATGGAGCCTTGAGGGACCCCACAGGAAAGAGTGGCTGAGGAAGAGGAGCGATTTCCCATGCAGACAGAGAAACTTCTTTTTTTGCGGTAGGAGGTGAACCAGTGTAATGCAGTACCACTGATGCCGACACCAAACTGGAGGTGTTTGACTAAGATGTTGTGATCCACTGTATTGAACGCTGCAGACTCTTTTCTACCAACATGGAACAAAATAAATTGGTTGGGAACCTGGAAAGTTGGTTCTTAGCTGGCAGGAAAAAAATAGCAGGTTTTTCTTCACCTGAAGGGTGAACTGTGACAACATCATTGGGTGTGTCATATTCTACAGACTGGAAAGGCAGGATGGAGGAGGCAACAATGGAGAGGTCAAGTGAGAAAATGGAAAAAAAAAGAGCAGCAGTGATCTCATTAATACATGGTCCAGGTCCAATTTTTTTAGACAAAACTAAATATCTGTAACAAAAGCTCACAGCTTATCACAAAATCTGACATTTTGCTACTGCTGTTTACTTCTGTTGTGCCTCTGTTGTTTACATATCCTTGATTTTAATTCTTTTGCTCAAAGCTGGTGGAAACGCAGGCTGGTTTGCTTGATAGAACCAAGAATCCAAGACTCCTGAAAGGAACTGGTTTAAGAACCAGAGCTAATGTGGTGGAAAGGGAGTATCAGCAGAACTGCATCTTAATACATATTTGCTTCATTACTCAGCTGTGGTTGTTGCTGGTTACTTACCACAAATAGTAGTAAGGAACCTCATTTGTGCTTCAATGCTATCGTGCTATGGTTGATTTTAGTTTATTTTCAGCAACAGAACACCAGAGCTTCTTCAGGAGAATCATTTACTGAATGTTGTGTGTAACTTGAAGATTTGACAGTCACTGCACTGGGAGGGGGTGCTAACTTTTTTCATGGTCACTGGATCGGTGCAGTAATGGCTACTTCCTAATGCATGCCAAGGCTGTTAAATGTAGGCTGGGACACAGTCTTTGACACCATGGGAGCTATGGGTTATGACACATGTGTAATGTAACTGGAGCTGTGATGTTGACGGGTCACAGCAGACAGCACTAGAAATAAGGCTGATGTCTGCTCAGGTGCTGTTTGGGTGCGCTCAGCCTGTCAGAACTTTTAGGGTATGCTTGCATGGATGGCAGCCAATATCCAATGGAATATTTTTATATAGAAGGCATTTGCTTATGGTGTTTGACTGCAAATGCGTTCTCATGTTCTATGATAGTGTGCCATCCAATGAGCCTTTTGGCAAGTGCAGACCAGACTTCACTGTGTATGTGTTGTACACCAATAATATGATGTGGTATGACCTGTGTCCAAGCCTCTGTTTAATAGCCTGCTCAACCATGCTTAGGTAAGCAGGAGGTGGACAAAGTAAAAGGAACATTGCATGTTGCAGTATAGTGTGCTATAGTGTAGTTTATTAGAGTAGCCCTGCAAAGCTAATTTGAATCGTATTCCATTTTTGAAAAAAAAGTGTCAGATAATTTTTGCAGGAAATGTTTGAGCTTGTTTATTGTGTTGTATTATAGTGTAAGCTGTTATTTGTCATCGTTGATGAATATTAAACTTTAATATTTAGCTACATCTGGGAAAAGAATAACATTGCAGAACTGGTTCAAGAACTTTTTTCATTCTCTGGTGCTGAAATGATATTTAGATTCCTGGTTCACAAGCATTGCTTGTTGTTTCAAATCTTAACTGTTTATCTTTCATCTTTGTCTTTAATGTAATATTCTATTTCAGTGTTCTGATCTCTAAAGATTTGTGTTTGACTGTGTCAAAGAAAAAAAATGTGATGACAAACTGAACAGAAACAGACTGGTAATCTGTTAGTGCAACAACAAACAGTGTAACACTTGTATTTTGCAAAATCGGATGGTGAAATGATGACATGCTGGGCTATTCACACTGTAGTCATGTGCCTTTCAAGGGCAAAGCAGTTGAGCAAGTTAGGTCAGTGCTGCCATCTGCTGGTATCATAGATTACTATAAAAACCCTTAACTTTTCATTATAATCTGTTGCATTTTAAGTTCTTTGTCTCATTTCCTTCTGTCTCTCTCTCATCCTTCTCTGTCTGTCACATCTTCCTGCCTAAATCACTCGTTGAATACTTCCTTGCTGAGAAAAAGTGTGTGTGTGTGTGTGTGTGTGTGTGTGTGTGTGTGTGTGTGTGTGTGTAATTTCACTAAGTCTAGAGGATGAATGAACACAAAGAGCTGAATAGAGCAGCTCATTGCCATGGGGCAGTTCCTGAGCGTGAGGTTAATTCTCCGTGGTTACCAGCCAGCAGTGATGTAAAGAGTTGAGTAACTGGGAAATTATGGGGTGCTTGGTGAGGAGGGAGTGATCAGGAGCAACCAGGCAGACAGAGGACAGAGGACTTTGAGTGAGACACGGGCAAAGTTACGTAAGTGGTCAAAGGGAGTAGAATCCAAAGTGCTGAGTCTGCTTCCTGACTCTGATCAAATCACGGCATGTGAAAACATCCATTGTGCTGTAATGTTCAGATCAGAGCTTGGTTCCTGCTCACTGTTTGCATTATCACACGCACATACACACACAGACAGACAGGAGCCAGGTAGCATGGGAGTGAACCTGTGTTGACCCAATGATGGGTGGAGAAAATAGTTTCTGTGAGCTATTGCAGGCCGTCTGTGAGTGTTGTCATTTTGTAGGATTTTAAATTAACTTCGGGTTCGTCAGATGTATACCACAGCTGACAGTGTTGCCATGGATACAGTGTTTTTAGTACATAAAAAGTCTGAATCATCTAATGCAGAACTGACAGCAAGGAGACTGGCTGGCTCCTTACTTGACAGAACAGGCTGAACTGCATTAGTTTGACTATTGTAGAAACAATTCTGCCCCACTGCATAATAATAATGAAATTATTTAATGGTTGATCCTTTGCATCTGAATATAAGATTGATTTTTGTGACAGTTTGTGAAAAATGAAGCCAGATTGATTTTGCCCTCAAACAGAGAAGCAGACAATGAAGTGCACAGTTCTTGTTTTTTTGCTTTCTTTGTTACTGGCTCATTTTTCAGGCTCATGAAAGGGGTGTTGTTGGCATGTGACGCTGCATGTTTACATATCTGATACAGCCACATGTCCTATCATGTCCGCGCCTCCTTACAGTACATGATTGTTTACGGCTCTTGTATCTCACACAACAGAAGCTATTTATTGCACAATGTATAAAAAATACTTTTACAACTTTTCAGACAGTTCTTATATTATATTCATTTTAAACATTGTCTCTCTCTTTTTTTATTTGTTTCACTCATGTTCATGTGCAGCAATCAAAGTCGCAATCAAAACAACTCTAATACATATTCCATGACCAAAAAGGAGCAGGGAGAGAAAACAATTTTATTTATCTGCCCCTGTCTCAAAACACAAATGATCAGAAGAAATAGATGGTCTGTCAGTTACAGTCAATAACCAATACTTACAGTAACTTCAGAAAGTAAAATAAATAAATAAACAAAGAAGACTCGACAGCCATACACAATGTCCCTTTCAACAAGGGAACAGCTTCTACACGACAGCTTCGTGTAGTCTAATTGTTCTTACTCTATACATTTTTATAATTAATAGTGTCTGTAACTCTAAGTCTTTAAGATTCAATAGTCCTGACTTGATAAACAGTGTGTTGGTGTGCTCTCT
This sequence comes from Cephalopholis sonnerati, assembly GCA_019142605.1. Classification (NCBI taxonomy): domain Eukaryota; kingdom Metazoa; phylum Chordata; class Actinopteri; order Perciformes; family Serranidae; genus Cephalopholis; species Cephalopholis sonnerati. Next base: position 15,666,453 of record JAGQAX010000008.1, on the reverse strand, counting down.
TGAATCTATGTCATGAGTAATTCTTACTGCTCTTTTCTGTAATATAAACAACATCTTCATATTACTCATGTATGTGCTGCCCACACCTCCTCACAACAACTTAAGTATGGCAAAAAAAAGCGAACAGTACAGAATTCTCATTGCCTTGTAATCTAACACATATTTTGCTTTGTTCAAAACAAAAATATTCTTAGACACCTTTGTCTTTGCATGTGCTATATGAGATTTCCATGACAGTTTATCATCCATTATCACACCCAAAAATGTAAACTGGGACACTCTTTCAATGTAAACTCCATCTATAGACAGTGAAGCCATTCCATCCTTTTTTCAATTAGCAAAAACCATAAACTTAGTTTTATTCACATTTAAGGATAACTTGTCATCAAACCGTCTTTTCAGTTTGACCATTTCATTTAATTTTGTATTGTCATAAAAAAATATGTTACTTTACATGCCGGTAAGCTTCTCTCATTGGATATCATAAATTCTTCCAATAAAACTGCCTCTCTGTTCCATAAGTTTGTACTTATAATGACCCCTCTCCACATTATGTTCAGCTGGAATATTGTTTAACAACCAATCACAAACACCAGCTTACACTAATATCCAGAAAATCAGAATGTCGAATTGATTTCAGATTATTTTTTGGACGAGGTCAAAGGGTCAGCTTAGCTGAAAACTTTGTCCACTCTTGATATACAAAACCAACACCGTATCTTGTGCAATCATGAAACATTGAAATCACATGTACACTACCTCTGTTAGCTGTTGTAACCAAACCAGCAGTACTTGCAGGTTTATTTGTAATTGTTGACCTAATTGCAAAGTTTTTAGCAGGTATTGTAATGCAGTTTTCTAAAACAGAGAAGACAATTGTCTGTTCTATGTAGGCGGTGTAATTAATTTATTTATTTGGCAACAGAGTGCCCAACAAGCACTAGAAAATAATCATTTAGTATTTGTCATTGTCTTTTTCTCCTGTTTAAAGTTGAGTTCTCTTTAAAATGGTGGTCAGAATTATTATGGTTGAAAACTACAGCTGTGATCGAACTGGACTTGTGCCACTGCACTTCCACTCTGACACCGAGGATAAGTGGTAATTGTTTTTATACAAGCTAATATAATATACAAGAACAACATACACATACTGGAGTCAGACATTTGAGCACCTTAGTACAGCTTCACACACGTAGATCTTGTAGGCTGCCAGTGATATCTGACCACGTTGACGTACTCTCCTGTATTTCATGTGCTTACCCTCTGTGACCGGCGGCAGCTTTCAACTGTTGCCCAGTCTAATTCTGGACAGGGTTGTGCTACAGCTCCATGAGAACCGCACTGAAGTATTTGGTTCAATGGGTCCAATGAAGAAAATTGGTTCAAAGTATTAGAGGATTATAGCCTATATAGCCTTTTCGAGTCTCGAAAGCAGCATGGCCCTGCTCATACAGTGCTGAATTTAGAGTGTCCAAAATATGATCTTTACCAGCCGTGTGTGTGTGTGTGTGTGTGTGTGTGTGTGTGTGTGTATGTATGTGAATGTGTGTGTGTGTGTGTGTGTGTGTGTGTGTGTGTGTGTGTGTATGTATGTATGTGAATGTGTGTGTGTGTGTGTATGTATGTATGTGAATGTGTGTGTGTGTGTGTGTGTGTGTGTGTGTGTGTGTGTGTGTGTGGCATCATGGAAAAGTGTGGTCCAGGTGACACCAATTGTAGCAGGAACCCCCATAGAAGCCATTTTGAGAATTTTGCCAAGTTTATGTCCGTCTGTCTCCGTACAGTTCAAAAAAGTCATCACTGGTAATGCCAAGATTTCCTCCTGGAACTTCATCATCACTCAAAACAGAAGGCTGCCCTCCGCATGTGAGGCTGCAGTATCACAACCATGCAAGATGCAGTCACGAAACTTCATGGGTGTGTAGTAGACATCAAAATGAAGGTTGAATTTGAAGATGGGTGTGGTCCGAGCAAAAGGGCTTGAAGATGTGGCGTAGAAAGTAGGGAAGGGGCCATTGGCCATCCCACGTTACACTCCTAGCCCACATAATGTTTTAACCAGATCACTTTATTACAGCTTTAGTGATGCCATAGCAAGATGGTCTTTAGTTAATAGATTAAATCAATTTAAATCAAACAGTTTTTCTAAAGTTCTGACAGGCAAAGCGCACCCAAAGACATAATGACAACATCGTCTCACCAGGAAACCACCAAGTACCTGAATACCTCTGAGAGAGTGATTCAAAACTAATCAATGCCAATTTTTCGAGTCACGTTGTTTCTCTTCCAATAGTTTCTAAAAACTTATAGAAACATTTCTAAATTAAAACCTTAATCCTATCAGGTGCCAGTCAGTGCCAAACACACTGGGATCTGTAGAATTACATAGAAAACACACTGAATGGGGTTTTGGCAGTTGTTCTGCTGCAGCTTTGTTCATGTTGTACACACTATGATTACTGCTAAATCTGCTTCACATGCTACACCTGTTGCTCTGACTCTTGAGAGTGATTGCACTTCAATATTTTCTCCTTAATGACAGAGTATCTTTCATCTTGTCTCTGTCTCAATACTTTAATGTTGACAAATGGTTAAACAAAAGGAACAGCTTCAGGCCTGCTGTTAGCTCCAGTGTGTTTGTACTGAGCAGGAGAGGAAGAGAGAGACTGTGTTTGGTTAGTACAACTCGAAGGAAGAGTCCAGCTGGTTTTGTTGGCTGTCAGAGGAAGAGAGAGAGGGGTGAGAGAGAGCCGCGGGGCGGTCCATGTGGATATCGTCATTGGCATGTCAGGCATGACGAACCAGTTTGGCTCTGGTCTCTTCTCCTCTTCACTCCTCCCTCCCTCTTTTCCTGTCTTTCTGTCTCTTACACCCAGTGCCGTCCTCCAAAACTTTTAGCACCCTCTCTGTTCTTCTTCCTGTCTCTCACCCTCCCAACACTTTCTCTCTCTCTCTTCTCCGTGTTATTTTTTTTTGCGACCTTGCCCTCTCCTGGTCCACTGGAAAATGTGATTGGAGGGCAGGAGAGTTGGTGGTTGTCGGGCTTCAGGCACCATGAGTGAGTACACTGTGCACAGCATGGGTTTCTGCCAATTTCGGCTGGTTTCTAGTCAAGTTTCTGACGAGTCTGGCTAATATCTGGATAGATAACCTGAGATAGAGCTTCTCTTGCTGTCTGTATCTCTCTATCTTTACTATGTCTGTTTGTCTCTTTCCTCCTGTCTCTCCGTCTGTGAATCAGCTGTTTGGACTGGCATTGTTATGGCAGCTTCAGGGATCTGCCTTGACTGGTTAACTGTTTGTACTTTCAAGCCTACACTGTAAGTCTGTTTATAGGTGTGAAAAATATAAAACTTTAAACACTACATTGGAAGTTCAAGGAATTGTTTTAAAAGGGCAAAAGTTTCAATGAATGTGCTATAGAAAGGTCAACTTGGCGCTTGAGCCATCTCTCTGCCACTACTGAACCTTAATAGTTTACAGGAGGCAGCCATGTTGGACATACGAGGAGTTGCACTAGGATTTAAACCTGTCCTTTTCTTTTAGCATCATGTATCCAGCCCATGTGCTTGTATACCCATCTGATCTTTGGTAACCCAATTTGGGGTGTCAGTGTAGTGATACTACACGTAGTTATAGTATGCGTGCAGTGCTTGGTATTTTTCCATTTTGTAAAGTAACTAAGTACATTTACTCAAGGACTGTAAGTTAAGAACAATGTTAAGATACTTTTATGACATTAAACACTTCAGCTCCGCTTTATTTCAGAGGTAAATATTGTACTTTTTACACCACAACATTGATCTGACAGCTGTAGTTACGAGTTTCTTCACAGACAGGATTTAAATAACCTGTAATGATCCTGTAAAATAAGATTTAATTGTTATAAAGTAAATTAAGCCACTCAGCAGACTATAATATGACTAAAAGTAGCTCTGCCTCAGTCGGCTACAAACTTTAAATGTTGCTTGCATTAAAAGTAATAATAATACAGTAGTATAATAGAAAAGTAACATTGACGGAGCCCATTTTGGTGTGTGAAGTGTACTTCTACTTCAGTAAAGTTTGGAATGCAGGACTTTTATGTGTAACAGAGTTTTTTTTAAGTTGTGGTTTTGTTTTGATCTGAGTACTTTTCCACCCTGCACCTCTGCTACATCTTAATCATTACTGCTTTTTGAAGTTTGACTGAATGCTATTTTTGGATCTGTGTAAATATTACCAGTGTATTCCAGCTTACAGGCTGACCTGATCTTGATTTTGACACTTGTCTGTCAGTCTGTCTGCCCTTTTGACTCTGTGTCCTTTGTCCATGTTGGTGTGTTTATTGCTCAATCTGACAGTGGCCTATTCTTACACTTGAACTTGAACTGTCTTCCTCTGGTGACTTCTAGCTGCTGCTACGGTAAGGTCGGCACGACCCTTTAGGTTGTGTTCTTTGGGCCAGCAGTCTATTTTTACTTTTGAATATTGAACTTGAACTTCTCCAGTCTCGTGTCAACAATGATTGATCACAAATCTAAATTGCAATGCTTAGTGAAATGGTTTGTACAAGGTGCTTCTTTAATACATTGATTCAGTAGTAAAAGTAAAAAAATAAGTAAATACTGTTACCAAGCCTCTACTAGATAAAAAGTAACCCTTGCGTTGCTCATTACTGGTGGACTATACGACACAGGTCATTGTTGCGGAGGAGTCAACAACACACACCACGTGTAGACAGTCTGTTTACTTTGCACTTTGTACAGCCCTTGTTTACTTTTTTTGCACTCTTTGCAACTGTTTTTAGCAACCGAGTTTCTGTTTGATAACTGAAGACAATCACCAACTAAATGAAAACTAGATCATTCATACAGGGTGCCTCTCTTGATTTGACAGAAAGCGAAATCACAATGGTTGTTTGACCAAGTACAACATGCACACAGACACACACACTTTTGCTGTCTCCATTGACCTTTTGTCAGCACACACAGCATGGAAGGGTTTGTGCTATAATTACCCTCATCCACGTCCTATCAGTACTCATACTAAGAGCTGAAGTGCTTTGGTCATATTTCATATCAGCATGGAGGAGAAATTTTCTTACTCTGACCAACAACATCCCGTCAGGATCATTTGTTCAAAGATTATTTGGGTCAATTTTGAGTTGTGGTCAAACAATTTGAAGATGAGCTGAAGCATCCAGAGAGTTGACATTAAACTTAATATGGCTCCTGGCTTCACAGAGGCAATTAGTTGAAACAGAGATCTGGGTTATTATCTCATAATGACACTGATTTAGTTTCAGGTCTAAAGGTTTAGGATTTAACACTCACGTGGTGTTATCCAGAAGGCAAGCGCTGATTCCATGCATTGTTATAAAACTGAGGAAAAAAGATCAAATACATGAGGATAAAACACAAGAAAAGATGGCTTAAAAGGTCTGCTGCCTTACTGTATATTTGTTTAGTAAAAAGAGTGATAATGTAAAGGAGGATTCAAACCAAATGAATGACCAGCCAAAGTCTCATCACACTATTCTCAACAAATAAGTGAAAACCTTGATTAATGTTAAAATGTCCCTTTTCTAATGGCACTGGTAGAAACTGCTGTTCAGTACTTACTTCTGTGTTGAAACCTCATTGGCTGTTCTTGCTGAATGATTCCCCAGCTGTTGTGTGTGTGTCTGTGTATGTGTGTTTCCCCTTTTTCAGCACAGTCCGTCATTCAGTCTGGATTAGCAAACTGTGAGAGACAGCATTGTTAGAGAGACAGACAGACAGAGGGAGAGACGGACAGCAGAGGAGAGCGACAGAGACAGAAATAGAGGGAGACGGGGAAACAAAGGACATTATTTTTTACTGTATGTTAATTCTCTTTCGATGTCTATGCTAATTCTGTCCATCCAGGAGCTTCTCAATTCAACACTTCTGTAAAAGAGTGACCAAAACCTTAAGTCTGTGTGTGAACAGGGAGAATGTGGACTCACTGACCTAAATGAATACTCTGTGTAATAGCACACTAAAGTGGTGTGTTAACAGAGAGGCACATAGCTGAAAGCTTAGGTAAGATTATTTAGTTTTCCACAGCAGCACACAAAAGTGACTCTTTGGTTGACTCAGTGGTTTTCAGTGGGAGGCTGCTGTTGACTTTGTTAAGGAGATGCAGAGACTCTGTAGACCGGTTTAGCAGCCATGCTAGCTGTTTATTTGTGCATTTACTGAAAATATTATCTGAGAATTTTTGCCTGATGGGACTAAAAATATGGGCTCAGATTGCACTATTGTAGCCATTAATAAATAAGGTTATGGCACAATACTCAGCATTTGTTGCAATCTGTCACAATCAAAAAGAATGACCTGTGCAGCCCAAAATCCAACTGAACATTTGAACAACTGAGGATTCTGACACAAATGAACCTGCTCTTCAGCTGGTCTCCATGTTTTAGTGCTGTACATTCAATGCAAGGAGTGGTCGTTAGTTCCTCTTTTTACCACTAGAGGGCATCCTATACTTTCAGCTCTGAGGGACTGTTAAAATGTTTTGTTGGGACTGATTTTAAATGAGAGAAACTGTTACAAAACCCAGAGATTACATTTTGGCACCCTACCAATCATAAATCCTTATTCCTGCTGATAATATTAGCTTTTCACACTGCCTATTTATCATGATTTAAAAAATAAGTTTTGTCAAAGAACAGACCAAATACTGAACAGTGTCTGTCTTTCTCTCTGCACAGATGTGTGTAACAGTACTGATTTGCCGGAGCTTGAGATTATCAGCTTATTGGAGGAACAGCTGCCAGTCTACAAGCTGAGGGCTGACACCATCTTCGGCTACGACCAAGATGACTGGCTGCACACGCCACTGGTGGATCCCGACTCTGCCCTCGACCTGACTACTGAACAGATAGAGGAGACCCTCAAATACTTCTGTAAGTTCATCACACACTGAGGATTTAGTTAATTAAGTGTTAATATACAGTGTCCAGCCCTCTTCTAAAAGTGATGATGATGATTGTTAATGAAGAATCAGATTTTCTAATATAAAAATATAACTTTCCCCAGACCCAAAATCTGTAAGTGTTTTGTAATTCCACATAAGACGACTCGTCACATCTAATATTACTACCCCCCTCTCAAATACTACATTATCATCAATACACAGGTGTTAATATTTCCTGAAATTGTCATTTTAATACTCTTAATGCCAAACTTATGTCAAACACTGGTGACAGAGTTCTAGATTTAACCTTTAGGAAACTGTTACTAGTGAATGACACTGAGGATTTAAGACTGAGAGGTGAGAGATTTAAGATTTATTCCAACCTTGAGTGAGTGGGAATCAGAGAGACAGACAGACAGATGGCTATCTGCCCATCAGTGCTGGTGCAACAGCTGACCATGGTTGCCATAACAAACACACTTGCTGTGTCTCTCTCTCTGCTGGTTGATGTTTTGCTCTCTCTTGCACTCAGCCCTCTGTTGTGTATTTATGCACGTGTCTGCTCTCGTCTTATCAAACTAAGAGCTGCCGTGTGGTTGATGGCCGCACCAGCTGTAAACCACACACACCCACTTGCACACAATTGGAAGCAACTAAACACACACACGCTCACATAAAACACGTGCACTCACAGCACACGACAAACCAAGGGAACGCAAAGTGGGTTTTTTCACCATCAATAATTCAGTCGTAATTCACGTCTGCTTGTAAAGTGACTCAGGGTAAAAAACGGAGTCTAAAAATAGATCAAGCGTCTTATAAATAGGCTTTACTGAGAACTGTAACTTCACCTTGTTGCCCTGTGCTGACACGGTCACTTTGGCCCTGACATTCATCACAGCTAGCCAGGCTAAGAGATAATGACAAGGTCATGTTACGTAAGAAACAGTATGAAACATTCTGCAAGGGGTGTTTTGATGATAATACAGTGCTTTATTATCACCTGTATTATCCGCATATTTTTTCCCAGTGATCCTGATCCTGGAGGCATGTTGCTTCTCATTATTATCTCAAACAGATGGTCGGGTATCGACACCCTGGGGGCCATGAGTGAGGAGGGGCAGGTTATATTGGTTTCATCCTGGTCATAAAGCTGTCTCACTGTGATAGGGTCGAGGGACATTATTCCTCCTGACCATCCTAAAACAGCCATATGGCGATATTATTAATGCATATATTTATACAGTTGTGTGTCCTGTCTATTATTCATCTTTACCTGGAGCTCCTGTTGGTTAAATAGAAGCAATATGAATTAACAGGGGAATATGCACACTGTTACATCACCTAGTTTGTCATTGATTTATTGAGGTATGTAACCTGCTGCATGAGGACATGCTTGAGGAGATGATAACAGGGAGGCAACTGACGAATAGAGAGCAACTTCATGTTATGATGACATCACACCTACATCTCATTAAAGAGAGGAGACAAGTTGTCTCAATGATAGATGTTCTAATAGCGCTCCTACTTATAACATATTTATATGGACAGTATTGTTTTTTCTGTTAGTGTTCTTTCTTTCTTTATTTTGGTGTAGTAATTAAAAACAAAAAAAAATTGACAGGCGATTTAAAGATATGCTTTATTAGCAGGAGTTGTGTTTTTTACACATCATAAAGGTGTATTATTAAAGCCAACTGGCTCCTTGTAAGCATCAGTTGTGAGTCTGCCTTTAGCCTGAGAGCTTTTGGTTGCGGCCTTGTGTTAGCTCCAGTCTGCAAATGTGTTGAGCTATTTCCATCATATGCAACGTGGCAGTCTCTGTTAGCATTTTCAGGCTGGTTGACATTGAATTGAGCTCCTATTGTCATTGAAATGATCATATTTTGCATTTTGCTTTTGCCCTAATGAAGCATCATTGTTCTGTCTGCCATGCACAGTGCACGTGCTTATTTCAGCCCTCCCCAGATAAAATGACCAATCCTTGAATACCCATTCATTTTGGGTGAGCCACGTCACCTCTTCCAACATTGCACTGCTTTCCTGCTTTTACATGCTACGCCGCTCAGCGTCAGGCCTTGGAGTCTGAGCCTGTTACTATAGCAACCTCACAGAAGGACAAAGTAGAGGAGAGGAGGGGGGCGACGCTTACATACAAATAGAGGGCGGGAGCAAGCTAGTGATACTCTTCCTCAGATTGGCTGATAGGTATCCTCAAACCCCGCCCACCCTACTGTGTCATGATTGTCATCACTTCTGCTGCAAAACCCGTGACTGCTGCTGCTCGCTCTCTCTCACTCGCTGATTCTCTGTGTTTATTGAGTCATTGTCAGAGATGCGGTGGTCCATGTGTAGTGCTATCACTGAGCAAGGAATGTTACAAAAGAGAAGACAACTTGTATAGTATGACCTCAGGAAGACTCGGCCAGAGGACAGAGTGCCGGGAGCACGGGAAGATGAATTGACAGAAAGCTATAAATGGATGGAGACGTGAGAGGATAGAACCTGGCACGTTTGCTGAAGCTTTGGAGGGACTGAGGAAAACTAATGGATGGAAAAGAAAGAAGACAGACAGAGATGAAAGGATAAAGACACAGGACAGACTAACAGAAAATGTCAGATTGCAACTGACACATTTTGCTGAAACAGTGAGGATTTAACACTGGACAAAAGGATGATAAAGTGACAATGTTTTTGTCTGCTGACAACCGATGACGCAAGTAACGGTTCTGTGGGATGACATGCAGAAACGGCACTGGCACCAGCACGAACATGGAGCATAATACACTGACAGTTCGCTATTAATGAGTGTGGGACAGAAAGGACATATGATGAGAATGGGCAGACTGTCACCATTAATGACTGTGTGCCAGCTGGTAACTGCTAAGCATGCTGGGATAGCAGAACTGGCCACTGACTGACTGAGTAACGGACACTATCAGTAACTTGTAAGACCCTAGTGGCAAAAGGTTGTCTCAAAGCATGCTGGGACATTGGATTTGCCAGAGATGTTACGGCTAAGTATGCTGGGACGTTGGAAACAACACAGCTGTTTGTCAGAGCAGTGAGGATGAACAGACGAGGCCAGATCAGAGGTCGGAGGTTTGTCAAGGCAGACTACTATGAACTGGACTGGTACTATGAGGAGTGTACTGATGGTAAGACAGTAGTTAAATGCAGTGACATTAGTTCTTGAAGAGCTGACTCAAACCACTAACAGCTCTGATGTTACTGACTAGACATGGTACTTTGTGTTGGGTAGTTGAACTCAACTGTAAGAACTGTGTGAGATATCCTAATACAACAGTGATAGCTTTAGTGTAACTGCTGTGGTATACTGTAATGTGCAATGATGGTATCAAAAGTAGACACAAGCTGTCTAGAAACTACACTGACAAAACAAGTGAGCTGCTTGGTTCATTAGATCTAGATCTCAGCAATGAAGAAACATACTTAATGGTTGAGAGTACTTCCTGGTAGGTGAGTTTGGGATTTTGGAATTCTGCGTTCATAAATGTGAAGTGATATTTTTGATGTGTGTATGTTGTAACACTGTTTGATAACCACTGGCCAGGTTGTATAATGTGTCCCCTGCTGACACACAGACTGAGGTTAACATGAAGAGAGGTGGTGACAGGATTAAGCTGGATTGGTTAATATTAAACAAGCTTGGTCAATAGGCAGACACATACCCCCAACGTACGAGAACAAAAGTGGATTATAAGCTACTTAAACTCAAAAAAGATAACAGGCCTTTAGCTAAACCCCCAATGGAGTCAGATTAAACTGATTTCCTTCTGCTAGTCTCCATCAAAGACAGTCCAGAGAATGTGACCTTGTGGAGTGGCACTCACGACACTAGAAAATATGATGTTACAGTAAGGACAAGCACAGCAGCATTAAAGCTGTAGCAACAGCAGGCATACAGAAGGTGTTGTAACAGGTGCTCTGTGGTAGCTGAGTCAGTATGGCTTCTAAAATAGAGCCACAGAGTGGCTTATATGTCTAGCTGTGGGTGTAGGAATTACAAATGGGGATGGATGTGGTTACTCTTTGCTGGTTATGAATCAGTATAGGAGGGTTGTTTGTGCTGATATCAGCTACCTTCTTATCACAGCGGCTGGAAAAGAGAGAGATACCAGCTGACCTGCAGAGAATCAGGGAAGTCACAGGTAACAAACAGTTTACTGTGAGAAGAAATATATCATGAAGATCTTGACAACTGGTAGACTGTCTATATCACAAAGTTGCTGAGAGAAAGGAGTCTAAGTTTGTCGAGAGACAATGAAACCAGTCTAATAGTCTTAATATCAAGGCACGACATGTTAATGTCATTTCATTTTATGAGGATTCGGGATTAGCTAAGAGAAGCGATGTGGTTGGGGTGTGACTTTGTTATATCCTGACCCTCCCATAGCTACAAATATGTTTCCTTGAGCTTCCATGGGTGACTGGGGAAAAACACATGACGCTCACTCCACCATAAATAACCTACAACATTTCATAAGCCTACATATCACAAAAACACATGCATGTGCAAACACACATCACAGCGCGCACACCACCATTAGCAAAATGTGCATATAATGACCGTTTTTCCAAATAAACCATACCTTACACACACAACAGTGGCAGCTGCGGCCAGAATTATATCTGTAATTTGGCCCGGCAGCTGGTATTAGATTTGAAAAAATTATCGTTTGATAACTGAAAGTTAAAAGCTGAAAATGAAATCCTGGTTTCTCTTAACTGTCATGCTTGCAAGAGCGCAGAATTTAATGGGGTTTTTTTTATGTACAGGACCTGAAGCGTTTGTTGCACATGTTGTCTTCAAGGACTGTCATCTAAGGATGATTTCCGTTTATACAGTTTCTATCTATGACAAATGAATTGTCTTTCAAACCCACTGGCGATTTGGGTGACTTACAGGATATTTAAAATTAATACAGAATACAACCTTTAAAGCTGTATGTCCCTCCCCTAAGATGAATTAAAAAAACACAAGTCCATCCCCAGGAATTAAAAAATTACTTGACAGTCCTCACATTTTGGTCCACCTGCTTTGTGCTCATAAATAATGAATAGTCCCCAAAACAAAACAGAAATCCCCACTTATGTGAAGAAAAAAACACAATAACATACTAAATAATAATGAATAAAGAAGCATAATGAATAAAATATTGCTGCAAATTTCCCCATGAATGGTAGAATTTGGTGCAGTGATGTGCATTATGTAATATACCCCAGTTTCTTACGGCGGCTTGTTATTGTCTTGCAGAAGCAGCCGTATGTAACCTGTGTGGATAATAAGTCTACAGATTCACACACACAAACACACACACACACACACACAGTCAGGACATGTGGGGGACTGATGGAGCCTGGTCATGTGACAGCTGTGACTAACAGCAGGCTATAGCAGTGCCTGGTTTATTACCAGCCTGTTGGCACTGCCTCTGGCTCTTCCTGCCTCCTCTCCCTGCACACCTTTGTACTGCTGTCTGTGTCTGTCTCTTCTTTTATTGTTAGTCAGCTTAGTTATGCTCCATGTCCTATTGTGCTATGTAATCCATTTCACTCAGTGCAGCTATAACCTTTGATAACTGCTTTCCATCTGGGCGGACACAGGTGAATCTCTGTGAATTTGATAGTAGTATGTTTTGGTAGATTGGATCTGTGCATTTAATGTGAAGGTTTGATGCATCATGGGAGAGAGTGTGATCTATTAGTTGTAATCTGCACTATATTATGCATGTGTGGCAGGGATGCTCTGTGGAGATTCTTACATAACAGTTTGAGACAGCTCAGCACCTCCTCGATGTGAGCTGTGCAGCTTAAACGTCTGCAATAGAATTTAGCGGAGGCAGCTAACCCAGGTTTGATTTCCAGTCCATAGTAATTCGACTTATTTGGAACAGTCATTTCCTGCTACACACTGACAACAGATTTTACTACTGTAAAATGATGCTGAAATGATCAAATAACCAAATGGGTGGTGGTTGTGGGGGGGGGGTGTCTTTGATAAATCTTCTTGTGGAGTGTGGAGGCAGAAATAGAAAGCAGCTGGTTTGGTGTTATTCTGAGGTATGCATGGGAGGGATGGGGAAGTAGGTTGGCTTATATTTAGCCCAATGATTTGCATGCTGCTCTAAGCCACCCTTGTCGATAGCAGCCTGCCAAATATTCATTGGCACTTTCAGAAGCCTTCAAAACAAATGGCTGGATGGGTGGAGGGCAACCAGGACAGAGAAAGGCTGAGAAAGAGGGCAGACAATTCTTCCAGTGGGGATGTGACCGGGGGAATAATTATAGGACACAAGAATGAAGCTTGGAGACAAAACATGGATTTTTATGTCAGCATTTAATTTGGTTTCAGAAACCAGCACAAATTAATTGTTTCTGAGTCTATATAGGTAATAGCTTTCAAATTATAATCTCCCATATATCAAGAGTTTTCCGTTTTCTATAAGAGTCCAAACTTTTCACTGGAAGAATGATCTGATCTTGGAAGTTTTGTCAATTGCCTTTAGAAACTCAGTATGCAACTCATTCACCAAGGAGGACAGATAGTAGTTCCCTAGCTGTTGCTGCTCTGTTGGTCATGTTCCCACAGTTTCTGTGCCAAAACAGTGAGTAGGAATCTAAGAGTCCTGAAGGACACAAGTAGAGAGATGTAAAGCTTGAGCCATATCAAACAATCTCGTATAAACTGGGTGGATTCGTTGATGTAATTGTCAGAAATGTTGTTTGAGTAAATACCTTGTCCAATTTTGTAATTTTCTCCCAAACAGCTGTACAAAGTATGTCAACAGAGACATTACAAACAATTTAGGTGAAAAGCGGGAGAGTGTATGAAAGGGAAAACGGAAAACCAAGTGGAGTGTAAAGAGTGAATGTGACCAGAAAAGCAATGGGAGAGGAAAAACAGTACGCTGAAGCCCTGAGCGGTGTTTGTCCAGGACTCCTTTGTTGCCTGCAGCATTGCATCCATAGGACCATTGAGTGGAGTTACTCAAGCATGCAGGACGTTACTGAGCTGGCATCGGTTTTCTAGACCAATTACAGTAATTATAACACTTGAACAGTGATTAATGGGCAGAAAATTGGGCTGCTTTGATGCGTCCTATATTCATTTATAAAAGATCAGGTCTTGTTGGTTGGACTAGCTTGTCTTAAATAGACATGTGACACTGACATACAATACAGTATATGCAGTTATTCTCTGTTTGTCTTTATGTGAAAAGAAAAGTCTTGAATATGAAGGTGCATTATGGTAATAATTCTCAAAAACACTAACATTTATTGCAGTTTATTAAAAAGTACATGGACCAATGTTGTTTTAACCTCTCAGGCTCGACTGAGTCATTTGATTGATGTGATAGAGGTTATAATCTAGTGAGTTTAGGTCAACAAGCCACACTGAAGTCTCTCAAATTATATGGGCAACTTAAGGGGAATAACAAACAAACTACGCTGCAGTCTGAAAATACTTGTTGGTTGGTGTTGTGAAACCGTTACAAAGACTCATCTTGTGGTTCCTATATATATGAAGTTGGCTGGTGGGGAGACTGACTTGTGGATACAGGTTCAAAGTTTGACACTGGACTCTTCCTTTTGTGTCCATTTTCCATAAGCTCCTACTGAAGGTGCTGCATAGTCCGGCCAACTTGACCCAGTTATGTCTTTTCTTGCATTTAAAGTTGATAGTAACAGTCTTTTTGTGCCAGTTTTCAGGGCAGTGGGTTTAAAAGCTTTTTCTGTATTTAAGATATATATATGGATATATATGGATTTAGAGCTTAAAGATCTATTCATAGTCTCCTGAGAAAAAAAAGTCCATTTTCTCTTCACTTTAGTTTAGCTCTGTCGTTAACAGTGTGCACTCTTAGCAAGCAGGTCTGGGATTTGGTTCTAAACTCTGAGAGCATAAAGATGAGTACACTCTTAAAGGACTAAGGGTGAGGGGAAAAATCAGTGCAGCATAGTGTTGAAATATTTTTGCTTGGCAATTTCGTATCGATACACAGACACAGAGTATCAATTTTCCTTTTTTTTTAATTATTATTTAAACGCTAAATCTCACTGATACAAATTTAACTTTTGGTGACCTACTAGAATAATAAAATCAATTGCTTTTTCAGTCCACTTGATACATTTTGCTGTATTAAAAATCATTGAAGACTGAAATAAAAACTTAATTTTCTTAGATAAAACAGATGATGACAAAGTTTTCCTTTGGTGACAAAATTTGCAGTTGATAAAAGGTAGTAAATCACAATGTATTTTATGGCGTAATCATAATAATATTGTATCGTGACTTCAGTATCGTGATATTATCATGCTGTGTCCTCTACTCAGAAATGTGCCTCTGTAACAGCTGCTTCTGAACTGGAAATGATTCCTGCCAGAACCCTCTGCCGCAAATGCGTTAGCATTTTAGCACCTCTGGTTCCCTCGTCCTGTTGTCAGTAGGTTTCTGCAATGGGTTTTTGGTTAGATGCCTTCGTTAACACAAACTTAAGAGACTATCCCATTTTATTCTAGGACATAAAATGTGTCAAAAAATAGTCCACTGCTGAATTTTGAAGCTTTTATGTGTCTTTAAAAAGACATTTGCTAACAAGTGTCTAAATGAGACTACAGAACCTCATCACACCAAACACGACTTTACAACCTTGTTATGGTGGCAACACTTAAGTCATGCAACCATGGTATAGTTCGTTTATAGCCCAGTGCTAGCGTTTTATTTATACCGATTGCATTTACGCTTCAAAAATCCTAAAAGTGGTGTTAATTTGTGAAGATTATCTTGCTTAAAAATACGTGTCAGTATCATATTTGTGTGCTTATTTTCTGAAATAATCTAAAATCCAATGGAAAAATCTAATTGGCTATTTGTCGAGGGATCAGGGTGATGTTAACTTCACCCTGATAGATTTTGATTGTAGGAATTGCATGGTAATTACATTTTTCTGCTTAAAAGCAAAGTAACAATTGTTTCTTTTCTGGCTTTCGTTATCCTTGTTAAGAGTGATTTGGGCAAAGGAAAATGCTTAAACTGTCCATTGTGTAGATGTTTGTCTGTTGTCATGACTTAATATTATGGTGCATATTGAAAGCTTTGAACATCCCATTATTCATTTGATAGGACTTCACCCTTTTAGCCCAAATTAAGCTTGCTGTCCCATAAATCTTACCCGATGATACAGGTAGGAGATTAAATATTTGTAAAAACATTCACCTATAAAGGTTTCGCCGTGACTGGCACACCCTGGAAACAGGTGCAGGTCTATTATTGTTTGCTTTGCTCTATTGTCACCATAGAGGCTGAGCCGGACTGTACCAAGTTACTTTCACTTGTGGGGGGTTGTGAAAGGACATACTACCATTGGACTTGGGAGTCCACCTGAGAAACAGGTGTGTCGCTCTCAGCTCTGATTGGCTCCTTTTGGTGTCAGCTTGAACCATTCCAACCATTTAAGAGGAAAATGTTGAAGTGAGTTGACAGGCTGAGGATTACAGGGATAAAGATAAATATCACAGATTACTTTAAATGCTCTCATTTGTTGTGTTAAATCTATTTTAACCTAGTTTTCTGACTTTAAAAAGCTAATGGGCAGCCTTCTCTATACTACATGTCTGTGTCCACCCCCCCCCCGTCTGCAGTAAAGTGGAGTAGGCCATTTACTCACCAGTCACAGAGGAGACAGGGAGGAGTCAGGTTATCTGGTTTTCTCACAGAGCTTCCTCATGGGACAAATGATACACACACTTTTAGAAACTCACTCAGCAGACACTATATGGCACTTGACAGATAAACACAGACAGACTTTGCCAGTCATGTACAATGGAGTGTTTAGAGAGACACATTTCATACACACCTACTGTCCTCTTTGGAACAAACATTTTGTTAGATGTGTACTTTCACATCTTGGCACGCACAGATTAGGTATTGATTCATAGATTAAAACACACACACACACCCTCAAATGCACACAGCACAGGTCGGAGACATGGCATTGCTCCTGCAGGATTTGCTGTTTAGTAGATAGCCTTAGTGCCAGAGTGGACGATGGCTCTGCTCTCAGCTGCTGGTACTGAGGACGAGTACTCCAGCCAGCCAGAGGAGGATGAGGAATTTCTTTGTCTACCCAGTCATGGAAGCATGGAGCAGGAGGAAGAGGAGGAGGAAGAGTATGTCTGTCTTCCAAGTCATGGAAGCACAGAGCAGGAGGAGGAAGAGGAGATGGATGAAGAGCAACAGGTTCTGTGTGAAGGTAGTTTGTGGTCTTCTTTGTAATTTAGGGCATCATCTCCGTTGTGCTGTTCCTCTTGGTCCTCTGTAGTCTTTGTGCTAGCTTGCTCAATGTATCTGTTCTTTGTACTGAGATTTTTCAGTCTTAATTAATTTGTTAGCGAAGCTGTGGGCTGTAAAGGGGATAACAGGATACCTGTGTAACCCTTTAAATGGTATACTGTCTCCTGTGGGCTGTGGCTTTGTGCTGCAGGTGCAGTCCCTCAGGTTAATGTTCTCAGCACAGCTTGTGAATGCTGATTTGACATGTTCAAATATGGGCTTGGTTCTTTATCCCAGCTGTCACTTCAAAACCAAATGCCGCAATTTGTTTAAAAATACACTAAGATTCTTGTTTAGTATTTATTTTGTGGGAATAATTTCAGGGTTGAGTTACTGTTCTGAATTTGGATAGATGGATAGAAAGACAGAGAGACAGCAGGGGCTGATGACACAGACGGATGAGCATTTTGAGAGATGTGTATACAAACTACAGGTGCAGTGTCATGCAGGTACAACAGAGGACTCTTCAGTGATTTGGTTGACTGAAAGTATACTGCTAAAGTGAGATTTTACTACAAAATATGCATGAATAAAATAAAGAAAAACATGATTGGTCACTGTAATATTTGTAAGAAGTATTTGGGAAAGTGCATAAGACACAGAGGTTACTGTGGCATAAACTTGGTTTTATGGTGGCAATAAAGGTCGATATCAACCTGGGTCCAATAAGGAAATGGTACTCAGTGTTACATACTTGCATCATATCACATATTGACAGTCCATTTTAAAAATCTAGGCTATGTTTGGGGTATTGATTAGAATAACAAGAGCTCCTTTCTGTCTGTTGTCCTGGTGTTAGTTTGTTGTCCTTGAACCTGTGTGTTGTCTGTTGCCCAGTAGCAACAGGAGGGCTGATGGAGCCCAGACGTTTGGCTCCATCAGCCCTCCTGCAGACAGACAGAAAACCAAGAGTCTGCTAATAGGTCCTTATTGAGTTTTAATTACATTTCAACTCAGGACTTTGAGTTATCGAACTTATCTGTTAAGGCAGAACCTGTATAGTTTTTTCAACATCACACCTGTTGTGATCTGCACGGGTGCTTTTGAATAAAACTAACTTTATCATCATCTTGGCACAAAAAGAAAGAGAGGGCGAGACGGTGAGTGAGTGCGTCAGTCTTCAGTTACAAGCGCTCCCCGTATAAAACACCAAGAAAACATTCAGATCACATTCCAATATTAAGTTACACCTCCTTTTACGTAATCCAGGTTACAGTTTCCTTCTATAACCTGTCTTCACCTTTTCCTTTACCGCCCATTTATGACCGAAGTGGTGTACTAAACTAAATCAGTAAGAGAATATTGCAGTACTTTGAAGAGCAGGGTATCGTAGTAGTTTGTTGTCTTTGCCTCTTTGTGCAGTATGCTGGATTTGAATGAGTCAACCCGATTTCTTCTGCCTGCACAATATCTTTACACAGCAACAAGTAGAAGAGAAGTGAAATGTCCACTGTCATTATCAAGGCTCTCTATTGGCATATAAGCATCCATTAATTATTTTTAGTTGTGCCCTTATTGATCCAACTAGGCGCAGTGTTACCATAGAAATAACTCAGCATGAGGTGCTAGGGAAAGAAAACATACACACACACACAGACAATGTGGCAGGTAAACAGGCTGCACTTTGTGCTATCAAGTGTACAATCTCATTAGAGGTCAGATAGCAAACAGATACAAGGGATGCATTGTTGTGTGTATGTGTCCTTGCACGTAAACATAATGTATGCATGTTTCCTGGCTGTTGCCATGCTGGTTTGTTCCCTGGGCAACACTCTGTGCCCTTGCAGTTCACCCAGGAGAGAGGGTCATGTGTGTAGATGTTTTCCTGTTAGTTTAGACATATCTGTGTGGCTTCACTGTGTGTCTGTGTCATGAGCATGTACTTGCAAAACTAAGGAGTTCTGGTGCTATCTAGCAAATGACAGCGTGCTAACATGCTAAAGTAAGATGGTAAACCCTACTAAAAAGCTAAAAAGTAGCATGTTAGTGTGCTGATGTTAGCATTTAGCTCAGAAGTCCTGCTACGCCTAAGCACAGCCTTACAGTCCTGCTAGCACGGCTGCAGAGATTAGAGTGGCCTCTTGCTCAACTAGAATTTCTGTATCACCTCTTAAGTATTTATAGTCCCGAGATGTTTGATGAGTGATGTGTTTATAGAGAAAACTGCTCGGAATCCTTACGGCAAAAATGAATGACAAACACGTTGAGGTGAACCTCATTCAGTCAACAAAATGCCTCTGTGAAGCTGCTCAGTGTCATCCGTGCTCATTTGACATTGTCTTATTGGAAAAGAGCAACATATTTAATAAGGGATGATAACGATGGGAAATATAATTAACTAAAGCAGAATCAACTGAGGCCTTGTATCCAGCAGCCATACAGTGCACTGTCTGTGGTGTATGAGGATATGAAAATATGTTGTTTGCATTGGCCAGCTCTGTTTTGCATTCTGGGAGGCCTCTGAGTTAGCTCTGTTGTGTACAAGCCTGGTGTGACATTTGTCTTTCTAAACTGGAGTAAAAATATTATTTCTGCGGAAAGTGAAATAGTAGAATGGTTCTTTGTTGTAATAGCGTGCATCATATTATCTCTCTGTGCCTCCTGGTACTGTATGACACATCATACGATGTTGGACATTACACCTCCAGACAGTGTAGCATCACACACCTCCTCTTTCCAACTGACAGTGTTAAAAGTGACTAATGACACTGTTCAAAAATAAACATCCTCATACTCTGACATATCCCCACCCAGTCATTTTATCCACATTGACGTGGGAATGTAACTTCAAAACAACTCAAACCAATTGGGCAACACATTTTCTAATGAGCCAATTAAACCACTCTCAAGGAGCAGAGAAAGTGCTTTTGTTGTTTTTCTCAGAATCTCCGTCCTCGTCATAAGACAGGAGGGTCATACAGTTATGTGATGTATTCTGTCAGTGACACTGTTTTAACATCCAGTCTGAATTGAAGGGATTGAATTCAGAGCCTTGTATGAGGATGGAAGGACATGATAATGAACTTGTACTCATAGCTGAAATAGCAGCGCTGGGGTGTGGCTCCTCAGTCACCACTGACTCTGCATTCAGTTGCTTATCTTTTCTGAGTCACCAGGTATGAAGGTTGATTATTTGTTGGCTGTGAGGTGCACTTACTGTAAGTGTTGCATTTAGTACTTCTTGGGAATATTAAAGGGTTCATGAACAGACACCAGGAAAATAGATTGCATGGTAAACAGGCCCGAGCTGCACGTAGCAGCATCTAGGAACACTAAGCTTTTTATATAATCTTGAGCTTGGTAATCCAGAATTAATACTTACAGTAGATGACTAAAACCAAAGCACTTCTTCCACTCTATATCAATGAGGTTAGAGTAAATACTGGAAACATCCTCTTTATAATGTGATACAATGTAACACTAAGTTTATTAAACCTGTCTATTAAAAAACAGAAGATTATGAACTTAAAATAGGATTTATTGCAGGGCAGCTGTATTTGGCCGCATGGTTTTAGGTAGGAGTACCTAATAAACAGGCAAACTGGAGTCTATATGGAGATCTACTTTTTAGGCAGGTTAATACTGTACTTACCCTACATCAGTAGTTCCCAACTGCTCCAGCCACAGGATCCAGCTTTGTCCTTGGTCATTAGTTCATGGTCCACACAGTTTAAAATATTTAGTGTCATACTTAAGTTTGACCATGTCTTCGAGCTAGTTTGCTGTGCCTGCCAAGCAGCTGTCTATTAGTCACTCACTCTGTAGCAGGAAATGGCACTTAAGATTAAAAACTCTGTGCCAGAAATTCACTGTACTTCAAAATAAAGTGTGTTTTTTACAAACTTGACATGTTTGTGAGTCATCTGCGGTCCATTCAGAATGGACTTTTAGACCGCGACCCACCAGTTGGGAACCACTGCTCTACGTCATATGTTACTACATGGTTTTAAATACTGTTGATGTGGATAGAAGGTAGATTTTTAACTATTATTCCTGCATTTAAAAACCTAGTACAACTGAATAGTGTTGTCAAAAACATTGATTTATCGATACATATCAATATTAAATATTTAAAACAGTGTCAATACCCATTTTCCACAGTATCGATAATCTGGTACCAGCTGAGCTTTCTTACTCTCTCTCATTGTGTAAGTCTACCACAGTTCACTCTGCTGTTCCCTGCTACAAACCAAGACAAAAAAAGAACGATTGTTTTCAAGTTATACCCTTCTTATATTTATCTTTTAATACAGATTTTAAATTGCATGCCCTCAGTGTTATTTTTTCCTGTGGTATTGAAAATGGTATCCAATATTGATATTTTTGCAGGTATTGTATCAAAGTCAAAAATTCCAACATTGTAACAACACTAAAACTGAGATATATATCCTGAATTTTGTCACTTGTAGACATTACATGTTGCACACCTTTTATCCTAAATAACATTGTGAGCCCATTTGATAATATTCCCAGTCACCTAAAGTTTTGGAGTGCAGAAAGTTGACGGTGCTTCAGCAAGGGGAGTTCAGTCATACAGTGTGAATGTAGTACAGGAGAGCTGAAGTCACTGTCGTACCACCATGATGCCTGGTCACAGTGTTAATACATGTTTTACTATTGTTATTTATTGTTAAGTGAATCTGCTGATCAGTAGTTTTCTTTCAGGAATTTTGTATTGATTCTTTCTCTCTCTTTGTCTCTGTGCAGTGCTGTGTGCTGACAGAGTGGGCCAGATGACGAAGACCTACAGTGACATTGATGCTGTCACTCGACTGCTGGAAGAGGTAAGATTATGTTAAGAAGAGCAGTTTAAGTAGAAAAAACATTAAGTACATACAGACTTTGAGGCACTTTGGTTAAAAGTTATTATGCTGTCTGCTAGTGTAAACACAGGCTGCTTTATCAGGTTCATGGCAAAGAATGTTTGATGGAACCACATCATAAAAGTAGCTGCCGGCAGCTGATACTCAAATCTAAGTGATCCACATCAGCTGCTGGTGAGAAGCTCAGCCGGCTTTCTCTGCATAAATAAAAAATGTGAATGGTGCCATTGTTAAAGGAACCATGACGTTCAACAGCCAGCCATCAAGCTATTGACTAAACATGGTATTTAAAGATGCCCTAGCATCATCAAACAAAGTGTTTACACCCTGTTAGAGATCATTGTACTGAAGTTAACTTCCTTTAGTTGACAATGCATTTATATCCACTGTTCAGAGTTTTGTAACACTAAGCTGAACGTCCTGGTTTGTATAGGTGTGGACTTTTGTGTTGCTCAGTAGCACATAATACTTAAATGTCCAGTGATATTGTTATTGATTGTACCCAGACGTGCAGAAAGAACAGGAGTGCCTGCCTGGAAGTCTTCTGTACATGTTAATAATACGCTTTTAATTATAGTTCAGTGTTAGGTGGTGGGAGTGTTCTGCTGCTCTAATGGGTTTGCGCTCACAAGAGATTTGCGTAGTTGTAGGCAGGTAAGAAGTTGAGGTATTACTGTAGGTGTCCTTGTTTAGGGAGACTGCAATGGTCCTGGTTGAATAATGTGTGGACATTATGTTGTGTCTCTGTCACACTCTGTTGTTTATTTCTTCATTCCCCCTTGATGCAGAATTGAGTCCTACCCTAATGCATTAAATTTGATAATGCAGCATGTCCTTCACATTCATTATTCCCAGAGGACAAATTTACACTGCTGTCATTTTAAAGGAGTAGCTCAACATTTGGGGAACCTAGCTTGTTCGCTCTCCTGGATAGTTAGATGAAAGGATCAACCTATTGAATATGAAGCGGAAGCCAGAAGTCAATAAGCTTAGCATTAGGGGTGTTTTCACGTACAGTCCTTTTTAAACGAACCGAACTCGGTACTTTTAAAGTGCACCAAAGAGTGGACCGACAGAAAAGGGACTCAGTTCATTTGAAAGAGGCCTTAATCCTCTTTCTGTTCACACTGTAGCCTATATATAATATATAGACGCAGTTTTACTTTGACGTGGCACTGCAGTGCGGTTTTGAAGCCTCTCACTTTCAGATGAACTCAAAATTGGAGGAAAACCTTAGCATTTCTGTGTGCTGTAGACTTGCCATTTCGTGTAATCTACATTCCACATCTGGAGACGTGCACTATCTTCTGTGGACCAAATTACTTCTTGTCCTGCGTCCTTGCAAGCATTACAGGCCGACATGGTTTTGTCTGTTTTTTTAAGTGTCCCAGTGCAATAGCACGTGATCTAGAGGGCTAAATACAGTGGCAAAGAGCAAAGTGAACCTGGAGCGCTTTGTGTTCACAAGGCACAGGTTAAGTGAACTGCACTGCGGACTTGAAGCGAACCGAACTTAGACCACCTGCCCGACATGGTCTGAGTACAGTTCAAAGGGGTCTGAGTTTTCTTGGACTGTTCAAAAGGACCGTGTGAAAACACTGGAAACAGGGAAACTGCTAGTCTGGCTTTGTCTGAAAGCTGGAGCTGTATCAATCTTCTCATCTAACTATTCCTTTAAACTCTGTAATGTTTGTAACTGTTTCCTGTTAAAACACTGAAAACAAAACTTTATCCCGGTGCAGAAAGAGCGTGACTTGGAGTTAGCAGCTCGCATTGGACAGTCACTGCTGAAGAAAAACAAAGCCCTCAGTGAGAGGAACGAACTGCTGGAGGAGCAAGTAGAGCACATACGAGAGGAGGTAGGTACACAGTGTGTGTGCTTGTATGTTTGGTGATCAAATGTGACAGTGCAAAACTAGACTTGTAGAATAGCTGTTTTTACTTTAACTGTCCTCTGTCTACATCTATCCTTCAACTTTCCACACCCAGGTGTCTCAGTTGCGTCATGACTTGTCCATGAAAGATGAGCTGTTACAGTTCTATACCAGCGCTGCCGAGGAGAGTGAGGGGGAGTCTGCCACCTCCACACCGTAAGTCTCCTTTCATTCACCCGCTCTCCTCACCTTTCACCACCTCACCTCTTCTTCTGGGTAAAACATTATGCAGTGCAGTTATGTAATGAAATCCAAGTCCAATGCAAACAAACTCACATCATTAAAAACACTCCCTTCTCAAGCTTTCATAAGCTGTGTGAGGCATGAGGGCATGTACTGGTAATGTGAGACAGCTGATAGAAAATATAAATACAAGTATTTGTTTGAAACCACAGTTTTTGTTTCCTCTCTAATGAATCTATTCAGACTTATGTATTAATTGTAAGTATTATGACTTTCTTTGTCACATTTTACACACCATTTTTGCACACAGAGGCTGTTACCACTACTGAATATAAAGGGCATTTCACACTGTTTTGTAGCATAGTAATGGATGACTAATTTACCTGCTGATTCACTCTGTTTCCCTCTCGTGTGTTTACAGCGTGCGTCCCAGTGAAACCAGTGTGTCAACTCCAGTTAGTTTCCCTCTGGACTCTTTGCAGAAGAAACTCAAAGATCTGGAGGAAGAAAACAAATCACTGCGATCTGAGGTTCAATCATACACTCACAATAAATTTACATTAATGCATTCAATACTTTTTAAAGTAAAATTGCATGAAATTATTGTTTTCAAAAATGATAAAACCCCATGTAATAGTGAGCGACGTCAAAGTTCAAGTCAAGAAAAATGACCATTGAAATCTAATTTGTTAAATTTTGTTTGTCGGCAGGAGTGCTGTTTGTTTTCATTATAACATCAAACAGAATTAGCCTGACCTTCTGGATTTCTTTTAGGAGAAGTTATTTACTGAGGCGATTAATAATGTCTGCAGTGCGTGGTATTGATTATTAATGTCTGATTTGTGTCTTCAGGCCAGTCACTTGGAGACGGAAACCATCTCCTACGAGGAGAAGGAGCTACAACTTGTCAATGACTGCGTCAAAGAACTACGTAAGTATCGGACTGTCTGGAGCCATATTATGCTCAGTGTTATATTTGTCAGCTACTCTTTCAGTCTCTAAATGCAGTGAGGCAGTAAAGAGGCATTTTTGTGGTAGATTTTCACTCTTGATGAACACCTGTTGATGTTTGCCAGGTGATGCCAATGTGCAGATTTCCTCTCTGGCTGAAGAGCTGGCCAGGAAGACTGAAGACGCCTCCCGGCAGCAGGAGGAGATCACACACCTCCTCTCCCAAATAGTAGACCTCCAGAAAAAGGCCAAGATGGTACAGTACAGTATATGGGTTATTTATATTTTGTCTCATAAAGGGGAGCAAAGGTCATTTTTAAAAAAAAAACTGTAGCCAATCAATACCACTTGTTTTGGACCTGTCCAAAAGGAAATGGTTTTTGTTGTGAGATTTATACAGAATTAGTTACTATATTTGGGTCGACAATTATATTTAAGTGGGATTAACTTCTTTTTTGTTTTTTTTCCTTTTGACATCTACAAATATTAAAACAAAATACGAATTTCGGATGCTGAGTATAGCTGTTAGAAAAGCAATTACAAAGAAATGGCTTCAGCCAGATATCCCATCTGTAAAGAACAATTATTATGATATAATTTATGAAGTCTTTGTAAAGGAAAAACTTACCTTTCCAATTAGGCTTCAGGAAACTAAATATGAGGAAATTTGGAAGAAGTCGAAAATGTATACTTCCCCCCATGTTCTATGTTTTTTTAATTTTTACATTGTAAAAAAACTGGGAAAAAAAGGTTCCCTCCATAAGGTACTGAACTAAAGATGACTGTGTGGCTGTTGCTATGAGGTGAAACCTATTAGAGGAAAAATTGTTTAAAAAAAAAAAGAAAAAACAAAGGATATTAATGTGGACAATAACATGATGGACCTTCATCACAGTAAACAGTTACTGCCTGCCAGTAGCAATGTGAATGGAGTATAGAATTTAACAACATCTGCAATATAAATAAACATGCTGTCACTTTCTGAATCTAATTTATGTTAACTATAAACACATATAGGAGAGGAAACTGACAAATCTATCTGACTTCTTTCATCTTCTAGTATTTATAATTTATGTAAGTGCTGTCCTTTGAAACTGAGTCGCTAGCTTGTAGTTTCCACAGTCAGAACAGCACACCAGTAAGGCATCCTGAAATATTCCCATCCGTGCTCTACTTAGTCAGCAATCATCTAGTTCTGTATTTATGGAATTAGGTATAACTAATGATAGTTTACATGTTAACTACCTAGCTATCAAAACATAACATGTCATACCTGTTGCTAGCTGCAATTCTCCTGTGAGCGGGAGGACTGCCACAAATTTTGCTGAAATCCTGTCATGAATTTCTCTGTTTCAAAGGACAGCACTTGCATCAACTAAAACTTTTTTAGACAAAAGAAAGTAGAACGGTAATACACAGATTCCCTGTCTTGTAAGTGTTTATTCACAACATAAACGTGACGGCATGTTTATTTATAGTACAAATGTTAAAAGGTTATATTCCATTCATATTTCCACTGGCAGGTAGTTAGTGTTCACTGTGACGATGCTGCCACCTGCTGGTTTCCTGGCGCACTCTAGCAATTTGTGCACACATGATGAGGTTGCAGTATTTTTTCCATCATGTTATAAAGCCTCCAGGATAATACCAATTATTTTTTTTAATGGCCATTTATCCCCTACAATGCCTGTGTGCAGTGCAATGAAGCAGAGACTGAATACACTGGATTCAGTGTTTTTCACATCTTCTTTCACCTGGGGTTTTTGTAGTATGCTGTGGAGAACGAGGAGCTGACTCAGCACTTAGGTGCAGCCAAAGATGCCCAGCGACAACTCACTGCTGAAGTAAGGCAATCCAACACGCTGACTACTCACACCATCAATATACCCTGATAATCTTGGTACTATTATACTGTAGCACTACGTGTGATATATGTGATATTAAAAGCACATTTCATATCTTAATAGAACAATTGCAGTAGTGCTGCATGGTCTAATGTGTAAAGACTGTGGTATCATTTAGATCACATAAATGTCAGTTTCTGTTAATGTGTTCACACTGAAAACATTTGGATTTGGTATCAAATCTAATAGTCATTTGATACATATACGTAGTTATGGATAAACATCAACAATGCGTCAATATCACACACTCCAAAATAAAAAATAACCTCCTCACCAGGCACTAAAATTAGACTACAAAGTGCTTTTAATGAAATCCATCATGAAAACAGATGTTTGTTTTTTTTAAGTTTCCTCTCATCTCCTTTAATATTTTCTCCTCCTCCAGCTGCGAGAGTTACAAGATAAGTATGCTGAGTGCATGGAGATGCTTCATGAGGCTCAGGAGGAGCTGAAGAACCTGAGAAATAAAACTCTACCACTCAGCACACCGCGGCGTTTCCATTCTCTGGGTCTGTTCCCAATGGTGAGCTCATATTCATTGTCAGTATCGCAGCGTCTCTGTGGTCTCCATTGCTACAAAATCATTTTTACCTTTTTTTTCGCCTTCTTCTTCTTCTTCTTCTTCTTCTTCTTCTCCAGGACTCTCTGGCAGCAGAAATAGAGGGCACCATGAGAAAGGAACTTCAGATGGATGATCCAGATGTAGAAGAGCAGAGGTATATTCAATTAACCTGGCTCACCCTAAAATAAAAACAGATACAGGGTTGTTGACGTCATAGTGCAATGTTCAGGGGTTAATATATTAAATATCTAAATTCAATACATACGTGATCATGTTTTTCCAGACTGCATCCAAAGCGAGTGTTCCAGACGGTGAAAAACCTGAACCTGATGCGTCAGCAGCGTTCGTCACTGGCCCCCTCCCCGCTCAACATCCCAGGCTCCAACCAGACATCATGCCTCACCTCAGGGCTCTCCAGCAGGGTGGGCACGCCACGCTCCAACTCCATATATGGTAGTGAGACAGGAAGTGGGATCATCCTGGACAACAGGACAAGCAGCATCCTGGAGTGTCCCGACGATGGGTACGGACCAGTCGACTCTGCAACACATGTTTAAGATTTTTGTACTTTAGTGTTTGGCTCTCTGTGTCTGATGTTCAGCTGTTTATTTCCTGTTTCTTCCTCACTTTCTCCAGTAACGACGGAGATGCCATTTTATCATGTTTTTTTATTTGAATTTATTTGTGTTTATTGGGAACCTTGGTGTTTATTTCTACGGCTCCTGTCTTTTTAATATCCAACACAACAGGGACTAACTGAGCTTTGCAAAATAATGAAACACAGAGAGACATATTGCTTTTGAAAATCTTCACTGAAACCCAACAATGTCAACTGTGTCCCCCTCCTCAGGTCAGAGGACTCTAACAAGCGGCCCCCTGGAACACCAGGGACCCCGGGCAGCAGGGACCTGGAGGCAGCCCTGCGACGTCTGTCGCTCCGCCGTGACAACTACCTCTCAGAAAAACGCTTCTTCGAAGATGAGAGGGAGAGAAAGCTGGCTTACCTGGCCAAAGAGGAAGAAAAGGGAGGCGAGGGGAGTAGCGGAGGCCCAGGGACGCCGATGGAAAGCCTGTTGTCGCTGTGCTCGCATCCCTCCTTAGGAAGCGTCTGGTCAGGGTACTCCTTCACAGCCAGATCCTACCTGCCGGAGAAGCTGCAAATTGTAAAGCCGCTAGAAGGTGATTATTCCTCTCAGAGACACAAGTCTTCTAATCCTCCACATAATGACAAACAGAGTCAAAACCAGAATGCCTTGCACAATAAAAATAAACATTTTCAGAAGGCACAGAATTCAAATAGTAGATTTCTACACACTCAGATGAGTCATACCCAGTCACAGAAACAACGCCAAGCCCTTCAGAGCCAGCAGCAGAATCAGTATCTGATTTTTCATCACCGCAGTCCTTCCAAAATCTTTTTGAGTGCCTCACAGGATCCCAAGATCCTGCAGAGAAGCGCCAGTTTGTCAGAGCTGAGCAGCCTGCCGAGCTCACAGCCTCACCTCAGAGCTCCGCTGGCTTTAGTCACAGGCCTGCTTGAGGTGGTGGAACAACAGGAAGGTAGTTTAAATCTCCAGCACTCATTTTACTTCAGACACACACAGCCACGCTGCTGGTTTGAAATATAGACGACAGCCTGCTGCTGTATGATGCTGGCTTGAAGCATATAGTTTGTCAGAAAGCTGGTAACATATACAGAGAATTTGGTTTGTATCTTTTTCAAGTCAGACCTGGGTTGTTGTTTTTCTTATATTTTAGAAATTTAACTGGTATGAAATTGTATACCATACCATAAAGGTCAGCACATTTGACATGAGAGCATTGCATGTTTACATTTATCCCAAACACATCCCAAATGTTGAGCACTTTATACTGTTTTCTGCAGTGAGTAGTTAGCGTGTGGTATTTTAAATGGCACGTGTAACTTAACACAAAAAGCTTTCTTATGCCTTTTTTTAGTGGATCATTATTATCGTATGATTATTTATTTTCATACTGTTTTGATTGTGGAGTTTGCAGAGTTGAATTGTTGATATATTGCCAGAATTTTTTCCCCACACAATGATGCTGTTGTTATTGATACAGTACAGAGCAGTTAACAGTTCAGATACAATTGTGTCCCGTTATATGCTAACGTTGTTGAGTTGGCCAAAAAAAAAAGGCAGCCTTAAACCTCAAGGTACTTTTTCAATTGTTCATGTGCAATGTGTTGCCTTAAAAGCATTTATTGCAAATTATGTCCACTATAGGAGGCCAAAAATTGTCATAGAGGTATTTCCTGTTTTGTGGCACCACCTAGTGATCAAACGCAGTTGCACAACTTGGTGCTGGGGCCGGAATGAAAGACAAATAAAACTCATGGTAGGTGTATAATTCCAAGTCTCATGATGGTTGTATGTAAAATTCTGATACATAATAATTCTGGCTTATATACCACTTAAAAGTCAACAGTCCAGAAAACAAGTAAAAATGAAACTAGTATTCTGGGTTTTTACAGTATTCTTACTGTGTTGGCCTTTAATGTAGAGATGTATGTACGTCTCTCCCTTCACTCCTCTTTTGTTCCACCTTTTTTCTTTACTTAACTTTGGTTTTGTCTTGTCTTTACACTTTACTCCCTCTTCTGTTCAACTTGTCTGTTTCCTTTGTTGATGTTTCTTGAATAAAATCTCACTAATTTTCTCACCTTCCCTTTTCTCTCATTCTTTTTGTGTTAGTCTCATGAGTTTCTGTACTGACATCTCTCAAAGGACCTTTGAATATCATGAGAGAAACAACCATTCATTTGACTTGAAATGAGACCAATTTACTGGGTGCAGGAAGTTAAATAAAAAGAAAGACATTACAGACTGTGGCTTTCACTGTCACTGCAGAATGTGTGACTGTCTGTGTGAAAAAAATATTATAACAGTCTGAGAATATGCCTTTGCCTGTGTGTGAGTACATGTGTGAGTGACATGGATTGTGGGACTGTTCATATGCATGACTTTGTCCCCTCTGGTGTGTGTGTGTGTGTGTGTGTGTGTGTGTGTGTGTGTGTGTGTGTGTGTGTGTGTGTCTGCTATCTGCTCACTGTGTATGTGTTGATATACAGTTCGATGTCTGTCAGTAAACAGCTGGAGTAGATGGAGTGGACTGATCTATTTTTACACATTTAAATATAGAAGTGACATTTACTGAGCAGATATAATGTCAGTATGTCTACATACAGTATAGTGCACATTTTTGGATACAGTGTATGATCATGTAATAAAATTTTCAGCTGATGTGATCTGGGTTGATTAGCAGTATTAAGTTAAGTGAGTTATTCAGTAACCAGAAGTTAAACTTCTGGTTACTGAATAACTCAATATATTGTATACCAATACCAACACACCAATTTTTAGGTATAATTTAACCTAAGATAACATGCTAATAGCTAGTCTTTTAACTAGTGGTATGAACAGTATTTCAGGGTTGAAACATTTTTTGGTTCAACATTTGAAGCCAAAAGCTTCTGTGATTATCACCAACACTGCCACCGCCCTGTGGGCAACATATCATTTTCATGAGGTGCATTTGTGGCAGAGATAATCTTAAGACAAATTTAGATAACACAGTTTTTTTCTCTGACTTTTTTTCCAGGCTCTGCTACTCTCCACGCATGGCAGCAGCTGGCTCAACCCCACATGGGTGCTCTGTTGGATCATCGGCCCGGTGTAGTCACAAAGGGCTTCCGCACTTTAGCACATGAGCAGGAACAAGAAGACGGCTGGCACCTGGACCAACCAGAGGAGGACGAAGTTTTGTGCGACGCATTCACTGGCTTGTCAGGAGAGAGCTCTGCTCCCATGGATCTGCCTCACTCTACCTCTTCCCCCTCCGTCTGCTGCAACAAGAATGGAGACGTCGATGACAGTGGCAAATCGGACACACTGCAAGGAGACTTGTGCAGGGTTAGAGAGGCGATACAAGTTAAAGACGGACATGTTGCAAACATGCCCCTTTCCTTCTCCAGCTCCTCCCCTTCTTCATCTCCTCTCCCCTCTTCTTCTGAGATGAACGGGCACGTGGACCTCAAGGAGCTCCAGGCCTTACAGGCCGCCACAGTGGACCGTATGCCTGGTGAGGGAGCACTTAGCTGAGGTCACTGCACTGCATCCACCCACCCTTGTAACCCTGGAGCATGGGGATAAAGGGGAGGGGGGTGAAGAGGAGGGGTGGGGTGGTGAGGGATTGGGGAAGGCATTCACTGGACATCTCACAACCCCAATGTGACGCACACACCTGCACCTGATGTCACACCTGCACCCACCCATCCCACCGGCAGCCCCTGTGTGTGCAGCCATCGAACCCCATCAAGTACATGTTTTTGTTAATTTATTTATTTCAGTTTACATCTTCATACTCTTCTTTCTCAGTTCACACCTTTCTTTCACTGCCACACTTTGGCTTTTTTTCCAACCAATCACACCATATCTATCCTCTTCAACAGGGCTATAACTTAAGGGTGTCTACAACTCTGATAATCTCAATCTCTCTCTCAGTGGTGACCTGCAGCACAGACGTTTCTCATGCTTTGGTGTAAATCATAGAAATTTGACTCAGAAAATATTTTGGCACCTTATAGTATTTATGTAATATCTTCTAGCAGTCAACACTAGAACACCAATGTACCACACAAACACACGTACACAGAAATATCACAGGCCTGAGTCCAGTATGCGGGCATGTACGCATATATCAGATGTTCTTAGTGCAGCTGTCCAAGTCACATGAACACATGACACCATGGCTGGTTAATATAGAAGTTGACTTGTAGCCTCAGTGTACGGTCACCTTCATACACATATGATACAAGATTTATTTATTTAAGGATTGCAGACATTTAAACAAAATGCTATTAAAAGAAAAACACAATACATTAAACATGAAATTAAACCTGAAAATCCTGAAATCCAAATGACGTGATCACAAATTAAAGAAGAAACACCCAAATCAAAATACACAAGTACAGCAAGGATAATTTGGTAGCTGCAGTGAAAATGATACTGATCGATTTGGAAAAAAATATCAAATTATTATTTTGACAGATAATGCACTTGTGATATGACTCATGATAATTTAGTCAATGATCAGTTTTGTGTCATTCTCATATTCATTGGAAAATATATTAACCCTTTGAAGTCTCAGCAAATTGGCTTGATTTATTTTAAAAGAGCAATGAAATAAGAAATGACCCTAAAAAACTGCAAGAAATCTGTAAAAAGAAAATTAAATACAAGGAAATTTGTTAAAAAAAAAAAAAAAGTTTTGTTTTAAAAACAAACAAACAAGGAAATGACCTGGAAAGAGTGCTTAAAAATTATAATACTTATGTAACATAGTTTGACAATGTAATAATAATAATTTTAAATACAGTTTTTCCTCTAGATTTTTTCTTTTTTCCGTAGTTTGAAAAAAAAAAACCTAAATCTATCATTTTTTTGCAATCTGTTGGCATTTCTTATCAAGTTGCTCAATGCTTTTTTCCCCCATGTTTTTGAGAGAAATCACACCAATCTGCGCCGGGTTCAAAGTTATCACAAGTGCTATAGGTTAAAGTGATCATGGTGTGATTCTTTGCGACTTAAGTCTTAAGTCTCTTAAGTTTTGCTTTCACCATGCACCTCCTTTTATTTGATAGTGCATTAGTTCATCTTGCAATTTCCATAAAATTCTGATTGTTCAGCCCTAAAACAACAGGCAGACATCCACTGAAACAGCTTGCTTGCTTGTAATCATTACTCCTGTTCACATTGGCCTTTAAAAGATCCCTTATGTGCTTTCAATGTAAGTGATGTCCTTGTTTTGTAAGGTTAAGTTTCAGTTGTATTTTTTAACAGTAATATGAAGCCTCAGCAGTTAATGAACAGGAGGAATGATTAAAGCAGTCATTGTAAGCAACAAAACAGTACATGCTGTGCGCACCTCCTCATCACTTCAGTGTCCTTGAAATTATGGAGCTAATGTATGCTGGTGCTTGTGCTTGGGGCTCATACTGTAATCATGGTCTATTTTTCTTCCACTTTGTGTACAGTGTTCTTTACAGTGTTGCTTGGTACCCTTTGTCTCAGTACTAACGGCCCTCTCCTCGTGTTCTATTCTCTTTTCTCTCTCTCTTCTCCTCTTCTTAGTTAATTTCCCAGGGAAGTGTATGTCCCATACCTGCTCTACATACACCTTCACCACCTGCAGGATTCTCCACCCTTCTGATCAGCTGACCTCTGTGTCCCCAAGGTAAACACATTAAATGCATGAGTACTTATTATTGCAGTCGTACTGTGTTCAGATTTAAAATATCTGCAATATGGTTTAGTTTTTGGTGTGTGTCATTGAGTGTAGAGTACTTTTATGAACACATGATGGCAGATGGAGCCTTTTGATGCATTAAACCAAATGCCACATTAAGAAGAGAGGGCTGCTGCTAAATCTACTGTAAACAGGAAGCCTGTGACAGAAGTGAATGACAACAAACTGTTGTAACATTTAATGTCTGAAAGTGTAACCTGGTCATCACTTAAACAAAACTCCACTGTGTACTGCAAATCAAACAGCTGCTTCTCAGCCAAGGAGCAAATTCCCCTCTTGTTCCCCTCCCATAGATTTTGAGGCAGGGCAACTTTGATGCCACAGCACCTGGCTGACCTCATACTCTCTGTGTCCCCGCTGTCTGATTGGCCTTGGCAGGTCATGTGATGAGGAAGATGAAGTGGAGATGTATCATATGGTTGTCATGGCCGGAGTAGAGCAGACCCATTGAGTGCATCCTTTGGGGTGCACATGGGTGAGGCTATGCATGGGAGTGCATTCCTAAAGACTGTGGGTGTGTGTAAACCAGAATAACATCAGTGATTTGCTCTAACTCTACAGACAGTCACAGCAGTGTTGGCCTACTTGTAGTTTGCCTCTAATGTTCCCTGTCAACATGTTCCTTACTAACAATCCAGCTTCTGACACAGCTATAACTCCAATCACTGATCAAATCTAAATTTGTCAGGATTGAGCATGAGTGCTCTGTCTGGCCCGTTGAGAAAACTGTATTGGTGAAATGATCTAATCTGATCTGATCTCATTGACGTACCACTTCCTGCCTTTCAGAGCTTTTAACCATGTCTTCACTCTGCAAAAGGAACTGGCTCAGGTGTCATCATGTGACTTAAATCTGGTCCTTCAGTCAGTTGATAACGAGTTGTTGTACACATGGGGGAAAGATTGTCGCCCCCTGTCTGAATTCAGGCTGTCAGGGATTCAGCATTTACAACAAGCCATTCAATGCTTTAAGACTGGATCTACTGTGGGGAAAAAGACCCAGGACCAGAGACTTACAAGGGACATACATTTCCTTACTTTCTATCATACATATAATACATGCTAAAATGTTGAATATCCATATAAAATGTAGCAAGGCTTCTACATAATGAAGTTAATGTGTGTAAAAATGGTCCCTGTGAGCAAAAACCTCAGGCTCTGAGGCAGTTCTAAACACGGGGTTTCTGTTTTTTCTAATTTCGTGACAAGCTGACATCAGCTCATGACGGATTTCTACATGTGGTCATCTGCTCCAGGCACACTACTGCAAGTGTTTACATTAGATACACTGATACATGTAGCTACATGTGGATATCAGGGAAACATGTAATCTTGGCTGCCGATGTTGTTAATTTCAAACATGCCCCTTCTAATTTCAGACTCCTACTGGAATATGTCCAGCTGTAAAGATTTTGGTTTAGAAGCTTTCATGAGTGATTTTTTAACGGTAGAAAGTGCCGCCTTTCTCTGTTACAATCATTCCTCGGTTGCAATGACAGTGCAGAGATGCCAAGATATAGAAGACCCAGAAACGCTGACTAGTCAGAGCAGTGGGGGTTCTTAAAGAGACAGGCGATAAGAGGGCATTTAGGACAAAGGGTGAATCCAGGTGTCGCTGTCTGAACACCAGACCCAGAACAGTTCACAGCACTGGCTGAGAGAGGATCATTTGCATCCTCTGCCAAAAGTCTGCTTTAATTTAAGAGATAAGTATTGACATCCATCTTGTGTACGACTGCTTTATTCACATGACCCAGTGACCAGATATAGGCTATATGATGGCACCTGAGTCAGTTTAATTTGCTAGATGAAGTGAATTTTTTTTTTTTGCTTAGTTTCTTGGTATTTTGTAGCTACTGGACGAAGTGTGTGGCAAATAATCTAATGTGTGTAAGGCCCTCAAGCTCCTGACTCTGTTATCAATTAAAATGTGTTATTTCACTCTGACGATGGGGCTGTCTGTTAGAAATAACTCAGTGATTTTATGCAGACCCAAAGTGATCTCCACATCTCTGCTGCCCAAATTGGAGAAAGGTTTTATTCCTGCATGATAATGTTTTAGGTCTTGTCCATATAATTGTTAATGAGTCCTAACTGTCACTAAAAGCCAAGTATTAAGACTTGATAACTCATGTCCACTCATTTGTGTCCCATCACCCATGCTGTTTCTCATGCTCTATGCACACCCAATGCCCCCTGTTCCTCTGCTCTTTCCTCCTTCCTTCCTCTCTCCGCCCCTTTCTGTCCCTTTTACTCTTCCATCTCTAGCTCCGCTCTGGCTTCTTGTCAGAGCAGTGTTTGCAACGGCACCCCTACCCCTGCTTCCTCTCCCATACCC
Source organism: Cephalopholis sonnerati (assembly GCA_019142605.1). Lineage (NCBI taxonomy): Eukaryota > Metazoa > Chordata > Actinopteri > Perciformes > Serranidae > Cephalopholis > Cephalopholis sonnerati. The sequence goes on along the minus strand of JAGQAX010000008.1, from coordinate 15,630,147 downwards.
TTCTCTGCCCCAAATACACCTTCCTACACCCCCTGCTGCACCCCACGCCGCCTCTCCCTCTCCCTCTCCCTAGCCGGAGTCCTCCACCAACCTTCGGGACTCCACCAAGACCACCAGTACCTCCCTAGGCCTGGTGCGCCTCCTGCTGGAGCGTGGGATATCTGCCTCAGTGTACGACCCTCGCAGCTGGGACCGAGGGTTGGATGCCAGCGGAGCTTCAACACCCGTGGGAGGAGCGCAAGTGCAGAGGAGCATGGACACACCAGGGGAGACTGAACACAGACGACCGAAGAAACGCCCAGATACCCTCCTTCTCCAACCATCCACCCCGCCTAACTCCCCTCGATCTAAATCTGCCTCTTCTACCAACAACCGCCCAGTCTTTCAGTTCAGCCCTTCTGCTGAAGACCCACCATTTTATGACACCTTCCTCGCCTCTAAGCCAGCTCGTACCATTCTGAGGGAAGTGCTTGGGGAGGCGGAGAGGGAGCGAGGGGGGCAAACAGATGACGACAGTCAAACAGAGAAACTGAACCTGCGACTTGTGGACAAGCTGAAACGTTTCCGCACTCTCTCCCCTCATGCTGGTTCTGTTTCATCTGGGAGTACTCTGTTAGCCCCCTTCGGCTCCACTGGACTTGGGAGCGGTGCCCTGGGTGGGGGGCTTCCAGGTTTGAATGCAGGGCTGAGGAGGAATCGAAGCTATCCCGCCATGGTAGGGGCCAGTATGGCGATGAAAGACCCAGGAGGTCCCCCCAGCACAGAGATAGTCATACCACATTCGATGCAAACCCCACATACTCAACAGGCAGTGAGCACACAGGAAATGGACAAAATGCAAACAAATCACACACTGGTCACACACATACCACAGACACTACATGAAGCAGTCACACCACAGACGATAAAACAGAGACACACCAGGCCAAAGTACGGACTGTGGCACTCAACAAGCAATGACCAAGACAGTGATGATGAAACTGGGACATAAAGGGAGATACTCAGCGTACTGGCTCATATTACAACCACTGCATATAACATTTCACATTACCATATACATACGACATTAGACGTGCACACATACAAATTTATTTATAAACCAAATATCATACGTGACCATATAGACTTCCTGCAACTATAGAGTAGACCAAACAGCTACACTGATGAGCAGTACAGTCCACCTACTGACTCAAATAAGCCCTCTCTCCTAACCAGTCCAGACTCCAACTGATTTACAGTCACCAGTAAATGTAAACTAAATGAAATGGAGGTGAATGAGCCAGTAGTGGCTGACACTGTTACACTGTGCTATACTCATATACTGTCAGACCAGACTAACAATGACGGAGTATGTTGCCTTCCTCTGTGTCCATTTTAACGGTATATTGTATGTGCAATATACCATGTCATATATTGTGTAATATTAAAGGCCCAATCTGGTGGAAGTACTGTAGAGTTTTTCCCACAATCCCTTTCAGTCTCATTTTCCTTCTTGACCTTTGTGAGTGCACTTTTGAGGGGAAAAAAAGGGCAACATATGGATGATTTTAGTTGTACTGCACTGGCCCGAATATAACATTTTTTAAATTCAGACTACAGGCATTTATGAAGGAATGGGGGTTGCATTTTCCAAGACTAAACCATCATGCATTTACTCAGCAGATGTTACTGTTGCTGCACTGTTAGATAGTGCAGTGTCATGGGTCATCTGTAGCCTTAATGTGGCTTGGCTAGCAGACATGTAATTCAGTCATGGTACTGCAACACAGAAATCTCCAGAAAGCATTAACAACCAGTAAAAATGACAGACATTTGTGGTCTTTGACTTTAGAATTAAATTTTTGATATTTGCAAAAACATTGTCAAAGTGCTCAAAGTGACTGAGTCATGTCGTCCCTGTGTTCAGTCTGTGGTCATTACTAACTAATTTTAAAGCCACCCAGGAAAAAAACAGTCTCTCCCAGTGTACTAATACAGCTGTAGTAAAGCTGCTGTTATCCTTTATGGGGCCTTTTACTAGAGCCTTTATTTAGGGGTTTTATTTAAACCTTTAATTGCATTGAAAATAAGTGGAAGTTATATTGTCAAATGCAGTGATGTTAGCACTAGAGATTATTTTCTACCAGCAGCTCTTTTTTTTGCAATATAATTCACATTTAAAAAGAAAAAAAAATCCAGATTGGGACTTTAATGTGTGATCTCGCTGTGACTCCCTGTCCTTATGTGCCTAAAAACAGCTAACATACTGTATCTCATTGGACAATGGGTTTGTAACATTTGATTACTTTATTATTTTAATGCTGTAGAGCGATTAAAAGAGAATAACTGTGCAGATTAATGTATTTGCATCTGAACCTGCTGAGGGTCCCCACACATTTGTGTTTCCATCTCTTACAGAGATTGGATGAAGCATCCCCTTCAGTCATAATCCACAGGGACATGTAGCACATGAACAGTAACAGGTCCAGCTATACAGACACCTGTTCAAACACTGTGACTACAGACAACAAGAGGCACACTGGCAGAAAACACAAAACCTGCTTTCTCAGATTCACTTTTCTCCCATAATGCTTGTCACATGCACTCATAATGACACCATGAGATTTATTTTGTCAAAATCAAACAAATGTGTGGGTTAAAAAAACAGCAATATTAAGCATTATAAAATGTGTATGTTTCTGAATGTAAATGTAAAAGGAGTGACTTGAAATATCCAAATGTTGGTTTTAAAGAGCAAGAGACTGAGCTTTTATTACAGTTTTTTTGCTGAAGGGAGGTTCCAGTTCCAGTGTCCACACTTCTTGTACACTTTCCGTAAATCTTGCAAGGCTGTATCTAAAAAGTCAGCAACATTAAGTTATATCAACCCACATTTCAAATATGACCCCCACACAAACACTTTACTGGCCACATTAACATCGATCCCTTGCATCCTCATGCTGATTGTGTATGTGTTGAAGTCTGACGTTGGACACTGGGACTGGGCCTCTGACTGTCTGACTGACACTGAATGAATGGACAAAATGGCTGGCTGTGACGCTGGCAGTGATCTGTTGAAATCCTTAATGATTAAGGGGTCAGTGTTATAGAGCGGGAAATTAATAATCATAAAATATATTTATTAAATACTTGGATTATTAGAGGCACGCGTAAAACTGAATGTCCGTTGTACATGTTTAAGTGAAGGACTTTTGCAGGCTCTATTTATATTTTTAATGGTCGCACTGACATTCTGAATCATTTTTCATTGGACTCTTTATGTTAAAAAAATGATAAACATTTCTCTGGAGCTTTTAAAATAACTTCATAGAAACATTTCCATTTTAACAATGGGTGCAGTTAGCTGTCGACAAGCTTACAGTGCAGTGATGCTGCCCATCGTAACAGTTGCACATTTGAGGGAGAAAAAAAACCAATTTACAGTATTTAAGAATGAAACAAAGCGACAAGGAGTTGGTGTGTGTTTGCGTGTGTGCTTGCTTTTCTGTGTGTCCACTGAATCATCTGAATGTAAGTTATTACAAACCGTAAACCTGCTGTAGGGCCATATATTTGTACAGTATGTTGATTTATCTTTGGTTTGTGTTGGGAACTATTATTGCATTGTAAATGTATGCAACACATATAGTCATGTTAACTTCTTTTTTTTTAAAAGATGAAACTGTAACAATAGAACAGAAATACAGGGAATTAAGTTGTTTATTTTCAGTAAAGAGGGAAACAATTTTTTCTGTTCAGGGAATGAAGTGTTCTATTCTACAGAACAGACCGTACCATCAATAAAAATAAATACATAAAGACTGACTTGTTTGCATCATTCAGCATCTGTAATCATTTACCGTGAGTTCAGCAAAACTTGAGGATGTCAAAGTTTTGCTGATTAAAGGGATGTTAAACGGATCATACGCCCTTTGCTGTCGAAATCTGAGAACAAGTTGTCAACCATGACAGTCCACCAAGTGCCCACAAATCACTCCCAGTAATACAACTGAATAATATGGTGGAAATCAGTTTCACATTAATAAGAACAATTTTCTGATACATGCCACAATATGACAAATGCATTAAATCACAATGCACTCCCATTATGAGGTGCTGAATAATAATGAATTATCGAAAGTCTAGACTACTACAGTTTCCCTTGTTTGCCACCAGACCTCTGTAGCTGGTCCAGGCCTCGCTCATGCTCAACCTCACCAACTTCTTCATTAATAACACTGGCTCCCTGTCCCCAACTCACATTCAACTATGCAGTGCAGTAAAGGGAACACTCCTTCCTACCTTCATGCTAGACCTTATACTCTGGCACTCTTTGCCTCTAATACCTCATTCTCTTTTGGGTACAATACTGTAAGTACGAACATCTATCAAAGAGTTAACAAGTTCAAAGCTCAAAGCTACACTGCTCCAGTTTCATGCCAAAGAGACACTCGCAGCACTGTAGACTCATCTGCAAATAACACTATCATCCCATAAACACACTAAAGTAACAGTTCACCCTGAAATAAAAAATATGTATATTTCCACCTGCCTGTAGAGCTATTTATCAATCTCGATTCCTTTAGTGTGAGTTGCAGAGTGTTTGAGATAACTCGGCTGTAGAGCAGTCTGCCTTCTCTCCAGCATAATGGAACTAGATGGCACTATTTTCTTTCTATTAAACTACTCTTGCCAACCACATTACTGCATAGAAGGAAACTTGCATCTATGTACTCATGGACAAAACGCCTGTGCTTGTGACAGCATGAGATGTAAACACTAATTTCATCCTCCTCGGCTGAGCTGTAACGTTAGCCAGCTCAGTGATGCCAGGTGAGCTAGCACGGAGATACAGTTGGCAGGTGTAGTTTAGTAGAAAGAAAATAGTTCCTACATAAAACTGCTCACAACAAGGTCTGTGGATTGTCCTTAGTAACCAGGTGGCAAGAGTTGTTTGGTAGAAAGAAAACAGTGCCATGTAGTTCCACTATATTTGAGAGAAGGCAGACATCTCTACGGCCGATATCTCCAACACTCAGCATCTCAAACCTAAACATTATAGACTGATAAATAGCACTACAGGTAAGAGGAAAAATATGTCTTTTTGATTTAGGGGTGACCTGTCACTTCAACAACTGACAACCGAAAAAATGTTTATTGTTGTAACTTCTGTAGTAAACATACTGTATATAGATATGACTGCTAATTTTTGCCTGAAGGACAAGGTGGTATGTATAAACCTGTGTGTATTGAGAGGTGGGTCCAAGACCAACATTTACATCTGGACATGATCACAACCTACTGGGTCAGTTTAGTTAGTGATTACACCCAGGTCTCAGCTGGCTAAACAAGCAACCTGAAAAAAGATTTGCATCATATCATGGAGCGCTTTCAGTACTGCTCTCCATTATTTGTGTACCCTCACCTACATTATGTGCATATTTCTTATCTTTTTTTTTTCCCAAACTGTCAACATCTTTATCCATTATTAATCTTAGCATTTACTTTTCTCTCACAGATGTATCTAATAAAATGTCCCTATTCATAATAGAAATGCAAAATACAGTTGTTTTTTTTTTGGTCATCATGGCCATCACTTGCATGATAAACACACTGCGAAAGACTGCGACTTGCACTCAGGAATTTATTTAGTTGAAAGTGAGTGTGAGTAGAAAACTGCAATATCCAACAGTGTTATCACATATTCTCCTTATGTCTTGCATCTCTAATTTCTAAACATAATACTGCATATTGATGTGGTTATTGGCTCCTGCTTGGCTCCGACTTTCGCAGCTCCACATTGCAGTTAGAGATTTATTCCACAGGGTGGCAGTGTGTCTTGGAGAACAGGACTGACAGCTGGTGTAAACAAAAACAGCAGCCAACTCCAAGCCTGGAAAAGCAAGCAAACCAGCTCTGAAAGATTAGGAAATGCACCCAGTGTTGGTCGAGCAAACCCATATGTGCTCCCCCTGGCCTTAAAATGAAGCTCAGCAGATCTTTCTCTCAGTCTTCCTCCTCCAACCTGTCTGTCCTACAGGGTGTCTCAGTGAAGACAATCATACACAGCACCGCACTGAGTGCACCACCACTCTCTTTGTCTTTAGTAATAATCTGTTAATGATACAAAAGGAAACTGAGTTTTCTTTTGCAGCTTGATACTGGAAACAAGCTTATACTTTGTGTTATCTACTTGGTGTATCTTCCAGTTTTGGCAAACCAGATGGAGACAGAAAATCTGGCTGAACATTTTAATTATGTATCAAAGAATGTGTCCTCTTTCTTAATACACTGATTCCCGAACCAGAAGTTGTAAAAGCAGAGAGAATAACTGATAGATGAGAGAGAAGCAACTCAGATGACGGAAAGCAAAACCACTCTTTATCTGAATGACAGCGAGAGATGGAGATGAAAATGAAGAGAGGAGACAGATGGATACAGGCAGCACTGGATGGTTATGAAATGGTTTTTGATGCTTAGCGGAGGACTAGCAGGTGTGTGTGGTCCCACAGGGGAAATGAAAACATTCTGCAGAGTTGAGTCAGTCAGGCCAGAAAAGTAAAGACGAGCAGGAAGAATGAGATGATAGAGGAGAGGAAACTTTTTTTTTCGCTGGCATGTATTGGTCAGCTTGTCTAGTGATGTAGTTTGTCTGTGCAGATTAATATTTGGGCAGCTTGTTATATCTTGTCATCTGTGGAGGAAGGTGATCAGATGGAGCAACAAGAACGCAGCAGACTTCAAGATTAATGCTGCACTCGTTTCATGTGGTCTTTAAATTCTCATAGAGAAAACTAAAAACAAATCATATGTAAGACAAGGTTAAGTACCCCCTTCAAGAACTCTGTACCTTAACATACATTTGCTTCACAAACTGCAATTAAAATTAATTCATAAAAAGACTTTCCATTTGTCCTGAGGTAAAGTAAGGATCTCTGGATCTCTGCTGGGCTCTTCTACTTTAGCTGCTGTGCATGCTTCAAAGCCAAGATCACTCAAGAGACTCTTAGGCACGGAGTAATTAACAGCAGCTCAGAAAGAAGGTCCACTTCAGCGACAGGGACGTGTGATCATGTCCTCGAGAGGTAAAGTATGATGGGCTGCAGAGCCAATGTCCTTCAGCAGCAATTCTTTACACGATGACCGTAAGAAAGGCTTTTCAGCCTAATTGAACCACACTCTGTCACCATTTGGTAAATGAATGCTGTGTTTTTTCACCACACCTATCTTTTGTTGGTAAAACACTTGTTTTTCTGTTATTTCTTGAAGGACACTTCCTCTGTTCTGCTACATGAACATCTGGAGAAAATAAATCCAACAAGAGCTATGAGGCCATGATTTATGAGAAAGTTACTGAAGCCAAAGGCTCACTCATCATTACGCTGATGATCCCCTGACTTTTCATCTAACACCACCTGCAGGTCAAAGTTTTCACTTATGAGATGTTTCCGAAACAAGACAGCACACTTTAGAGTCATTTCCTGTATCTGGATCACATGGGTTTCACCACTGCCCCACAACTTTAGGAGACTGGGCATGTCCTGAGTTAATCCACTCCAATGGGAGAAGTGGAGAAGCTGGAGAACCACACAGAGATGCAGTATGTCAGCACACTCTCAATGGAGCAGCAGTAGAAGACGGTCAGCAGCTCCCTCCTTAGGTTGATCCTCCTGAGGATCCTCAGGAAATGGAGCCACTGCTGGGCCTTCTTCACAACTGCCGAGGTGTTAGTGCTCCAAAGGTCTGCGTCCATGTGCACGCCCAGGAACTTGAAGCTGGGCAACCTCTCCACACCCTCCCCATTGATGCAGATGGGCTGCAGTTGAGGCTTCCTCCTCCTGAAGTCAATGATTAGTTCCTTGGTTTTTGAGGTATTTGAGAACCAAGTTGTTGTCTGCACACCACCCCACCAGCTGTTGGACCTCATCCCTGTATGCCGTCTTGTCGCTTCCAGAGATGAGCCCCACCACGGTGGTGTCGTGGGAGATGGTGGTGTGAAGCACTGTGACAATGGCGTCCTCTGACGATCTGTTAGCTCTGTATGCAAATTGAAGTGGATCAAATGTGGGTGGGAGGCAGGACATGATGTGACTAGGACCAGTTTCTCAAAACACTTCATTATAACAGGTGTCAGAGCGACTGGTTGGTAGTCATTGATGGTGGTCATTTTGGGCAGCGGGACGACTGTGGCCAACTTCAGGCATGGTAGGATGATGGACTGGGACAGTGATGCATTGAAGATCTTGGAGAAGACCCCGGCAAGCTGGTCTGCACACTCCCTGAGGACCTTCCCCGTCACTTCGTCTGGTCTGGTGGCCTTCTCGGGGTTCACTGCCCTCAGTGTGGCCCTCACCTGGTGCTCCTGCACCGTGAGGCTAGAGCTGCTGCAGTTCAGTGTCACATCACAGTGTCAGTGCAGTCACATCGAAGCGTGCAAAGAAGTGGTTCAGCTCCTCCGCTAGCGCAGCGTCTACCTCAGCCATCATGGTGTTGCCGGACTTGTAGTTGGTGAGGCCCTGGACTCCCTGCCACACCTGTCAACTGTTGTTGTCATTGAAGTTTCGTCCTCCTTTGTAAGACTAGCATAGTAATCAACCACAAAGCCGGCCATCCAGTCAAATCATCCGTCCACTGAGTGAGAGCATACAGGTCAACCAGTCTGGTCCAGTTGGTCAGTGCTCAGTTTTTCAAGTATTCGCGGTTCCAGAGAGTGAGTGACCTGACATGGTGTGTTCGTAAATTTGGTCTGACGTTCTACACTACAATGAGAGCCCTGTTGTTTGAAGAAATGGAGCGTTATATTTCTGTTGAGTTAATCACACATTCACTCTGCACGGCACTCTGCTCCTCCTTCTCCCCAGACAGAGCACACTCTGCCACTCTGAAAGGGCAGCGCTCTGCATAACCAAATGCACATTAAGACAGCACTCCGAATGTACAAACGGTCCAGTTCATGTCAGGTGTGCTCCAGCACTCGGAATGAGCATTTCTGAATGCACCACTCACATCATCTTCCTCCATTGTCTAAAACAAGCCGACAGAACTTGCTAGCTAGCACTAGCTAATGTCTGTGGAGAATTGTTTTGCCTCCAGCTAAGCCCCGCCCACCCTAAAAACATCATACTGTTTACTAACAGTAAAAGTGTCTATGTGGGCTCATAGTTTTCCTCTGTTTTCATGTACAGTATGACATGTTAATTAAGCTGCGTAGATATGTCGGTGAAGATTCTCAGTTATGCAAGTCATGGTAATTGTAAGTGCTATGCATAGGCAACTTCCTCGAGTTTCTTGGAGACAGAAACTCAAGCAAGTCCAGTTGCCTTCGACATAGCATTTACATGGATATGGTGTGCACCAGGTTTATTTATCTTTTCTTGCTTAGACTATTGCAACTCCCTCTTCACTTGTATCACACAGCCCAGACTTCAGATGGTACAAAAAGCAGCAGCCAGATTGTTTGCAAAATGCTTGTCGGCCCTGCGTCACTCCAATTCTTGCCTCCTCTCACTGACTTCCAGTTAAACACAGAGTTGATTTTAGTCTACTAATTACTTACAAGGCCTTGCATGCCCCCTGCATAAATAGCTGGGATGTTGAGCCCTTGTTCCCGCAGTCAGCTACTTTGATCATCTGATCAAGGCTAACTGTCTGTTTCCCATTTCTACTTTAAATCCAGAGGTGTTTTTTCCCCCCAAACTCTGGAACAGACTCCTGTATTTCTTCAGAAGTGCCAAATCTGTGTTTTGCTTTAGTGGCTGCTGCTCTCTGTGTGCCAATAGTTTTGTCATGTAACTCTTGCCCATGTATATGTACGTATGTATGTATTTACATATGTGTATACTTATATACGTATACTTGAATTGTTATATATGTATCTTGTATCTAAATGTGAATGGCTTTGTAACTGTATGTTTTAACAAGTGCTATATAAATAATTATTATCATTATATTAAATTAACACAATTTTAGTCACAAACTAACTGCTTCTACGGTCACTGAACAAGCTTTCGATTTTCCCCATTCACACTTTATTTATAGAGAATTCATTCCACACTGTATTTTTTTTCCTTCGGACTGATGTCAGTCCTCTGACAGCAGTTCAGAGCTGTGAAGTCAGTTCTGCTTTTGGATATTGACTTGATCGATTCTCTTGGTCATTCTCTCATCTTTTTTGAGACCCACGCACACACACACATACACCACATGTACAGACACACACACACACACACCACGCACACACACAGTCAGACCAGCCGCAGGGTTTAAAGTGCAGCCATTAGAGGTCTTCTAGTTCAGTGTAAACAAATGAAACATATGTTCTCTGGACAACCGGATGTAATAAATCTGTAAGAAACACAGTGTTTCTTTGAGTCATACTAACGATTCAGTGCATTGTTTATCTGTACAACACAGTATGGATAAACTCATTGTCAGTATATAATAGATTATATAAAATGTTACTCAACACATAGTGTCAGTTTGTCACTAGGTGCTGCTGCACGTATTAAAATATGATCAACTGATGATTGTATACCTATTTACTGTATAAAGACATATGTGAGCTAATTTTTAGTGTGTATCTAAATGTGTGCTTACATTTCTTTATTTTAAAGTCTTGATCACATATTTTGACTGCTCACTTGTTATCTCTGTGTCTTGTCTCTATGTCTTGTAGATTAGGTCTATGTCATGACTCCATTATGCAATTCAGTTTCAACATAATGAAGATGGCACATAAATACATACTATGCTATGGAGCTCACAGACTAAATGCATGACTGTTACACAGTCAAGCAGTTTTCCCCCTCTCTGTCACTTCTAAAAGAAAACACAGAAACATGGTAATCTCTGCACAGCCTGACTAAATGTTTATCAGTGACTTTGGGTGCTTTCAGTCTGACTCACTAAATACAGCACCTGGCTCTGTGTCAAAGCAGTTACCAAAAAGTCAGAAGTTTAGGATTTTTTCTCCATTCAGATAAGGTCACTTTTAAAATATAGCATGCATTCACATGTATGATACTTCTATGGTTTTTTTAATGTGTTTTTGAAACCACTAACCACCTCTATACACCATCCATGTTCAGACATGATAGCGATGAGATCTCATGTTAACTGACCTCAGTCAGAGCCTCTGTTCTCATTCATATTCACATTGGCATGGTGTGGTCATAAATGTTTTATGTGTCTCATTCTGTAAGTTTACTGCAGAACGCTTACAGCTTGAAAAAGTGAAATTTTCACAAGCAGTTGATTTGCCCTTTGGCAGTCATTATTATGAACATCCTGCAGTGCAATACCAATTATTTCATTTGGTTCCAGCAACATGAAGCATCTTTAACACACAGCGGACCATAAATCAGCCAGCCATTTACTGTAGCTGCCAAATAACAACCAACTGAAAGAAATAACTGAACACCAGAGCAGAAAAGCAAGCAGGAGACCAAGCAGGAAGATGGTAAGCATACAATTAGAACACACACACACACTGTACGCAAAGATTGATATATTACACCTAAAGTTTGGGGTAGTAGTATGATGGGAGTTTTGAAACATTTCAGAAGTTTACACTAAGCAAGAAACATTTACTTTGAAAATAATTCTAAATTATCATCAAACTACTCAACAAAAAAAAAATGGAATAGGGAATAAATGCCTAACATCTGCTCACATCTTGGTGATCAGCTCAAACCATGCCTCTTTTCTGCTGAAATATTATAAGCCTACTTTCTCCATAAATCAATACGTGTTTGATTCCCAAGCTTGTTTATGTTTACCACTGTGCTCAGAAAGCTCCCCAACACACATGAAGGTGCACAGTCTTAAGATGCACTGTGGGTTTTAACACAAAAACAGTACTTTTGGACACAGAATACACATTTTCTGCAATCTCTTTCAACTTAAAATTGCCCAAACCCTGTTTGAAAAATAAATGCCCTCCAGGCACTTGTCAAGTCATCAGCTGAGTGCGGCTTCTGCTGCTTCATCTCTGTCCTGTTTAAAAACACAGTTCTAGGCTGCTGCCGCAAGTCATCTTTATTTTGTTGCCTCTAATTGCAGAGGTGGCAGAAATAATAATTGCTACTAAATATTTCTGAGACATTAAACTGCACAGTAAGGATGTTTCAGCCCAGTCACCAGAATAAAATGTTAGCATTGTATGTTTCTGCAGTTTCTATAGATATGTTACATCTGTACGTCTAATACGCATCATATGAACATTTTTAAAGTGACCTATGATAGATGATAGATGATAATGATAGCTAACATCAACGAACATACGCAACCATAACCTACTGATTGTACAAAACCAAGTAAGGCTGTCGCAACAAAACCCTACAATGATTTAAGTGTTGTAAGGTTTGTTTTAAAGCATTTATAAGAGGAAAAAATATTTTTTCCTTCTCTAAAAAGTTAAACAGTCTCACTCTCTTGCATTTAACAGCTAATACTTTGTCATTTTTGTCCTGTTCGGGGCTTTGCAACAATTGCAAATGCAGCACTTAGTGTTTAGATAATGCTACCTACATTATTACAGAGCTGCATTCTGTCATTAGACGGGTAACTCCAATTATATTCCACTGTATCACTAAACCACTGTATATCTACATGAGCTACGCTGCTGTCTGTTTAGATCTATTTGTTATAAAGCTTCAAAGGTACAAAGTTAGAACCTCTTTGGTACTCAGCATTCTCCTTTAATCTGATTGAGCTTTTCAATCAATCTGTTTTCAGTCGGGTCACTGTAACTCTGTGAGGTGAGGTGTGTATTAGGTCACCATGTCTGCAAGAGGTCATACTAATATCCCACATATGTTGCCCTCTGAGCACTTTAAAGCCATGTCACTGATCTGCAGTTCTTAATAATTTACTGCACTTATCAAGTGTAACACGTACAGTGAGTACTTGAATCCACCAGTTCAGGTGTTTTACAGGAACAATTGTGACTTCAATGTGACAATATGTATTAGTGTACTAATGTGAGAGACAGGACGTACATTGTCATCCAAAATAGAGCAGCATCTGTAGAGAGCACTTCTCACACTTTGACGCAGTCGCTGCAATATTGTGATTGTTTGAGACAATATGAGCACATGATGACTATCTTCAATTTGTTTGTTTCAGCAGCAGCATCCGTCATGTGATTAGCAGCAGCTCCTGAAGGAACGACAAAATGAGAGTTACTGTCTTCAGCTGCTGTGGCCTCTGAATGTGTGAGGCTGCTTCACTCATTACATTTTCATTGTGACATTTTTAACTTGAACAATATTTCCATTAGATGATTAGAATTTGCCAGACAGCAAATTGAATCAAGTCAAATGAAGTAGAATTGAATTTCTCTCAGTCTGCTGGGGAAAAAAAACATTAGCAGACATCAGGCGTCATCAGCCTTCTCAGGGTAAAACCATTTTGTCTTCCTGTGACACTTTATGACAGCTCGGGTGAAAAATAAAATAGAAATCTGAATGGCAACTATGTAACTGCATAACACCTACATAAAACATAATTAAAATCCTGTGTTGCAGTTTTTCTCCTCCATCACAGAGGGAATAACTGAATGAGATTATACACGACTGAAAAGATTTCCAGCCACTTTATAAAGTCTGGTAGTTTGGCCCTGAACGTGAACAGAAGGAGATCACCTCCTGATTTGGCATATTTATCTCCATTTGATAAGCTTTTAATGAAATCACAGAAACTTGCATTGATTCCTATGTGCTGGAAAAGAATGCTGATGTAGGATTCTTTGCTGGCAGCCAACCAATATGCTGCCAAACGATGGAGCTCATACACCAATATCTCAAACCGCTTTTCATGTCTCCCAGTTGAAACCTGTGTCCGTCAGCCCTTTATTGCATCAATTACATACATACTCTCATGCATAATTAGCATTTCTCAATACTGTATTTCACAGATCATTAAATTGTACACATCAGAGATAGAGAGTAGAAGGTGAAGCCTGAGAGACAGATGACAATAGTGGTGATGAAATGAAGCACAGATGCAGTAGGATTTAAACCCAAAAGTTTACTCTGGGACACCAGCATGTAACCAGCTTGTATATGAAGCTAGGGTTAGGTTTTTTTTATTTAGGAATGTGACAGTGATGACATTTCCAGTGCAAGGTTATATTTAGCAGTCTCTGCTCATATCACCTGCGTCATCGGAGGGATGTAGAACAAGACGACATGACATGAAGACGGAGATGTCCCTTTTATTTATTTATGTGTGCATCTGTGTTTGTGAGGGGGATTATGTTTGTCAGAATTAAGTATTTAGATTTTGATTATATACTGTGTTTTGAGCTGATTAAATAAAGACTATATGTGATGAGTTAAAGCACAAAGTGAGGGAACTGTTTTATTGATGCTACGGGTGATAATATTATAATTATATTAATATTGTTCCATTGATTCACAGGTTTTAAGTGCTGTGATTAACAGCGAAGGAAACATGTCTTATAGCATGTCTGCACTGCCATGACAGATTTGTAAACTATAGCTACAAAGGTTTATTTGCATGTGCTCAACTCATTTATTTGATTATGTAGCCATAGATTGGACAGTTTAAGAATCTTTACAGAGCTTCAATTAGCTGTATTAAGTAATAACACGGCTCTTTCTAAATTTGTCTCATGTCTGCGCTGTGACTGTGCTGGTATGACGACAAGGCTGCCCGGTCACATTGATGTCATCATGATAGCAGGTACATCAGTCTGATATGACAACAAGAGACCAAACACTGGAATCAGCTACAGTGTTGAGGCTGCACTCTACTGAGGAAGATAGTAAGAAGTCTGATGCTTTTTCTAGCTGCTGTACTTCCTGACATGATGTGTGCTAGATTATGATGTAGGTCCTGACATATATATATACAAATACAAAATATATACAAAATGATTAATTTATTAAAAATTGCGATTAATTGCTGAATTTCGATACTTAACCACGATTAATCACATTTTTAACTGCATGTTACATTAACAAAAAAAGCAAATATTGTAAAAGATAGTTAAATAAAAGATAATGTACAAATAATGTAAAAAAAAAAATTGCAAAAAAAAAAAAGTGCAGTAAAGCTCACTTTAAACTGACTCCACTAACACACATAAAAAAAACACATGAGATAAGTAAGCCTTCAGAGCTTTCTGCCAAAAGACCTTTACAGATTAAATCTTAATTTCCACCCAAACCATGATCGTTTTCATAAAACTTTAGATATATCAGGCTTGAAGGCCTTAAGCCTGATTTTGTATAAAAGTATAAAATTCTGCTCAATAGTAAGTACCAAAGTTCATAGACATGTCCATTGTTTTTGGCAAGTCACCCATTATTAGCTTAAACACCTTTACATCACATAAATTAGCCTAGCGACTAGTGGAGTTTTCCTCCATTCATAGCTTGACAGATTACATGTATTATTTATACTTTCTTCTACTCATCTATGGTTTAAGTCACTGCGTCTCCTGACAGAAGAGCACAAGTAAATTTCAGCCTGCATGCATGTTTTTTCAGCCCAACATAGTTGAAACAGAGCAGCTAATGTTCCTGTAGTGAGAAGTTAGTGTAGTGAGATGCCAGCAAGGCAGGTAATGTTACGTCGTGTTTTATCTCATAATGACAGTGTTAACGCGTTTATGCATATTTTCTCTAAATTAAAACAACATAAAAAATTGATTTTTTTCCGCAGTAAATAGCAGTATCTTCTCTGTCTCTCACTCGGCTGCTTGCTATCTGTTGGCTGTTTGACAATGACAAAGAATTTCAAAGTAAAAGCGTAACCTAAAGGTGATTATATGGACTGATGTTTTCACTTTGCATCCATGATACTGGATCGTTGATCATTAAATCGATGTATTGATTGTCACACCCATAATTCCTACAGGTCCTGTTTGCGTGAAACCATTGTTCCCTGCGACGGTAACGCATATGACTGGTCACAACATGCCAACCTGAGCATGTCCCATAGACCTGTGTCTTCCATGATGTTGACTGGTCTGCAGTCAGTTTCCATCAGGAAAGCCGTTCAGCCTTGTGTATGGCCTCGCAACAAACATTTTTCAAGCAGTCAGTCGCAGTATCGTGGAAAACACAACATCCCCTGCTACCCAGAAAGCATTTTCCCCATAGATCACTGCCGTAAAAGAAACGTAAAAGGCACTTTTTTTCAAGCCGAGAAAAGCAATTTAGAATTCTGTGACGTCATCACAATTTAAAGTCGATGAGCCGAATGGGAACTTGCAGGGTGGGTCCAGCGGGAGAAACACTACTGCGCATATTCAGTGGGAGGCATACCGCAGAAGTAAACCCAGAAGCTAGAAACTTTTTTGGTGTTTGGAATGAAAAAGGTGCCATCTTAGCATCCTATATCTAGTTATTATTAAAACCTATGGTTTCCACCCATTTAACAAACACTGTAGCTAGCTTCTTCCATTTTTAGCGGTGATTCACACACTTTGACATGTCAACTGAGCCATCTTTGAGAGTTTTGTAAAGTGAAATGAGCCATTCAAAAGTGCAGTGGTGCTTTTATCTTCCGTCACTGCAGCAGGAGGAAGCCGCTGCGGTGGCTCGGCAAGTAAGGTTGAATCAAAGAATGAATCAAATATATACACATACATATGTATATCTATCTACCTACCTACCTATCTTTTCAGATGAAGACTATCTTCTAAATGGCCAATGCCACTAGTCGCTGGGCTTCAAAAGCTGTGATTATCCCACAGTGCATAATGTTTCACCTACAGTAAATTAGTGTCATCCACATAGTGACTGAGACCACTTACATCATCAGATGCAGATGTACAGTAAATGGACTTAAAAGCCACAAAAGCATTGTACTTTGTGTATTATCATCAGCACGGTGTCAACGACTGGCTTAGTGTCTGTAAAAAAAACCCTAAATATCAATCATCTGAACTAAAACTAAACCAGGTGTCTGTCCTCCTGTTATTACATTTTGTTCACCAGAAAAAATTGTTGAAGTCTGACACATTTAAATCTGTCCAGTCATTTATTCTTTGAAAATAATTCCCTTTAAGAATTTGTGGGCCTAACACTGTGTCCTAACAGGAAGCAAGCGTTGCGCTCTGTCCACACTAACTTCATTCAATATGCGCTTCTGTTGCAACATGTAAACAAACCACAAAGGCTATCTAACAGCTGTGCCCTTACTTTATTTGGAATATAATATGCAAGCAAGACTAGCCTACTTTCAATAAAAAAATATAATTCTACATACCTTGATGACAGGCATGCTTTATACAGCCTGCCTATCAACTGTTTTTAAGCTCAATAAACATAATATTTCAGTGGAATTTCTCACATTTGTCAGGGACATTGAAATCTTTCAGAACACATGGACTGGAACCAAATCCTGAGCTAGCCTAGATAAACAATAGGGCACTGAAATGAATAATGCCTGGGCCACACTACCTGCGTGAGCATCGCATGACAGCTACCTCTCTAAACTGCTGTGTTCACACAGTGAACATTGCATGCACGCTGCAGAGCTGCCTGATACTTAATTGTATTTTCACAACTGAAAGCCCATACTCCACTCATTTATGGAGTCATGCAAGCTAGGGATGGGATGCAGATGATGCACCGATATTATCAGCATGTTGGCTGACTGTGATAGTTCATTTTAAAGCCAACATCGGCTGATACTAATGAAGGGTGGATATTATCATGCATCTCTTGTGCAAGCCACTGCTCAGTCATTAATGCAGTCACGACAATATTTCACAATAAAGAGCCTTGTGTTATCAAATGAAAGGACGCTGTTGACACGTTGTCAGAGGGCTTTTATTTCAAAATGTTTATATTTGTTCATGTCGGTGACAGATATAGACATTGAAACTGCACTGGATGGTAATATAACGTCAATATAATCATCAGAAGACCTTTTCACTGTATATTTTTGTTGAAAACAATGTGTATCATGCTGAAAGAATAGGTGAGACTCCTATCCTCGAGATGTTCCACAGCTGAGCAGCAGCTGCGCCGCGCCTGAGTAGCTCTGCTCATGCAAGCAGTGTAATGTTGGGGATGAAAGCCTGGATTTGAAGTAGGTGAAAAATGAAAGGAAGATGAGGGGGGATGCCAGCTGAAAAAAGGGAGTGAAAGTGCTGATGGATGGATGACTGACCAATCAGGACATCACACTGCCCAAACACTACAAAATGACCTTTACTCTTCAAATATATTAACATTTTAAAAATTCACAATATCAGTGAGGAAAAATTAGTAAAATCAGCAGTAAAATTCTGATAACAGGTCTGTACCTTCAGATATTCTACTCTTTATTTTTTAAAAAAAAGCCTGTTTACGAGGTAATCTGTCAACAGCATATTTTTGCCATGAAAAAATAAGTTTTAGGTCCACCTAATGCTGTTGTTCAATTCCAAAGTTTACCAATGCTCAATAAAATATGCATAGTATATACATTATTTATTACAATATCAACAACATCGAGCTTGGAAAATAAATTTTTGCCTTGTTTATTAAGTCAATATAATCAAACTAAGACTGTTAATGACTACAGATTTTGTATGTTAGGAGTAAATAAGTAGTTTTCTGTGACAACTGGATTGCATTCAATAAATCCTAAGTTGACCAATAAATAATGATAATGTGATATTTTTATTGTACAGTATGTATTAAACCACCACACGCAGGTTTTCACGATTTCCACCTACACCTTATATGGTAATAACTGAAGTTTGTTAGCTTTCTTATCTTTGGATATCAGATGGATCCTGCTGATCTGTGTGCTTAATACACATTAGGGTCACATTTTACTCCGTGTGTGGTGTTTTATGGCTCCCATCTCCTGTGGTGATTTCCTAATGTGTTTATGGCTGCTTGTAATGGTCAACAACAGAGGAGAGGGAAGGAAGGAAAGATGGACAGGAGAGGAGAGGAAAAAGCAAAGAGAAAGACAGAGAAGGAGAGAGTGCTCTGTGTGTGTATCTCTGATGTCTTAGTGTGCTTTATGTAACATGTTTGGTGTTAAGACTTCAGTCTTTGCCAGCGCAGAAGCTTTTGTGTATACAGTAACCAATCAGAGCATCTCCCTCTGATGGGCAACTGTTAGCAACAACTCTGACACGGTTATATTTAGCAGAGGATACATGTACATGTAACTTACAGAGAGCTGTCAGACTGTCTGACAGAGGTAACAACCTGAAGTAAACAACGTCAGAAACTGCTCAACAAACAAACCTCAAACCTTTTTTTTTTTCCCTTTTTTTGCAGCTGTACCACCATGACCATATACCACAAAAATAAAAACCATCTTATAGAAATTACATTTGTGAAGACGAACCAGGCTACCAGTACTGAAGATTGTAGGGTTTTTTTGTTTGTTTTTTCGCAATATGGAAGCAGCAAAGCAACTGTAATAAATGATGTGTCAAGGTCACTGACTGACTGAAAGCAATGAAACTGTGAAATTGCAAGCTGTACAATGAAAACAATGAGCTGAAATGCTCCACAGAGCTGAGGGGAGCTGCATCGTTGGTTGATAATTCTCTTAAAGGGACAGTTCACCCAAAAAACAAAAATACTAGGGCTGTCAAAGAACGTGTCAATTTTGATTAATTAATCACAGAAAAAATAACGCCTTAAAAAATTAACACTGATTAATGTTTTTTTTTGTGGTGCCCTTTGACCCAGTGCGTCATTGAAAGCCACAGTGACTTTGTCACGTGATAGAGGCAGACAAGACGACACTGCTTTGTCCCGTGAATGGCACATTGACAACACTATCCCTATCAACTGTCGATAGGAGCACCATTCTCTGCAAATTCTACAGTAAGGAATTTTCGTACCATCGGAGTACTGAAAGCCTGAAATTTCTGATACCAAAATTCATTTAAATTGAATTGTTTTTAAATACCTTCACAGCAAAACTTGATGTATGCGATTAATTTAGATTAATTAATCAAAGAGCATGTAATTAGCAAGATTAATTTTTTTAATCGCTTGACTACCCTGAAAAATACATATATTTATACATATATTTCCTCTTACCTCTAAAACTATTTATCAATCTAGAATGTTTGCTGTGAGCAGTTTCCTGAAGGAACTATTTTCTTTCTACCAAACTACACCCACCAACCGCATCACCGTGCTGAAGGAAGCGTGCATACACTCATGCATGAAAGGCTTGTGCTTGTGACAGCCAGGACTTGAACATTAATGGCGTCCTCCTTAGCTGAGCTGTAACGTTAGCTAGCTCAGTGGAGCTAGGTGAGCTAGCAGTAGATTCATGCCTCTTTCTGCTGCTGTGATACAGTAATGCTTGTGTCTCTTGTGTCTTTTCCAATATCAGTTGATCGTATCAGCTCCAAAAGTTGCCAACAGCCACCAGATGATGTTATGCATTTGCATATTGATGACATCATCACACATTAATCTGGGGTAATGAATGCATTGTACAACATCGCTGAATTAGATTCAACAGCAAAATCCTCAATAACACATTTTTAAGTGATGAGAACTCTGTTGTTTCACTGTCACCACAGAAAATAACTACAGCTTAACTCTTACGGTGCAGCAAGCAGCATCTCTGTCTACTGACTGCCAGCATGGTGGTGCTGGAGAGACGCAATGTTGGTAGAAGAGCCGTGGACTGCAATTACTCCGAAATTTTCTATATTATTTTTAGAAATAAAGTTGCCAAGAGGGTCTGAAACATTGATATGCCAAACCTGTCAGGTGGATGGTTAACAAAATTTGAGAGAGATAATCCTTTTGTATGCACGTGACAAGTCTTAGATTTCAACTCCTGAAAAAAGGAGCAAAAACAAAATTGTTGACATTTATATTTTTGTTTAGTGGTTGGCCTATTTTTTGGAGTGAGCTGTCCCTTTAAGGTTAAAAGCTAAAAGTGCCTGATTTTAAAGCTTTCATAAGTACAAGCATGAATGAATCGGTTGGTTCTTGTCATTGTGCATAGGTGTAACTTTGTTTGTATGCTGCTATCGTGACCAGGTCTCCCCTGTAAAAGAGATCGTTAATCTCAACGAGATTTACCTGGTTAAATAGGGGTTGAATAAATAAGATAGATAAATAAATAATAATAAGTGACCCCTCTCATATTACATGTTTTATATTAATTGCATTGTTATAAATAAAATATCACAGACTTGTCATATCAATACATGACCTGCTGTGTGCTTAAAACACAATAAAATAAAGCCTTTTGTTCTTTTTTAAAATGAGAACATGCTGTATTCTTTTATTCATCTTTTATCCGAACAGTCATATGACACTGATCTATTATTCTCCGTTTTATAATACGAGGTTGAGATGCTGGTCTGAATGCGTGAGTGAGTGTGTGCATATGTGTGTGTGTTTGTCAGAGAATAGCTTCAAGGCCCTATACAGTGATTCTAACTGTTGAGAGCTGGAGCCTTTATTGGACTATTTGCATGATGAGTTTTGGCACCATGATTACTACGTTCAGGATGCTCGACTCTAACTTGAAGTGGCATTCTAATGAGAAATGTCCCCTGTGTAACTATCAAGCAACGTCAAGCCAATATCCCATCATCAATTTAAAGCCTCCCATTGACAGAAATACCACTCTCTCAGAGAAAGATTAAAAAACAATACATGCTGTGATTCAAAGTGATATCCAGCCACTGAGGAACCATTTGGAGATGACTGTAAGGGTAAGGCTATATAAGGAACACATAGCTGCTCACTGTTCTGTACTTACACAATGTAGTGTGACTTATAATCGTTTAATGCACCTTATGTGTTTGCTTCCATTTGCATCTACAGTACGTTTTCTGTCTCCAACTTAATCAAAAAGATCAAAATGCTTTTTAATCCTTCAGTTAGTTACTTCACTTTGCACAGTTAGTCAGTTCTTGGCGTGCAGAGAAAAAAGTCTAACTGGCAGTGCTCAGCGCAGAATTTGCACCCAGTGCGTCATCATGCTGCCGGTGTTTGTAGCACAGTGGAAATTCACGCTGTCCCTCATTGCAAAGCATTTAAAAAACGGTTTGGTTTGGTTCTTTTCAGTAGCCAGCTAGGCTAACTGACAGGCTAACCTCATTTGAAGACTGAGCTGATCAAAATGACCAATGACACTATATACAAACACCAATGGTAAATACTATCAGCATTATGTACAATGCTTACTGTGAAAAGTGAAGTAGCATTAACCAGCTTAACTTAAGGACAAAAAGCACGTAAATCACTAAGGTCAAAGGCGAAAGTCACAACACTGTAGAGCTGACAGAAGTAAACATGTAAAGATCATCGCACTGAATTAGTTTAGACTTCAGTGTTAAACATTACAGATGATCTTTCAAGTTATGAACATAGACACCTTTGACTTTTTCTTCTCTCCCATCTGTATTTATTATTCATGGTGCATTGTCTCATGCAGCCAAAATGCCACCAAAGTAATAGAAAGATAAAAAAAAAATAGACGCACTGATTTGAATGCACGTCTGTTTGTGTCTTCTGTGTCCTACCCCCAGTGTGAGAGTGCTCGGTACCAAAGAGCATGACATCATCTGCTACGCAAGTTCATAAGCACCGTGCTGACGCCAACACACTCAGCCCCCAGCCCTACATACGCACAACACATTTACACACACACACACACACACACACACACACACACACACACACACACACACACACACACTTAAACTCATACCATTATAGACTCATGGAAACACATAAAGGAAACTGACACAAACACACAGTTATTCTGCTGCTAGTTTTATTGTTTCGTGTGGCCACTTAACTTTGAGTTCATGCCGGTTGTTAGTATGCACAGGCACACTGCTTTGCTAATCAGAGCTGCTCACATCATGAGTGGACACTCTTTCTCTCCATCTGTCATTGTAAGAACAGGGTCGGTCACAAGCACAGCCTGCATCACCCTCTCTTATTATGTCTTTGGTTGAGTAGTGAACACAAAAGTTTTAATGTGAGTTTTGATGGTGAGCTAAAATTCTCAAACTTCCACTATTATACATGCTACAGTATTCTCTAAAACAACATTATGGTCCAGCTGTAAATGTAACAGAGCTTCATGATTTTCGATAAGATGAACCAAACAGGGCCCTCGATGTAATGCTCAGGGGACCTGTACTTTAATGGCTTCTGCTATTAAGTCAGAAGTGTCTTCCACTTTAACTGCCCTAGTGCATCCTATGAATAAAGAGTATTTCAATTTTGAGAGGTTGACTAAATCATGATATGATAATTCATAAATCAATCTTTAAACAGACACACCAGCACCATCCCACTGAATAGAAATACATCAGGGATGGAGAGAGGTCATAGTCACCCTTATGGTCAAAAGTGTGATTGTTTGAAAGCCAAAAACTTTTCACAAGTTCACAAACTGATGTGGAGGAGGGCTCAGTATTAATAAAATATCAGCAGTTTCTATTTACATTCTGAAATAACTGAACTGACCTCACGTTGACCCCCATGGACGAAACTTCCCTGTGTTAATCATTATGTTGCTGATTTGACTATGATTAGAAGGTTAGAAAAGAATCATTACCACCAGACTGGGGGTGGGAGATTAAGCTAAAATTTTCTATCACTGTATGTAATTTCATATAGTTGGTGAATATAGCAATACAGTAATTCTTCTGTAAATTAAATTAAGAAATTATTTAAAACATGCATAGCGTACATCACCACTACTGATTATTTTCTGCTCTTATTTATTTGGAACTTCCGTACAAACAAAAAACAACTGCCTTACAAGACTCTTCAGTTAAAAAAAAACAGTAAAAATAAAATAATTTCAAAATGGAAGGTTAAGATACCTGACAACAATAATTTTAAGTGTTACAGGTTTCTATGTTTACAGCTTCACTCTCCTCCATGTCTGCCCAAACCACATTGACTTGCAAGGCAGCTGGATTCACAAGAGCACGTGAGAATCCAGCCCTGATTTGCTACAGAGTTAGCCCCACATAACAAAAAGATATTGCCAAATCTTAACCAGCGGACCCATTTCTACAGCAGCACAGTGTATACCATCATATCACCCAAACCTGCACCAGACAACTAATTATTGGTTTTGCTACAGCTTGTTTCATTGCCATCATGCTCCATCCAAAGATTCATGGTAGTTTCAAACATGGATTTTGAATCAATGATGTCAATAACAAAACATCCAACGACACTTCTGTGCATCAAATAGGACTCAAGTGGGGGAGAAAACTGGAGATTTGATGTTTGCTTTTGTGAAAGTGAAATGGTTGCTACCCAGCAGGCATTTCTTTATAATGTCACTACCACTATTTATTGTGCATCTATCCATTTTTGCCAGTGCTATGAGAATTCTTATAAAGGTGCAGTGGAGCTGCAACTAATGGCCATTTTCATTATCAACAGACATTTAACATGCAAATATGTAAATCAAGAAAAGCAGAGCACCTTCACATTTGAGAGGCTTAGAGACAGACAATGATTGGCATTTACTTAAATGAACAGTTAATTATCAAAATCATAAAAATGAATTTTCTAAAATGTGCAAAGTCTAATGTTTCAGTGGTGATCATTAAAGTACCAGAGTGTACAGTCTTATTGCTTTGGCTCCCCTTGTGACATTATCAACATTATAATTCAACATTTACACAGCAATGAAAAATAAATCATTAATACATCTGTTAGTGAATAAATATTGCTTGTTCTCTCACTGTATACTATGGTGGAGACATCTGATAGATGTACAACATTTTTATAATCCTCAAGGAGACAGAGACATTTGTGTATTGATTTTTTTGTACCAAGTCTGTGTGATTAATCATTCAGCTGTGTCAGTGCCCCATGTGAGTATGATTAAGATATTGTTTACATGTGATGCAGTTAAAACAGAGCAGGTTACATAAGCTGCAAAAAATGTTTGTTTTTGGAGCATATTTTGAATGAAGGAGTATTTTCTTCCTTCTTCCTTTAACACTGGATATTATCTGCATGATTCATGTGCAGTTTTTGTCTTGGAGAAATTTGCAGTTAGAAAATAAACCTGTGTTCTGCTGTACATTTCATTTTCAGCTGGCTCTTTGTTAGCATGTTGCATAAGTGGACACATGCAGTGATATTGATTTTTTGTGTGTGGTTATCATTAATGAAAAGTTCACCAGTGTTAAATGTGATTTATGATCCCACCTGTACCACTAATGACCCCTACCCATCATGCTGCACAGCATTCTTACAGGAAACCATTATGGTAATAATCATAGGAGACAGCAGGTAGTGTGTGTAAGCTAGTGTGTGTGTGTGTGTGTGTGTGTGTGTGTGTGTGTGTGTGTGTGTGTGTGTGTGCTATACACGAGTGTGTGTTTCCACTGATGTGTCAGTCGGCTCTTGTCAGCAGAGCAGTGCTGTGGATTATAGATGGAGCTCATTATTTATGTGTATGTAAGGGCAAAGATACACTTCTTTTACTGCTTTGTGAAAATGGTGATTAATAGTGATTAATTAGTTACTGTCTGTGTGTACCTGTGTATGTGCATGTTTCTGTCTGTGTACTGTATGCTCTCTGTTGATAAGAGGCTCCTGGCTGTATTTACTGACCAACAGCAGAGACATTATTATTTGATTATTTCCAGTCTGGGCTTTTGCTGTCCTCTAAAAATTCACCCAGAGTTCTTCAGCATTCAGAGTCAGTGTGATTCACAGCTGCATATCATATCAAATTATAACCTGGCTGATAGAGCTGAATGATTTATAGCATTCAAACTGATATCACAATGAAATAGAACACAATTTCAAAATTTCAATAGTGCCGATTTTTAAATGCTACAACATTCAAACCAACCAGAGAATTGGAAACAGTTGGCCCCTGTGGGCTTCACTCCACATAACATATAACATATGTGAATGAGAGTAGATGAAGAACACAACATGTAAAACATCACCAAGCTTTGATGCTCCCAGCACTTGTGTGTGTAAACAGCAAAGGCCAACTTTATGTGCAATCCACATGTTTACATATTGCAGAGTTGTAAGAGTGGTGTAGCTCCTGTGGGGAACAGCTCAGTGTGTAGTGTGGGCGAAGCATGTGTGTAGTAAGTGGTTAAGCGAGTGAGACAGAGAGACGCTGCATGCGTTCAGAGCAGACAGGTGTTGGTGATGGGAGCTGAGGGGAAATTAGCGGTAAAGTTGTTAAGTGGTAGTAGTAGTTTGTCCATGAATAAACACTGTTTATTCACACAAACACACAAACACAGTTACAGTTTGAGGTGTCCTCTCAACAGTTTTACAGATGTCCTTTTTATAATAGTGGTCCATGAGGAGATCGCTCTTTGGGCCAAAGGGGATATATTTCGCTGCAATACCGCAAGTGCCCACTGAGAAAAATTACAGGCAAGGCTATGTGATGTTCCAGGAGTGAGCATCAACATCCTGACCAGGGTCTGGAAACAGGAGCAGGAACAGTTAACATGTTTCAATGAGGCTTTGAGTTATCTAAATATTTCACAGGGGCCATAGTCAGTGTTACTGACTGTAGATCTTTTTTAAGATTTCTTTTCGATAACAAAAATAATAGTACAGATAATCGAGAAGATTGTGGAAGATAAGGGACTTTGAAAACATTGCATACTTGCAATACATTAATTGCAATACAGGTAAAAAAAAAAAGCTGCACGTAGATTATTTTCCCATATCGTTTAGCCCTACTGGCTGGTTTGATCATTTGTTAGATTGCAGGCTAGACAATAACTTGAATGTGGGGGCTCATGCACACCTTCAAATACTTGTGCACAGGAGGAAACTGTCTATAGATGAAGTAAATAGGATTCCCACACAGCAATTAATAGGACAGTTTGCAGGAGTATTCTCTTTCCTTCATCTGGGGCTAGAAATTAAACCAGGTGGTAAACATAAGTCTAACAATTTGCAGTTTGAGAAAAAGCAACATATTGTAATGAAAAATTTTGTCTGGGACACAGAGAACTGTTGCTCAGTCAAATAAAGCTCTGACACTCGAGTCTTCCAAGAGACACTGATCTACAAAAGCTCTCTGTACCACTATCAATATCTGTCTTTCATTCTGGTACAAAGCTTCTCAGTGTCCCCTCTTTCATTTTCTCCTGACACATCTTGCCTTGTCATTAATTTAAGGCTGTTAAAGTCTTAACAATATGCATAACTAGTTACATACATGACATTTGCTGTATGAAATGTCATGTATTTATTGACTGGTTGTTCTTGAACGTAATGTTTCATTTGAAAACGTCCGTGATGTTAGTGGAGATTGTCTCTATTCTAAGTGAGGTGTCCCACCTCTGCTATAGAACACAGAAAACCCTGCACACAGCAGCCCTCATTTCCCTCATCCAAAAAGAATATAATTGGCAATGTGAGCAGCAGACTATAAGATTCTCTGCGTTAGCACTGGACCAAGAAAGGATGATGGTCTCTCCATTGCCATGCAGTCTCCTCCTTCATTTTGAAAATAACTATTTTTCAAAAGTGTAAATGTGAATTAATTGAATGTTTCTCAAACAGTTTTCACAGCAGTCAAAGATTTAATTTTTAGCGGATTAGGTCCTATGGTGATCCTAAACATTGCTTCATTATGTAAAGCCCTATTTTTCCCCTTTTTTTGTTGTTGTTTTTTTAATCTCAGATTGAGTTATAGATTTAAAAGAATTGATCCGGCACAATTGAGGCATTTCCACTAACATGGATTATGGTACATTCTGATTTAATAAGCTTAAATGGTTAATCCCCACAGAGAGTTTACAGAGAGAAACTGTACCGCTAATCAGCCTGCATGTGTCTACACCCGCCTGCAGAGACCAGGAATTATGAAGTCAATTTTTTATGGTTTCCTGGTGATGAATGGACCATAGCGGTGGTTCTCATTAGTTCTCCCCTCTCAGGTCGAAGGTGCTCATGCTGTAAGTGAAAGAAGCTGTGCTGGACTGAATTTAAAATCTGAACTGATAGTAGTCAGTAAAATTAACTAAATGCATCACTAACCACTAAACATCATAGTTTTTGACGTGGCTTGTTGAAAAGCTCATCTCCTTTTAGTATTTTTGTGTCAAGGACATTTTGCACATTAAACTCTTTAAAGTGAGTCACTAATGTGAAGGCTTCATTCAGGGTGACCCCATTATAACTTGTCTTCTCATGAAATGGTTTTAAAGAACAGAGTTCAGCTGCTCTTGGTTTAAATCAGTAAAATGATTTAAGTGGACGTGTTCGCTGAGGGGAATTGAACACCGTTTTTTGTCTGCTGTTACACAGAATAAGAAAAATGTGACATTAAGCACTTAAATGTGATTATATCATGACAGTCTAACTGCCACACTAGCAGCTATGAGATGGATGGACACATCCACTGAGCTGGCCAATGGATGATGATTGTAATGAAAGATAAAACAGGCACAAATGCATGAACGGATGATCCGGACTAAAGATTAGATTCACACAGATGGATAGACAAAGTAAATCTACAGTTTTATATGGAACACTGGCTAAAATCTCTATTTAAGGGTCATGAATCAGCTTAAACTTTTCAACAGCTGAGTGGAAGAAAATAACAAATGAAAAACTAATTTAAAGGCAAGAACAAGACATCAAATTCTGTTTGAGCCACAGAAGTTCTGATACTGTCCCAATTCTCATCACTGTTTATATTTTTGATAGCAGTGGCTTCAAGCGACAAAATGTGCAAGTCACACCTTAACTGGAAGTCTTGTTTCCTGTCAGGCACCAACAGCATTGTGACTAATCACTACTTAGTGGGTACTCTGAATGATTTCTGTGCAAAAGAAAACAGTACAACAGCCTGTTAGTTGCTAATGATGAATCATTATATGTCATGAAAGATGGCAGGTGGTAAGAGCAGAATGGTAGAGCAACAATTACTTGCATTTTCCTGCAGAACAACAAGTAGTGGATTTCTTTGAGAACAGAACAAAACAGATACTGTAAAACTTTGGGATGCACCGATATATCAGCATTTGTATCGGCCGATATTTGCCTTGTTGACAGCCATCGGCCTATTGTCATGTGGTCGATGTTTTTCTGTTGTGTCACATCAGTGTTGAGCAGGCTAAAAAACATGGCTTCAGAATAACGGCTACAAACTTAAAGAAGAAGTCCGGTATTTTGCACTTTGAGCCCCATTCCTGGGTTGTTTATGATGAAATAGAGTGGTTAAGACCAAAATCTTGAAGATTGTGGTCAGTGGTGTTCGTTGATGTTCCGACATAAAAACTGTAGCAAACGGTGGTTTCCATGATGATTTATTTGACATTTTGTCCATGCACTGATTTTCTATAGGAAGCCTCATTGTATGCCGTTGGTAGTAATCCGCCACCGGAAAAGGAAAGGGAGTTGTTTACGACAAGGTTGTAGTCATTGTAGTCTTTTAGCTCAGCAAAAGTGCCGGCTCGACAGTGCTGTGTGCGCTCCTGCTCTTCGGAGGAATTCTCCTGCAGTCGCTGACCACACAAAACTTGCCCATTATTACTCGCTTGTAAACAATCTTCGCAGTACGATGCCTTTGAACACAACGCCAGCCTTCTTCTTCTGCTTCTTTCTGTGTCCCATTACAATGCGATGGTTTCCTGTCGGTTGGCGACACCCACGTAAAGGAGCATTATCGCCATCAAGTGGGCTGGAGTGTATAACGAATGAGGGTCAAATGAACGATCAAGCGGAAGTTTACACACGGGTGTGAGGCGGCTGAAAAAATAGTTCCACATCAAGATGAATAGCGAAAAACACGGATGGAAACCACCGTTTGCCACGATTTTTATGTCAGAACATCAACGAACACCACTGACCACTCGGTGAGTTTCATGGCTTTGAAAACAAACGTTTAAGGTGGTTTTAGGACAGATTTACACATGGCCATAGACAGCATTGTTAAGCCAGGCAGGGGAAAGCCAAAGTCTCTCAAATTCTCAGAGAAGGAGCAATCATCAAGATTTTGGTCTTAACCACTCTATTTCATCATAAACAACCCAGGAATGGGTCTCAAAGTGCAAAATACTGGACTTCTCCTTTAAATTAATGAGCAGGTAAAAGAAGAATACAATGACTGTT
This sequence comes from Cephalopholis sonnerati, assembly GCA_019142605.1. NCBI lineage: Eukaryota > Metazoa > Chordata > Actinopteri > Perciformes > Serranidae > Cephalopholis > Cephalopholis sonnerati. The sequence goes on along the minus strand of JAGQAX010000008.1, from coordinate 15,600,100 downwards.
TGGCAGATAGGCTCTGTCTGACTCTTCTCACATTCTCCACCCTGAGTACCAGCTTTACCCTCAGGAAGACGATACAGGATGCCTAAATTTAGACTGAATTGCTTTAAAAATTCATTTGGGCCAACCTCAATTAAGTTTTTAAATAATGTCGCTTGATGCTTTAGGGGTTGTGTTGTGCTTCTTTTGGTGCTCTGTTGTGTGCTGGTGTTATGTGCAATACATGAACAGCTGATGTGCAGTGCTGTTATGTGTAGTATGTGTTTTTACATGCTTCATTTATTCTGGACTATTACTGTAAAGCAGCATTACTTGTGCAGCTCCTGAGTCTAGACTAATTTCCCTACGGGTCCCAGGGACAATAGAAAACATGTTTGGGATGAGCAGAGATCTTCCCCTTTGGAACACAAGGACGCAGTAAACTTACTACTGAGTAATGCACCCTATTGTTTCCGTGACGATGCTACGTTGATAACAGTCAATATGTGTTGACAGCGGCAGGAGGAGAGCTAGTTAACGTTAAACAGCTGGTGGCTGAAACAAACAGCACACAAAGGTTGCATTGAGTTACATTATAAAATATTCACGCTCTATTCAGTAAAAACGAGGACTGGGAGAAGGTGAATTATAATGTTCTAATAATGTGTTTCATGTAATATTATAAAATCTATTTTTTGGCAACTTGAATAAATACAGCTGTTTGAAGGAGAACTTTGTTGATGTTTACATAGCAATAAGACAGATATTACAGAGGAATTAAATATGGTTGGCATCTCCCTGTTTCATAAATTTGTATGATTGAGTTTGTGCTCATTCAAAGGTAATATAATGAAGGGTTTAATTACTTTAAAACAGTTCAGTTATTCTTTAAAGTACAGATTTCTTCATTTACCTTGCACAAAAGAGGGAATCAAAAAACAGAATAAACAACTAAATAAAAATATCTGTATTGGCTCTCGGCCAAATTGTTATTTAAAACATTGTTATTGACCCAGAATTTCAAAATCAGTGCATCCCCACAAAAATTGAGAACCAAGGAGCCACTACTAATGTCCTTGTTCTGATGGCCACTGTTAACACTCACTTTTGGATCAGGGCAGGTTAAGCTGAAACAAAGCTTTCTTGAATTTCCTCTGGTGATCTGATCTGAAGTTTTCTTCTTTCTACACTGTGAGTCCCAGGACATTTGCTTTACAGTGATACCTAATTTATGGCCCACATGCCAGATCTGGCCTGTGACAGGGTGCTGTTTGGTCTGCCAAGCATTTTCCAATTCACAAATAAAATAAACTCATTCACACTGGGCATTTTTTGTACTCTGCATATAAATAAGGTGACAGAGTTTTTAAAAAAAGCATCAAAAGGGATCTTGTTAATCCAAAAAAAAAAAAACCACGGGAGAATCCTCCAGAACCCCTGACAGAGGTCCAGGCTAATCAATTATACATTAATTATTAATGTTCATTTATTAACTTGCCCTGCTTTCGTGTCATTTTTCAAAAATGGGCAAAAGCAGGTTTAGTAACGTAATTCTGGTGCATAAACATCAGTATGAATGTAATAGTTGATTATGTAAAAGTTGGAATGTTAAGTGGTCCCTCAAAAACTTAATGATGAAATGCTTTGCTTTGTTTGCTGGACAGGGACTCCGTGCCATCAACATTCATGTCAGGTCAGGTATCTATTAATTTTTTTCAGGATAGCATGTTTTCTTGATTCACCCTCAAACCACACTCAACAAACGCAGACTGTATACCTAAACCTTATATTTGAACAAGTTTTCCCTTTTTTAGTTTTGACATCTTCAGTGGATTCATCTTACCTAAACTGACAAAGTAAAACCTTAAAGTTCAAGTAAAACAAAAGTTAACAAAAGTGTTAAGTTAAAATTTCATTTTCTCCATTGAGTTATAACGTTAAAAAACACGTTATGCCAACATATCCTCTCACATTGTTTTAAGCCATGCTGATGGATTGACTCTGGGAGTGTCTGTCAGTGGGGTGGCTGTTTCAGCCTGAAATATCTGAACTATTAGATGGATTGCCATTAAATATTGTGCAGACGTTCACGTTCCCCCAGACAGGGCTGCAACACATATTTTATGGACAAAATATCAAAACTTTTCCAGGACTTTTTTTTTTTTTCAAACGTATGAGATTGAAACTCTAAAAAAGATTGTGAAATGTGATTGTGAAATTCCATGACTTTTCCAGGTTCTCAATGACCTTGGGAACCCTTCCAAGAAGGTGAATTTAAATGTTTTAGGTGATCCCCTGACTTTCCTCTGGTACCATCAGCAGATCATGTATCCAGTAAAATATCTCAATATCTATGAGATGGATTGGCACAAAGGTTTGTACTGACACTGATTAATGATGACTAATCCAGAGTTTGGTGATCCATTTAAACACTAGTGCCACCATGAGGTTCTTATATGTGTTATTGTGTGAAATGTTTCAACATCTACAACATGGATTGCTGTAAAATGTGAACAGTCATGCTCCCTTCAGGATGCATTAATCACTTCTGTGCGCCATCAACACGTCAATTTATTGGTTTATGACCAAATACCTGCCAAACTGACGACAGTCCTATCAGTCTCAACTGTGCTTTGTGTTTAGTGGTAATTAGCAAATGTTAGCATGCTTACAAACACTATGATAAAAGAGTGGACATGGTAAACAATATACTTTAGTATAGTAAAATCAGCATTTAGAGTTGTGATGTGAGCATGTTAGCATGCTTATGTTATCATTGAGCTCCAAGCACAGCTGTGGCTCAGTAAAGCCTCGCGTACAAGGCTGTATACCTTTAAGCTGTGTCCCAATTCCATATGACATACCAATTATATACAATGTACACTGCATGGTAGGTATCAGAGTATATTTTACAAGTTGGAATACTGAAAAAATGAACAAACTTAACTGCTCTATTCTGACAGGAAGGGATACAATGTGTGCCACGTCAGACATCCATTAAACTGCAACTCTGGAATGTCACTGTTGGTTAAACTTTGCAAACACAAAGCAAAATGTCTTTCTCAAGATTTAATACTTTTGTTTTCCAAGATCTTTCACCTCCATCCACTTTTTATTAAATTTTTTCCCCAGCTGTGAGCAGCTCCTCTATTTCCTTTGTGCATTGCGTTGTGTTTAGTATGCGCTATGTCTGGTTTGAGTAGTACGTAAAATTTTTAATGAGCCTGTGCTTTACACACATTAAAATCATGACTTTTCTTGACATAAAAAAAACATTAGATTCTCAGGGAATAATGTGTTATTTGATCCCCTGTTTTGTACATAGATTTTGTCACTTCAGCCCTAGGAACCATCACAATTTATGTGTTATCTGTAAAGAAGTCTGTTTCTGCGCTTGCCTTATTGATTTGCTGCACAACATATACACAGTGCCTGCAGGCGTCTCATAAACTCTACAACTGCTTTTTTTTTTCTTGACAAACTTTGCCATTCTCATTGTTTTTCTATCTTTCAATAACCTTGACGGTCTGTGCTGAGTCCCCTCGCTTCCTCTGTTCCTCTTCCAGCCTCTCTGTCACTCTCTGCTGTGTTTTTTTCTCTAACCAGTTATCTGCTAATTGGTCACGGATTATAGGAATGACACAACAATCTGAACCAAAAATTTGAACCACCATTTCTGGTCTCTCTTTTCCACAAGGCTAATCCTCAGTCAGACTGTTTTAACACTCAGAGAGATTGTTAGTCAAACTGAAAGACAGACAAGGTCAACACTCCATCCCAGTGTGTGTGTGTGTGTGTGTGTTTTAAATGACTGTCCCTGTCACTGTGTGTGTCAGATGAGTGTTTCTTTGTCCCAAATGAAAGACAAGTGACTCTACAGAGTGGTTCTGAGCCACTTAAACCTCTCTCCTTCTCACTGTGCCTTTCTTCCTCGAGCCTCCCGAATCATCTGTCTCACCAATCAGAACCTGAGGCTGCATGCTTTATATCTGCTGGATTGGGACCAGCAGTCCTGCCCCTCTTTGACACTCCTTCACTAATGTGTGTAAAAAATAAAACACCTAGAAAAATGACCGTTTCAGTCTACAGATTTGTTAAGGAAGTTTAGAAAACATACCAGCTGAAACGCCCACGCCTGTCTGAAGATCAAACCCACTCAGTCGTGACAGAAATATGTAAATCTGTTTTGTTCCAGTGACCAAATGCCAGACGCTTCCAATTTGAGTGCAGAACGGTCAATCTCTCTGTGTCCTCTGTTCTTTTATTATTTTTTTCTTCCTCTAATTAACAAATTGTCTCAATGGGGTGTAAATTAATTAGGAGACAGTTCTCAGCAGCCACTCCCAAGCACAGCTCAGATATGTGATAATAACGTGTTGTTATGAGATCACTGGTGGGCAATTAAAATTTTTATACAAAAACAGCCATTCAAAATATGTCAGGTGACCTTCTCTGGAGATTTGCTTTACGTATTTAGACTTTCTAATAAGTGAACAGAGCCTGCAAGCTCGTTTGTGTGCAGTGAATGACGCATCTGAATTGTTGTGTTTGACCAGTGTCCAGTTTATCTCAAACAGTTCCACTTAAGCAATTTCAAATGAAATTTAGCCGCTGATTGATACAAACTGAACCATAACACAAAGCATCAAGGGATTACAGACTAAAAAAAGAGGATATTGACCATATAAGCCGTCTCAATAGTTCATTGATGATGAGAGATTTTGATTCAACACATGATAGTGAGGAATTATGTGTGTAAAGCTATGATAATCCTCTTCTTTGTCAAATTAATTGAATTTCCCTCTGATGTCTCCGGACAAAGATTTAATGTCAGATCAGCTGCTACAGTCTAAAGCAGCAACAAATGATTATTAGATTCTTTTCTTGATAAAACGTCTGCATATGAAAGGCACACGAGAATGCTAGTGTGCAGCAGTATTGATAAACTATTAGACAATTAAACACATTAGTAATAGTTTAGCCTAATTCTGGGTTAAACTTTCAGATAACTTATTAGCTTAACAATCTTTCAAAGGATAGTTTACTATTTTGCTTTCTTGCTGAGAGTTACTGCAGATAAGAAACTCAATACCACTTTCATGTCTGTACAACAAATATGAGCTGGTTAGCATGAATCAGCACAACCGGATAAGAAATTATATATAACCCAACTGGGTAAGGAAGCCCAGTGGGTGACTTAAAGGTGATTCCAGGATGCATTTTACCTTAATTTTATTCCAATGTTTGGTTCTGGGTGAAAAAAGAACACATGGTTGGATCACAGGTGTTGGATAATAAATATATTAAAATTAAATGAGAATATTAATTTAATGTTTTGACGTTTAGTCCCCTGATTGCTGGCTTTGTCTGTTGGCTTTGTCTCCTGCACCAGCTGGAATATAAGAGCCACGTCAGTCAGGTGCGTTACCTCCAGTCATGTTAACTGTGGAGATGTGCTGTTAAATATGATAACAATAAGCACAAAATATTAAGTTAAATTGTTTTCCCTGAATTACCTTTTGTTTCCAAATATAATATCTTAGTTTCACATGAATGGACTTCTCCTAAAATTATCACTTTAAACGTGCTGCCAACTTGAAGAGTTAACTGTTATTTTTGGATTTGCAGTTTCAGGTCAAGTTGTGGCACAAATCAGTCATATGTGTGGGTGGCAGGGTGGATGCAGTATTGCATGTTGTAGTTCTGGTTGGGGGACAGGGCTTGAAAATCAGACCTGTGCAGAACAGACATACTCCACCATACATGAATTGGTGAGATTTAGAGGTGCCTTTGAACAGAGCCTAGTTGCTTCCTAGTTGTTGGTCAGTAAATGGCATTACGTGAATTAAGTCACCAAAGTAAATCAGTACAGCAAAGTTACAAGATGAGCAAACTTGAAACCCTCTTCTGTCTAAACAGTTGACTATATATGATGCTGTGGAAAAACACTGCTGCTGAGAGCAGAATTAAAAAGGTAAATGCGGACTTATCTATGACCAAATTAAGACAACGTATTTGTCATAAGAGAACAGGATCAATGAGGAATATGCGTGCTGCTCATCCAGCTGCTCTCTATCAAATTACATAGAGACCAGAGTAACAATAGGTTGTTGATCGAGTGATTCACATGCAACTCTCGTCTGCATTATGATGACAGATCATCAAACCCACGCTAATGATAACACTGTTTGATTTGCGTTTGAGTGTGTGTGTGTGTGTTTGGATATAAAATGAATGTATGACTAAGTGCACCGTGTCCACAGCACCTATGTGCCGGAGCATATCTCATCCTTGTGGTTATGCAAAGGTCACTTAGAGTGTGTGTGTGTGTGTGTGTGTGTGTGTACTGTTATAAAAGTAAAACTAAGGGCACTCCAGAACAGCTTATACTATCCATCAACACTGTGTCAATGTTATATAAGACAGATGAAAGAGGACAGTAAATACAGCAGAGTGTGCTGTATAATTTGTGTTTGCAATACAGAGATCATGAGACATTAGGCACTGTGAATGTATATACTGAACATGTGTGGAGGTTGTTGGGCTTACCTCAACATACTGGCAACATAAATACCCCTGTGTGAGGGTGTGTGTGTGTGCGTGTATCTGTGTGTGTGTGTGTGTTTAAACCACAAAGCTACTGTGAAAGTATCAAATACGTTATTCATCTCCACAACGTCTCTCCTGTGTAACTGATTCACAGGCACATCTCACATTATGTTGATCATTAAGGCCAATATGAACCCACCACTGCTTTTCAGTCACTGTCTGGAGACATAAAAATGACATACACAGCAAAAGAGGGAATGAGGAGGGAACAGTATTCCTTATCTGTAGCTGCGTTCCCATCCTAATGTATCGCATATTTTAACTGAATTTTCAGAAAATCAGCAAATGAAAAAGCTAATTTATGCGCTTTTTCATCTAGCACTGTTATGAGAATATTGGGAGTTGTTTCATCCAGAAAGCTGCAGTGAGTGGCGCTAATCTTCCAGTCAGGTGCCACTGCAGAAGAGGGTGCAACAAGATGACATAATTAAAACGGTGCCAGTCAAACTTCAAACAAAGGAAAACAATACATGTATAATATTAATGAAGAGCAAACTGGACAATAGAAATGAAGAGTTTTGAATAGAGATGTTCCTCATACTGATTCTGATACTCTAACTTGCCATTACCGAGTACTGATGCAATACCACCAATACCAGCCGTACACTACTACCACTGTATGAATCATATCATTGTTTTATAGCATGGCTCAGGTTAAACCCTAAACTGATGGGACCTTCCAGTGTTTAAATATTGCAAAGTTGCTGACATTTTGCTAGCAGCAAACATTACATTGTTGTACATTGTACTTTTTTTTCTTTTTCGCTGTTCTAAAACATCATTATCCAGTGACTGCACAGTGAAAGCTACTGTGTTAGAGCTGCAAAAAACATTTGATTTCCAGGAAAACTGCTGTGTTATCTGAGTGTGAAACTACTTAATGGACTCACGTACTCCCTAATACCCAAACCAGCATTTTGGGCAGTATTCGGTAGCATTATCAGTATCAGAAAAACTCAGCTAATATAATATAATACCTTGTTAGAGTTCTGTTAACAGCCCTGTGTGCATAAGCATGTGAAAAGCCATCTAGAGGTGACAAAGATAGCTTGCAGTGGCCTATGCGTAATGCAACATTATTACTGTGTGTTATCATTTATTAGCTGACTCTGTTTCCACTGCACCTGTCCATTAGTGTTATTTTGGTTTATGGTTTTTGTATTTCTTCTTGTGGGAATATTCAGAGTTGATACTTGTGACTTTTTTACTGCATGTAAACACACTTTAGTATCATTTTTAGGTCATTGGTTATGTCTGAAGTTATGTCTAAGCTTTAGTCCTCTGGGTGGGTGTCTCCCTTGGCAACGACTGAGATTTGAGAGTTCAGTAAAAATAAATAACATTAAATCTTCTATGTCTTTGCTATGTTAATTGTTTGTGCCTTATGTGTTCAATGTTTACACATGCATATTTTCTTTCTAAATGTTACCAGAAAGTTTTATGTACTACAATTTTGACCAAAAATGTGAAGCCAACAGCAAGAATATAGTCAGAATGACTGCTTATTTCAGTTCAGCTTCATCATGTGGCCACCAGGGTTGGGCTGATGGATGATTTTCCATCACCCATGGCTGTCAGTCATTGATCACAGAGCCCAACATCATGAGCAAAAATGTCATTGTCCATACTTGTGTTTCACAGTGGACCTCATCATATGCCAATTCGCCAGATGTCGCTGAACCATAGTGGCCACACATGTAGTATATCCCCTCTAATTCTCAAACCACTCAAGTCATATGACCACAACTTCTCAATGTCAAAACAACTTGCTGGTCCATATGTACAATTTGGCATCCTAACTGCATACACCAACCACTGCCTGCTCGCTGCAAAAATTCAGCTTCCTTTATTTTACCAGCCACTAACTTTTAGACTTGCATTAATTCAACATGTGTTCATGTTCATTAAATGATGTGTATCTGCGGCGTCTGTGAGCTGTGGGACAGTCTGCATCAAGCCTGCACAAGCATCACATTAGAAGAGCCAGACAAATGCCAAAGTCACATTACTGTTGAAATAAATGGATAAAACCTTGATGTGAATGCCCTGACTCAGCTCTGAAATCAATATAAGTGACACAATGAGAAAGAAATGATTCTTGTCGTGTTCCTAACAGAATTAAGTCTCAGCTGCTGACCGTCATTGGAGGCACCTCTATGAAAAAAAAAAGAGAGGGCATCACCTTACATTTCTAACAAAGTGCAGCAATAATGTTGTACCTGTTTCTCTCCAAGCACTCTGTAATATTACATGCATCTCTTTCTTGTTCTCTCTTCCCTTGGCTGGTCTCTGAGGTGTCATGTCTTCATTTCCCCTTTTCAGTCTATCTTTTGAATGGTGTGTCTCTGTCACCTTTTTATTGGTGCCATGCTGCCTGGAGGAATACACACACAGAGACACAGACAGATGACAGGTACAGATTCAGACAGACCCACACACAGTGACACCTCACACACCTTGTGGGAGTTGAACAATATAGCCAGTGCCTGCTGGTTAATCACAGAACACAGTGGCTTCTCCTGAGTCGCTCTCCCCTGCCCCTTTTGGTGGGTGTTGGGACTCGTATTGATTTCACACCCATAGGGAGCTATACGGACAGATAGCAAGCGGTGAGTAACAGAGCGTGCGTGTGTGAGTCAGTGATCTGTCTTCGCTGTTATTTCATTATCTTCGTAATGATGGATCACACACTGGCCAGCCTACAGAGACCAATCCATCCTGTAGTGTTGCTACCAGGCTCCCTGAAGTAATAATTCTATCATATCATGTTGGGCTGAACAATACATTGATCTAATATCAATAGCGTGACATTGTACTAGATTTTATCTTAGATGGATATCATAGTATTGTGTTGTTGTTTTTTTTCTTGATTTTAAAATCTTCATTAAAGTGAACTGATGCAATTTTCTGAACTTAACAGATTGTTATAGCTGTTCTATTGTTTGCATTTAGCCACTTAGAAATTAAATCCAAATTAATGATGATTATTTATCAAAAGTCAAAAATAGTGTAAATATTTTGTCAAAGTACCAATAGTCAACCCTTCATATTCGATTTTTCCACATTGCCCAGCCCTGACGTCACGTGCTATTCTTCCTGCCATGATTTAATTTGATTCACTTATTAAAGAGCACATACATACTTTTGATGAAAATACGTAATATTGGGCTCTCTCACATATCTCCTCTCCATGTAATCTACTTTAGGTAGGACAGGAGAATACACATCCTCGCTCCCAAAATGGCAAAGATATACTGCAGTTGCATTTGCAGCCCACCATGATAACAACATCTGCTGCCACGTATTGGTTTTTTATTTTTCAGGGCTGGACCGTTCATGAGGAGTGCAGTTAGAATATACATACTGTTTGGTTATTCATCGCACCTCACTCTCACAGTGCAGAGCGTACCCTGGGCACAGACGGGGAATGTCAGGCGTAGTGAAAGTAAAACTTAACTGTTCATTGCACAGGGTCTTAAAGTTCCTCTGCAGCAGCTGCTCCTCTCATCCATCGATTGACTGATCAAATATCCATCCGAAGGCAGGTTACATCTGAAGTTGCTAAGCAACTATAACCAGCGCTACATCATAGTCCACTTAGCACAAATTTTGAGCCCGGAGATGGTCCTCTTCAGCCTTTGTTATTTTAAGTGTATATTAGGCCTGAAATGTTGTCCGTGTAACAGATATAAAGTTCTGGGTACACTGCACTAATGTTATCAACTTCTTTTCAATATTTATGGAAGAAAGGAAAGATATCTAGTGGCTGCGATTGGTTGTTCCTCATCACCTGACATGTGGTGCACATTGCTGTATTCCAAAAGCTGAACTTTGTTTAACTTGGGTGCAGCCATTGTCCCCTGAACAAGTGCATTTTTGAGTTTTAAGCCCCACCCTTAGGTGGTCCTAACAAAGCTCCAAAACTGACCCAAAAATAATCACATGAACACCTTTAAAATACTCAAATCCTGGGGATTTATTAGAATCAAAACAAGCAAACAAGACAACAAAAATCCCATGGTGAGAGGCAACAGGAGCAGCAGTCCCCACACCAGAGGCCTCTCTCCTTTGCTGCTGGCACAGGGGCCCTTAAAGACCTCCTCCATGCCAGGTGCACAGCACCTCGTTAACTGATGCAGCACACCCCCACCCTTAAAACAATGAATAAATAGTTTATCACACTGTCAGTCACAAGCACTGAGGTAGTTAAAGGTTAGCACATTACTGTTACAACACCCCATGGTTCATAGTTAGTCACAAAGTACCTTTAAACTTTACACCAACGTGATTTTATCCTGTGAGCTGTTTTTTTTTAATGCTGCTTGACAGCAAACGTAATTGTTCAAGACCAGAGAGAAGTTGTAGCAGAGTAATATGTTTTCAGTAAAGTTGTAAAGTTGTGCTATGCCAGATAATAAATGACAGACAGCAGTATTTTAATAAGCACCACTCAAATCACCTCACCATCAGCAATAACCTTTTAGTGAAAATAATTTAGATAGTCTTGTCATTCAAACAAGAGACTAAAAATACCTGTTACACAGGTGCTTTATTCTGAACAGGTCACCTGAATTTTTAATAGACAGAAATATTTCTTTGGCCAAGTAGAATATCAATTTTTTTTATTTAACAGCAGCTAAATTGTTACTCCTCAAACTGTCACAAAATGTATTCATGCATATGTTTGGTGTAACACTGCCTCACTTCAGCTAAAGTAAATATAGACTTGCATTTCTCGTGTAGATCCATCTGTCTGTGTGTGCTTGTGTTTGTGTGAGTGTGTGCGCACACGTGTGCAGCCTCTCACCACACTGCTTCCAACACGTTTTCTTCATTCATCCAGCAAAGCCCCTCCATTTCCTGCCAGTGACAGACTGCCTCAGGCTGGCAATATAACTGTCTAAACTAACTGTCAAAACAAAAGGAGAAAAGAGAGGAGAGGAGGAGAGACTCCAGTCTGCTCTCTCTGTCTCAAGCATCTCTCTCTTTGTGAGATAAAGAAATGGGAACCTCCACATTCACTGTAGTGCTGATTCAGGAAATACACTGTAAATAGCACAGGGCCTTTTAAGTGATTCAAAATCCATCACACATGAAAGTAGTCCAAAAGAAGGTTACACTGATCTGCACATTGGCATTGATTGCCATTACGCTCACAAATGTTTCCCAAAAGTGCCTCAACACAACAGGTTGGCTTGACTCCCTGCACCCAGATGAAGCACCTGGAGAAGGTTTGTTGGTCCAAACAGTAAGGATAATTTTGGCCTTTGACCCAAACTAGGACAACACGAAGTCAAGGTACCCATGTTGCACTCCTGAATTATAACACCTTTATCATGTATCAGTTAGATCTCGCAGTTTCTAGCATGCCTTCAGCATGTTTTATAATGTTTGAAGTGGGAAAATGTGACAGAACTTCCCTTTAAGAAAGTCTTATATCTGTCTCCAATGAAACATATATAAGCTGGTTAATAATATATGTTCAGTTAATTTGTGTGTCAGTTTGTTAGCTTGCAGGATGTTTGAATAAAATATTTTCCAGTCTGAAACTGGTGATTTTTTTTTTCTCTTTTTGAGTCTACCTAATGAACTTGTAACTCAATGTAAGGGTGTGTATCCACATAGCATTTTTCCTCAGCAGACATATAATCATTAGGAGCACATGACTCTTTTAAATTTTTTTTTCCACATCTGACACTTGTGATTTAGTCAAAACATACTCATACACTCCATGTGATGCTTTTTAGCACATAGTCATCCTATTCTGCGCCTTTTCTTTTCTGTTTTATTGTATGTTATGCAAGACAAAATTAGTCCACCCCAGGACAGCATTTTGCAGTTCCTCTTTGCTAATAATTCAGAACAGTTAAGGATATTTCCTGCAGACATCCTGGAACATTTAATAACATTTCAGAGTGAATATTTCTCCTAATAACAACACAGTTCTCCCCTGTTTAACAAAGTGCCACAGAACTTTCTATCATTACTGCTGTCTCACACACACACACACACACACACACACACACACACACACACACACACATACACAGCGACACATGCAACTGATACTGCAAAGGTTACACACTCAAAGCACACACGGTTTTTATGGCCCAGAGAGAAGCATTAGTATTGATGAAAGGATCTATTAGAAAAAGCAGCTGAATGCAGTCTTGCGTTATTTCCCCTGAGAAACTCATTCTTAAGATGCATCAACAACACCTCGCAATTCTGCGCACCAGGCCTGAACTCACAGATTGTTTATTTTAATTTCAGTAGCTTACAGCCATTTCAATAAATTCTCAAAATAGTAAAAACATGTAAACATATCTTATTAAGCCCTCTTCCAGGTTTTGATAAAACTGCATATGACAAATTAGATTTAGTGGTTTGTTAGAAAGTTTCATTGCAAACTGCAGAAAGTCAGAGAGGGCAGTAAAGTTCAGTAACATTATTTCCTCTGAGAAAGGGGAGTTCAACCTGCAATATAACACAGCAACACCTGTGGACTGTAACTCAAAGTCTGTTCATTGTAAGCATGGAAGTTTAAGAAGACATCATGTCAGGAGAAGCTAAACTGATGTGGCAAATGTCTGTCTAATTGCAGCTTCTACATTTTCCTTCAGACTACAGTGTCATTAAGCAGATAATTACTCTGGCTTTCATCACTTTGCACCAGACATTGTTTCCTTCAGGCTGCTGAGCTGTCCCACAGGAAGACACCTGAGAGAAGACAGGAGGAAAAGTGTCTTTCTGGAAAAAGAACAATCATTTGGTTTAATTTAAAATGTTACCACACCATCACAATGCGTCTTATATCAAACTAATTAATCATCTGCTCCCTGATGTTAACATAGGTGGAAATTCCAAAGCATGAAAACATCCTTGCTATAAACCAGAAATGAATTAATTCATTTAACCATTGGGTGGCCCTTTTTAATTTTATTTGGGGAACATTACTTTCCATAGCACTTCAGGCAGGGTCATAATTACAGTAATATACCATTTCCAAGTTGTACAATTAGGTTAATGTTTTTTTCTTGGATCACTGTCTCAGTTCCTCCTGTCTCCTTACAAAGAGATCCATGCGAGCAGCGTGACTCTGTGGATATTGGTCAGTCCATCACTTTGAAATATCTCTAGGGCTGAGACAAAGAAATATTTTCACACCTACGATTACCTGCCGATTTTTTCTCGATTAATACATTAATCGTTTAGACCTGTGGTTTTCTAACTTTTTCTGCCCAAGGCACACTTGAGGGCAAGCCAGAATTTCAAGGTATAAGACAATAAAATAAGAAAAAATTGAACCACTAGCTTTACTTTTCTACTGTTTTTTTTTTTTCTTTTCTTTCGGTGGCAGGTCATCTTCACTGGTGCTTTGTTGCAATTTGCTCCATACAACAAAGCGACCCATTGTCCCACTCATGGCTTTCTCCTTTTAATGTTATCATTCCTCACACTGGCTGCCAATCAGGGCTTTTGATGAGTCACACGAGCAAACGACGACAACTAGGTTTTCCATGAAGGTTTTTTTTTTTAAGCTAGAGTTGGCCACTTTATCATTAAATGGGTGTGCAGAAACATATTGATACAGTCAATTAATTCATAAGTTTTTGTATAGACCCAGTTGATTATTGCTATAATAATGTGTGGTTATCACAAAATCCCACAGCACACCTGGACTGACATCATTTGACAAACACTGGTTTAAACTATAAAATGTCAACAGAAAAAAATGAACAAAATACCACAACCAGGGTGTCTACATGTATCAGATACTTAAATCTCATGCTTTTTAAGACCCTTTCAAGATTAATTTTAACCAAATTTAAGACTACCCCTTTCTTATTCGAGCATTGCAGGTCAGTATAAAGGTAAGTCGGATATATATGGTCCCATGCAGATGCAGGTTTTATGCAGGAATATGGCTGTTCAACATTGTGGCAACAGGTAAGTGCAGTATAAAGTAAAAACACAATATAAGGTTCAGTGTTAGGTTTAAAGATTTGTAACATTAAAAATGTTGACTTTCACACAGAACAGCTCCAAGAATAAATCAAAAGATGGATAAAGAAATTAGATAAAAGATTTGTGACAGCTGAGGCCTCACAAATTTAAACTTAAGAGGCCTAATCTATAAAGCAGAATTTAAGACTTTTTAAGGACCTGCAAGCACCCTGATCACAACTTCCACAAGTTCACCTCTTCAGATGTCTTGTTTTGTTCAATCGCAGTTCCAAATCCAAGAAAAGCCAACCATGTCTGACATTTTTCACCAATTTTACTTATAAGATTGTACTTTATTAATAAAATTAATAATCAAATATCAAAATAGTTACTGATTAGTTTCTGTCAATCAACTGATCATTTCAGCTCTACATATCTAAACAACTATATAATCAACTGCCATAACATTAAGTGAGTTTGGTAATACAGTACATCACCATGATGTGGACATTTTTGGCTTTGAGTGAACATTTTCCACAGCTATTCGATCCTAATTTTGGTGATCTCTTAACTTTTCATCTGGCACCATAATCAGGCCAAACCTTTAACTTGTCTAATTCTTCTGTTTATGACCAAACACCTGTAAAAAAAAAAAAAAAAAAAACTAATGACAGTCTCATCAACCTCAACTCTACCTAGTGTTTAGTGCTATTAAAACATGTTAGCATTCTAATACCTGTTAATCATCAGCACATTAGCTCAAAGCACTGCTGTGTGAGCCGTACAGAGCCACTTACATAGCTGTAGACTAGTCTCATTATAGTGAAGGACTTTTGTTCTGATCTTTCAGTAGCCTCTGAAACTAGGGACGTTCTTAATGACTAATGTCCACGGTGTCTAAATGGAAGTTTAACATTGGACGAGTCGACTAGTCTAAAAGTAAGAAAACACTCAGAAAACAGCCAAATTGACAGTTTAATCTATAAGGTTAAACACTGTCAGAGAAACATTGTCTATACTAAATGAGCCATTTGAAACTAATCTCATTTTTCAATAGTCAAATCGTATTTTAAATCCTGCTGAACTTTGCACCTAAAATTATGAACATTAAACATTTTACTAAAAACTACTACTAAAACTATTCACTAAAAAGTGTGTTAGTTAACTAAAAACATTTATCTACAGTGTATTTAACATCCTGACTCATCTCCATTCAAACACACACACTCACATGGTAACTCTGTGAACGTAAATTGACACACACCTGTCCAGGCTTCTCAGGATCTTCTGTGTGCCCAACTAACGGCAGGTAGCACCTCTCTTGTTCAGCCAAGCGAGAAGAGATCCCACCGGCACAAGTGTGTGTGAGTCTTGTGTTTGTGGGTTTGTGTGAAAGAGACAGATAGAGAGAGAGAGAGTGGTAGAGAGACGCTGATGATCAGAGGCATTGGTTAGTCTTGCAGGCCGATCCAAACTCCTCTTGTTTTCCTCTGGGCATCTTAATAATAAGTTTAACTGATCAGTATTTCTGGTGCCAACTAGTAATGATGGCAGCGTTTAATCAACTAGGACTAGCCTAATTGCACACATTCCTACATGAAACGGGGCAAGTGTGTGTTTGAAGGGTGGTGAGGAATATTTGGGTCTTCATAAATGTGTCTTGGAAACAAGCAAACCTTTTTCTGAGGCCACCAAACCAAGACAACAAGTCTTCCTACAGGCTTTTGTCTACCTGGATGTGCTGACTCTCATTAAACCGACAGACTTTAGAGGTGATATCTGCAATCAAAACAATCCAGATGATAAAATGCAGTTAGAAAATTATGATGTTCAGTATTATCAAATTACATGCTAAATAAATAGGCAAAGTTTTGATGTGCCTCATGGTCAAAATGATTGTCTATTTTTTGGACTGTGTCCTATTATAAGCACATTTTCATTTCTAATTTTCCAATTTCAAATTTAATTTAAAATCATCAGTCTTTCCACTAGTTCCCAGATCTTTCTTAGGACCCTTTTGCTATCCACTGGCCTCAGACAGTCTGCCACAGATTATTTTCAAAAGTAATACATATTTTTTAAAAGATGATTCAAAAGATTAATGTTCTTATCATCAACATTATTTCTGTCCCTGCCCACTTTCCCCCTCTATCTTCCTCTCTGCCCCCGGCCTTCCCTTCATGTCTGACAATACAGAACGAGCCAGTTGATTAGAGCAGAAAAGAGGGTCCATCTAGTGAAGAGGTTTCTGTCCCACACAACACAACGCTGCAATTAACTCAAGTGCCATGACTCACTGCTGGGAGAGAGAGACAGAGGGAATAAACATGAATGCATTCCTAACGTGCATATGTTTTCTTTGATGTAAAAAGTGATGTCATTATGAACCACAGACCTGTGTATAACTAGGGCTGGGTATCGTATGGGTTTTTTTTCCAATGCCAGTGCTAGAATGATACTTTAAAACAGTACCAGTGCCTGAACAAGGGCAGGAATATCACTAACGGCCACGATGGCCATGGCCAGGCATTCTGAGCAAGAAAAGGGGCTTAAACCTGTTATATAAATTAATGTTATCAACTTCTCCTTAGAGAACAATCCCATATATAAATCTGATATATGATAAAACAAAAAATATGTAAGAGCCAAATATGTCATTAGCAGACATTATTTGTTTTTACCATGTGTGTAGCCTAGGTAGCGCTGTGTTGGCATTTTGAGCTCAGTGTATAAAGGTAGGAAGGACATTGTTGCTGCCAGGTGTTTGACCCTGGAAGGGCAAATGGTTTTTGACCGCTGTGGTGCAGAAGGTTGTGCGGCATGCTGAAAGTTGAAGAAACATTTATTCATACCAGCACACATGAGGTTAAATAAATATTAATATTTTAATATTAAATATTTTGCATAAGACATATAATGATATATTGAATTGTATGACCTTTTTTCTACTGCAAAATATGTCTCCACAGGAAGACTTTGTCAACATCTGCATTATCTAATATCATGACGTTTTCAGCCTGTTCATCTCACTTAAGTCACTTTTATTGCAGCACATTGATTCTAGTGGACTGGAAAAGCAACTGATTTTAATATTATAATAAGCAACTAAAAGTTTAATTTGTACTTGTGACATTAATAATTTGTATAATAAAAAAATCAACACTTTCCATCAGTGTGCGATACTACGCTGTATTGATTTCTTCCCCCACCCCTAAAGTGAAATCAAAACTGCGTTCTTAATGTAGGACCTTAATGCCCTGGCATGTGGCCCATGTGCCCTCACCGCTGCAGGCCAAGTGGCCTTAGCCCTAAAACTATGAAACTCCAGGTCAGGCCTAGAGCAGTACTTAAAAAAGAAATAAAAATACAGCATAAAATGATGGTCAAAGACAATTTTTTTTTTTTTTTTTTTTTTTGCAAAAGCATTAATTGAACAACATATTAATAACTCTTTGTATGTTAAAGTATATTTAAATCTATGGATTTCTATATTTATATTTCTTGATTTTTGTAACACTTTCATTTATTTCTATTTCATTCTCTCTCACTATGTTTATGTTATGCATCAATACACCAGAGCAAATTCCATGTATGTGAAAACCTATTTGGCACTAAACTGGATTCTGATTCTTAAATTCAAAACACTTTTAACAAATTCACATAACAAATTTACATTACAAATAAAACCTAACCGGTGGTGTGGTGGTTAGCACTGTCCCGTCACAGAAAGAGGGTTCCTGGTCGATCCTGGGTACGGGAGCCCATCTGTGCGGAGTTTGCATGTTCTCCCCGTGTCAGCGTGGGTTCTCTCCGGGTACTCCGGCTTCCTCCCACAGTCCAAAGACATGCAGGTTGGGTATAGGTTAATTGATACCTCTACATTGTGTGTGAATGTTAGTGTGAATGGTTGTCTGTCTCTACATGTCAGCCCTGTGATAGTCCTCTCGCCCAATGTCAGCTGGGATAGGCTCCTGCCCCCCTGCGACCCTCAAGAGGAGAAGCGGTTAGAAAATGGATGGATGGATGGATGGATAAAACCTAACCTAACTACAATAATTTACTACTAAATTTAAGTAAAAGTATGCCTCCTAATAACAACAAAATATTAGGTATATGTGGAGTTGCAATAGATAATTGTCTCCCTAACTCAGGAGAGAGGAGGTTTATAAATGTAGCCATTACATGGATTAAAGCACAGAGTGGTTATGAATGCAGCTGTGTAGCAGCAACATAAACCAGCCATCGATATTCGGTATTAACTGCACATGGTGTAGAGCAAGACCATACAGAGCTCCCCAAGAAACAAATACTACAGGCCAATGGTTCTGTAAATAAGCAGTGAGTAAGATGAAAGTCATGTTTACATCACTGAAGTCAACAGAAAATAGCCATATTATCCTAAAACCAAAACACAACAACCACCTCAGGGGAAATATGTAAACCACGTCAACCTATGACTTATACAGCTTACTCAGAAAACGCCAACATGAATATATTTTTACCACTAACGTTACATAAATTAGCATAATAATATCATACAATTAATGTATACCCAGAAAAACAAGAAAAAGAAATAGAGCTCAGACACTGCAGGAACATCATTCCCAAAACAACAACTGCACATAGTTAGATATCATCATCAGCAGCTGGCAGTTAGCAAATGCCTTCACACACAACTAGCACGTAAACACACGAGCAGCAAGTGAAAAAGGACAAAACATTATCCGACAACACGCGTTAAGACAAGCAGCAAAGGCTGAGCTTGCTGAAGCGAAGCAGTGGTCCTCCTCGACATGACAGTGGAGAGTAAATCCTTCAGAGTTGGTCCAACACAGACAGAAAAACTGCGGTCATGACACCTCTGACCTTTGAGGTGCGTTTTAGGCGCTGCAGGTGATCCGACAAACAGCAAACAGTCTGCAGGTGTGCCATAGGTAAAGTGGGAAATATCCTGGGTAGGTCTGGTCACCTCCCAACCCCCGAAAAACGAAGACTTAAAACCTCTCTTCCTGTTATATTATATTCTTTAAGCAAGGGCAGTGCAATGTGCAATGAATAAGAGCTAGTACCACTATCTACAAAAGTTACCTATGCAGTGCAACATAAATGTTCAATACTTTATTTCAACTTAATGTGGGCTACCTGACAAATATAAGGTGATAAAGACATTAACGTTATTGGAATGAACACGTGAGCATGATTGCTGGTTGCCGGGTAAAAGTGTGGCTAATTAACTGCAGGTAACTTATCTACAATAGCTAACATTAGTGTTGGTTGATTTATCGACACTTGCAAATCAGCCGATTTTTGCCAAAAATGTTTATTCTCATTCAGTGCAATAACGCCGCCATGCACATCATCTTTTTATGCATGCCCTCTACTGAGGTGAAGTGTAATTATGGGCGTGGTGTACCAAAAAATACATCATAATACTATTTCATTAACAGAGCCTAATTTTTAAGCCTACGTAACACTCATGTTAGACTCAAGTTTTCTGCTTTTTTGAAACATTTGAAAGTAATGACAGACAGAGACAGTACAGTGTTTGACACTGGTTGTACCTTCTCACAGCAGTTGAGCAGTGGTGTCTGCTGAGGGAAAGCAGAGCCACTTGCATATACCCTAGTTAGAACTGCACTATACTGTAATATTAGAGCCGGTAGTAGTAATAATGATGGTTAGTTATTTTGTTTATTTATGATTATGATTACATTTGCTAATGATTATTCCAAGCGGTGGTGTGGTTACCTGTAGTAGCGCAGCACTTTTTTTCCCCCTTACGTTTTTTGTATCAGTATATGGGGGGATACTTTGAGCGGAGAAATAGCCTCAGGTACAGTGGAGCTCTGACTAAATTGTCTGAAGAAATTAAGATATGGAGGAAAATATTTTCCAACCGATAACAGACAAATGCCAACAGGCCTTTTATCACAGCAGACATTCTGACTTGTCATTGCACAGGTCCCAGTAAGTCATGACATAATAATGATAACTGTGCATTTCCAACCTTTTCCACGCCAAGAGGTCCTACAGGAGGCAAACTCACTGTGTGTGTTTGCATTATTTTTAGGAGAAATATACATTATTTAATCACTGTGTCAACCATTAGATGTGTGAGATAGAAGCTAAATATAGCTCAGTCTGTAAAATGGCATCACTCTGACTTGCCTCAGGTCTCTAGTGTCACCTGTCCAGTAACTGAACTCAAATTTGTCCAGTAGCACCCAATGTGATTGGAACGTGTATTGCAGGGATACTGAACTTGCTTTGCCCAGGGGCCACTTTTGCCAGGGGCCAGTTAATAAACAAAAACAAATATTGTTAATCAGTATAGTAAATGATTTGGCTGTTTCCAAACTTCCAAACCAAATGTCTCTCCTTTTGCTCCTGAGATATGATGCTGATAAATGGCAGGAAAAGTGTTTTATGCAGAACATTATGATGTCACAGTGAAGTTGACCTTTGACCTTTTCAATACAAAATGTCATCACTTCATCATTATATCCCCTTAGACATGTATGTGAAATTTTGTCATAATTAGCTTGTGAATTTTTGAGTTATTGCCAAAAAAAAAGTTTCGTGAGGTCACAGTGACCTTTGACCTTTGACCACCAAACTCTAATCAGTTTGTTTTTGAATCAGTGTGGACATTGTAACCGCATATAAGGAAACTCCTTTAAGGCCTTCTTGAGATATTGCGTTCATGAGAATAAGACGGACGCAGGGTCACAGTGACCTTTGACCTTTGACGACAAAATTCTTATCAGTTCATCATTGAGTCCAAGTGAGCACTTGTGTTAAATTTGAAGAAATTCCCTCAAGGGGTTGTGATACTGTGTTGACTAGAATTGGATGGACAGACGGATAAATGGACAGACAGACAACTCGAAAATATCATGCCTCTGGCCACGGATATTGCTGGCACAGAGGCATAAAAACCCCACTGTGAATCAATTTATTTTCATTGTAAATTAGAAAATGGTCGATGGACCACATTTGGCCCACAGGCCAGTATTACTGTGAGTATTACTGGAGTACTCTGTGGGAAAATTGACAATAGTAATTGCCAAGTTGATGCAACAGAACTGTAGGTAAATATCCATGCAGTGTATAGACGTAATTATGCTGATTACACGTGGAGGTTGCAGAGAAATAAAGAGTACACTGTGGTATTTGGCCCTGTAGTCCATAGTGGGCTAATGTGTACGTGAGTGGAGGGATGTGAGAAGGCAGGTAATAGAAAAGTGTGATCCAGACTCAAGTATGTAAATCAGAATATATAGTGTCATCACACCTGTTATTTATTTATAGACTTTTCATCTTTCTTCCCCAGAACAGCAGACAGAAGCTGTCTGATGAGGCTTACAGCTGTACTTCTGTAATGAAACCCTGTGGGAGAGGGGCGTCATTTGTTCAGCTGACTGTTTGCACAAAATCACACTCAGTGTCTTAGAAAATACAGATGAGATTTTGAAACACAGTGGAGCAGGTAAACAGTAAATGTTTTCTACAAAAGGTGAAGCTATATCATGGAGAAATTGGCTGGATGAATTTCCTTTATCCTCTCAATCCTGTGTAGCAGTGAAGAGCAGCTTCATTATTCATGACAGTTAAATGTTGTTGTACACCCCAAAGGCCTGTCAGGAGGTTTGAGCATAGGGTGACCAGATGTCCCGCTTTGTGCAGGACAGTCCCGCATTTCCATTGCTTTTCACACGTCCTGCAAATTGAGATGGTGTCCCGCATTGTTGTTGACAGTCAGGCTTAAGTTTTGAAACACGTGTTTTATAATCTGACAAAAGGCTGTGTGGAAAAAGCAGTGAGTGCTGTCATCAGGGGGCGGGGCGGGCTGTGTGATCATGTCAATCAAACTGGGACGTGGAATACCTCAGTAAAAGGGCGCAGCCACCAACAATAAACTAATGCAAAGTAGCAAAACATGGAGGAAAGGGAGGAAACAACGACCCGTACTAAGGCTAAGAAAAGGAAATGCAGCTACAACAAACACTGGGAAACTATCTATACGTGGGTGAAACCAGTGCAAGGCGAGTCTGAGAAAGTTTTTTGTGAAGACTGTTATGTGCTACTGAATCAACCAAACAGCAAAGCATAGTAATGTTACAAGCTGAGGGGCAGAATAGAATTTTTTTTTTTTTTAAGTTATTTTAGACTACCTCGATGCATTGGTATCCCACATTGTCCGGCTTTGTCCCACACAAAGGTAGTCTTTGTCCCACATTTGGTGAGTTGGGATCTGGTCACCCTATTTGAACATGGTGAGCAATTTAAAAATACTGTGTCTGTGCACAGGTCTGTTAGAAGTAAGACAGGTGCCAATGACAGTGTGTAGGTGAATGTCCCATCAAAAGTGAAACACCTGCTGATGACAGTGTTAGGAAACAGGCTAATGTTAGCCTCATTAACATACTGGAGGACAGCTAAAAGCACACCAGGCCAGACAAAGATAGTCTTCTGACATGCTCTCTCTCACACACACACACACACACACACACACACACACATACACACACACACAGTGTCTCTCACAGTTAACACGCTGCCAGTGTAAACTGACAGAACAAAATGTTAGATGTATCCTTGACTTTTTAAAAAGACAATGCATAGTGAAGTATCCATCTTGAGTCAGTACAATTTTGAAATTACCACATCACAGTCGTTTGATGCATCATTCATCTTGTTTCACCAGTGTTGTTTATTTCAGACTGATTTCAGTTTCATACTCTGAAAACTTGGTGTACTGCAGCCCTGGTATTACACTTCAAGGACATCTGTAAACAATGACAAAATAGACCCACACAGTATAACTTTATTCATCTGAGCCTGAGTGTCAGCAAAAATCCCCAGGGAAGCTAAAGTTTCAGGTCCTGGACTACACAAAGCGAAAGAGTGAAAATATTTTTCAAAAATGCTTCAGAGCCTTCCTGTGACCTCGCCAGCAGCTGAACGACTGAAGAATTTTAAATGATTTTGACAAAACCTGCAAGCAAATCAGTATCTAAATAGACATAACAGGAATAATAACTAGATTCTGGCAAGTGCGGCACAGTTGCGTGTCTCCACTCCACATGACTTTCTGCATACCAAACGCTCTATTTGACAAATTCTTTTTTCTCTCAAATAGTTTTGTGATTTGAATGTTGTAGTAAGGACACGCTAGAGGTAACGCTTTGTTATGTGGATAAAAAAGTCAATCACTGATTAGCTGATGCTTTTAACAGAGTTCAAAACTAAAGGCAGAGCTTACGGATTTAATGAGGTTATCTGTGAGGTTGACAGTGTCAAGTACTTAGCATAATCATAGACTTTCATAAACAAGTGTGAGGTATCTGCAAAAACATTAAAGCAAATCTTAACTGTGTCAGACCGATCAAAACATATCTGCCGCTCAACACAGGCCAGCTTTCTATACATGCTATAATACTCTCACACCTATCACACTGCATCACCTGGGCACAAGCCTCACAGTCACCTATAACCCCCCCATATCACTGAATAACAAGCTAAGCATGTGTATTATTGTTTATTTAGCTTACTTGTGGATGAATTTTCTTTTTCTTTTCTTTTCTTAAAAAAACAAAACAAAACTTTTAAGATGCCTCCTATGGACCGGTGTTGCAAATTAGCGTTTCACTACAAACGTTAGACACAGCGCATCTGGGTCTTCTGCATTAATGTATAATTCCAATTCCTTTGTGAAATAAAAAAAAAGCAAATGCAACTAAATGAACCTTTTAAAAACCAACTGCATTACCACTTAAGGTTATAACTTCAGTGTGCGGCTTATGCCATTCAGTGTATGAATGCTATTCAGCCTTTCATCAGACTGAAAACACTCAATGTCAGTTTGAAAAAGTTAAACTTTAAACCAGTTTCTATCATGTTTTATCAGACATAAAAAAACACCCACAGTTTATATACCCTTTATACTCAGTGGATCTACATTTCATACGTATCACCAGAGATGAATGATCATGAATGTTTCTGAAATGTATTATTCAGAACACTTCAAACCACAGCATCATGTATTTGACTAATTATACTGTTGATAATAACACACAGACATCTTTCAGGCTGAGAGGCAAAAACATCTCTCTAAACTCTATCAGCAACATTTTTCCTCCAACATGCCAGTGGTCACTTTGGACTAATTTGATCAGAACTCCATCAGTGATCATGGGTGGTATGAAGAAAAGAAAGCACCAGAGAGAAATTTCTTCTATGAAACTGTAATGGCCTGTCATACCTAAACTATGCCCCTGGTTTTGATCAGCCGGAGTCATTTCGCCCTTGGTAAGATTGGAGGGGAACTGAACTGCATTTTGCTTCAGCTCTGTTAGAGAGAAAGGCTGCAACACAGTGACTGATTGGAAATGTTTTATTTTACTGACATTCTCTACTGTCATCTACATATATGCATACAGGATACATATTCACAGGAGATGTTCTTTCTCTTTGACTTTTTTCTGCTTTGTACCTCATTGTGCCTCCACCTCCCTGTCTCAGTGTATTCATATCTGTCCATCTATCAGTGTGTGTGTGTGTGTGTGTGTGTGTGTGCCACTTAGATGCTCAGACACGCAGTAATGCTTTCTACTTTTAAAGAGCCTTTCAGCTTCTCTTTTCACTGACTCAAACCACCAAAACTGTGTGTGTGTGTGTGTGTGTGTGTGTGTGTGTGTGTTCCCCTTTATGTTTCTCACACAGGTGAGCAAAGAGGAGGCGACACAATTAAAGCTGTCACTTTGTCATGACCCTTTTTTTCCCCATATAGTTTAGTGTGCGTGCGCGTTGATGCAATTGCAGTATGTGTGCACGTTTGCGTCCTCAATTGCGTCAGTGCTGTCGGTTTCTGCGCCAGCAACAGGCTCCTCCCATGTGTCCCAGCCCCTCCCCCTTCCTGTGTGTCAGTATAAACCATGATCTCCTCTCTCGCACACTCACTCACAGCCTGAACACTGGAGGAGCAAAGCTCAGCATCTTCAGACTCAGCATCTTCTGGTCCACGCCAACTGCAGGTAAGATGAAAAAAAATATTCTGACATTTGTCATTAGTTGTTTCAAGTTTTTCTGTTACAGAAGGGCAAATGATACTGTAGGTAACCTGCTCTTTAAAGGCGTTTTCTTTTTCCCTTTTAATCAATTGTCCTTTTTGTACAGAAATTGAACCTTTAATCTGGAAAATTGAGAGGAAGAGGTGTAATTTTTCTATATTTTGTTTTCATATTTACATGTATTCATTTTTTTTCTTTCATTATTTCTTTTTAAAAAAATCCCTAAGTTTCTTTACTTAATTGAGTAATAGCTTAAAGGGAACAAATACTCTTCAACATGTAGTGCAGATATATGAGGCACCATTGACAAGTGTTGAAGTACATTAAGGACATTTTGGATATGTAATAATGAATGAGTGAGTAATGAAAGGTGGCCAATTTACAGCTGTTAATCAAGCTGTTTAATCTTAATATCTGAGTCTGCAATCTGAGTGTATGTAATATTTATCATACCATATTTTTGTGCATGTTAGGTACTGTAGTTCTTATTGCAGCAAATATCATCAGCAGGACTGTGCTCACTTATAAAAGTAGGAAAACAAAGTGCAAATTAGTGTCCGAAAAGGGTGAAATATTTATCTCTATGCAATAACTGACCCTGGAGGTGTTTTGGATAAATTAAAAAAAAAAAATCCCCTTTTATTTTTGTTCCCTTTTTTTTCTCTGAGGACAGTAGAGGCGGGGTGGGGAGACGGCTTTCACACACATTACAGTACCACATCATTACCAGTCCACTGAATAATGAATTAGAGACAATGACCAGCTGCTAACAGGAATTTTATTAGCATCAAGAGAATGACTGTTTACACCACCACTGTGTCAATTTAAACACAATTATTCAAATGGACTTGTATTGAGGTACAGTTATACAGATACACAGATATCATTTTAGATATGATTTGATTTAAAACTGCAAAGTTACAGGCTCTCACTTCAATATTCTGTCCTGTATGTTGATGGAGAGAGCTGATAGTGTATGTGATCACCATGTCTGGTGAACAATAACTAGAAAAGGTACAGTACCATTAAGTTTTTATTCTGTGTCTGTATGGAGAGGAGGTTATTTGTCAAAGTATTCACTGAAATATGAAAGTAGTTGCCGTGGGACTTCTCCACGCTGAGCGCACTGTTACACCCTTGTGTGTGTGCTTTCTGATGCAGCCAAAAGGACCATCCTTTGACTTGGTAACGAACCAGAGATCCGGACTAGACAAAAAAAAGAGCAAGTAGTTGAGTAAAGATCAGGAGTAATCATAAACAAATGCATCCACAGAGATCCATAGAGAACAGTGCTTTAATAGAAAGACTGAGACAGACAGACAGACAGAGTGGGGTTTTGAGTTATTGGAGATGGAAAGCCTCAGAGCGACTGGTGTTGTTGGTTTTATCTAATTGCATGAAAGAATCCTCTGGCATTAAACATCATCCATCACAACTAATATGCTGCTTCGCCAGGCTCTTAGAT
Organism: Cephalopholis sonnerati; assembly: GCA_019142605.1. Lineage (NCBI taxonomy): Eukaryota > Metazoa > Chordata > Actinopteri > Perciformes > Serranidae > Cephalopholis > Cephalopholis sonnerati. The sequence continues at coordinate 15,573,031 of JAGQAX010000008.1, read as the reverse complement.
TAATCAGAAAATTAGCAGATCAGTCTGAAAAATGTGTTATTATGCCATCTTTTATGTGCTTTGTCCTTATTCACTGATATACAACAGCTTTTTCATGCAAAACATAATGTCAAATCTACAATCGCTATTGATTATCTAAGCATGTAAACAGCAGATTATGAGAAGATGAAGGCTGCTAGAAAGGATTTGCTCCTTTGTATTAACTTTCAATACATTTATGTCTCGAGCCGTTTATATGAGCAAGAGAATAAAGAAAAATTATGTAATTCATTCTGTCAGTGCTGTCGCGTTAACACTGACTCTCATGTAAACCTTGTTAAAAACAGCACAAAGAGCAAAATGGTGATTTAGAGATAATTGGTGTGTTGGTGTTCCTTTGGGACTCTGCCAGTGCTGACAGTGTACATTCATCAAAACTACACCACACACCAACTCTCCCTGTGTGTGTGTTAAATACTAAATTGTTCCGGCACTCTGTGACAGACTGAGCAAAGGGAGTGTGTAAGATAGACAAAATGATGTTTGCCTTAGGTTCCAGCTGAACCATCAAAGGTTACCCCCCCCATCCACCCACACGCACCACCACCTCCACCACCACCACTCACTGTGCTTCAACGCCTGTGAAATGATTTATTGCTGCTTTCTGTAAAACCCACATCGCCTGTGATTTTCCCCCTTAGAAGCACATTTTTAATGAAGGGAAGGGAGACAATAAAAGGGAGAAACAGGCAGTAAAGTGCGACTGACCTAATAGGAAATGACCGCACTAGGTTTTGTGGATTTCATTTAACTCGCCTCTCTCTTTCTTGTCAGTCATGAATGTAGGTATCTGCGTGTGTGTTCTCCTGGCTACTCTGTCCAGCGGTTCCCTGAGTCTGCCCTCACAGTCCATGGTAAGACACACAAACACTCTTACACACAGTGGCCAGTGGCTGATCTTCAAAATTAACACCCCCTTTTTTTAATACTTTTTGTTATTATAATTACTTTTAAGGGAAGGGAAATGATGGGTGGAGTGTATAAATAAGAAAGCACGAAGAAGACGAAATTTTCAAATGTGCACATTCCATATTCTCCCATTTTTTCTTTCTTTCTCATAAGCTCTTGTTAGTTGGTGGGGGACACTATTGCCTTGTGTGCTAGGTCCAGCACTGTATGTAGCTACTGTAAAAGTGTCCTGAAATCTGTCTGCATGGATTTGTCAAAAAAAAAAAAAAACAAAAGAGATTTTCTCTGAGATTTTCCATCACACCTATAAGGATTCTCAGAACAGCAACACTTGCATAATATAGTAAATGAAACATTCAGTTATTTAATAATTAATTTTTTCATGCAGAAGTTCAGCAGCTCCACGATGGACAGTGATAAATGTCCAAACACAGTCCACAAAAAGTCTTCTTATTCTTAATCGGTATAAATGATTGTGTTAAAGATACATGCATTTAATTTTTATATTTTATTGTCTGTTCCTCATCCCTCTTCTTGTTTTTTCTTACTCTATAGTCACAGAGAGCTGAGGGTGAGGCTCTGGTCTCAGACAGCCTGGCTCCCCCCTCAGCCCACCACACACGTCAGGCCCGTTCAGCCCCGGCGCCCTCCACAGGACGCCTAGCCAACTACAACCAACCCCAGGAGGACGCAGATGCTCGTAACAGCCTGAGCCAGCTACTGGCCAGACTCATCTCCAGGAAAGGTGAGCAGTCGCATGTACAGCATGAGATTGATAGAAAGTGTAATTGGAGCGAAAGTCTTTCCCTTTGGTCATCTCACCTCATTACACACACAACATTCCTCTCGTCTTATCTTGCTCCTGGTCTTGTTATTTTCATCTTCCCAACATCCATCCATCTGGAAAATCAGCCGTCACTCATGCTGAGTCTCAGTCCCACCATCTGGCATTTTCCTGCCTCCCTCTAGCTCTATCTCTCTCCTCCCTCCATCTTTCCATACCTCCTCCTTGTTGCCTCCTCCTCCACCGCCTCGCTGCTCTCTCTGTCACTGTGTGTCTCTGTTTCTCTTTCAAGTCAACACTGTGTGACTGGGAGACCTGCTGAGCTCACTGGTCTCATTGAAACACACAAACACATGGGGGTGGAAACAAAACAAGTCAGCATGAGTTACTTCAGAGTTATACATTTTCATTATACTGTACAGTCAGAAAAATATGCACTGCAATCACATTTTTGCCAAGCAGAATGACATCTCCCTGTCCTCATCACATCATCAGCGTCATGAAGACTGACGAGTGTGTTTCTCTGTCTCCCCCAGGCTCTCCCTACCACACCAGATCCTCTCTCAGCAGCAGAGCCAGCGGCCCAGCCCCCGGCCACAGGATAAAGGACAGAGACTACATGGGCTGGATGGACTTTGGAAGACGCAGTGCAGAGGAGTATGAATACTCCTCCTAAAGGCAATGGCTTGCTTTCGCTGAAACCTGAGTTACAACCCCCATCACCGCCAATAAACGTCAACAAAAATAATTAGCCCTTTTCACACTGCACTTACTGTAACCAAGGGCTGACTTGACTGGATCCCAGAGTGAGTTTAGCATCAATATATATAGGCAAAGAGGGGAAAAATGCCCCAAAGGGCAAATCCTGCAATCTATGGACCCTGAATCTCCATGCTGAAGTTAAGAGCACTTTTCAAACTGCTCCCCAACATATGTCACAACTGTATTTAAACACAAATGCTGAGGATAAGGCTGAAAATACTCTATATTGTTATTTCTGTCAGGAAATGCTATGAAAAAAATAATAAAAACCAACAGTGTGTTAGTCTATCTCTCCATACTTTCTGACTTCTCTTCCCTGTATGTGGCTCTCAGGCTCAAGCCTCTTTTGTTCCTACAGTACTGAAGACATAAATAAAACAGCTCACAAATATTTTGTTTTATTTTTAGAAAGACTACTAACAGCTATAGTTAAAAAAAACACATCGCTGGAACAGATAGTATTTCTGTCAAAATCAGCCACAGTGTGTAACATAAGAACAAGCGCAACAGTGTGACTCATTACTGGGCTTTAATAGTTTTTGGACAACACTGGAGCTCTGTGACACAGAGGGTAATTAAGACTTTGGCTACTATTTATTAAACCTTTTAATTCATTGTTGGCATTTTTTTTCTTTTAGGGGATTTATTGATATTAAGAAAAATATAGAATATCACTAGACCCACAGTATACTTTAAGTTCAACAGGAGTCAAACACAAGGTTATATTAGCCTTTACTGGTGTTGACAGCATAGCAGACATTTGCTCATAGGTCTAAATTGATATCATTTCAATAGGCTTTGAACAATTGGAAAAGAAAAAAATATAAAATTCAGCCCTGTTCTCAGTGTTTCAGGACTCAGAATTATGTTGCTTGAAGTATTGCTAAGTGTCTAATTTTACTGACAATTCAGAATGTATTAAAGGCCTTATAATGGACTTTAATGAGCCACGTAGGTGTCGTTGGCAAATTGGACCAAAAGGGGGATTTAAGTCTGTATCTTTGATTGCATTCAGCTAACTGCAGCCCAGAGCTTCAATTCACTTCAACTTCACAAAAGTACACCATAAAAAAGTCTTTTCATATCAAACCATCTGCAACAAAAACAGCGTGACATAACATTACATTACAATACCAGTATGGAGTCAGTAAGAGGCTAAAACAGCACCAACTTTCACCCTCATCCCTGCCTGCTGAAGGGAACCCTGGGCTAAAACTGTGCAGTGTGAAAAGCACAAGATGTGTCTCAGAAAGCACAAGGTGTTGTCTACTGTATATGAGATGCTTGGGAGTCTCTCTATTATTACATAATGGACCTTGGTGGCAGGAATTGGGATTACAAGTACTGTAGATATGAGTAGAAGAGTGTTTTTGTTCTCTTTTTTTTTGAAGATTATGTATGTATGCACTCTTAAAGGTTAAGTCTCTGTGAAAAATAATATGTTTCTACCAACTTTCAGATTCAATGAAATTCAAAATAAAGCTCCATTTTCCTCTTACATCAGCAAGAAATGCAAATGCTTTCTTTTTTAAAGATTATACAGTTATTGTGTTTCGAAGGCACAGTTGGTGGGCTGATCCCAGGCATTTCATGTAGTCTCTGCCTACCATGTCTGTCTAAGAGTGTCTTTCCACATGAGCATTTGGCGTACTTCACCAGGGCTACGTGAAAGCCAGGATGTTATCAGTAGTGTCTAGTGTTTACATAAATCATGCTTTTCCAGGATTAAAACTCAGAACAATGAGCCAGTTTCCTATCTTAGAAGTGACTCTGAAACACATCTTAAATTTTAATTGGTTATATAAGTTTGAAAAAGATTAATGTCAGCCATCTTGGGTAGTCAATTGTTGACTGAACAGAAGCCGCTGTACAGAACGTGATATCTGTCCTCCCGGGACCTTAAACTGTAAGCTTTACCGCACTGTAGAAAGCGAGGGACTTACAACAGATCCTACAGTGGACTTCAATTCTAATGCCAGACTTTAAGATGACTTAAGGCGTCAGGCTGAATTACATCAAATGCTAATGAGGAGCAAAAGGTGGAGACCACACAGCTGAACATAAACCTGAATACACCCTGTTTGTAGAGAAAATATAATAAAATCAAGCTTTTAGTTTGCAAACACAACAGAAAATAGGTGATCCTGTATCTGATGTAAATTTGTTTGTAAAATGGATATAAAGCAATATACGTGTACGTGTATGAAAAATTAGGTTTATTTGTTCCAAGTGAAGCAAAGTCAAATCTTAATTTAACAATTAGGCTGCTCTGGAAATAAATAAAATACTATATTGACTCACAAATAACACTCAACTGCCTTCACACACACATCCTGCTGCATACTGTCCATATATGTCTGCATACTGCACACACATTCCAGGTTTCTCTTCACATCTCAAACCTACCTGCTATGACGCAAACCACCAAGCTTGTTATAAGTTGGTCCCTTCACCCACTGAGTGTGTTGTCAGACTGGTTTACAGACAGCTGATGAACCATTCTATCAAGCTCCATTAAACAAACAAAGACACACTAATTGCTATACAAATATCTGCACACAAGAAAAAAAGACTACAGATCCAGTGGTGGGAATGTTTAGATACGTAAGTACAAGCACAAGTACTAATGCCATATTATGAAGGTACTCCATCGCAAGTAAAGGTCCTGATTTAAAAATACAGAGGTAAAAAAAAAAAAAGATTATGTAAGTATTAAAACCAAAACTGGCTTTAAGTATCCAAAGTTAAACTTTGCAGTAAAATGTTCCCAGCAGGAGCAAAGCCAGATGTTGTAGACATTCAGGGCTCAGTCCAAACAGCAAAATTGTCCGATGTTACTATTCTCTATGTTACATAATAGATGGAAAAGGAATTTTGCGTAAACAGCATTACTTATCTTGAAACCTATTTTTGTTAAACTATGTTGGAGTTCACAGACTGAATGAGCTGCTCTCACTGCAAAGTCCCCAACGATGCCACATAAATGTGGTCCTCAATACTCTGGAGTAAATATTAGGCCAACAGAAGAGCATTTACTCAGTTTTATTAGACTTCTTTAGGGAATAGCATAGTGGGATAAACAACATTATATTATTATGTAAATGACACAAAGCTGATGGTATTTTATAAACCTAAAAGACTTGGGGCATTTAGGAAAGCATTCAGAGGCAGAGCTCCAGAGGCCATATACCTTCACTGCCCTGTGAGACTTATGCGTCTCTGTAGAGTCAACTTTTCATGGTGTCAGATAAACAGCCCTGTTTCCAGCTTTGTGCATTTGCATTTTCCAGCTGATCCAAGAAGAACGTATTTAGCTTCAGAAGTAGGAGGGCTCTCTCACCTTCAGTTCATCACAAACATCAACACATCTGGAGATACATGGTTTTCACTGGACATGAGGAGGATGACAAACTGTAACCTGAAGTAAAGTCCAAGTATCTTAAATTTGTATCTAGGTACAGTACATGAGCAAATACAGAATGACACATCCTTTAATTTCTTTGTCTGAACCATTTAGAGTTACAAAAAGGCGTAATAATTTACTAATGATGCATTTCCACACTATATATGTGTGTACATTTGGAGACAAGACACAGCAGACAAGCCAAGATCAGTGGTCTGCCTCTCTCCCAGACACAAATCACCATGTACAGCTCAAGAATACATCTGTTCACATGTAATTATCCTGCTGTCTGAAACAAACAATAGCTGTGTTTACCATCTGTCTGTACATGAAGCTCTTATACAAGAGCTGAAGTGGATCATATTTAGTGTGCTGCTGTTATAAGACACAAACAAAGAGAGGACAGTTGCAAATTCCCAATATGTCACACTCATCGTTTTTATTTCACATGGGTCAGTCCACACGGACACAAAGACCAACAGCTTCATTATGAGATCATATGAACATGACACATAGCCACTCATAAAATAAATTCCCAAAACATGACTGTAATGCTTTGTAACATTTACATTAATGATGAATATGATGGAAGAGCAGGCAGACAACTCAAGGAATAAAATAAAGAGTGGTGAGGGAAATATGCTGCAATTAGACTGGGAGTGATATTTGACTCATTAGTGTGTTTATGTTACCTTTGTGTTTATGTTACGTCTAATCTATTCTGCTGTTGCATTAAGACAAACTGCACCTGAGGTACCACACTGGAACACTGTGACATGAAATGAAATGATCTCGGACAACATCAAGAGGTTGAATCACCTGGAAAAAAAAAGACATTATTTTCTAGCATCTTTATTGCATGGTCACAATACCTTGCTCTTTACTGCACCCGTATGGAAAAACAGAAAAGTACATTCATGTCGAATTGAATTTTGCAAAGCAAAGAAAGACAAGTAACCGGTTATATTTTTGATAGATGTTTAATTTCTTCATTTTAAATACACTGATTGCCGTCATCCACTCTCTCTTCTGATCCAGTAACATGAAAAATGACATGCACACATTCACAATGAAACAGATTCACACATGGAGCCACATGTCATACACACTGGGACATTAACAGCATTCAACATGTTAAAAAACAGGTCAATGACATGGAAAAATTATATCAGTGGTATAAAGTTTAAACAGCTTTTAAAACTCAGAACATTATCTCTATTTACCAATAACCCTAAACCTAGCCATAGTGTTACAAAGTGCTAGAAGCCACGAGTCCCTGTTTGTAGAACGTCTAATACAACGCATACAGATCCAGGAGCAGCCTGTTATATTTCATTGATAATTTTACAATATGAAAGATGGCTTTTTTTCTACCTGCAAAGAACTTGTCACATTAGGGTAAACGTTTCCTTTCCTGTTAAATAACCAAACAGCTAAAACTGAAACCAGCTTTTATCAGTTATCTAGGGGCAAAAAAAAGTTCTGTCTCTTGTGAAGAAAATTATAATGAGGATAAAAACATATAAACAGGTTCAACTCCTTGTTTGCATTTCAGTTCTTAAAAATCAGGGACTACATGACAGAGCATGAAAGTGCAACAGAAATATTTAATGTAGACAAACATATAATCATTTATTCTAGGACAAACAATATTGCTTTCACCTGCCTCTCATTTGGGCACTTTCTGTCACCAAAATGGATTAAAATAAAATAAAGACACAGAATGGATTATTTTCGCACTCCTTCTTGTTGGCATTTGAGTGAATTAATTTGGAGACCTAAAAGTTTAAGTAACATAAAGACATCCTTACACAATACAACACTCACACGTATATTTACACGATAGTAAGAGACCTGCAAACCAACAGCTGTAGCCTAAAACTGTACAAACTCAAACATTTAATGGGATAATGACATAGAAACAACAATAAGTGCATTCAAAGAGAGAAAATAATTTACAGCATCTGTATGGTGCTATTATAATATAGGTTATAATATATGTTATCAATGAAGATTTGGCACTAACTGGCTACACTGGTCTGTTCTGCCTAACAACACTGGTAAGTCATAGTTTGATTGACAGGAACTGGCTGGTTCAGACTTCAGTTTGTAGGTTTAACCTGGCTAACACAACACAATATTCACCTCTCACAGATATATGTTTAATGGCGATGCAACTGACTGAGAAGATAAGGATCACCACATTAAAACAGTCATTTGGCAGATGTGTTTATCATGGCTGCCACAGAATGCCTGGCAATGTTCTCGTGGTAATTAGTGCTCGTACAGGGCATCGCTGAACACTCACATGACCTGTAATGTGAAAATGAATCATAAACTGTGTGCGGTATAAACGGAGAGTGGTCAAAGCAGCCGTCTCAGGTGGACCAAATAAATTATTGTCATGCTAGAAAGTGTGGCCTTTAAGTTGTAGCGGTGGCAGTGATTTGTAAACAGCGAAGTGAGCTTGGCACCAATATGTCCATGTGGTTCAAAGTCTTGGCTAAACTGTCTTTACTCTGTTCTGAACAAGCCAGTTCACATGTTAGCTACTGTACCACTCCAAAATCAGGACTGTTGGTGCGCACAAGCCCTGCTCTTAGAGAGAGACTGGTTATAAAGTAAAAAGTAAAAGTAGTTACTGACTGGTTATTGCTGGCTAGATGATAAGGACTACTTGACTTACTTAGCGTGATGAGACCGTAACCATCCTGTTTTCTTTCAATACATCCTTCACACACAACTAACTCACAGCTGTCCAGCATTTTAGCAGTTATTTATATCATGGGCTTCACATTAATTTACTGATGGTATCGTGTATTTAACGGACCTAAAATGTTTCACTGGATCTTCTTGTTGGGTGGGGATAAAGCTCAGATTGTAAAAAGAAGGATACCATGTTAATCAGAGGGAGGGTGTTGAGGACACTAAAACCAAGCCCACTTCATTGGAACTATCTCTAAAAGAGATTGTCTGAAACTAAAACTAACATCCACAACACTATCATGAAATGCTGGTACGACTACACACACACACACACACTTCAGCTACCAGCCATGTTGAACTGTTCTCGTGTACTTTAAATGCACATAACTGTTCTTTTCACATAACATTTGAAGAAACTACATTAATTTTAAAAAACCTTTTACTCAAGTTCAAATGTGTTTTTAACATTTGCATTAGAAACATCTTGGAACATGATAGATTTCATTGACAGAACACAGTATATCTCTGGTATTGTCACCCTGACAGAACGCTTAACACTGCAGACGACGTCTAGCTGTAAAGAGCAACACAGTCTTTGGTCACTAAAATATAGTTAAGAATTATCACTTCCTTTCAAGTACCATAGTTAAGTGTCGAACAAAGCTATTAACGGCAAAATATATGTGCATTTGTGCGTATGAATAATTATTATCGGTGTGGATTTTGTATGGTTTTGTGACATTGGTAAATCTTTAAGTTTAGCTTGTGGCTCCACATTTGTTCCTGCTTTGGTCCCTGTTTTGGTTTTAATGAAGGGTGCAGCTGCGTTATTTGAACACTTATAATGACTGCAGGTTTAAATGATGGGCTCTAAATGTTTCTGTAAACTGCAATCAAAGTCATAAATAATACTTTTCTTTTCTTCTATGTAGTGGCAACCTACCACTTGTGACTAAAGGAAACATTAAGATTTGTATGTAGGTCTTTGTCTGTGTGTGCGTGTGTGTGTGCGTGTGTGTGTGTGTGTGTGTGTGTGTGTGTGTGTCAGTGGAAATGTCCCATGGCCTCAGCAGCCTTTACTCTCACCACAGGATCGGGATCTTGGAGCAGCATCACTAAACCTGAGGACACATACACACCAAAAACACAGTCAGTACCAGAAGGAAAACAGAATGAAGGAAGAGATGGTTGTGTAGTGAATCACCTTTGGTGATGGTGCCCATGTTGAGGTGGGAGAAATGCTCCTCTGGAAGATTCCCAAGCAGAAACCCTGATAACACACACACAAACACACCTCATCATCAGGGCACATCATATACAGTAGGAACACATTGACTTCATTTACATGCACACTAATATTCCACTATTAATCCAAATATGGAAACATTTTGAATTTGATATGGATCATGTAAACAGCATAACCACTGCGGAGTTTCCTCTTGTAGCATTTTCAGATTAAGACGTGAGATATGGTGGTATTAATTGGGTTTTAACAGATTTTTTTGGAAATGTATACAGTGCATTTGGAATATGCATTTCATGTGGGGTTTTTAACCACAGTTTGTGAAACACGGCCTCTCGCCTGTTAACTGCCAGCTCTGTGTGTTGTCATGGATACATGGTGCACAAACCAAATAGTCAACAGTTTGCAAGGCTTGGGCAGAGATGCATGCCCAAAAGAGAAGACCATACTTCTGGTCGAAAGGAAAAACACACCTACTTTTAAACATTATGAAAGACCTGGATATCAACAGGTTTTTGGTTATGTACAAATATCCCAACGCCAACCTTTTCAAAAGGTGGTTGAAGGAATGAAAAAAGGATGCTGTGTTCACACAGTCCAACATGTCCACCACTGGTGGAAATCTTGGAAAAAATCCTGGCACAAGCAACAGCCATTATTCTTTTCCACATCTGATGTGATAAAGGACATATTAGGGCACGTTAATCCTGGATGCATGGCTGCATGTTAACATGTTTTTAAGCCATGTAAAGAGCTTAGTAGGAATATCCCCTTTTTCAGAATGAGGGCAAAAACTGGAGTATTGTATGTTTCTGATCCATACATGAACTCAAGTTCAGAAAGTTTTAGACATTAATGGTTATGGCATGTAGCGAGGTGACAGAGTGGTTGTTCTCATACCTATAAACATGGCAGCTCCTGCTCTGACCTCAGACCAGTTGCTCTTGAAGAACTGGATGACCGAGATGTGATAAAAGTTCAGCATGCCTGGAAAGTCCTGAATCTATAAACCACAAAACATGCAAACAACAATAACTTTCTCTGATCTCTTGGTTCAACAATATCATCTGTTCTGCCTTTGCAAACAATCTGTGAGGTGAAGTACACTTTGTGTTAAAGCAGGAAATGTACAACTAATATGGATTTTTTTTTTTCCCATAGTGTCATTTCTTATTACTAAGTTACAAAAGAACCATCTGAATACATTTGACACTGTATAAGAGAATACACCTATTCATCCATGCTTTATATCTGACTGTGTGTGTCTCACCAGGTACTTAGTGAGGTCATTGATGAACTCTCCGTAGTGCAAGCTCTTGTCATCGTGGAGGTGGTTCTGAAACATGGCTGTGATCTGCTCCGATCCCACCACTGGAGCACACACTCGCATTGAATACTTGCATGCCTGGACAGATGCAAATACAAAATGTGTATTAGTATGAAACAGTTTGCCCTGTAGGCTCAAAATTTTTATTTAAAACAAATCAAACTTAAAAAAAAAATGTTTTGAAAGTTTGTGTGTGTATGGATGAAGATTTCCTCCTGTACCTTGACCACCTGTGGGTTTGGGTCGACCAGGTGTAACAGCAGGCTGACCAGAACATTGTGGATCTGGTCTTTGAACACTGGCTCTCCTGAGCCAAACTTGGACAGGTTCCCCATTAGATGGATGGAAGCACAGCGGATCTCATCATTCTCCTGGATGAGCACAGAGCCAGAAGGTACTGTAAGTGTGATATGTGTCTGTATGTGTGGGAAACAGCTTCACTTTCTTACAAGGCTGAATGGAGCTACAGAAAACTAACAACTCTGAATAATTAAAAGACACTAAATACTATATGTTAAATAAAGTTCAAGAACTCCTCCTGACAGGCACTGTTAATATAAAATATACAAATCTGGATACTTATGACTGTTTTGAGACTTATAATACAAAGTGCAGCACCACACAGCATCTTAAAATACATACATAAAAAAACTTACACTTTCCAAAAACGGTTTAATCTTCATGAAGATATAGACCACTAATAGGTGGACGTTCTTCTTGTCCAGATAGAGGAGGACTTTAGAGAGACCAGACATGGCCTCGAGGGTAATCAGTTTACCTGGCCAGAGATGAAAAACAGCCATTTGTACTAATGACAACATTCAGGATGAAACGCTGCACATGTTGTATGACAAACATGATGGATGTGATGAAGGAAAGTGAAACCCCAGACCACCAGACTGTAAGCTTTAAGAGGCACTGCAATCAATCAGAGCGCCAGACTACAGTTTTCTGTGACTTTACTTTTTCCTGAACAGGAAATGACTTGGCTGTCAGTTTACCTGGATCGTCTTTCTCCTCCATGCCTGAACTCATGGCTGCCAGCAGCTCTTTGGCATATTTGTTCACCTAGCGGGCAAAGGAGGTCAGAGTAAGAAAGAGGACACAAGGATCCCATAAAAATGATATCTGTCAGAGCTAGAGGATGTGCTCTGATGTGTGTGTGTGTGAGCACTGTACCTTTTCCGGTGATCCCACGGCTATATTGCCCAGCCCCCGCACAGCCAACATGCGGACATTACAACAGGGATCTGATATCCTCTCCATCATGTTGTTCATTAACACATCTATCAACATCAACTCCGTCACCACATGATGGTTTAAGAGCTGAAGTCAGTAAATGAGAGAGAAACAAAATATGTCAGTTTAGTTATTTTCTCTGTCTGCTGGTCAGTAAAAGCTGATCAGTATTCTTTGTCATCATCATCATGGGGTTAGGGATATGAAATAAAGTCACTGGTAATTTAAATATGATGATGGCAACAGGTGGGGGCAGTTACTGTTCATTTCACTTAGCTTAATGAAAAACTGGGCTACAATAGTGTATTAGGGCTACTGCAGGTAAAATAAAAAAAGAAAGGAGCCAGAGGAGGGGGATAATATTCCAAGAGAAAACTCTGAGATTAAACTGGTACATTTACAAAAAAACTTCGATATTCTCTACGATTAAATTGGTAAACCTATGGGTAAAAACTCATAAATGTATTGCTAGAAAGCCAGGTGATGTCATATAAACACTGACTAAGTTAACATGGGGAGGATATCATTGTGGACGACTAGGTCACGCAGAGGTCTTTACCCCAACAGACCAGGGTTTATGTCTCCTGTAAGTCAACATCGGCTTATTATTTTTAGACTTGGCTGACTTCTTATTTTCAGTTTTTAGGATGTATAAAAGCTGTTGAATGCACACTGTGGACATGAACTTTAGCAGAACCCAGTTTATGTACACAGTGTGCATTCAGCAGCTGTATACATCCTAAAAAAAGAAAAAACAGGAAACTAAGTCTAAAAATATTAAACCAATGTTAACTCACATGCAGAACTGAAACAAACATGTGATGCCCCCAGCAGCTAACCCCAAGTGGGCCCCTTTCCTGTAGCTCAGAGTATGCAAATTTTACATCTTTCACAGTGAGGACACTTTGCACAGCGAAATCTAATGGACCACTTCAGAACATTGGACACAGATTATTGTACTGAGTACCTGTTGGAGCTTTTTGACATTTTAAACTAAAATGTGTCGTAACCTCTGTCAAGCTGTCAGAGACACGCCAGGCTCTCCCTCACCTGACAATGAGGCTGCAGGAACACAGTGTTGCTCCCTCACCTGACGCTGGGGCTGTGGGGTGCACAGTGGTCTCTTTCTCATCTGATCCTAATACTGCTGCAGTGTTTATACTATGTCATCTGACTTTTTAGCAGTAAATTTGTAAGTTTTTTTTCAGAATATTACTCCCCTCCTCCAACTCTGTTTTTTACCTACAATGGCCTGAATATACAGTCATACTGGGTCTACTTCCAAACACAGAAAAACTAAAAAGTAACCATGATCCAGTATTTCATGATGTATCACCTCAGAGAAGAAAGCAGTTACTGTGATCCTCTGGCATTCGTAGATGTTGTTCAAGGAGGGACACAGACACTCCACAATGGCGGGCAACCTGGGACCAGCATGCTTAGCCATTGCCCTAGAGACAAGGTAAACACCCAAATTTACACAGCCTTCGTATAAATAATAGATTCATTATTAAAAACACATTCACTAGTCATGAGAAAGAGAAATAACTGAAAAGACAAGAGAGAAGTTATATTTTAAATCATAGTTAAAGATAGAAATAGTTAATGTTTCATTTACTTTTCAATATTAAGCATCTAACATACTCAAGGGATTTAAACATTTTTGGACCCCTGATAAATGTACTGAGTGTCACACACTTAGTTTTTAAATTACCTTTAAACATTTAAGTGACTTATGTCACATTAATACTGGTGAGCAGTTAAGCAGAAATGTGTTAAAAGTTTAGGCCACATGTTTATTGGACAGTTCCAGCATTTATTCTGTGAGAATTTCTGATTTAAATCTCAAAATGAACCCACATAGCTTTGTGTGTATAGGTACCTTGCCAGTAGTGTAACTCCAGTAATGTGTGTATTCTGTTCCTTCATTGCGTCCCAGGCATTATCTTCATCCAGTCTTTTCATCACCTCATCTAACTGAGCCCGCGCTAACAAGATTCGCAGGGCATCAGCTGCAACCCTGAAACACACAAAAACAATGACACCAATTTTTTAGCCTACCCGGATACACCTAAAATTAAATGTTATTAAGACAACTCTTCTTGATTTTACTAACTATGAAGAGAAAAAGATGCCCACCCTGCTACATGGACAGAGGCTGTGTGTTTAGTGTTGTTGTCCTTCGGTGCTGAGACCCCGACACTTGATCCGAGTCTCACAGTGAGACAGGAGAAGAGCTGAGCAAACTGGCTGACTGCCGGCTCCTGACTCTGGCCATTTAATAACAGTTCTTTGAGACCACATGTCATCTGGAAATAAAGAAAACACAGGCACACATGCAGGTTAACACATGAGAATCATCCTCTCCTGCAGTTTCTGTTTGGTATGGAGCTGCTGCTGCCCAGTGCTAAAGAATACTATGCAGGACCTTAAAGATGGCTGTAGTGATTTTCTGTGTGTGTGTGTAATGGTGTGTCTGCATGAATATCATAATCTGCGATATAGATATATGTCTTCAGTGACATGTCTGTGAGTGTTTGTGACTTACAGCCAGTGGCTGATTGGTGGCCACCTTTGATGTCCCTCCCCTGATCATCGAATCCCTCTGGTCTACGTAGGGTGCCATGATGAGAAGCTTCTCCATCACCATCTCCATGATCTGATTGGCTACGATGGGGTCTGCTCCCAAGGCCATCCACATCTCGCTGGTCCAGCTGGACAGAAAGACAGAAAAACCTCATGTTTAAGGGTTTTCCATTAAAAACTGACAATCACAGAACAAAGTGTCTGAATTGACTTTGTGAAACATTTTGTGGTCATGCTTAAGCAGAGTTATTTGCATAGATTTTGTATATTTACCTGTCATAAGGAAGTGGTTGGTTAATCAGTGTATTGATAACAGTCTGTAGATGCTGAGAAGCCAGTATTAGTACTGTCTGTCCCACTGCCACTCTCACCTACACCATGAAACACTTCTTTCAGTGTGACTCAAGTACAAGTTGAGCAGGTATAGATAATACATGGTTATGTAAGATATACTTGCACAGTGAGCAGATCATTATTGCAAAATAAGCCATAAAAAGGAGAATTAAATCGGTATTTTCAAAACATAATAAAATTAACAAAAGAAAAATCTATTGAATAATAAAATATTCATGCTGAATATTGTAATACTGATGTCTGTTTGTACCTGCTCCTCTGTGATGCTCTGCAGACGCACATGTAGCACCTCCAGCATCTCTGGGACCTAACATACAAACAAGCACTGTGTTTGATATCCCAGTACAGCTGTGTGTGTGTGTGTAAAATAATTAATGTCTATATAATTATCAACCTCAGCAGATACAACAAAGGGCAGTGTGAGAGTCTGTGTGTGTGTGCTACCAGCTCTTGAAGTCCTCCTCCTCTGTTCTTCAGCAGAGTATTAAGTATGACAGATGAGGCTCTGCAGCAGTTCGCCTGACTGTCGACCAGCCCTTCAAACAACATGAACACCAGCGTCGTCAGCTGCTGCTGAGGCAGACGCTTACTCATCACCTGACATACACAGCACAAGACACAATTACACAGTTTTACTGTACAGGTTATCACTATGTCTACTAACTTGACACAAACATTAAAAGGCAACATTGACTATGGTGGACAGAGCAAAAAAAGAAATGAATACATGTATTACAAAATTTGTACCTTGGTGAGGTCGGAGCAGGCCTTATACAGAACTGAGTGGTCAGGGTTTTCTAGTTTGTCTTTTAGGGGTAACAGACTGTCCACAGCTTCATCCTTGTAATCCAGAGAGAAACCTTCACACAAATAAAGAAAAAGAAAAAAGTAAGACTAAGTCAAAACAGCAGGCTTTACAAAAACTAGTTGTTCTGTGTTGACATAAAAAGTTTAGGTTATAGTTTGACTATGTAGGTTGAATGAGAAATAATTATTCTAATAATTATGAAGTGAAGGCAAATAAAATAGAATAACATGACAAAGGTAAAATAGGTCATGTGTCATAGTCTCTGTGTCTTTGTACCTTCATAGCGTAGCTGTATGTAAAGCAGTGAGTATATACAGTCCACAGCAGCAGTGCGTACAGCGGGGTGAGGGTCAGAACACCGTGGAGACAGTCGACCCAGCAGAGCTCCAAGGTTGTGGAAAGACACCATGTTCTACACAAAGATGCACAGAAATAAAAACAAAGGTAAGGCACAAAATGGCTGTCACACAAAATGTTAGTTTTAAAATCAAGTGACGACAAAATATGCAAAACACTTTGGATGATAGATTATGTTTGAATACGTTAAAAGAATTATACACCCATGGTTATCAGCACTATTGTCACAACTACCATTTGTGGTGTGTTCAGGACGGTTATGTTAGAAATCAAACCCACAAGACAAACAACCAGAGATGTGTGTGTGTGTGTGTATGTGTGTGTGTACCTTGACAGTCAGGTTATCCAGGTAGTAAGCCAGTATGTGAGCAGTAGCTGTGACAGCTCTCTCTCTCTCGTGGTCCTGTCCGGAGCTCAACCATGATTCAATGTGCTGCGCAGGATAATAAAGCACATCATGTCAGATGACACAGCGCTGCAGTACGATACAGCTGGGAGAAGATAGTTATTGATGTATGGCAGTTCACTGAAGCCAATTATTCTTTTTAATTAGACAGCTGAACAACTCAAGGGGATACAGGAGGAGAGACGCACAAGAGGAAGTGGAGGGATTCGGCCATAGCTAGCTGGACTACTTATGTATCCCCAGACCTAGCAAAAATCGTACATAACTTGTTTATTTATGACAGCAACTCTGTTAGTACTAATGTTTGACAGCACTATTTAAGATATGGCGTGAAAATGCTAAATCAAGCTGTCATCTAAAGTGGGAAATGCTTCTTGAGGCTCCAAGAAATTAGTATTAAGGATTTCCTATTATTCAGCAATGTGCTGACATGTGACGGCAACAGCTACCACCATTTGTAGCCACTTTATTAACTACTCAGTTTGCAATGACACAAATATTACTGATACTTAGTACTTTGATAAGAAGAGCTAATTAGTAAAACACCACACTTCACCTTGAAGACACTCTGCAGACCATCAGGTGTGGGATCCTTGGCCAGTACACTTTTCAGCAGCGCCTGCAGTGCAGCCAGCGTGTCTTTGTACAATGCCTGTACATATTGAGTTTGACAACATGACAGCATTTAAAAGAAAAGCATAAAATGATTCTATTAAATCTACATATTGTGCATCCCTCTACAGAAGAAGAAATGTATATACAGTGGAAACCGCTTATAGTGATCCCAACTGTTGGCATCATACTGAACAATATAAGCAGATAATTATTATGACTGGGTTTTTTTTCTTTATCTCTCATGCAGATTGCCATCTAACTGAAATTTGTATGTTAATTACATGAATATAAAGTCAGTAAATGAACAGCTTTGCTATCTACTGAATTTTACTGACTGTTTCAAAACACAGTACAGCAATTTCATTACGGGGCACTGTGTGACCTGGCATTAGGTGCTTTTCCTGTGTACATTCTCTTTCTGTCTCCATGACTGGGAGCCATAAGCTTGGAGGAAACTAGGTTTTTCATTGACTGACTTTCTTTTTTCCGTCATGATTTCAATGTGAACGCAGCAGCCTTTTTGAATTCCCATACATTGTCATGTATGAAAAGATCCAAAATGAAGAATGTATTTGGACTACTTAATTATTTAAACAGAGTTTGTATAGGAGTGATTCTGTCCCTAAGCTTTTTGATCTATGTAAGCAACTGATTACTGTAACCATGATCACTATAAGTGGTTTCCCCTGTAGCTTGTGAGCATTAAAATTAGCTGGCACAATATAAAATATACAGCAGATTTGTGAGATATACTCTATGTATGCACACACACACACCGCCCTGCTTGACTTCACCTTTCTCTGCTTGGGGTCCAGTATGTCCTCTTCTTTGGTTTTCTCTGGAGTGTGTGTCTCAGGTGGCAGAGAGAACACGCTGTTCACACACACCTTTAGCAAATCAAAGCTCTCATTTTCACTCAGCGCAGGGTCCAGAGGCCTGAAGCACTAAAGGTCAAAGATAAAACACTGGACAGATGGACAAATGACAGAACCTCTAGTGCAAGAATGCAGGGACACCTCAGATTTTTGTGAACCTGTGTGATAAACATCTATCATTGAAGCTGAAGGATACATAAGGTTGGCACAGGTGGTCATCACAAGATGGCGCACTGGAGTCCTCAAAGAATCAGCTGGCTCTGCCTTGATAAAATCCTGACCAGTACAGATATAACAGCAGGAAGAGAGATCAGAAAAAAAAGTTGCTGTATCAGCAATTAAACATTTATGACTTGTTTGTGATGACTGACTACTGACCAGCATAACAGTAATGAGCTCCTGTTTGCGTGAGAAGATGTAGCCTTGCTTCTTCACACACTCACTGATGGCTTTGGCTATGAGCCCGACACTCTGGACCAAACTGAGTTTCATAGTGAGGTCCTGGAATGAAAAGAAAGACACACAAATACATACAAACGATACAGAAAAACAGAGAACATGAAAAGGACAAACACAGATTAAAAGATTCAGGTCAAGAGGAAAAATAGGCTAAATATGAAGAAAATTGGATAATTGCATGTTCCTAATTGTCAGGAATGCAAACAACAAGAACAACCGCAGCCCCTCTCAGTGGATGCAACTCTACAAGTGACTCAGCGGAGCAAACACAATCCAAAATCACTTCAGCAATACAAAAATGAAGCAATCAATCCACTCAATCAATCAATCAAATCAATCCAACAGTGATATTTTAGATTGATCCTCCATGCCTATTGATGGAGAGGAGTTTGAAATCAGAGTTGTGCGATTAGAGATTAGAGATTGGTTGAACAGCAAACCACCCGCAGGCTATGGTCTGAGAACAGACAGAACAGACATCAAGAGCTGTTAATATTTAGCAAGAAATTACCAAAGCCCCTTTACACAGAGAGTAAGTCGTTGGCAAGCATTTAAAAAACAATCCACCATTAAGAAATGAAGGAAAGAAAGAAAAATAAGATGCCTTCATGTGTAGATCAAAGAGATCGATCTAAAAGGTAAGGTATGGTGAACTTGAGCTTGAGTAGAGAAAAAGCTTGATGTAGATGCAGTTTGTGTTGGTGCACAGTGTTTTTGCCAAACTATTTACATCACATTAGTCACGCTAACAGCTTATAACTGATTAAATAATGCAGCATCGTTGTAAAAGCTTTATAAAAGAGCCCAATATAGCGACAATTAAATACCTATTTAACAAGAACCTTTCCTTTCAAACCCATTTAAACAGACATAAGTATTGTAATGAGCATGATGCTAGCAATGTGCGTCATTTGAAAGACATTTAAAAAATGTTTTGCATTATATTTGGTTCAGTAATGGCCAGAGGAAAACACTGAGGGGTGAACTGACAAGAGGATTGCACAGCTTTTGCAGCCTCTAAAAAGGCACAAATAAAAAAAAAAAAAAAAAAAGAAACCATGTCTTTCTTGAAGTATCCACAGAGAATGACCCTAACTGTGACTGCCAAGCAAATCGCTTCTCAGCTCTGCTGTGCTATTTGCATATTTCAATCAGGTAATGTGCAAACATTTGGCGCAATATTGGCCCCTTTCTATGCAAATAAGCTGAACTGCAAAATCAGTCCAATTCACAAAGGTCAGCGCTAATAGTGACATGCAGTTACAGTGAAATTATGTCTTCAGAGCGTCAGCAAAGACTCTCAGTCATCCAGGTCATGGTCATCATAAGTGCTATATCATAGGCAACTGGACTTGCTTGAATTTCGTGAAGACCTTTGGCCTCTCATCCAAGAGGCTTCTTCAGAACTGAAGAAACTCAAGAAACTCAAGCAAGTCCAGTTGCCTTCAATGTAGCATTTATGATATGACTTAACAGGGATACTGAATCCCAAATGTACTTTCTCTCCATCACATTCAAATACCTTGCTTTAAGTTTTAATGAATGCCTCTGCACCTCGTGCAAAGGACTTATTTATACTTTACCAATAGATATTTGCAATAAGCTGCAAAACTTAATAGGTGTGTTTGTGCTGCGACATAATTAGCGCCATATCTCTTGTGAATCAGATGTTAAGATGGGGCAGATAAAAATTCATGGTGTTATCAGCGGCCACAGTCCATTTTTTGTGAATTTGCCCCTGCAGGCTTTTGTGGAATCCCAGCTGCTTTCAAAGCTCATAGTACTTCAGATGCAAGGTTGGAAACACCATCTAGTGACCATGTGATGGATTTTTCATTAGTGCAATAGAAAAATAATCCACCCCAGTATCAAACACTCCCTGTAGGCTATAAAGGTGACTTTAAAAGATGTTTTGATACTTTTCTGTATCACTCTGTGAGAACTGGTCATGACTGGAATCTATAACTGACTCATTTCGAGCTGATCTCAGCCACTGTTCTCAATCAATTTGGAAACTATAAACTTATGAACAGCCACCTTTCAAGACTATTTGGGGTGAGCGTTAGATACTCAAAAGATTTTTTTATAGTGTATCAAGCTATATTTCACTTTAGTAGAGCACTATAACTTATAACAACGAGCCCAGTTATAGTCCACCTGCAACATGAGAGTTGGTCTGTGTTTTGTATTCAGTATTGTTCCAACAGCACTTCAGCAGCTTTAATGATACCACTTGGTCTAAGATGGTATTAACTGCACGTACATGAGAAGTAAAATTAAAGTGCTCATACTAATCTGCATTTTCAAAATCAACATGTGCTCCACCGCCACAATAAATTACTTTTAATGATGGATTTGTAATGATGCCTTTCAGACGCGGGCACTAAAATCTAATGCTCTACCAGCGTGAAGTACAACTAAGATACAGCACAAAAAAGCTCATAGAAAAAGTAGTTGCTTTCTTGTATCAAACTTTGTTTTCTTGGCTTTGAAACTTTCAGTTAAGATTTTAGTGACAATATCACCACAAGTGTGCAGAGTAGTGAGAAAAATACAAAGGAGAGTAAGGATGAAAGAAAGCAAAGATAAAGAGTTAACAAGTAAGTAAAACAAAGAAAAGTTTATAGAGACAGCTTCTGTATTCCTGTGACAATACCTTCGTCTCTACTTTAATCCCCAGAACCTGCATGAAATAGAAGTAATGAAGTCATGAGTGCACATACAAATACGGCTGTCCTACCTGCAGGACTAAGCTGATGGGTCCTATTTTTCTTAGGGAAGCACAGTCAGGTGTTTGGCGATGGTGATTTCAGGGCTTTTTTTGATAAACAAACAAGATCTTACTCTACTTTTTTAGGATTATTTTTGTCTTTTTGCCTTTATTGAATAGGACAGGATAGTCTAAGTGTGAAGGGGGGAAAGAGAAGGGATGACATGCAGCAAATTGAAACCGTAGCCGCTGCAGCAAGGACATTGCCGTCCTATATGGGACATCTGCTCTATCCACTAAGCCACCGGGAGCCCCGAAAAAAGGATCTTACTCTTCACAAAAAAGGTCGACCTCCTTTTCATAATGTTGTCAGACACTTAGAATAATAATCTGAGCATGTCAGTGGCAAAAACAAGCACTGTTAGTGGACAAAACTTGACAGATCCAGGTGGAAAAATACAGAACTTACACTTTCATTAAAATCATGTGTTTATATTATAAGTAGTATTCCGTTATTGTTACTTTCCTATTTGCTCTTATTGATAAAATCACCAGAAGTGGCAACAGGAAGACATTGTGCAAGAATCAGACGTGGTTCCTGCGACATCTTTTCTCAGTACAATTCTAAGATCCAATTTCCACCAAAATACAAACACCACTCTTTACAGTCCCTCACTTGACTGAGTTTCCCACCTGATGTACTTCTCTTTCCACCTGTGTACAATATGCTGGTCATGCGCTGCCACAAAAACAGGGCTCTATCTATTTAATAAGATGCTGACTCAGATATGAAAGACAAATCACAATAGGTGTGATGCAACATGTTTTTCACCATTTACTGCCAATCACTAGTTACACCCACACAAAGAGTGAATGTGTCAGTGCTGTCTTAAATTTAGCCATGCTTTAAATAAACAACCTTAAAGAGTCCATTTAACTGCAATAATGCAAAAACGCACTTGAAGCAGAAAAAAAAAAAAAGTAAACCGACACTGATGAAAAGTCTTATTATTTGCTGCCTACTACCAAATATAGATGACAACTTTAGTAGGCTAAAATCATAACGGTACAACAGAACAGATCAGATTGGATTTATTTGGAATACAGGAAACTATAATAATTCTACCTGGAATAGTTTAACATGGCCATTAGTATTACATACTGCAACTCTTGTTTGTCCTTTTTTCTGTATTCTAATTATCTGTGTGAAAATCCCCCTTGTAATCACAAAGTCATGTTACATTAATATTTACTCTACCTTGGTGTTGAAGTGTTTACTGATGCAGCGCAGGATGTCTTGATCAATGCGGGTCAGAATCTTTTCTGGAGGTGCGTTCAGAGCCACATGACCATAGCACAAGATTAATGTGCTTTTCACCTTCTCCACCTCAACATCATTACGTTCCTGAAAACAGGAAAGGGAGGAGAGATGAAGACGGACAACAGCAACTATTTTAACAGCAATAGTACCACAACCAGATCTTAATTTGCAATTTATCAAAAAAGTTCCAGCACTTTGAGAAGATTGAAGATGCTTGGTGACTTCTTGAAGGCGTCTGACTTGCCGAACTCTTCCAGCTTGGCCAGAGTTCCTTCCAGGTGGCTGTTGGCACACAGGCCAACACCCATCGCAACACCCTGATAGATACAGATGTCACAGACCATAAGTTAGAGCATTAACTTGTTTAGATGTGAAACACATTCATTGAGAGATGTTTTTCCTGCAGGTACCTCTCTTTCGACGGCATCATTGTGTCGTGCTGCGAGGAGGATTTCCTGCAGCTGTTTTTTAACCACCTCCTTATTGAAACACTGCTGAAGAGTCACTCCTATACATCGATACAGGAAACTCTAGAGAGAAGGAAACATGCAACTTAAATTATTTGCATACACAGTACGTACTTAACTGTAGTTAGTACTGTTTCCCATCTACAGCATGTTTCTATCAGCGGTGCTCATCCTACAGGTTGTGTCCCCTCATTAGGCTTCAACATCATGTTAGGGTGTAAAAGCAATATCAAACTATCCAGATTTAAACCACTTAATTTTTCTCAACATCTGTCAAGAATTTTTAATTACTAGTGTTAAATGTAACAGCATTTAACAGCAAGTCTTTACACTTCACCCTTTGATGGGGGTGGGTTTAACTGTTCACCTCTCTGTGCACACACTCTGTGACTGATAGGTCATGAGGATGCATGACTCTGTTTAAGGAGGTCATGAGCCCTAAAGGATGAACCACAGTTCAACATAGTCAGCTTTGTGAGCTCAGTTATCACCAACCTAAAGCACTAAATTAAGCTTGTTGTGGGGGCTTAGCACCTCGACAAACCACAAAACTATGTCCATTTGTTTAATGTCATTGGACATGTTGATAACTATACCAAAGCAATAGCTTTCAGCCAGCTCACTCTTGATTTGAAAGTACTCACCTTCTCCTCTAAGGCATTGTTATACGTGGAGAGGTATCTTGTTGCTTCAGCTGCCAAGTGACACACCCACTTGTCGTCATCAATAGTAGCCAGGGTTTTAGACAAGAGCTGAAGACAATAATATAGAATGACATTTCACTAAATTTTGTTTGATTTAAATATTTTCATATTAATATAGACTGAGAATTTTTAACCATTAGAAGAAAAGAAATGGGAGTTATCACTCTAGCATGGGCTAAGAAAGTAACATTTATTTTTATTATCACCACATTTTGGTTTTATTCAAATGTAAAACACTGACACATTCTGATATAAATGAGATAATATTCCATAAATAAAGTAGATGAACACACCTTCAGCAACTTTTCATCCCAGTGCTTCTTATCCAGGCTCTCTGCCGTTGACTCTAGAAACAACAACACACAGTCAGACTACTAAAGCAAAAGAGAACCTTTGCAGGTGAGGAATGAAAAGGAAAAAGGTCCCAATACATCCTCCACCCTACAAATGCCTGAATGCTGTAAAGGATGTAGCGCAGACCTAAATTGCCACTGCAGTGTCACTACAGGGGAAAAAAATCCTCTAAAGCTATTGCTTATATATAAATAAATACAGAGAAAAGATTATTTCCTCATATTTCCATACCCTCTAACAATGAAAGCAGAGGAGGTATCTCTTTCTCCCAGAGTATCTCTGTATTAGGGTGGATGTTGATACTGAGGGTCTGAAGGAGAGAAAGGGACGGCGCTCCATGACCTCTGTTACTAAACGGGAATGCTGCATTCACCTGGAACACACAGACGCAAACCAGGATATAAACACATGCAGACATACAGGGGTGTTATTAGTGACAAGGTACCTTTTACTTATTGAAGCAAGTAAAGTGACCACTTGAGTAGGATTACTGTGTTACTCCTTTGATCCCTGCTTCATGTTAAATACTGTAGCGTAAGAGCAGCTCTAAAAATTAATAAAATAATAATAGTCACAGATTGTGACTGAAACATTTAAGAGAAAATCAGACTTGACAACTAATAAGGATTATTTGTCTCTAAACCAGAGGCTGCAATTCATTACTTATACTTAATTACAATCAGTTTCTCCAGGCCAGTTATTAGACTGGATGTTTACTGAGCCTTAAAATGAATTAAGTTTATCCAATCATTTTGCACAGTTGTCTGTGTGTAGCTCTGGCTCCACATGAAGTCACCACTTTGTAAATGTATTATTAAGTTGTTTTACTTACCAGCAGTCTGACCATTAGTGTTTGAGGAGAGGGAAGATTGACTGGAGGAAAAAAGTAAGACACATTTAGCTTGAACTAGATCACACAGAACAATAAGAATGGTAACTTTCAAATTAGAGCTGCAACAATTAGTCGATCTACAGAAAAATAACTGCCAACTACCTTTTAAGACATTTTTCACAATTCCAGCCTCTCAAATGTGAAGATTTCCTGCTTTTCTATGTTTTTTCCCCTCATCATATTAAACTGGATATATTTGGATATAGGACTGACAAAACAAGACATTTAGACATGTTTCACTATTATCTGACATTTTAAGAACCAAAAAATTAATCTATTAATCTGGAAAATAATCCACAGTTGAACCGATAATGAAAACAACTGTTAACTTAATGAGTCACTTGTCACCTTTTCTATGAAACTGAAACTTCCTCTTTATGACTGACTTATATCTAACATGGAACACACACACACAGCAGATGACCTTCACAGAGATGCACCTGGTCATTAAATGCCCCTCTTACCTTCCTGTGTAAAGTCTATGTTGAAGCTGGACTCCTGGTTACTTTTCTTCTTGTTGCCCAGCACTATCAGACTCTTACACAGAGGAGTGGTGGCGTTGCTGTACTGTGAAGGGGTCAGATAGTACAGCAGCTTTGGCCATAGTACCTACAAACAAGAAATTACACGTTAAGTGTCTGAACAGTGTTCATGCAACACACCTGGTGGACAACAACTGCTGCTGACTGACACAAATCT
The DNA here is from genome assembly GCA_019142605.1 of Cephalopholis sonnerati. Taxonomy (NCBI): domain Eukaryota; kingdom Metazoa; phylum Chordata; class Actinopteri; order Perciformes; family Serranidae; genus Cephalopholis; species Cephalopholis sonnerati. Next base: position 15,547,012 of record JAGQAX010000008.1, on the reverse strand, counting down.
GATCTCATCTAAATCATTATAAAACTGAAACTTCAGAAACATCCAACTGCAGTGAAACAAACAACTGCAACACTGTCAGCAGGTTACATGATTTTGGGATGACAGATGATTCAGTCATAACCAGATCAGACAGATGAATGGGCATGTAGATAGTCTCTACGTACATCAGCTAATCGTCCAACAGTGGTGGTCAGGAGATGAAGGGTGTTGTCACACATCGTCCTCAGCGCCTCGTTAGTCACCTCCTCTGGATCGGTGGGCTTATGGCCTCGCTGGAGACACGCAGATACAATCATATACAGAAAATTGTTTTATATTCTGTCCCCTTAGATGTCCTCCTGTGATGCAAATGTTTCGACAACTTGTCAGTTTATCTGCAAGCCTGGTCTTGTATATCTTATAAAAGGCTTCAGCTTCAGATATGAAACACCCATGCATCACATCATCTGTTGCGCTGGTAACACATTAATTGGTGTGTATTTTCCATATTGTCCATTGACAGTATGTATGCGTTTGTTTGCTTGTTTTCTTCAACTTTTTGTCTTTATCAGCTTTGTTCAATGAGAGATGGAGATTCCTGAGACTACATGAGCAGTAATTCTCTTTGGAAAATTCTAATTTTTTAAGTATCAGCAACTACCACTCAAGCTTCACACAAGCCACATTATGCAAGAATATACATAAATGAATAAAATGGTTATGAGAGATAACTTCCACACAAATCCACCTATCAAAAATTAAACACAAGAGAAGTTGTACCCGATATGTGTCAGGTAAGGCACAGTGTTGAACAATGAATCGAACCAGTAGCTCCCCTCCCTCTAACTCCAGGTAGCCATGATGAGCCATCGCACTGATCACCTGGACAACACGCTTTTTGACCTGGGACACACACAGAGCCAGAGTGTGAGACATGACAACATCATGATTATCTCAACAAAAACACTTTTAAGGAAAACTAAACTATTAAAGTTTAAGAGAATTTTTTTGTGTGTGATTAAGCAGAATAGTCACATGGAGACTCTGTGTGTGTCAACATGTGTGCTACCTTGTTGCTGTGATCAGCCATGGGTTGTCTGATGCTGGCCAAAATAAGCAGCTTCTTACTCTCCATTGTGGAAGCTGCAACACACACATCAACACAGTAAGACACACAAACACAGATAACCAGACAAGAAAAGATTAACAGATAAATAAAGTAGGATTATGTAGTCAACATGACTGATATAATTCATGGCACGCTGAATGACTTATCAATCACTGATGGCTGTGCTTTAACAGATAAGTGTGTATGGGATGAGTTGGGGTTTCATGTGTCTCTTGGTGTATTTTCTCACTGCTGGAGTTGATGAGGTGACGAAGGACAGCCAGAGAGCCCATCCTGCTTCGCTCATTACTGTTCTCCAACTTCTGAAGAACAAACAAGACCATCCGGTCTGGGAAGGAGTTTGCTGGAGGAAGAGGAGTGAAAAGGAGGTAAAAAAAAAAAGACAATAAAATATGTAAACTATCAGAAATACAGAAAACAAGCGTAAAACACAGGAAAGACAAGCCAGACGAGTGAAGGGCAGAGCAGTAGACTGTCTGTCACAGTTAATATGATTATGTCACGCAGGACACTGAGTCTGGCGTACTAATGGATGATCTTATTACTGTTCTTGTGACTCTGTAGAACTAGAACACATAGAAACACATGAAGCTGTTGGACAACATTTAGCTATCACCCCTTATTCTGGTCAGTCACCGCAAACTTTCTCACATAACTCTCTTCAAATTATCATATTTTAATGTAGTGGCAACAAAGAACAACTTTGACACACAGATACACACATAAACACTAGCAGCAGCTGAAGAGCTTCAGTACCTAGTAAGCTGAAGCAGCGCAGGACCTCATTGTGGTTCTTGACAGTAGGAGGGTTACTGTAATCAATAGGGGCAGACACCTGGAGGACAGAAAAATAAATGTTACACTAATCTCCGTGACTGCCACGTGTCAGCTTATGAACCCTTACACACCCTTATGCAAGCTATGATGTGAGTTGTGGTGAAAACAGACATTATTGTTACATGGAACAATAATTACAATCTTAAAATAAGTTGATTCAACCTCATCAAAAATGGCTCATTGTAACATGTGATTTCTACCCACGTATCATTATTTTTAATAATATATATTTATTGTTATCAATAATAATTATGAGAAAAATAATAGAATAAATGGTAGCGACAATCTGCAGTGACTATTAGTTGTTTGTCCAAGGAGTGGCTGACTAAACATGCTCTTTTAACAGCAACACATCGCACATGAGAGGTTTCATCACAACCACACTCTTAATAAGGGGTTATGAACTGCATATGCAGTAAGAACTGAGATATTTTACAAGCACCACACTTTTCAAATTCACCTTTTTAAATTCTAATAACAACTTCTGCCAGCTTCAGTGACACAAATGTACATGCACAGTTTAGTATCTAGAAACAGCTGTAAGTTTCTGTGTCAGATTGCAATAAAAACGATAACTGTAGCTGTTGAAACAGGTACTGCCGCTGTAACAGTCTGGTGAAATACACTCTGTCCCCATCTAACAATCCTGATCATACACACATTAACACTGTCAGAGTCATTGTGGTAAAATTTTGCAACAGTTAAGGCAAAGAGCCAAGTGTCAGCTGAGTCACAAGATTATGAAAACATCTGACTACAGCGACTCTCTGACAGTCATTTGACACAAGTATATGAAAAGAGCATATAGTGGATATAAGATGCAAAAGAAGAACTCCAGTATGCCCACAATTTAGCCACAGATTTGTGGTTTCAATGTTGTGAGTCATTCTGTCACAAAGCAGGAAGACTGAGACACAAAAAGTGCTTTACAGCTGGTATGACAGAAAGCCAGTCTTGTGATAGAAAGTCCTGCACACACGGCAACTGACTGTGGTCAGACCAGACAGATCCAGGTGAAGCTGATATAAGTGTAGTATATGTGTGTAGTGTTTGTTAAGTCTTTTATGCTTGCGGTTTGCTCAAGGTGTGTTACTAGGCACTCCCACTGACCCCCCCCAACCCCCCAACCTCCTCAGTGTTTTGACTTTAAAACAACTGTCTCTCATGACCTAAAGAGCCAGTGAAATGAAAGGTGCATTTTCCTATTTGTATCCCTGTGTTAACTGATCATTTATCTCATTATATACCAAATATATGTAAAAAAAAAAAAAAAAAAAAAATCAGAATCAGAGTATTTTTTCATCAAAATCCATGACTTTTGTCTGTAAAACCAGGTAAAAAGGTTTCAAATGTTTGACGACTCATCCTGCACTTAGGGGATTTTACAAAAGTTCATCCTATCAAATGAGACTTTGGACGACTAGCTAACCACACTGGTCATATAAAGCCATACTTCACTGCTTGCGAGTCCTCAAACAGACAAAGCCCGCCCACTTTTTAGCAGTCAAATCAGGTGTGAAGGATTTGATTTAAGTCCCTCTTCCAACAGTGCACCGCTCAAATATTATGTTTTACTCGGAAATTTATCACAGTACACAAGCTAAAGATGCTTATTAACTCATGCTGCACATTGCATTCACAATACTTCGGTGAGAGTGCTTAAAAGTCTGGTTAACACCATCCATTCTGAATGTTTATCCATGACTACAGGAGGAGCACAATCTCTATAAGCACGATTTCCGCCAAGCTCCTTTTTATGAGCATCTGTGTGACGTGTCACCTGGTTCAGTTAAATCTACAGTGTTAAATTTAGTATGTACTTCATGTGTACCTGTTGATGCAGTGCAGTGAGTAGACTGTCCAGTTGTGTCTCCAGCACCCTGCTGCCCATGCTGACAGAAGCATCAAGAACTTGGCACAAACTCTGCATGGAGAAAACAAGAGATTAATCCCTATTAAAGCTAGGAGGCAGTTTAGAGAGAGAGTGATTGTTACAAAATCCATAATGGACAGACCACTGCACTCATGCTGCAGCCTATACCCACCTTGCTAATCACATAGTGCTCATTGTTTTTCTTGTACAGGGACAGGATGGCAGGAATGAGTTTAGGAATCTGCTCCTCCAGTTTATCACTGGCCATCAGATGGCACATAGAGCCCACCGCCTCAGCTACTGTTAGCCTCAACTGGAACACACAACGACATAAAGATAGTACGTTAGATCACAGATATGAGAGAGAAGAGGCGATTCATGAAAATGCAACATCATCTAGGTGTGTGTACATAGGGAAGAATAAAAAAGGGAAACACTAGTCATAAAAATACAAATAAAAGAAACTGTCACTCAGAAGATAACACAACTCGAGGCCATTTATTTAAAGACTGCAAAAATGCAAATCTCCTTGGTGGCCATCTCATTACAGTTGTACTTCTCAGATGGAGGAATGGACCATAAACAAAACACTGTATGAATATCCTGCTAAGATAATTTGTTTTCCAGAGTTTACATGCTTGTTTGTACTGAAATCTTAACATATATATATATATATATATATATATATATATATATATATATATTCAGTGCCTAAGTTTAAGTGGGTTCCCCGCCATCTGTACTGCAGCATAAAGATATTGCAGTTAACTTGTTAGACTTGGTTAACATGGCCAAGAATAGGCTACACACAAACACATATAGTTACTATACTAGTAAGTAGTAGACAGATCACATTTTAATTTGTGGTGATTTTTATGCATCACTGTTTTGTTTTACCTAGCAGTGCTTTTTCAACATGTGCCTTCTGGACTGCTGTCATCATCTTTGTATCCAAAATTCAAACTATGAAGCTTTAGTTGTCATACCTCAGCTTCCATATTTTCTCAGCTTATTTCAATACTGCCTGAACGCGACTTTGTAGGTTTCATTCTCCACTGTATATCGAACCCTCCTGCTGAACCCCCAACATTGAGCTACAGTGACCTTACCTTAGACTCCCTGCTTTGTAACCAATTACTGAAGAGGATGTCGAAAGCAGCATAGATTTCACTAGAGAATGTGTCTTTTCTGACTGTGGGATCTGGAGCTTTGTCCAGGTTGGCGAGGTACTCCAAGATACTGTCGCTGAAATGACACAGAGCTGCAGGGAGAGACACAAAGACAGAGGGCAAGAGAAATTATGGGGCGTATAAAAGAATGTGATAATAGAACTGTGAGAAAGACTAAGGGAAATCATTTTTATGTTTTTGGAGGTGAATACCTGCAGGTAGTGTTGTTTGGAGAGGGTTAATATACTTCAACAATTATGAAAATGTAAAAAAAAAAAGCATGTAGGTAGGTTCTTACCAGAGGAGAAGACCCACTTCATGTTGTCTTGTTTGGCCATGCTTAACATGGGCAACATGGTGCCCAGAATAGCATTGAGAAAGGGTACCATTCCATAAACTGGAGAACAAGGATGAATACAGCATTAAAGTTACATCATTTTTTACCAATTCCTCTGTAAAGCATGGAGACATACACTGTTATGCTTTTTTACACTGATAATACCAATGCTAAGAGATAATGTACAAAAATTAAAAAGAAAAGCATAAAGCATATATTTGTAATCCCTGATGAAATATATCTTTTGTTAAAATTATGTATCAAAATAAATATAATTTCAAAGTATCTCTGTGCTGGTTAATGATTTACAGCTACTGAAACTAGCTGTACGTCCTCTAAACATGCTGTGCTATGCAAAATGAATCCATGCAGCGCTACATAAAACAACCAAGGTGCTGCTGGAGAGCTTTTAGACCCTGATCCAGATCTGAATCTTTTAATATGATTTACTCATTTAGTATCTGCTCAAGTCTTGATTTCATTTCAATATTTTTTTTAAGTTAATAAAGATTCAAATGCATCTTTACTATAAAGCCTGGGATTCCCACACATTTTCATGGACAAATTTTTAAAACTTTTCTTTGACTTTTCAAGGACCCAAAACAAAACTGCCACGACCATTCACAATGTATAAAACAAACAGAACTACATATTATACTTTACTTGAAACATTATTGATATTATTAGACTATAGGTGGTCCATGGAAACAGAGCAGTAGAGAGCGGGGGAGTGACAGCTGATAATTTGTTTGATGTAGCTTCCGTGACGTCACCCACACACAGTGGAGGACAGACAGACAGACACCCATTGGTTTGTGGACTGCCGTTTTGAAGTTTTAGTTCAGCATTTTGGCCATCACCCCATTGTTTTTTTGAAGCCAGACATGATCATATTTGGACGAGAGATTGGAGCTGTGGAGCAGCGAGGGGTGGCTCTGACTCAGACTGTGGCGATGCTCTCCAAACAGCCTGTCACTCAAGCAGCCACAACATCAAATACGTGTAACTTAAACGGCTAAGTTAAAACATTCTCCCCCTGGAACAGTTGTCATGAATGTTGACGTTATCTATAGAGACCAAAACTGTTCTTCCTACTATGCTGTTAAACATGTTTATTTCTGATATAATGTTGGGTATTTTAACATTATTAATGCGTCTGTTTAGGAGCAAGCCTCAAGTGGCGAATTCCATGAACTGCAGTTTTTAGTACTTTTGCACTGGCTTCATGTTTCAGCAGGTTGCTGCTTGGTTTTGCCACAGGCGGGGCTCAGCCTCTGCTCTTGATACACAGTGGTGGGTGGACAGACAGACAGACAGACAGTGGAGAGTTGGAGGGCTGACGAGTGCTGCACTTGGTGTGTTAATGTGTATTAAAGCTTCGTGAGTAAAAGCGAAAAAAAAAAAGGAAACGGACTTGGCTCCATATAGCTCAACATAGCAAATCCCGTTCAGTTAAAAACAGCAGGACATAGGATTGGAAATAAATCAGGCTTTCCCTACCTAACACTAATTGATTATAATAATGGCTCTGGACATTTCTAACTGCAGAAAGTTCAGAACTCACAACTTCCAAACCACTAGACACTGCTCCTAAACAAACCTACTAGGTGCTGTGCAAACTTTTTGTCCTATAAATACTGTTTTTAGACGGGTTTAACAGGTTTACGTCTTTCTCAGCAACCTCTGAATACCTGCCTTGTGAGGAAGTTCTGATTTCCTCATTGTGTGTGTGTGTGTGTGTGTGTGTGTGTGTGTGTGTGTGTGTGTGCGCGTGTGTGTGCGCGTGTGTTCTTCCTTATGGCCTTGTGATGTTTCTCTGAGTTTGTGTGTGTAAATATTTGCTTACCGTTGGAGTCTGAAAGGTTTGCTAGTGTCTGGACAACAAAGAAGTGAGGAAGGAGCCCTGGCTGAAACTTGCTTAGTATCTCCTCCATGATGTCATTGATGTGCTTGTTACCCACGGCAACCAGGATATTACTGGCTGCCTGCTGCCAATCAGGGATGACCTCCTGAGTGAACCAGAAAGATGGAGAAAACAGTAAGAAACGCCATCTATCATCTGCATTTTGCAAGAAACAAAACAACGAATAATTAAAATCTCAGTTAACCTTTGATCGTGTCATTTCATCTGAGGCCAAGGTGATGATACTTTTTATTCTGGGGTAACTTATCTCCTCTATCCTGCAGCCCACAATCAGCTCAATAGTCTGAAGAATCACAACTCTGTGGCTCACGACCAACTAGAGAAAGAAAAGGTGAGGTTGATGAAGAAAAAAAGAAACAACGAGAGAAGGAGGACAGGCATAACAGAAAGAGCACATTTAAATTTTTGTATCAAAACAAACAGAATGCTGATAAACAACACAGCATTTATGTATCTGCAGTAAAATGTTTGCAAGTGGCTTTCACACAGGTGAAGTGAATTATAATACAGCACATCTCATTAAACATACGCTGAACTATTATGTCACTGATGTTTCCCTAGATGTTTCCTTTGTGTAATGATGCCAACATCTGATAATCACTAAGTCGGGGGGCTGTGACAGTATGTAAATGTTGCAGCATCATATAGTCACAAACTGATACAGAGCTCTACGGCAAAATTTCTAAGGAGCAAATGTGCTGCAAGCAAAAAGCAAAGTCTGTATTTGGAGGATATTTTCCTGTTAAACATGAAGCCACATTAGTGAAAGTTTTTACACTGATTCTATTCTTTTCTATAGTCCCATGCAGGCAAAATGTTAGCAGTGTGGATACTGCAAAGTAAGATTAGGCTGTATGTGTCAATTTACATCACCAGTGGTACGTAAGGCTGACAAATGACAAAAATGTACTCTCTGAACAAGCTGCGGGATTAACTTTGTCGACTAAAATGCAAGTCTCCTCTTCTGCTCTTTTCTAATCTCACTGTCTGTGTATGTTTGTGTGTGCCTGTGTGTGTGTGTGTGTGTGTGTGTGTGTGTGTGTGTGTTTGTGAGAAAGAGAGGGAGAGACGTGTGTGTCTAGTTCAGTACCAAGTTCTGCACCAAACCTTAATTGTACTATGATCTATCAATTAAATTGACAAAACATTAACAGATTAAAAACAATGACAAATCCAGAAATGTAGCACTTAAAATGCTTGCTTATTTGATCATTTGTCATTTAAGTAATTTTACAAGAGGAACTACAAAACATTTCAGCTCAACTGCGAAGATTTTCTGTCTTTTTATTTCTCATATTATTGTAAGCTGAATGACTGGGGGGTTTTACAATGCTGGTGTAACTTCAGGGAACTGATAGACATTTTCAACATTTTCTCACATTTTATAGGTAAACTGATAATTGATTGAATAAAAAAACAATAAAAAAAACAACAAGATGAATCAATAATGATTCAGGCTGCTCGAGTGCCATCTGCAAAATCTGAAAACCCTCTTGGACAAAAATGGACATACCACTACTTGTTTCAGTCTTTACATCATGTACGTATGTGAAACTAAATCACATGCTAGGGGCTCTGAGAGGCCTTTAAAATGTGATGAGATTAAACAGATTAGCAGCAGACTATTGTTACCAGGGGTTACTTAAGTAAAGACAAATCTTTAACAAAACCATTGACATTTCATCACAGACTTTGCTGCTTTCCCTGCAGCTTCCTTTTCTTCATGTGTACAGTATTATTATACAGTATTACTGCACTGTCCAGTCACAGCATTCAGCATTCACTATGTAACTGTGAACTGTTCTTAGTTTCGACACAACACTAAAAGTAACACCAGCACTAAAAGCCAAGTTAATGGGAGTCATGCTCATGTAGTCATGCTGATCTGGCTTGTCTGGCAAGGGCTAAAGATCATGTCTGTGGCAGGAATACTGGAAATTAGTTCCAGGTTATCTTGGTATTTTTTTCTTAGGCAGGCCTTAGGCCTGACAATCTGAGAGGTGTTGGACATACAGTGTAACAGTTTTCTGATGTTTCTTTTTTTACCTTTGGGTGCTTAAGAAGGTAGTCCTGGCACATGGCTAACACTCTGTCTGGCTGCTGTTTTCCCAGGGTCAACATAGACTTTCTGACCTTGCTCCTGGACCTCTGCGTCTTTATCAGTGGCCGCATCTAGCAGAGCCAGGGTCACCTCTACAAGGCAAACACAACAGAACAGAGACAAATCTGAGTAGGAAGATTAAAATGTAGAAAGAAGAGGGAAACTGAGTAGACACAAATGGCAAGACAAAGTTTGAGACAGCTGTGCAGCATAACTGGAAAATCAGGGGAAAATATGCATGGCCTGGCATTTAGAACTGTGTCAAACAGCGCAAATGGATTACTGTGGCTAGAATGCGGCAAACATCAAACAAGCTGATGGAAAGAGGAGAGGAGAGGGGGCGGAGAGGAGAGGAGAGGAGAGAGGAGAGGAGAGAAAGGAGCTCACGTTCCACATCTGATTCGTCCATGGTGGACACCAAGAGGGCTGGCTTCCTGGAGCTTGAGGCCGAGGATGTAGCTTCCCTCCTGAGGCACAGATTAAGAAACAAAATATGAAATATGGATATAAAGTTAATATATGGGTCATACACCTTGACAGTAACTCAAGGTTCTCCAGCAGTCATACTCAACTTACTTCCCATGCGCCAGATAGACTGCCCTGTGGCTACCAACCTTTTTAAAATTCACAATGAAAATAAATGGATTCCATTTATTTGTAATTTGAATGTAAATAAGATACCAGACAGCATAAAAAGTCAATCAAAACAGAGCTTGTTCATTTAAAAAAAAAAAAAGTCCAGAGAGGCACTCATAGATGTATAAAATGTAAGTGTAGTAGTGTATCCCCTGCTGGCCCTGCCCACGAGTTTCAGCTTGGCCTATAGACTTTACATTGATGATGACACTGATAATTGTTTAAAATATAAAACCTTCATGGCTCATAAGAAAAATCATAATAAAGACAGCAATAATTGCCCTTGTTTGTCGTTCAAGGTGTGAACACTTTTACAGATTTCTCTTTTATAATGGTGGTATACAGGGAAATGCGTAGTGGGCTGCAGGGGATTTTTTTCAATGGTATAACCCCAGGGAAAAATTGAAAGCAGAGCTGAGCTGTGTTCCTGGGGGCCTGGGATGCCCCTGAACGTCCTCAAATCCTAGAAATGCCCCCATGTACACCTGACCTGCTCAGGGCTGCTGCCACTGGATTAACCTCTTGGCAAAGATGAGTGAGGACAGCAAATGGTGAAATTCATTTATTAAAATACACTGGTAAATATTATTAATGACTGTTAAATAAATGACCTTTGGTCTCTTTTCAATCAGCAATTAAGTTCAGTATCCCAGAGTATCTTCAGACTGTAATGTTCTTTTTTTCATTGAAAATATTTAAAATGTGAATCTTCCCATGCCTGGGGTAAAAGATACCTGTATAGTTGTATAAATCCAACTAGAATAATGAATTTGATTGTGACACATAACAAAAGCTCTCTGAAGACAGTCTTGATTTAGCGTCATACAGTTTCTGACACTCACATGACTGACACAGACAACCAGCGGTTAATTAACATGACAGGCATGATGAGATACAGCTGACACACTGACCTCTGTAGCAGCCTCACAAAAAGCATATATTAAGGCACCATTATTCTCGTTAACCAAAAACCTTTGCAGTCTATCTGGATAACCTGAAACAGCTTAAATATATCTATCTGTAGCTACCTGCCCAGGCCACCTCTTAAGCTACTATGACAACAACCAACTGAATCCAACACGAATTAGCTAACAGTAACTTTCAGATTACGAAGCTACGTACAGATGACATTAAAATCAACAAATCTTACAATGTTAGCCGGGTAAAACTCTGAGCGTCATGCTCTTTGTAGCTGGCGTTACAACTGAATTTCTGGCTTTAACCTGTCTGGGTGGTGATGCTGCAGCAGCAGCGAGCTAACCCACTGAGACACGCTAGCATGCTAACCTAGCAGCAGCTGCTACGGAAGAGCAGACAGCGTCCTCACATCACAGACGGAAGGAAAACAACAACACTGCTAACGAGGCTAACTTACCGAGTCCCAGTGGGCGACCGCTAAACAATGACCTCTCCCGACAACAAGGCTTCTTATCTCGGTTTAAACAATAGGCTGTCAGTGTCAGTGGCACAGTCAGTGTTGGCGCTGTGAGTCTTTCTGTCACTGCAGGTGTAAACACGCCTGGTCATGTGCTTCTAGTCAGCAGGAGCGTATCAGGCAGAGGGCGGACCCAAAACACAGCACTGAGGCACATAGAGCTGCTCCTCAACATCTATGAACACTGACACTGTTTTACTCCAGCACAAGGCTGCTTTATAGAGACTGTTATGCAGGACCTAACTTTATTATCAAATACATTTTTCTTGTGGTATGCGTGTCTCATGTTTGCATGACTTAAAGGGCAAAGGCATAGGTGTACATTTCAGGAGGGCATAGGGGACGCGTCCACCTCAATATTTAGAACATATCTTTGCTCTCTTCCTGAAAAACATGAAAGTAGTTCAGGACACCCAAAATTGATGCAGAAAAGTCAAAAACTGCTGCATAAAAATTCACGAAAATGCAGGAAACTAGGTGTTTTATGCTCAAAATATTCTTCTGGCAGACCTCCAAACCCCCCATTTCTACATAAGCAGTTGTCTGGAGTCCTTCCCCAAGAAATTTTGAGCATTAAACGCTTAATTTCCTGCATTCTGGTGATTGTTATGCATCGATGTGTGCCTTTTCTTCATCAGTTGTTGGAGGAAATGTCATGGTACTTCCTGTTTCATATGTACAGTTACATCATCTTCTTTCTGTTTCATGGCAGATTGCAATTATTGCTTTCAAGGTTGCATACTGCCGCCACCTACTTGGCTAGCGGCACAGTTTTGTCTATGCATCACAGTTAGTTGAAATAAAAGCAAAATAAAAGGCTATTATGGGAGACGTGTCCTCGTCCTCGATTCCGTTATCGTCTCAATGTGTGACACACGGTGAAAGTGTGTGAAAGCACTTTACAAGAGGGACCCCAAACCCAAAATACATAAAGGTTTGTGTGTGACATCTGGTGCAGGTGAAGATGTGCATATCTGGTGTAGACTATCCAAATACAATTATACTAAACAATCTTATTCCACTGTTAAAATTTGTTTGTCCTCCTGTTTAAATATGAAGCAATGCACTGTTTTTGGACTGAATATATACCAGCATAGGAAAATTAAGTTCTCTGCTTTGACAGACATTAAAGACAACAACTGTAAATCATATTACTGTATGGGAAAAAGAAAAAAAGCATTTGGTGAGCACTATAGGGATGCCCACCCACCACTGGCCTTTCCATGTTTCCTTGAGAAACCCTCTGACTACTCTTTGCAAAATATTAGCCCACAATTCTTAGTGAATATGGTTTTCAGTCCCAAACTCTGGCTGTAGCTTTGCATTTATCCCGTTGTCTTTCTTACTTACCTGTCCACCTATATCTAACATCACATCTTTTGAAATATGTCAAACACAGCATAGACTAAACACTACTGGACTGTTTGTCTCCAAAAGTCAAGCTGTCCTGTTACAGTCAGTGTACAGTGTTGACTGTAGTGCCACTTAATAACCCAACTACACAACTAACTACTAAGAAATACAACAATACAGACAGACTTAAATTTTATCATTTTTTATTGACTTTTTATTGTATGCAAATAACTGGGGGAAATTATTCATATATATAGTTTTCTTCATGTCTTTGGTGTGTGGGAGGAAACCAAAGTCCTTGGGGGAAACCCACGCAGACACGGGGAAGAACATGCACACTCCACACAGAAAGAGCCCAGCTGGGACTGTCTTTGAGGCCGCAGTGCTAACCACTGAGCCTCTGTGCCGCCCTGCACTCTGTTACAGTTACTGACAAGGGAAGGTGCTTAGTTGCTGTGGTGTAGGAGTCTCAGATGGATGTGGACTCCTGCCTTTTGTTCCGTCTCTGCCTCAAACCAAAGAAGTGACAGAATCTTTTCCACAGTGAGTTCTGCTTTTTTCTCCAGGACCTGCAAAATAAAGCCAGGAAAATCATTTAAGATTCCAACACCAGGATAACAGCTTTTTCTCCCTGTTGATGTCAGGAAAAAAGTACCAGGCCAGCACTGAGAAACTCAGCAAGAGCTTCTTAGTGGTCAGCTCATGGTTGGCTGAGGTCTATTGCTCAAGTCTTGTTTTCAGGTCCTGCTGAGGCTGTCTCTCAGCTCTTTCGCTCTGGACCTCATTGATCAAATCTTCCACCTGTTCCTGCAGAAACTGGTTCTCCTTCATCTCTGTCCCAAGCCTGGTGAGAGCTCGTTTATCTTTTCCTCCTCACAGGCAATGTGCTGCTCTGCAGTTTGGAGGTGAGCTTTCAGCATCTACCTGGGTACCTAGAGCCTGTAGAGCCTGTTTGCTATCTGGCATTTACTCAGTTGCCTGGCCCACTTGTCGGGGTCCAGGTTGTTGGATTTTTTTTTACCATTGCCTTTATTGTTTTGAAGAGGAGGAGTCCTGTGTGGATACGTTGGCTCCTAGTAACACACCCCTGAACAATGAAGACTGAAGGAATTCAAACAAGTTTCATCTGGTTGCAATCAGCTATCCACACTGCTAGATACCACTAAGTCCCTCTAAATCCCGCAAAAATCTTACACACTGCTCCTTTACATCTGTATTGCCGTAATATACTAATAGATTTTGGAATGCTGCTCGTCTGCAAAACAAATGAACTCTTGGGTACTCTTACAGAGAGCTTGAACCGCTGGGTGGCAGGTTTCTTGAAGGTGTACCAAGAATATAATTTTCATGAGGAAAACTACTTTTGATGAATGTCACAGCATCAGTCCTAATTTGATAGATTATGAGATCTCTTTAACAAAACAAGACAAAAGACTGGCAGCATATTTGTCACCTTTATTTTGATAATACAGTGCATGTTTCCAGCCACCCCAAAGCGGCACCGTGCTTTTTCTGTGCATTGAACTCTGGCTTTATAAATGTCCATCTGTTTTGTAAAAACACGAGTGTTGTAGTTCATTCGCTGCATATAAGAGTCAGCATGTCTGTCTTTAGAGACCTGGGAAAGTAAAGTTAATAAAGATTATTTTGTCCAAGATTAAGGACATTCATTTTTGGAGAGAATGTCCTGAAAGCTCTCATATTCTTCAAGATAGGCAGACAGGCAGATAGCCTGATAGAGGAATATCCTTATCTTGTCTAAGAGATGCAACTCTAAAATGCTTCTCAAAGGGATACGTTCACCCAAAATCATAAAAACAGTACAGTACATCTACTGGTATCTCAAACAGCTATATTAAGCTACATTTCATCTCACATTAATTCAAGCTACTCATGTGAAGGAAAAATTATTATCCATCTTTCACACCTGCTGTCGTTGAGTCTTTTGGCACATGGGAGATGTTTTCCTTGTTGGCTTTGTCACAGAAAGCCCCTTCTGACAGAAAACTATTCATTTTAATGTAAACCATGACTTTTTTCCCTAACCTGAATCTCTTTATGGTAAAAAGCCCTCTAGAAAACTTCTTCCAACTGCTGTATTTTTTCACTTACATTCATCAAAGTCATCATTGTTCAGTATCACATCTGTCAGGTCAGGTTCACTTCCTGAATTCCTGTTTTTGCTCATTGTTTTCTGGCTCTGGTGTTGCTTAACAGATGACACAGCTTGAAGACTGAGTGGTGCTCAGCAGCTGACTCACAATTGTTGATGCAGTAGAACTGGTTTCATTATTTTTTCCCCTACTGTTTAAACATGCAGAAATCAAGTGAAACCAGTGTTTTCCCTGTTTATACAGATGTGGAAATGCTGACACGCTTACACTTCAAAAGACCAGCTAACTTTGCCAGGAATGACAGCATCTCTACATTTCACCTACATCCTGTATGTCACCAAATATGATTATACCACTGTCTGTGCTGCTAAAGTCTTACCTGTGCTGCACACATAAAGCAGCAGAAGCAGAAAGGCCATTTTCAAGATGAAAGCTGATTGGCTCATCATGTCCGCAACAGCAGGTTGCCATACCTGCAATACCTAAACTTACAACTCCACAGTTTGTCTGTTGGGTCTGATTACTTTTTGTTCAAGTCAGCACCGTTGTACAGAATGCTCAGATGTTTATCAACTAAAGTTTACAAATCTATATGAAATCTAGTAGACTGAAAGAAACCTTGAATATCTATAACTCAGTATCACACTGACATGCAGACACCTGTTGTTTCCTACCCATGTAACATAACTAAAGCACTTTTTCAAGCCATTAAAAGAGTATACCTGGGGTGCCCATTAGTTCACCTGGTGGAGCAGGCACCCCATGTACAAAGGCCTTGTCCTTGTTACAGCGGCCTTGGGTTTGATTCCAACCTAAGGCCCTTTGCTGCATGTCATTCCCTCTCTCTCCGCCCCTCCACGCTACAACAATTATCCTAACGAGTGCAATGCAAAATGCAAATCAATGATCCTCAACAATTCCAAGTAAATGTGGTCGTCAATACCTTGAACCAAGTATCTGGCCAACAGAAGAACATTTACGCAATTATTTTAGATGTCTTTAGGGAATAGCATAGTGGGATAAACAACATATATTATTATCTGAATTTTACAAAGTTGGAGGCATTTTAAAAACCTAAAAGTTTCGGGGCTCTTGAGAAAACAACTGTGCCTGGGGCCTTAAATGACACCTCCATGCTCTGCCTCTGGTTGAATGAACTACACATCCACTCTATCTGCATTCCCTTTAAAACCAGTCACAGTGGGTGTGTTAATAAATCCTCTGTTAAATTGTAGGGTTGTTGGGTGCGTCGACCCGGGTATACCTCCCTGCAGATCTAGTATCTGTTTACACCTTTATGGTGAATTTAGTCATTTTAAAAGGAGCATAATCTCTTCTTTCCATGGCTCTGTGAACAGGTGGTAGCTCTGATTTTTAGAATTTGTGCAGCTATTAAAAAGACCAAAATATTTTTAATTCTGTGTTTATGATTTCCCTGTTACGGAGATGCTACTAAAATAAGACAAAGAAGATTAATTTCATGAGCACAAAAGACATAAAGCTGTTGTACAGTCCATGTTTTTATCAAACAAAAAGATGTAACAACATGTGTATATACAGCCATGTACAGTGTTCAATACAATATTACAACAATAGTGTAACACTTCATTGAGTTGGTCAGGTCACTTGAAAACATGAAATACTTCAACGTCAAAGCATCCTCCAAACAAAAAGCTGTAAGTAAAATATTTGGTTCAAAACATTTTCACTTGAGAGGTGCTGCACGTAACTCTGGAGAAAGATGGTTGATTGTTAAGCCTCACTGTAGGTTGTCAAATACCAGCGTCCATATCTGACAACCCTGGAAATGAGACTCAAGAATCAACTGTCTCATACAGCACCTCTAAACATATTTGATTACTGTAAATTTTAATTTGACTGGAAATCCAGAATAACTTACAGCAGTAGTCACCCAGTTTGGGTGTATATGTTTTACATGACATCTATTATTACAGGTACTTCAAAGATGGTTCTAATAATAAAAGCTGCTTTTAATTACAGGCCCCTGTGTGTTAGGTAATGAGATATTTTAATAAAGTTCTTCCAGAAAAGTGCCTAAAATAGAGTTGATTACAAAATCAAATATGGCCTCAAGTTCAAAGCCTCTCATGATAAATATCTCTCATGTATGATTTAAAAACAATAAATATTAGTGCATGATAATTACATAAAGGTTAGGCAGGTTTAGTTAAAGCTGAAATGTCCTTTAAATGGTTCAAAATACAGGTCAGTATCAGGATACAGTGTTATTTCATCTGAAAGTATAAGATGTTTAGTCTTATATAACCATCAGAAGAGCAGCCACGTTGCATGTAGATAAAAAAGAAAATAACAATAAAAAAATATATATATATAAGTAAAATACAGAATTCTTCAGCGCATTGCACAGGATATCCGTGGTTCATTTATCAAAGAGCAAAGATGAAATAAGATCTTGTGTCTGTGCACAACATTCAAAATGCTGAAGGTAGAAAGATAAATTTACAACATCAATTATTTTACCCTGTAAAACACAGACATCAAGATTACCCTGTAAAATGAGCTTTTCAAATTTTGTCTTTTGAACTAATCTACATCAGAGCACACAGAACAACAACATAAAATTACAAAATGACGTCTGTGTCAGTCTTTATGCGAACTGATTTTCAACCCGCTGTCCTCTCACTCCAACAGCACAGACGTCTGAAACAGATCAGTTTAAACAAAACTCAACAACATCTGTGTTTTTCCTGCAGCCTGTCAGTAATGATTGACCTTTCCCATGGAAGTTGTATTGAAGGTAGGGATCGCTGACTGTTCTGAATCAGTTATTAAGACTCAGTGATTGTTTGATATCTTGTTGTCTTTACATTATCACTTGTCCATTGACTCGTCTTATTTGTTGTTTCCTGTTTCTCCGGTGTCTGGCCTCATGCATCTTCAATGTGCAGGTCTCTGCCTGACAGTTTTTTCCTGTGGAAAAGAAAAAAATTATCAATGAGACACTCATTAAAATATATACAAAAGATCAATCATTTACTTTGTGGTACATATTTGATCTTCATGTGACAGACGAAATGAGCAAAAATAGCCATAAGATAAATATCGTTAAAGTCAGAGTTAAGGCTGTCTCCACCAAGAAGGATAATTATGACAAGACATATAATTTTAAAAATATTGTTTTAAAAATCGCACCAACTCAAGTGGATGGCATAGTCCTTACCACAACTAAGATGACAACAACTGTGGCGAGCAATATCATTGGTATCACCTTTCAAGCAATTTCATGAATGTTTGCCAGCCAATCAAAATCCATTCACAATTATAGACTGTCACATTTGATTATAATAGGCTGCAAATCACACACACACACACACACACACACACACACACACATGAAAAATGTAATTTATATCATCAAATTGATGTTGTATCATGGGAAAGTATGGATAGGATTTGTCTTCAAAAGACGACAGTCCTCGTAACCAACAACGTACAGCAGTACTAAGCTACTGACACAGCTGGAGCACACATTGCGTGTTTGGCGCCAATGTTGACAGAGCGTATCGTTCATCAGTATAGATGCTCACATCGTTATCATTATAGTTATCAATCTTGGTGTTTAAGGCCCTAAAGACTGTCCTGCAAACAGATCTAGGAGATTATCATAGTGGTATTTTGTTCATAATTAAATGTAGTCTTCAATTTCAAATGAAGGATTTCAATAACTTTTTCTGTTCCATTGCACATTTTTACTTTTCTTAATTTAGCCATCAGCTCTGCATATGAGGGGCAGGCACAGACTTTGGAGAAACAGTTATGGAAGCTTAGAGTTTGGTTCACTGCTCATTCCTGCAGTGGTCTATAGATGGAGCTTGGATGTGAGAGTGAAAGGAAACAACTAACAGCCAGTATTTAAACACATAGAGATGTTTTCTTCAATAAGTAGGTTTGCTGCGTATGAGAGTGAATGAACATACTCATGTTTGGTGAGGGGGGCTTTGTCGCAGGTGACCTCTGTGAGCTGCCCGTCCTTAGTGAGTGTCTGAACCCCCGCGTGTTGCACACTGCTTCTTGGAGTTGATATACCCTTCAGCTTCACTTCTCTGCAGCCACACAAAAGTTTGAAATATGATGATGACAACTTGATGACAGACAAAAAAACTGCTATTTTATTAAAATATACATGCAGCATGGATATACTCTCACAGACTGTTTCAGCACCTACTCACCCATTGGTGGCTCCTTCTCCGTCTTCAAGCATTTTGAGGCCTGGGACTTTTTGTCCAAAGAGTTTCACGGCGATGGACATGAGCAGGCCGCAGCGATTTCTATAGCAGCAGGTGGCATCTACCACCAGAAATACCACCAGGAAGATCACCATGACAATGCCAACCACACTGCCTTTGGTCATGCGGTTGCTCACTGGGTGAGATAAAAAAAAGTCAAGGTGAAATTAACATCTTTGTTGTGGCAAGCAATGGATTTTGGTTTTGGATTTTGTGTAGGGAGTGGGAGGCCATATACCAGGCTGTGATGCGATGGTGAAGTTGAACCTGGCAGGGATAGAGGAACCATTAGCATTGACCGCTTTGACTTCCAGTTGATAGTCTGAGCCGTAGGACAGGTCTTGAAGGGAGATAGAGTCAGCATCGGATGGCAGCTCCTTGTCTTTCCACTCAATCCCCTCTTTATCCTGAGAGAGTATAAAGAGACAGCATAGGAGAAGACCAAAGGATAAAAATAAACAAATGAAAGGACCAAAAAAAGAATGATACACTGAGTGTGAGAGACAAACTCACACCATCTCTTACCTGTCTGTATCGTACGTCGAAGCGCAGCAGAGGAGTTCCACCATCATCGAGCTGTTTAAGAGGGATGACGACGGAGTTGCCCTCTGCTTTCATGTCACCGGATGCCAACACTGGACTGTCTGGTTCACCTACAGATTACAGACAGGAGACATCCACTTATTCGAGTCATGAATAATAACTATAGCCTAATTTTAGATATTTTCTTTATCTATATAGGCTAAATACAGATTAGCTGAGCATGTCATTGTATTTTTCCATTGTTTAGTAGATCACTGTGTGTAATTTACCCTCTGAGGATGGATGACAGTAGATTACAGGGCGTCATCAGCAGCATTAATGAACATCAGGCAGCGGATGATGATGGGATGGAAATGTCATGATGGTGGCAGCATAAAAGATGATACAGAATAATGAGTGATGGCAGATGAGGAGGAAAAGCCTTGTATATACCACATACACTAGCATGAATGAATATTTACACACGCTATACATTCATTTAAATGTGTAAACACAAAATATGGACATACAAACACTGCATATCCAGTTAATGCAGCACACATAGCATGAAATATTGATTTGGTGTATGTTGTCAGTGTATGTTGCTGATATGTTGGTAGCACTTACGTATTCCCTGGGTGCGGACGGTGTTTGTTTCTGAGAACTGTCCCACTCCCATGGCGTTTAAGGCAGCTAGACGTACTGTGTACGATGTGTACGGCCTGAGACTGGTGACAACTAGGGGATCTACAAAAGCAAACACACAGAAAGACACCACATCAACTATTGTGCATAATTAAAATTTTGGGTATTTTAAATGTCTAGTGTGTAGGATTTAGTGGCATCTAGTGGTGAGGTTACAGAACTGAAACTTCTGTTTTGGGCTCCTGTAGAAACAACTTGGCAGACTCCATGAAAGAGGTCCTGCTCTGTATGTACATATAAATGACTCATTCTAAGATAACAAAAACACAACAAATCATATTTTCAGGTGTTTATACACTAATTAAATAATAGTTATATATACCATTTATACCAATAGATGTCCCTAAATCCTACACACTGGACCCTTCAGACAGAATAAAGTTTAAAGTATAAATGATTCACTGACTGATTTTCTCCTGAGAATCATAATACACAACTGCAAAGCCTCTCTGAAGAGCAAGTATTTTACCTGAAGCCGGGACAGCGATCTCGTTCCACTGTTCTGCTGCACTTTGCCTCCACTGCAGGACAAAACTTGTGATTGGTGACCCTCCATCGATGGGTGTGGTTTTGAGGGAGAAGATAACCGAGGTTGGTCCAGGTGAGACTGACAGGTAGTGAGGTGGACCGGGCTGGGCTGTTAACAAGGAGGCAGGTCAGAATGGAGGAGATATTAAATCTACTCTTCCTTTACCTAAATTTTCTTTCTTAAACACCAAGACACAAGACAGACATAAACTCCTTACTTTGTATTGCAATGTCTCTGGAAGCATTTCCAGAGATGCTGACAGCCATGCAGGAATATAGTCCACCATCAGAGGGCACTACCTCATCAATCATCAACACACCACCAACAACACGGACACGACCAGGTGGTAGACTCCTGACAGAGGAAGGAACAGATTTGATCAAACATAATTTTGTGAATGCTCAGATGTATTGTTGTTGGAGTCACTGTTAAAAGTCAACATATATGTCAGTGAGTTGGACAGTGAGTGTTCATGAAGTCAGAGCTCACACAGTTGTGGGGCTGCTCAAAACGTCTAACAGAGTGATTAAAATGCAGGAGGACTATGTTTTACATATAGGCTTACTGTGGCAATTTTATTGTGTGCAGCTGATGTTGTGCAGCTGTGCATGTGTATGTAGGTGTGTGTTATGTGTCCATATACGCTTACCAGTGTGCGTCCATTGTTCTTGTTGAGCCAGTGCAGCTCAGGCTGAGGATGGCCTGAGACATTACAGGACACAGATACACGCTCACCCATTGATACACGCTGCTGCTCTGCTGACAAAAACACCTCTGGAGCCTCTGTAATGTAACATGTCAAGGTCACCATAGTACAACAGGATAAAGTAAACACGTCAACATGGTTGAACAGAACTCTACCTTTTGGTAGACCATGGCTGCCTTCAGCACTGACAAAACGTGGCAAAACGTTTATTAAAACAGAAATTATGGTGCATTCTACACCCTGTTGTGTTACGAAAGCACACTGCCTTTTAATTCAGTTAAATTCAAAGGGGCTTTATTGGCACAAGAAACATACATTTCCATTGCCAGAGCAGGTGTGAAATAAAAACAAAAATTGTATGTACAATCACTAAAGGATCTACTAGAATGTGGTTTATATACATGTTGCTGCTTATTGGTTTACACCTATGTCACACCCACCAAACATGTTGTTTGGCCCGGAAACAATAGCAAAGTGGTACACACTGTTTTTAGATTCAACATGCACCTTGGCAGTGAGAATGGCCTGTTTCAAAACAGATTCAGATTCTAATCAGATTTATGTAACATGACCAAATTTTTCAGAAAGATGCAGATACACACACACATTGATCGATAGACACACACATACACACACTCACAGCATTTTTCAAGTCCCCTTTCATAAGTCATTAACTGATTGTTGAAGCATCATTGTAGTATAGTGACAAGTGTTTATGAGGTTGTGTGTGCTAGTTGTAATGTTGTCCCGTTCAGTGACCTGATGGAGCTATCAGTCTCAGAGGTGTAAAAAGATATAATTGAACTAACCATAAACATGAAGCATAATGGTACCCCTGCTCTCAGAGATCTTGTTGGTGGCGGTGCAGATGTACTCTCCATAGTCGACCCGGGCAACAGACCGTATGGTCAGCTGGCTGCGGTCTGAGTTAAACTGATGATGTGAGGGGTCATATGCTACCGGCCTGGGAGGAGGACACACAGAGTGAAAAACACAGTGACTAATACTGTAAGGATTTGTTATTCACATGGAGGGAGAGACAATGCCACAGACCATTACCAAGCTGATTAGGAAATGTCTTTATCATGCACACGTACAACTTTTTCTTGGATGCACATGCACTCTGCTCCACCCACCGGCTTGCCAGATGTCATGCTACATTAGCAATACTGAGAGTGAGGGGCACTAGTGTATATATTTACACAAAGCGACCCAGTTGTCTTACTGATGGTTGATTGTCCCAAACAAGGGTTTTTTAGATTTTAAAATTTAAAGAAGTATATTAAAAGTCAACTGACATGAAGGAAAGCAGCGAAGTGAAAAGCTAACTGAAAAATAACTATTGCTTTAAGTCATTAGACTTTTGTTATGGTGTAAAAGAATCTGAGAAAAAACAGGTGTAGGTCAGCTAAAGTCGTCCCACATTATATGTGCACATTATCAACACACTCATGCATAATGTGCCTTTTATGGAGATACCAAAAAGATGTGACCAACTTTCTGCAAGCCCAGACTTACATGGTCCAGTTGATGTTGGGTTTTGGTACACCATCTACTAAACACAGCAATGAAGCGTTGGTTTCTGGTCCAGGCCAACACTTTTTTCTCTACTTCTTTCAGATGCACAGTAGGAAGAACTGCAGGAGGGACACATATTTTAATTAGAATGATGCTTCATTTACACGTCAAATTTGTTATGGCATTATCATAACTCAAAGTAAAATATTAGATTTGTTTGTGCCTAATTAATAAGGCATTGCTAACGATAATGGCTAGGTACCATTGCGTTATGTTACACACATCAGATTCTGCAAGAAAAAAAAGGAACTTTGCGAGGGTATGGGGGGTTTGGGTCCCTCCCTCACAAATGTTTGAGCATTAAACATTTCCCGCATTCTGGTGATTTTTTATGCACCAATTTGTGCCTTTTCTGCATCAATATTGTGAAATAAATGTCTTTAATTTTTTTCAAATAGAAGTCCTCTGCTACTGTCATGTTTTCGTTAAGGGATACAACAAATACTGAGGGGGACATGTACCCCACTGCACCCTGAAATCTACACCTTTGGAACTTTGTGCCATATATTATCTCTCAAACCACTGACCACTGTTTAATCTTGATGTGAAAAATATACTGACCATTTATGACAACAGAGATGGGGAGTTGCTCACTGACGTCCCTTCCTCTGATCTGGGCCAGACAAAAGTATGTCCCAGCATCCTCTCTCCTCACTTTCTCGATGAGGAGTGTATTATCAGGCAGCTGACGCACACGCTTCCCTGCTGAGGTGGGAGATGGGAGCACAGAAATGCAGAGACAGACAGCAAGTGATGGAAAAGACACAAAGAGTGATGGAAAGAGGTGAAGACAGACAAACACACAGGAAGACGGAAAAGAAAGTTATGTTTCTGAATGAAAGTCTAATACTCAGTCACGTTACTGCAGCTGCATCTTATTTTACCAATCAAATACCGAATAGGTATATTACAAATGCATTGCAGGTTTGCACAATGTGTAAAGTTTTGTGTATAAACATAACATAACTTTTCAAACTGCAGGAGAGCTTTAAGTGTCCCGGGGGGCTGCTCCTACCATTAGTGGAGATTTCTTCTCCGTCTCTGAGCCAGTGAACATTCACCACCGGCTTGCCAGTCACCATGCATGACACCATACCGTCTGTGCCCTCCAGAAATTCATGGTAGGTGGGGGTGCTTCCAAATGAAATAGCCTCTGACAAAAGAGGTGAAGATAAGGATGCTTACTTTTGATGCAATAAAAATGAACAATATCATCAAAAGAAGGTTTGGTTTATCAATGTTACCAATCAAATGTTACCAATCTGTATTCTTTAACTAAATAAAGCTCTATTGCACCAGACAGGTTCAGCAACAACTACCAGTACGTACCATAAACAAAAATCTGTTTCTGATCGTTATCTGTCTGTCCGCCTTCAAACTCGACCACACAGGTATATCTGCCTGCATCCTCCATCGTAGCGTTCTTAATGATCAACTTAGAGACAGTTTCATCCACCTTTGACACTATTTCTTCATCATCGATGTCTAACCCATCCTTATGCCACGTCATTTCTCCTTCTCCGCCAGTTAGGACTGGATAGGATAAGCAGAGGGGGAAGAGACAGGGTGAAAATCAATGCCTTGAAATGCCTCTAGGTTCAAACTGGAAAATGTAATGCAAATGTCATTAAATGAAATTGAAACAACTCACTTTTACACAACAGAAGGATTTCTTCTCCAACCTGAAAATCTTGCTTACTAATCATGATTTCTATCTTTGCATCTAGAGGAGGAGAGAAGAAGAGATTTTGTTTTGCATCTGTTTTCACCAAACACATTTAGTGATGCATACCCTATAAGTCTAAATTACACAATTATGATGCTCTGTTGGTGAACAAAGATTAAGTTGATGGCAAAACAGATTCATTTAACATTGAAAATTCTACATTATTGCTGAGCTAGCCAACTTTAGAGTCACAGAGCAGTGATTGTTGCTATTTGCCATTTTTAAACTTAAAAAAACGTTTGATATAACACATGTATCCAATACTTATGACATCATGACATAAAACTCATAGTGCATAAAAGACAGATGAGGTCTGATGCACCATAAACTAATGTGAAAACATGAACAAAACTGATCCCAAAATGTAAATAGTAACTTTAATTTGCAATTTACATTCCACATTTTTTTTCATGGCAATCATTTTGTTAGTCTTTTATCACATTTAATAGCCCACAAAAAAACAAAAACAAACTGAAAAGTCTTTCATTTATCAGCTTTTTCAACTGCAGAAAGATGTCAACAGTTTATAGGATTGTTACATATCTTTTTCAAACTGTTTAAACAGACAGGAACTAACTGAAACAAGTATTTTCCTTGTTTATACAGACATGGAAGCTTTAGATTTGGGACAAAAACAGTCAGATATCAGTTATTTCCGTAGTTATTCCTTGCTTACAAAACAACATAAACTTACTTTTCGCTCCAAGTCTCAATAGTTCAGCCATGCATTGTGCATCAAAACATATCACTACAACACTGTCTGTCATTCTAAACTCAAAATAATGTCAACAGATCTTACCTGTGCCCTGCAGCAGCACCAGCAGCAGCAAGGCCACCTTCAGGATGAGAGCTGACCTGACTCGTCATGTTCACTTGGCTGTTGATGGGAAATCCTGTATGACTTCAAATCAAAGTTCTGCAGTTTTTCTATTGAGTCTGAATGTTTTGGTTTTCCAGTCAGCCCAGATGAACAGAATGCAAAAATACTTATCTAATAAAGTTTACAAAATTAACTAAAACTCAAAAAAAAAAATCATATCTTTAACTCTGTATCACTCTGACACCTGCTGTTCCTCTTCACCAAACACAAGGAGCCTATGTTAGGGAGAGGGTCTGTGTCAGAGGTTATATAGGGCCACAAGAGCAGTGGAGATGAGAGGATACGAGAAAGGGGTGGGGGACAGAGAGAGAGAGAAAGCATCGCTCTCCCGTCCTTCTTTAACCCCAACAGAGTTATTGTTGGTCATTCTGGGAGACGATGACCGAATGACTTCCGGCCTCCTCTCATTCGTATCCTATTTGTCTGCCCTTTGACTCACAATTGTCTCTACCTATCCTTGTCTCTTTCCTATATGTATATATATATATATATATATATACATATTTATCTCTCCTTGTTTTCTCTCTCTCTCGCTCTCACTATCCACCTTACTATCTCTCTGTCTCATTCTCTCACTTCCTTCAGGCTACCGGATGAAAGCAGGGAGGCAGTCCCCCCCCAGGGGAGGAAGAGATGGGGAAAGATATTTTTATCATTTCATCGTTTTTTTTTTTCTCCCTCGTTTTGAGAAAGGGTCACATTCTTCTCAAGCACACGCAACAAATTGCACACACAGTCTACCAAATTCACCACGCTGCCACCATTCACATTTCCTGAAAACGTACATCCTTTAGGGTGCTGAAATCAGCCACACCCATTCTACTACAAAAGAAAACATTTTCTTAACTTTGAAGAACAGCCAATACTCGCTGATTGCAAAAGAAACTGAATTCGATGGTGTTAATTGTCAAAAAGGACATTTAATCATCTGGTTAAAAAACTTTCTTTTGTAAAGCTGTCAAGTGGAAGTCACATCAAAGTAGACTTCTAAGACTTAAAAGTAAAATTTTGATTAAAGTCAGTGGTGTGTAACAACACACTGTTAACAAAAACACCAACGATGGCTCTGCTCTGTTTAACTGTCATCACAAGTCATGTTACTGAGTGAGCAAGAAGAATAGGCCTTTTTCACAGCAGACTTTTTGACATGTCACAAGGAAAAACACAGGTCTAAATAATATGATTAATCAGACACCATGTCGAGTTGGGTTCACTCCAGCCGCAATACATTGATCTGTGACTTAAAACAAATATAGGTCAGGGGTCAGGGGGTCAAGTGGAGGGCCCATGGCCCCTTCCCCACTTCCTACCCTTCTGCTTCCAGCCTTCTTGCTTGGACCACACCCATTGTCAAACTCAGCCTTCCTCTTAATCTAAACTACACACCTGTAAAGTTTCGTGACTGCGTCTTGCACGGTTGTGACGCTATTGCATTTGACAAAATCTTTCCACAGACAGAGAGACTGACAGACATAGAGACAGACATTCAGTCACCAACGAATTCCCATTCCACCATGATGGGTGGGGCACAGGCAGATCCATGGTGGATCCCTGAGGTGACCTTTCCAGGTCTGGAATGAGCTCCCTCACCCTTTAGTGTTAAAACACACTAGAAACACACACACACACACACACACACACACACACACACACACACACACACACACACAAGGTAAAAGCATTACCAGCCGTTGGGACGTTGTCACGGCTGGTATTGTTTAACTCCACGTAGCTGCTTCAGTTTTGGGATCCTGGTATTGTGCATGTTGGCTCACTGTCATACTGCCATGGCTTACTGGAACACTTGAAAATAACAGAGCCATTGTTTATGTTGGTGTTAATTTAACATGATCATAAATTTAACGCTTCATGTTTTAACATGAATGGGGTAAAGAAGTCAGCAAAATGAATACCTTAGCTGAAACACCCAAACACGGCTTACGTCACTGGCCTTTAATCTACGTGGTGTTAGTGCCCTCTGGGTCTTATCACTTCTATTGGCTAACAGCCAGCCTGCCCCTCCCACCTTCTCCTTTGAAAGCCTATCAGTGTCCCCACACCGCTGTCCAGCCAGTCAATCAAACGGGTAGAGTCCAAAGGGGCCACCTATCAGGTTGATTATCAGTAGGTGCTATTATGGCTCATTAGAACGGAGTGTGCTCATAATGAGGGCAGCAAACGAGGTCCATTACCAAGGGTGGGCACACACTGACAGCCGCCCTACATCACATCATATTTTCTTGTTAACTCTTATAATTGATAAAACTGATAAAACTTGTAATTCAACCACTGGCCAAGGCTCAAAAACAACAACAACACACATTTTTATGTAGTGAAACAGAGACCAGAGTTTCTAACAGAGGCTTTATGCTTTGAAGACATGCAGTATTCATAACGGGCATCATTCTGCTCCATCATATTCTCTAAGTCTATTTTTCCTCACAAAGTGTAAAAGTGATATCAGTGTTAATCACAAAGTGTTTGCTATATGTACACTCTTCAATTTTAAACTCTGTAATAAGCTTTTAAATGGAACTAGCAGTGACAGTGATGGAGGCCTGGTCTACAGTGAACACAGTGAACAGTCCTCTGTTAGCGTGAATACTGGATCTGTTTAGCAACAGTGCTGCTGTGCTTTTGCCCGTTTTGACACAGCTCGCAGGGAAATTTATGGTCATGCACTTAAAACACGTATACACAAAACATGGACTTATGGATGATAAAGATACTTCAGTTGCAGTTTCGTGACAGAAGCTCGAGCTTTTTTGGGGTAGGCAGCTGCGCCAGTTAAATAATTAAATGTGTATCTGACCAATGAAGCTGAAACATATCCAGAGTATGTACCCTATTTATATATATATTGCTCAAAAAATTTACACTTAACTCACACATCAGATTTTGATGAATGAATTATTCAAGTTGAAAGTCTTTACTGATGTACACTGTATAATTTGTTCAGAACAAAATTATGCAACAACGGTTAATGGAAACCAAAATCATCAACCCACATCAACAGGTTGGGCATTGTCCTGCACCAGGAGGAACCCAGGACCCACTGCACCAGTGTAAGGTCTGACAGTCGCTCTGAGGATCTCATCCTGGTACCTAACAGCAGTCATGGTACTGTTGGCTATGACATGGAGGTCTGTGCGACCCTCCAAGGATATGCCTCCCCAGACCATCACTGACCTACTGCCAAACCTGGTCATACTGGATGATGTTACAGCAGCAGAACGTTCACGGCATGTCAAGACTTTTTTATGCCTGTAACATGAGCTCAGTGTGAACCTCTCATCTTTGAAGACAACGGTGCACCAATGGTGAACCTGCCAATTCTGGTGTTCCAGTTGAGCTGCACTGTGCTGCTTTGTGAGCACAGGTCCCACTAGAGGACGTCGGACCCTCATGCCACCCTCATGGAGTCTGTTTCTGACAGTTTGGTCAGAAACATGCACACAAGTGGCCTGCTGGAGGTCATTTTGTAGGGCCCTGGCAGTGCTCCTCCTGTTCCTCCTCACACAAAGGAGTAGATACCGGTCCTGCTTCTTGGTTGATACCCTTATATGGCCCTGTCCAGCTCTCCCTGTGTAACGACCGGTCTCCTGGTTTCACCTCCATGCTCTTGAGACTGTGCTGGAGACACAGCAAACCTTCTTGTGACCGCATGCATGGATGTTCCATCCTGGAGGAGCAGGACTACCTGTGCAACCTGACTGGGCTGCAGGTATTGCCTCATGCTACCAGTAATGACAAGGACACTAGCAGAACACAAAACTAGAGAAGAATCAGTCAGGAAGGATAAGGAGAGAGCAACTGTCTGTGGTCACCACATGTCTTGCTTTTGCCTCTCCATTGCACCTGCTGTGACTTGGTGTTATACTGTGATGATTAAATGTTCCCTTAATTTTCCTGACCGGTGTATGTTCTTTAACAATGATTTAACTGACTCACTGGTACCTTACCTTAAGAATGAAAACATTTAATGCTGTTTTTAAAGTTCAGTTTTAGTGAAAATAATATTCTTCCTAATGATTTGGTGTTTTTTTTGTCTGATCTGTTTATGAATAGAGCTTTTGATGTACCACAGAAACTCTAACATTGCCATGTTAACACATTAGCTTGCTGAAGAACACTTCTAACAGGGTGTTTGCATATGGACAACACACGTGTGCTGTCTCTGTTTTTCAGTGCTGTTAACAAATACACAGACTTTACACAAAATACATTGTATGTTGTAAAAATATATAAATATACATTTACATAATACATTCTTGTGTCTGTATATATAATACAGATGAAAACAATGCATACAGAAATACAGCAACATGTAACACACAGACTGACAGAAACAATGAAGTGACAGCTGAAGACATGAGGACGAGACAGGCAGGAAGGAGAGCGAGACAGAGACAGACTCTCGTGACTGGAGAAAACCCACCCTCACTCTCCCCTTTGTGCCGATGAAATAGACCTGTGTGTGTATGTGCATGTGCTCATGTGTCTTTGCTATGCAGATAAGCTTGGCTCATTGGTTTATGTAACTGGAACCTCAGTAAACAGTACTAAAGCACAAAACATTCTACTATTTCCTCACTGTTTTATGGTTTTATTTTCACCCTGAGAGATGATATCTTTTGGAGTCGGGACAGAAAAAAATGTCAGCAATAGTTTGTCCACTTTTGGAGACTACATAAAATCACTAAATCTCCTGAAAAGTCCTGATTGGCTTGAATGTATGTACATGACACTGTTATTATGTGTAAAATGTAATAAAATATTTGTAATACTGAGCTTAACGAATGTACGGACTGAGATTTACAGTTTCAGATTCATACGGTTTATGATAGCAGAAAATATGACCCTGTAAACTAACCTTCATTTGTGCTAACAAATGATGTTGCTGTCTTACGTATTTACATCTAATGCCTTCCACATATCTAATTTTTTATCAACTTAAATAAAATTCTTCATGCTAACAGGACAAGAAATCAAGTCAAAGTTAAAAACTAAAATACTACTTCAAAATGAGCCAAAATCAGGAGCAATCATGCCATCAGTCCCAGTGCAGTGCCGACATGTCGTCACTCTATAGTATTACTGTAACATCAAGATGCAGGAAGTACTTAGTGCACACACAACGATAATAATCAGTGCTTAGCCTGCACACGTGACACAAGAATGGTTTGTGTGCGTATGTTTGTATGTGTGATTATGTGTGTAGTGCCTCATGCCAGACACGTCCTCTCCAGCTGAAAGTATGATTGACGTAAACTAAAGAGCAGGGCTATAACACTGGCTGAATTAAATGTTAATCAATGTATGTGTGAAAAAAGGGGGTTTGGGGGTCCTCTGTCAGAAAATGTTCAATGTCTAACACTTGATTTTTTGCATCCTGGTAATATTTCACACTATAATTTATAAATGTCTCATTGTGTAAATGTCTTTATTTTTGCCACAATAAAAGTCCTCTGCTACTTCCATGGTTTTATTTGAGAGGGACAAATGCACATGTTCTAAATAAACTCATGTCCACTCTGTCTGAGCTGAAATCCTATGTTCTGCTCTGCTAAAACATAGTGCACAAAGTGCAGCCAGGAGGCCAATGGAGCCAAAGGGGCCATTGATATGAAAAATAAAACAAGAGTTTCACAAGACACAGCGAAAAAGTACTAAATTGTAATTTGCAGAGGAGAATGACACCTAAACTGACAGGTCCCTGTCTTTCCCCATCTGACTTCATTCTCGGCCTACATTAAAAAATTGCTCATTATAAAATAAACTCAGCAGCATACCTTGAAATATGTATTTTAGTCATTAGGGCTGAGAATGTGTTACTGATTTACCGTACTTCCTTTATATCATAGAAAAAAATGAATGCCAAAAGTTATTCTTTCACTACTACTTTATGTTACTATTACTGAAGTCTGCTGCTAAATTCAGCTTCATGTTTCACTCAGAACAGTTTTTAATAAATCAGAGGTTAAAAAAATGTGTAAACTGCGTGGTTAACGCAGACGAGCGACATTTATTCACTTTACATGGAACCACACTTAATACTGAACTATGTTAAATGTTTGCAGAATGTGTTAGTATCTCTTAATAAGTCATCAGAAATTATAAATCATCTTTAGAATGAGCAGATGTTACCTTAACCAGGTCCGGCCATCTTAAAGTTAACAATATTTTAATGGAGCAAGGCAAGCTAATTGCTAACATGCTTGGTTGAAAAGGAAAAATGAGATGGCTGTCAGAGATGGCAGAGGTATGATCACATAATCCCGTTTGAGCTATAACAGGTGGTGTGTTCAAAGTTTTATTTACCAATTGCTTCTGGAAAGAGAAATAGAGTACTGTAGACAAACTGTTACCATTGGAAACCACCGGTTTCGGTCAACACCGGAAGTTGCACCCATAATTCACGCAAGGTATCATAGGGGCTAGGAATAAGTGGATAATGTGACATGCATTTTGATTACACGGTCCATTTTAGCACTTTAACTTTTATTAGCCTACATTTAATACTCTGCTTAGCTACTGCGTCAAACTGCATCCTCCTAACAAGAATCTGTCAGGTTAAGAGTGACAGTTTGCAGTAAGGCACTGGTTGCAGGACAACTAGTGACACCTCGCAAGTGTCATGGGAATTACGTACTGCCATCAATGCTAGGGCTGTTAGCTACAGTTTGTGATTTTGGTAGACATCTTGGCAGTTTAATGTGGAGGTGAAATGGAAAAGTCACCCTTGACTGTATGATTAACAAGATAAAATGTATCAACTCTCACCGTGTCAGACCTCAAGCAACAGATAAAGTGATCTGCCTTATCTGCAGATGGGTGAATTCTGTGCTCAAGGGATTTATTGTTAAATATCATTATGAGACCAATCACAAATTGTACAAGTTTATGGGCAAAGAGTTCAAACAGAAAGATGAACAATTTCAGGGAGACTTATTCCAACCAGTCAGTTTTTACAAGTCTTGTGAAGAGTAGTATAACACAGGCAAGCTATGTGGTAACTTGTGAAATTTCTATGTGTAGTAAGCCATTCAGTGATGGTGATTTTGAGCTGAACTGTTTGGTGAAAGTGGCCGACATCGTATGTCCTTTACCTGTGTGGCCCTCAGTCATGTACCGTCTCTCTAAATTGGCACTCAGTCATCAAAAGTTTGAGAACCCCGGTTTTAGGTATTTAGGTGCAGTTGTAATTAGCTTCATAGTAATCCAAGGACTGTTTATTCCTCGCACGCAGAGCCTCTCATCCGTCACATCATCACTGTTCCTAAAATAGCAGTAGACCGGATTCTAAACAAAAGAAATGCTTCCCTTGTCCTCGTTCTCTCTTTGTTATCAATATGAAAGTGACAGCAATGCAGCTGTTGGTTATATTTATCCAGGTTGTATTTATACACAGAGAGGACAGTAAAAGATACGCCCTGAGGTCATCTAAACCTCTGTTTACGCCAACCATTGTTGTCACATGAACAACTAATAAACAAACACTGCAACTTGTACACTGTATGTGCATGTTTTCACCCTGTCGTGTCTATTCTGGACCGAACCAACGTTTAGTCAGACCTCTGCAACTCCTTCAGCTGATAATGGGAATGACCTGGACTATTTCCTGTTCTGTGCTCGTCTTATCCGGCCTCTTGTTCCATACAAGAGACTCGTAGTGGATTAGGAAAGGACACAGACAGGTGACGGTCTTTAAACATGGGTCTGTCTGCTCGGTTTGTTCTGAGAATCTGAAGATTTCATGTCAGTTAAATGACACTCGCAGTGAAGAGGCAGGACACGGACTTTATTAAGAGAATCTATGGCTATATGAACCAAAGGTCAGCAGCACAGTGCCTCGCTGATTACCCTATGCCCACAGAAAAATGAGCATGAAGACATATTTTAGGGATTTTTTTTAAGAGGCGAAAGAAGTACAAAGTCTGGTACTACTCAAAGAGGTGATTTTTCAGCCAAAGCCATGTCCCTCATCAAACAGCTGGGCAGTCTAAACAATCCTGAATGTCGCCATCAGATCTTTCATCGGAACATCTAAGGCCACTCAGGCAGATTCAGCTGCAGATGAGCAGCTGATGTTCCATCGCTCCGATTAAAATACAGCTTGCAACAACAATTAGAGTGTGAGAACTTAGCCCTGCAGAGCACATTTTGAGAATGACATCATTTCACATCATATGAAATAACTAAAGGAAATGGTAGTAAACACACAGCGTGAGGATGAGGGATAGTTTAAGAATCTCAGTCTGACAAAATGTTTGCTGCTTAAACCTAGACGTCATTTTAAAATCTTTTTAACCTCTTCTTAAATATAAAATGTTTGAATAGACGTGTTCTCCTAACAGGCATCATTGCTGCCAAAAAGATACTGGCTCTATGTTGGAAACCTCCTCATACAGTCACAAAGGCTCAGTGGATTAACACATATATTCAGTGGTGAGAATGCATGGTGCTAGTGCTGGTACGGTCTCAGCATGGAAAGTGATGGCAGATAAAATCAAGGAATTGCTGTAATCATCAGTTTCAACTTATTTTTATTGTGCTTTGCTTTATTTTTATGAAGCAAAAACAATGACAACGTTTACAAAAAACTAAAGTGGAACGGAGCATTGCTAAAATTAGTGAAGAAATTATGAAGTACTCTCCATTGCATGACTTCACACATTCAGTCCATTATCAATGTGTCATCTGAAGCCAGCCTCAGTCATTGTTACTGCACGTCACTGAAATTCAAAATATACTCAGCAACAACAATAGTAGGAAGACAGATGGTAAACTGGTGTGTAGTCAGTTTGTCTAGGAACTAAGCATGTGTGCTCAGACTCATGAATTTGGAGCAACGTGTGGATCTAAGAACTTGCAGATCAAAACGCTGCCTTACAAGGACAAAAAGAGAAATAAGCTATTTATCTTGAGCCAGCAGTGTGCACGCGACTCCTTTGTGACCTGCAGTAAAGTACACTTTGTCTTGCACCTGTGTATTTTTGCCAGGATGTGCACATACTGGTCCCTCTTCTTAGATGAACGTAGACCTACAGACATGCTCAGGCAGGATTCACAACAGATTTGTTTTCCATTCAAAATAAAAATTGACTGCTAAACTACTACTGCTTTTACTACAGGATTACATAAATCACCTCCGTTACAATGGAGCACTTCAGTCCAAGTGTCCATTGACATTTTGAACTGAAGGGGAAGTTGTTGACCCTATCCCAGCTTAGCAAGACAAACAATATTTTACCAGAATGGCCCTGTTTATTTGACTTATAGTTTATTTTGCATACCATCACATGAGTGACTGAATTCATGTACAAACATTGCAGCCGGCTGTAAGTGGTTTCCAGCAACTGATATTTTACTAGAATTTCCGTTAAGGATGTTTTCTTCCAAACACATGCGGCCTCTCATTTAGCAGACATCATTAAAAATGTCTGTCTTGAAAATCTCTTGTTCTCTGGATTTTCGGTCAGTTGCCTGATGTTGATAGAATGAGGGGGAAAATATATTTTATGAATGATTTTTTTTTTATAGGAAGTGTTTAACTGGCCTCAACAGATACTGTGCATTTGTACATTTATATATAAGAAGTGAGTCAGAGCGGGGCCAGCAGCGCTAATGGACAAGGTAAAGGTTCAGCTACACAGTGCTGGGCAAACTGGCACGTAGCCTCTCCATGCTGCATTACTACAAGTTGTTTGTTAGTAAGTCTTATCTTAGCCTTTAGTGTTGACTGAAACCTTTTCTTTTCCCAAGTGGTGCCTTGGGGAGTTGATGAGGGGAAAGAAAAGATTTTTTTTTACATATAAACACATACAGTAAATCCTCTCTCTCTTAAACACTCCCACACAAACAGACACACAGACACACACACACACACACACACACACACACACACAGAGTAAAACTCATTTTGTCACAGTGGTAGCTGATGGTTGGTGTGAAGAGAGGGACGTGAATAGGGACACACAAACTGAGGCCACTGTGTTTCTGTGCTCCAGGCTTTTTTAACAGCACACAGTGCTGAAATGAAGTCTAATTAACTTATTAGATGAATAACACAGATGATATTACACCTGATTTAAAAGAAACTGCTTCAACTCAGACACAGATTAAATTCCAACTTGGGTCTATTGGACCAAAAACAGGCAAATATCCATAGTGTGGATAACCTTTCAAATACATCCGTTACATTTGGAGCCTGTAGTACAACACAAAACATGCATTCGCATACATGAGTCATTTTTTTGCCAAATGAGCATTGAAGGATAGGTTCTGATTTTTGAAGGCTACCTTCAAGGGTGGAGGCAGATATCATAAACATTCAGGGACCCCCTAGGTTCATGCTGAGGTTTGATAGAGAGACATCAGTGCCTAATCCAGGAGGCTTCACAGCCTGCATAAAAGAAACAGGCCAGATAATAGCCTTGTTGAACCACAGACACAGAATAAGCAAAACCCAGAGGCAAAAGAACCTAACGCAAAGAAAATACTACAACAAAACTGCTTTACCACTGAAGCTCCAGAAGAAGAGAAAGAAGAACCACAATGGTTACTTGACCTGCATGTCCCCAATAAATAACCTGTCACCACCACTATCAGAAATGTTTGTGATTTATCCTATGGATGTATCATGATAACACAATGAATGTGTTTAATCAAGTAGTTTAATAAAAGTTATGATCTAAGGTACTGAATTTTTGGGAAAAGGGTATAATATCTGTGTCACATCGCACAGGAACTGATAGGACTGATTCATATTACTGATTTATTGTTGTAAGCTCCTGTTTACTTTTCTGTGTTTGTTAAAATTTGTTGAAGGGTTTCCTTAAATGTTCAAGTTAAAGCCAGGTACATAGCTCTTATGGGTTAATCTAGACTCCAGAAATAAATATGTGTGTGTGAGTGGACAGCCAGCATTAAATGACCTTGTAACCAGCTGCATATTTAGAGTCAGCTAAATTCTGAGCACCAAATCAGTCCCATCAGTAGTTTCTTTATTCAGCCTTTGAAGGTACTCGACTTGCTGTATAACAACAGTCCAGCTGGGTGTTGATATAAATGCAGCTAAATACATTCACAGCAGTCCACAAAAGCTGCCGTCTATGTGTGCCTGCCAGTCGGATGATGTCACATGGAGCTGGTCAAACCCACAGTACGTGCCTGTTGTTGTGTCTAAGCCACATTCAGGGATTTCAGTTGTTTATTTTGTTTGGTCTTTTTTGGGCCTCCCTGATCACATCCTCTTGCGCTCTACAGCGCTACTCACACCATTATCCCTGTCACCCCAACACACACCCTCCCAGCCACTCACTCCTCCGGAACTGTGTAGTGTCCTGCGTTAAGGAAGAGAGATGTGCTGCTGAAACAATGGAGAGACATCATATCTGCAGCTAGGAGCCACGGTGCAGACGAAGCAGTGGCACGTCGCTGGGATATTACATCACTGTGTTTCTCAGAATACGATAGATGACTGCTGGATGCACGTTTACTAATTGCTGATTAAAAGCTTATAATAATTAGAAGAAGAAGAAGAAGAAAAAGAGAAGAAAAAAGAAGAATATATAATATATATATAAAATAGAGCAAAACAATAAAAGACATGGGGAAAACAGACTAAGTATCAGGTAGCAAAATAAGTAATTACAGGGGCAGTTACAAATACAAATGCAAGAAACAAATGGATTAAAACAAACAGACAAAAAACTAAGTAAATAAAAATCAATAAAGAAATGTAACAGCATCAGCAGTAAATCAAAAGCTGCTTTATACGATTGTGTTTCAAGGGGTAATTTAAAATGGGGCACCAACTTAGCATGCCTACTATATATATATATATATATATATATATATATATATATATGTATATATATATATATATATGTATATATATATATATATATATATATATATATATATATATATATATATATGTATGTATATATATATATATATATATATAGTAAAATATAACATATTTCAATAAAATATAACTTCTGTGTCAGTTTTGGATGTTCACAGGAACTGCACAGTATCTGCTCGTTATATGCATACTGTCTTTTTCAAAATAAACTTACTACATGAGTTAAACACTTTGTTTTCATGTTCATTTCCTCAGGTTTAGGCAACGAAGCAAAACTAATGTTACTTCATGTGACATGTGCCATGATCACACCAGTGTGAAGAGTGCGTGTCCATCGCTGACATCCACTGACAAAGATGTGATGAGTTAGGTTGTGGCTGGAGGTGTCAGAAATAGCTGCCGCCTGGTGCATATCATAAAGCCACAAATAGTGTCTCTGTATGTTGGTATCTGATGCCTGATCATTGACAAAGTGTTGGTATTAGATGAGTTGGAAACGAGAAAGGGTTGGCCCTCCTCAGGCAGGTCATTACAAAGTCTGGGTGCTCTGACAGCAAATACACAGTCACCTATTGTTTGTAACAGGTAACAGAGTTTTGCCTGAGGATCTCAGGCAGTGCACTTGGTCATAAGGGGAGAGCAGCTCAGCGATATAAAGAGGTGCCAAACAAGACAGGGTCTTAAGATTGAGTGTAAGTATTTATTAAACCTGGACAACTGTTCACCTGATAAATAAAAACTGAGAATCTCTGATAAATAAAGAAAATGAAAGAAAAAAAAAGAAATAACAGAGAAAGAAAAAACAAAACAAAACAGAACACTTAGGTCTATTTAAATATACTATATTCCCTCCAAGGAACCTATAAAAGATAATACTATAGTTTTCTTGATTCCCTCAAATCTCATTTATTAAAGATAAAGCCCAGCAGCTAATCATATGGATGTCCTCTTAGGACATTTGCCCGGGGCAACCTCCTCTTCCCCCTCCCAGGCTCTCTGCCTGACTGTCTGTGTCTCTACGTGACCGGTCCAGGGTCTGTCAGTGCCAGTGAAGGCCGCCATGGCAGCAGATAACACTAACTAGCTTCCTGCCATTACTGCTAATTGCCCCCGCGGCCCGGAACTGTGCAGACACCCTGGGTGGGGCGTGACTGAAAAGTGTGTGCGTTTGTGTGTGTGTCTGAGAAATGTAGTTTATTGACATGTCTGCAAATGCTACCTACCTGTTTACATGGCTGAATTTAACACCGTTTGCTGTCCAGGGGAAACATATGGTTGATGTGTTGGGTCAGTATTGTTGGTGCATTTATAGTAAACAGAAGGGAGGATGAAGGGTCTGTAGACAGCAGAGGAATGGATGGGAGAGACCGTATGTAGCGAAATAGAATGTGTATATTGTCTATCACAAGGCAGAAGAGGACAGGCCCATCATCAAAACTGGCTAAACAGCTCTGAACTGATTAACATGAGTTTAAATAAGGAAAATTAGTCGTATACTAAGAAAGACCTGGTGTGTTTGAGCCAGAGAACACAGACAGCTGTTAGCCTATAGACTGATGTCACACAAGATAAATTAGGTATTTGACTTTGTAAAAAAAATAATGAAAATAAGGACATAGCAAAGAAAAGTAAAAAAAAAAAAAAAATTAATTAATAGCAAATACATGCTGTATATAACAAGAAAGCATACAAGGGTGGTGGAGCATCAGCATTTCTGACGACTTTCCTGTGTCATACAAAAAGGGAGGAGAGGATGTTTAGATGTAGCACTGTATGTTATCACTGGTCTATCTACTGATGTCTACAGCAGGCTATATGACCCTTGGGAGGGCTGGCAGTGGGCTTTATGCATCTAAAAAGGACATTGAGCACGGACAATTTAGCAGCAGAAACATTATGGATAAAATATGCAGCTTCAGGGACTGCAGATTTAATGAGAAAACAATCTAAAAGACTTATGGCTTATTTTCAGGCCTGAAGTGTGCTGTACTCAGCCTATCTGTGGCTTGAACACATTTTTTTTTTTTTTTTTTTTTTACAAACAAAAGTTATGGTTTGAAATTTTAGGAAATACTTTTATAAACTCCTGTCCCAAGAGTTAGATTGATATCACACATCAATATTATGTAGATACTCTCCTGTCTGTACAGGAAATATGTAGCTGGAGTCTTACGCCCAGGCCACACTGCCTGCGTGAGCAGTGCACAACGGCTACCTCACTGAGCCGCTTGCACGCGTGTTCACACAGACAGCATTGCTGCTGCGTTGCTGCTACAGAGCTGAGCGCTGCTATGATTTCTGTATTTCCTTAATTAAAAGCTAGCACTCCATTCATTTATGGAGCTGTACAAGCCACTGTATTGTCAACAGCACGGTCCTGCAAATATTTCACAATCAAAATCCTGTTAACAAATGAAGGGACTGTGTTGACAGAAACGCTGAGGGTTTTTATTTTGAAATGGAAACAGGAAACGAGTTAAAGATAATCTTTTTTTTTGTGTTTGACTGATTTAAATATTGAAACTGCAGTGAAAGGTGGTATAATGTCAATATGATTATCAAAATACTGCTTTCATTGTCTATTTTTGCTGAACTCTGTGTGTGTCACATGAAAAAATAGGCTAGACACCTATAGACCGGGCCCCGAGAAAGTGTGCTGGGGTTTGAGGCCAATTTTCATAGTGGCCAAACAATAGAATTACAACGCTGGGTCTGTCACGAGATGCCATTGGGCCCAAAAAGACCCATAGACTTACCTTGGGAGAGACATCTGTTATTCAGTTGATATGTTTTTATGAGCATCACAGCCCCTGCAAAATGACTTGTTTTACTATCAGGATTTAATCAAATTGGTTCAATAAGGTAAGTCTACAGGAGCCACACGATCACATCATTTTATCCCCATTCAAGTTAGCGGGGCGCTAAATCGGAAGCAGCCACCTTGGCTGGTGGAAATCTATCCCAGACCTTGCTCGCTAGCCGTGACACATGTCCCATGTCTTGTACAGTACGTTTACAGTAGCTGACCAAATTCTTCCAAATGTGGCAGGCTGTGAAGCAGCCTTGTCATTAACATTTTTACTTTGACTTAATTAGCTTTGTGACGGTAACATCACAGCCATGCTCCTGATATTAAGTATGTTTACGTGCACAAAATATTCCAGTTTTTGCACTTATTAAAAAAAAGACAGTATTCCTACTAAGCTGTTTACATGGCCACTGAATATTTATATTCAACTGATATTCCTGTTTACATGCAGCTGTGCCCTGACCTGTTGTTCATGTCCTGTCACATGAAAATATGGAACAGTGGAACAGCTGGAGCTGCTTGTCATTTTGCATCTTTGCATCAAAATAGGATTTTGTTTTCAAAGTCTCCGTCTTGTGGCAGACTTGTTGAGCAGTGCAAATACAGCCTCCCTCTTTTATTCCTTCAACCACTTGATTACAGCAAAGGGTCAACAAAGATTTACAAAGAATTCAAAATCTGCTGATTACAGTGGTTGAGTACAATCTTGTGATTTGCATCCAAAGTGGTTTTGCCCCCTGGATGTGTGCACACCCAATAATGTTTGTACACAAGAAACCCCTCTGTTTTACGGCTACGCAGCAGAGCTATGCCTGAGCAGCAACGTTCATGTGGGCAGTGTGGCTGCTCTAACCAGTTAACATTGGTGCCAAAAAACAAACAAAAAGGTGCTGCAATGCCCACCTGTTGCTCATGTAGGCAGTGTGGCCCAGGCGTCTGTAAAACCATAACAAAATATGACACTACTTAACACATTGTATCTTGTGAGCTTAATCTGTATAAAAACTGAAATGTAACAGTGACAATTCTCCATTTTTCAAGGGGCTAATGTGCCAGACAATGGCTTTGCTTGTAGTAGTTGCAAGGCAACCAGCAGAGATTTAGAAAGTTAGACTACTGTTGCCGGCCAAGAAATACTCCAGCATATAACCCTGCATAAAACAGCAATGTGTTGTTTTTACACTGCGGTTTCTGTATGGATTAAACAAGATGTTATCCATGAGTTTTAGACATGATAAAGGGTGGACTCTGTTTTGCACAGAGCCAGACTAGCTGTTTCTCCCAGTTTACTGTCTTAATGCTGAGCTACTGTAAGCTTAGCAGCTGCTGGCTGTAGCTCCATATCTACTGCTTAGATATTAGAGTATTATGGATCTTCTCATTGAACTTTCTGCTAGAAAGCAAATAAACGTATTTCATCTGGGTATTCCTTAAAAACAGATGTATGTACAAAAACATGATGATACCAAAAAACCTTGGCTCAGAAAACAGCCCAGGCTGACTTTCACAGCAACTGATTTATTGATTGATTGTTTGATTTTCTTCATTTTTGTTTCCTGTAGGCTACTTAAAGTACCTAACGTTCATGGGTTTACAAGACACCAAAAGTACAGTTACAGTGGTAAAACATTTTATTACATTTCATTTCATTACTGGTTATTTTACAGCTCACTCATAAACAAAATATTCCACCTACTCTCCCAAGCCTGGCAAATACAAACTGCTACAGAGACTATTACTGTAGCTGGTGTGGATATTGGAACTGGCAACCTCCTTTTCCTGCTTGCATGTCTGGCCCCCTGTGTTTTTAGATGTTTGATGGGATTCAAATTCTGATTATTTGCAAGTTAGTGGATAGTTACTGTATAGGGACATTGTCAGAAGAACTCACATATGCACCGATTGAATTAAACTAACTCTTAGACCTAAGCAGCCTTTTCCAAACACTGCAACTGATCATAAACATTTGATTGTCTTCGATTGAAGCTTCATCGGATAAATGTGAGCTTTGCTCTGGGCAAAGGAAGTCAGCAGACTTAAGAGGACTTGGCTGACTGAGTGTTACAAACTTTAAAAAGATTACAGGATCTTCTGAGAAGTTACTGGCTATCTTGTGTAAGTGTGTATGTCTACAGTATGTTGATGAGAGGAGGGCATCAAAGCAGGCCGGCATCCTGTGGGCAGCCCAGGGCAGGACCAGTGGGCACAAGGCGGCAGCGAGGTGGGTGTCCTGGAGCAGGCACCACACCGTCTGCCTCAACACACACACACACA
This sequence comes from Cephalopholis sonnerati, assembly GCA_019142605.1. Taxonomy (NCBI): domain Eukaryota; kingdom Metazoa; phylum Chordata; class Actinopteri; order Perciformes; family Serranidae; genus Cephalopholis; species Cephalopholis sonnerati. The sequence continues at coordinate 15,504,256 of JAGQAX010000008.1, read as the reverse complement.
CACACACACACACACACACACACACACACACACACACACACACACACACACACACACACACACACACACACCCTCCACAGGGCACAAAAGGCCACCATGTAATTGAAGTAGTGTCAGAACTCAGGGGAGGGAGAGATGGGAGGGACACACAAACACAAATTCAGAGGAGCTATTCTAGAGCATGAACTAATTTAACTTAGAAATTAACATTACATCTACAATTTTGTGTACAACCTTACCATGTTACATGTAAAATGTTGTGTACAATTTAAAGCTGAAACTAATAACAAAAAACAATTATTGAAGAGTGTGCATTAAAACTTTTTAGTGACGTAGTGGTTTTAGTCAGATAAATGATCATTGAAATGTACATAAGAGAAGGATGTGACTGGTATTTCTTACTACAGATATTTTAGTATCATCCAGATGATACTGACTGCATATAAATTCACAATTAAAAGGTCCAGAGTGTAAGATTTGGGGGAATATATTGACAGAAATGAAATATAATAATACATTTATCTTAACCTATCAGAGAAAAAAGGCGAGCGGAATATTTTCAAATAATATTTTCTATAAAGCATGGACATGGAATTTGTAACAAAAAAAGTGGGAATTGCAGATGTATAAATTCATATATTTTGAAGAGAATTTTTTTTCAGCAAATGTTTTATGGATATTTTACCAGAACAATATTTTCTTTACCCTGTGATAATTTTAAAATAACTCTTTCAATGAAAGACAGAGCTGATGATAAAAGAAGACAAACTCACCTACAAAATATTTAAGTCAGCAGTAACTAGAAGTTAACAAATAAATCAGGATTGTGAAACGGAATAAAATATTTTATCACTATTTAAACATTGTAATACTTTTGTTATTAAATCTAACAAAATGGAAAGAGTCTCTGTTTGTCTGTCCTTCAATTTTCCTGACAACCGGTTATCCAATCGATCGTACAGTTGGCAGGGGTATTGCTGAGGACCCAAGACAGTGCGGGCTCTTGAGATCTACAGGGTACATTTATTAATAAGGCATTATCTACTCTGTGTAGTGTATTGAGAGGGGACCCCTGTTAGCTGAGCATGCTGGGTACAGCTCGTTCTCTGTCACTCACTACAGTACATTCAAGAACAGACCGGAGATGTTACATCGTATCAAACTCAAACGTTTCAAGCATCAGTGATGTAACTTTTGGAATGAATGCTTTTGTTTCCTAAAATAAGTGGACATTGTCCTCATGAAGACCATAAATGTTTGTGGTTTCCAAAAATATATGCACTTTATGAGCGTGTCAGAGTCTGAAATAAAGATTTCTGAAACACCAGAGATGTCTCTCAATCTTTTAATGCTTTGCACAAAGGGTCAGACAGTCATACAGAGCGGCAGGCAGTCTGCAGAGTGTAGACAAAAGGTTTCCTTGCTGGGACTCCTTTATAGAAAAACTATATACCATAACTATATATATAGGAAACTGATAAGAAGGTACGTGCATCTGCAAGGACGTCAACTGGCTAGGACCGGTTCTGTGGTCAACAAGTCCACTTAGCCTTGAACAAAATATCAGAACAGAAAGAAACAAACATGACAAATCCTGTACGGTATTTTTTTAAATTACATGGGAGACAGTCATCAGAGAGTTCTATCAGTGAGCAACTTACAAAAGGCATTTGTTCGAGCAAAATTAATACAAGTGATGGGTTATACAGTTGTATGGTAATTTTCCATTACATGTTTGTGTGAGTTTTTGCACTTAAATGAAGTGTATATTCGAGCATTATTAGGGGACACAACTATACAATGGCAGGTGTATCCTATTGTTTAGGATCTCAGGAAGTGCAGTGTCGAGTATGAAGTTGCTTAGATGAGCAGTTCTTGAGGAAGCTGCAAGCAGCAATACCAGACGCCAAGCAATCGGCCCGTTCTCAGCAGGCACCTTTTGAGCAAGCACTGCAGTAGTTTAGAATAATGCCAAACCAAGATCAATGACACATTTGATGTCGCCTACTGTAAATGACTTAATTCAGGCTATAAGTAACAGAACAATGAGGACTGGAAGATGCAATCATTGACAAATTTGCCGTTGACTTGCCTCAGGATAATTTTACGGTGCATCACATGTAAGGCTGTTTGGCTGATCCTGGTATCATCGTTTTCCTGTGATGTGTTCCCCAAGAAACTGTTGTGTGCCTGTTAGCCTTAAAATAAGGAGCACCCTCTTTTGTAAAAGACGTGCCGATAAAACCAGCCACAGCCTAAGCTTCAAACAGCAGCATCACTTCACAGACTCTCTTTAAATAAAGTTTTATCATTATTATGATTTTTGTGAGAGCGTTTAGGAATCTGTCAGCCCATGTCCATTAGACTGTCTTTGCCCTGGTTTCTTTATGAGTGAATGTCTTTGTATTTGGTGAACCTGTAGGACTGAGTGAACAGTCTGCAGAAACAGTGGTGATGTGTAGCTGCCATCTGTTGGTCAAATCAAATACTGTAAATGTAAATAAATGATCTGCTGCTGAATTTGTTTGACTTCACTGTCAGTGAAATGCTCTGAATATTATACATTTGACAGCTACTTAGATTACTCAGACCAGGGTGGCAACTTTCAAAATTCAAGGGTGTGTGTGTGTGAGAGAGAGATGTCAAAACAACACCATGTTCTGTTTCTACAGAATGTGAGACAAGAACAAAAGACAAATCATACATGCTGGCTGAGTCAGAATTGTTCATAATTATAGTGACACAATACTGATATACATAATAATACAGGGGTGTGTAAAAATCAGTCCACAGTCAAGCCTTATCCGTGAATGGGTGAAATCTGTGTGACACAGGCGAGTAGGCAGCAGTGAGTACTGACAATCTAGACACCAGTAAAAGTACAATCACTCCTATAAAAGATATTCAAATAAAAGTACAGTTAATGTCCATTTTAATTGAATAAAATGGAAACAAATAAATAAACTCAAAGGTCAACAGACTGGTAGTTACAAGATATGTTAACATCATTACCATAACAACAAATATTAGCTTTACATGACGTTTTACCTGTAGTATGTGCATGTGCTTTCAGAGGTAAGAAGAGGACTTTTAAAAAGTGGAGATCTATTTTTTTGGGTTGTTTTTTTTTTGGAGGCACAGCAAGCAATTCATCATGCAACTGTTCTTTGTTTTTAAATTTTTGGCATAAAAAGTGTGGCCAGATGTGGTCAGGGAATTTGCTGGAAGCTGCCTCATGTTCTTCTCCGGTGTTTTTAAAAAGGAACATGAAAACTACTTGTTCCTTAAAAAACTGCTTTTCTACTCTCGTGCATTACTTGTAACATGTTGCTATTTAGTTCTTATTTTCAATCTTCCAGAGAGATTTTAAGACACACCCACACAAACATAGGCCTGATACTATGTGACTAAGGACTGTCTTCTACATTCATCTTTATGTAATATCACTTTCTAATGTATGCTCTAGAAAGCTGCTATGTAATTACTTCTTTTATTTGTTGAATGCATTAGCAAACAACTGCCTGCTTACACAAAGAACAGGAGATGATGAGAGGACATTGTATTTTTTCACTGGCCTTTTAGCCCTGATTCTGTCCATAAAGAAAAACATGTATAACTTGTAAGATGTTTAACCTTTTTATAACCTACCACTCCTTTACATCAGCTCTTTGCTGCTTATTGCAAGGCAGGTAGTGTGCACTGGACTTGACTAAGCTTGTCTGCTCTACGGTTGTGAGGGGTGATGAAAACAACCATACAGTCAATAGTGCTGGTGCTGCATTTTTTTCATACTATTCAGCACTAATGACTGTGACTTTGAAGAGCTATGCAGGCTGTAAAAAGTTATCCATAAGTAAAAATCAGGTTCTATTAAACTTAAATACCATTATTACAAATAACATTATTATATTAGTCTGCACTCCCATTTTAGTTTCTTTACACTGGCTTCCCATCAGGTTTAGGATTCATTTCAAGATACTTGTTCTCACCAATAGAACCCTCCACGGTCAGGCACCTGAATACATCAGTGATCTCCTCTATCAATATATATACCCTTAGATCTTCAGGCAGGACGTTCTGGCCGTCCCCCGCTTCAGACTCAAAACAAAGCTTATCGTGCCTTTGAAGCTGTGGCTCCAACACTGTGGAACTACCTTCCATTAGGTTTACAATTTACGGTCTCCTTAGAAACCTTGAAAAAAACAGCTGAAGGCCCATCCTTTCAAAAATGACATTTTGATTGATAAATTGTTGATAATTGAGAAATGTGGTTTTCATGTAAAGAAAAAATAAATATTTCTTTCTGAGGCAATGTCCCAGTGACTCTGGATAATCTACAGGTCTCCCAAAAAGACATAAACTGAAAATTATTAATGTAAATAGAGCTGCTTTTAAGAGATTTTACAAAGGTTCATTGTTCTAGCAGACTTTATTATTATACTATTATTACTTTAAACTTCTTTGCACCTTATCAGTCATGACCTTATATCACATCTAATATAACCACACTGATTGATAAGCTCTTAATGATAATATCTGCAGTCGTTACAGCGGTTCTTTTGTTCTGCATTGTGTTGCAAAATGCTTACTGTTTCTGCTTTATTAAACATTGCCAGAGCATAAACAGTACATGCATTATCTGCTCTGGCAATTGACAGCCCAGGAACAGTGCATGCATTTTACACTGTTTCTTCTGTGTTAAACAGTGCAAGCATTTTGCAGGACAATGTAGAGGAAAGTGACCACTGTTTACAGCAACACCGAGAAAACATCATTTAGATATTAGCAGTGAGTGTGATTAGACTACATGTGACGTTGGGTATTGATTGGTGAGGTGTAAAGCACATAAATGTAATATCAGTGTCACTATAATTACATTATTCAATTGCCAGTGAATGTGGTTCGTTGAATGTGGGTCTTTGGTCCTCGGCTCTTTCCAAAAATGCTCATACAATATCTATAAAAAGCAAATCACATGAGTAACAATGAGAATCTAAGACATATGCATGAAATAGTGCAGAAATTAAAATGCATGAATACAATAGAATAAAATAACATTTAGTATAGAATATTAAATGTTATTATATAAAGACTAGGAACTTATAAAGTTATAATCATAAGTCTGCCTCTCTAAAATCTCCTTAACAAAGTAGCTTTAATTACACTAATAATTTTCAGTAAAGTAAGTTCTGCAGTCAATAATTTTTTATCTAAGTTTAAGTATTCAAATAGCTAATTCCCATTTTAATAAAAAACTTAATTCCATATGTTCTTGCTTTATTGCTCTTTTCACAATCAGAATCTCAATGGAGTTTTTTTTTCTTTTTGTTTCACACATTTGAAACATTATGTATAAGGAAAGGTAACTCTTTATTATGAAAATCCAGTTGTGATAGGTATACCAGGAGATCATCGTGATTTCTCAATAACTTGCATGTTTTCATCTAAAATCATATTTATATAAACACTTGTGTATTTTAAGAAAGCAAGCCATTTATATCAGCACGTAGCTAATGCACGTATTATTACTATACTTCTTGGTAATCATGTAGCAACTATTAACCAGTCAAAGAGTAACTTATCAATCTGACAATCAGTAACTTTCAGTGATAAACTGAGCAGCTATCACAAACTAACTTGTGCAGACATATCCCTTAAAGAGAACACTTAAAGAAAAAAAAATATCAAGGAGACTTGACTTTAGTTTTAATGTACTTTTTACTTTAGAGCCAAAGCAAGCATGCAACAAGTAATACAATTAAGATACTGAAGGAATGCATATCAGCCCAGTAATAATTCAATAATAGTGTATTAAAAATTGAGACACCAGAATTATAAAAGTTTACTTACTGACCAAATAAAATATAATAATAAAGTAAAAAGTCATAATTGAAGAATAAAAATGTGTATGATTAAGACCCACTGACAGTATAATTGAACAGAACCTGATTATACATTAATAACCTATTTTTCTCTCTCTTTCATTTTCCTGTTTGAAGAGTTTTGCAGATTGAGACTGCTGGGAAAATTAATCCTGAAACACTGTAATCCAATCCATACAATAATCCACACGTAAACACAGCAGATTGTTTTACGTGACATCAGGGTTGATTTTACTCCTTTTGTTAAGCGTATTGTCACATGATTTGTGAGGAAGCCAAATCCACACTAATACGTTTTCATTTTAAGACAGCGCTTTAAAATAAAAACAATCTCCGTACACACAAGAGTGTTGGCACCATTTCAGAAATAATCTCTGTCTGTACTAACATACCTGAAAACCCATGACCATACACGTAAACTAGGCATGTACATGTCGATGTAAACAGCAAGCAGATTGTCTACTCTCTGGTTGGTTTCTTAGTTACAGAAAATACTACAGAGGTGACGAAAAGTAAGACCAGAGATTCCCTTGCATGGTACAATTACAAGGTGGAACTGTGGAACTGAAGTAACACAGGAGTATAAGGCAGTCAAGAAAACAGATTGGGAGTCATTCCAAAGCAAATACTGTCACATATAAAGCGGCACTGGGAGCATTAGCTATTGCCGGAGGGAGCCATGACAATGGGAAAGAAAAAGGATAAAATCACAATAGGTATGTAGATCTTGCTGTTACGTTTTGGTTTGACATTTCATGCTTGTCCTGACTGGTAAAACCCTCTCTGGAAGTGAGTGTGGGTGTCTGCGTCATCATTTTCAAAAGTCTTAATTTCTACCTGTCCATACACAACCCTGGAGTTCTAAAATCTAAATCGCGGTCAGCAGTGTTCAAAGGTCTCCGTTCTGAGCATTGAAAACACCCGAGTAGTGTGAATGCCGGGCATAAACATAGCAGGATAAACATTGCAATTGTTACGTGTTTTAAAACAAAAACATATTAGTGTGGATGTTAGCATAGTCTGTTCCCTCAAACATACACAAATAGGTAAGAACCTGTGTTTTATGAACCAAAACACAGTAATGAGTGAGAGAGAAATTAAGCATTCACTAGAGAATTATACAATACCTCCTTATAAAAACTGTAAATACTTGAAGTAAATGCCTAAAAAACATTTGTATATTTGTTTCACAGTAATTACTTATTAGTAGTTTGACACTAAGTAGTAGAGACAAACATAAAGTGCGCACAAGGCAATCATGCAGTAATTAGCACAAAAACATATTTTCTGTTTAATATTAGCATTATCTACATAATGCTAATATTAAACAGAAAATATGTTTGATATGATATCATGCAAGCTAGCAAGAAGCCAGCAAATTAGCATTGTTGTTGCATCATTGCTTTAATGATGTTCAGTGTCAAAAAAACAACTTAATATGTCTAATACTGGACCATAAAGTTGCAATAAGATCCATTAAAGTTGTGACAGATCCAACTGATCCAGCATTTCCTTGTTGGGAACTTGACACAAAGTGCAAAAATGTGTTTTCTGCAGAGAAATGTACTGTTGTAGATGCTGCATTTACATTTTGGACGATTCAAGCAACAACATATTTATACAACCAAGTTTAAAGAAGTTCTTTGTTATGTATTTATTTTTAAATCGATAAAATGCTCTTAGTCATCAGCCAAATATTAAAACCAATGTAACTAAGAACTTTGGCCCACTTAACACCAGCTTCCTACTTGCCTTGATTTTATTTCTACAGCTCTTTCCCTCTCTGTCTTTACTCCGGCCGTTGGTCAATCCAGACTCCACGGCAGTGAGGAGCTCTCCTTCCCCAGCTCTTTGCGAATGACCGATGTAAATCTGGCCAGTTGCTCTGAGCTGAAATGGTTTTTCCAGTCTCCTGAAATACCTAAAAACACACACACCAAGACAGTCACATAAACACAACATATCTCTCATGTGAAAGAAAATGAACTGTTGGGTAGAAAAAGTACAGTCAGACATTTTTATGGAGACTGAAATCCACTAATAGTCTCAGTCCTAACACAATTTGAACACTTGTGTTGGACTAAATTGACCTGATCAGCTTTAACCAGGTTGACATTTCAATCCAGTCAGACAGGTAAATGCAACTGATAAAAGCAGAGGAAGTGCTGATAAACACACGGAGCCTCACCTTTACGGAGGAATGGAGATTTGTCAGAGTCCATGTACACCTTAGGGACCAGGCTGAAGTTGGACATGGTGTTGGTCTTCATGGTCTTGAAGGAGCAATATTCTGCTATCTTCTGAATGGTTTCTTCACTCAGATTGCGGCCCAGGAAATCTGACATGCGCCTGAGAGCTGCTGGCAGGTCCTAAGAGAGAGGCACAGCACACTTTAAATGATTATTATCATAGCGTGATAATCAGGTCATGAAAATATAATGCTGAAGATTTCTGTAAAACACTGACACAGGTTTTTGTTTTTATGCATTGCATAAAATATAAGTGGGCCATTGTAGCGAGATGACTGAAGGACAGGTATCTAGTTACTGATTATACCTTCTTATTCAACAGAACTGCATTGAATCAAAAGCAATACGGGTGGGAAATGAATGATATACAGTAAGAAATAATTGCATCTGTGGTACTCATTTGAGCAGCTGACTTTATCTGCAGTGATACCTTAAAGGTTCAGTGTGTAAGATTTAGGGGGATTTAGTGGCAGCTAGCGGTGAGCATGCAGATTGCAACCAGGTGAAACTTCTCCTGGCTAGAATTCCTTTAGTGTTCATTGTTTAGGAGGTTTACACCAGGAGCCAAATGATCCACAGAGGTCTCTTCCTCTCCGAAACAAACAGACCAGGTCATTAAAACTAGTAAAAACACTGAATATAACAGTTTCACGTAAAAATCTGCTTGTTGCAGATGGGCTCTAACTACGGCGGCCAACTCAAAAAAGTCAAAATGCAAGAACATATCTAGAGCCAGTGTTTGGTCTGTCTGTTCTGTGCTACCATAGAAACATGGCAGTGCAACATGGTGATCTCCATAAACAACGACCAGCTCCCTTTGTAGATATGTAGAGAGAAACGGCTCATTCTAAGGTAACAAAAACGCAGCAATTCTTATTTTCATGTGATTATACAGTTAAGAAAACAGACTTCTTGTACTTCTTGTAACTGGAGGGGCCATTTAGCTGAGCGGGCACACCATGAGGGAGACGCCAGAGGCAAGACATTTTGAAGACAAAAGAAACTGAGAAAATGTTTGACATGCCACCACGACTTATCCATGTCAATACAAATTCACTCTGAAAAACCACAAAGAAGAGCAAGCTAGCTGACAGGTTCCACGGAACGGCACCTGATGGGTGTCCTGTGTAGTTGTCCAGTCTGAGCGAACTGGTCGCAAGGAGGAAGAGCGGTGACCTGGCGGTCAACCACACACACACACCCCAGATAGGAGAGGTCACACTCACTCAGGGAAGTTCAGGCACATTTCTCACATCTAATGCACCACGTAGAAGGAGGCACTAGGTTGCAGGCTTGCTAGCCTTAGTTGATGAGGTTTCACAAGCCAGTTTTAAAATTGGAAAGGTTACAGGGGAGTGGCACTTAAGAACTGTGTGTGTGTGGAGTTGTGTTGAGAGAGACGGAAGTGTACGGGACAACGGCCAGAACTAGACTGAGAAAAGACAGAAGCGTTGACCCTAAGGGGGGGAGGAGTTACCCCATCTACACACACACACACACACACACACACACACACACATATATATATATATATATATATATCTTTGCAGTGATTTTGCAGTTATTTTAAAGTTATTCATTTATTCAGCACTGACGTATATACACCTATATTGAGTATTTGTGTAATGAATTTGAGTAATTAATCAGTTATTTTGCATTTTACATTATTTGACATTTGATAGTATACTACATTTGACACATATACTCACATACTGACAAGACATACTGCACCACGGGGTCTGATATTAAGGATTTGTCTCCAGTAGCAATACTGGGAAAAAAGAATCCGCTTGCGGCAGAAGAAATAAAGAGACTGTCACAGAAGTGGAATGCAAGGACATGGAAAAGTCAGTCTCCACGGCCATCAGAGGGAACATTTGATGGGGCACAGTTTGCTGAGATGATGGTTTTGGTCAGAAACTATAAAGTTAAGGATAAATCTGCAAAACGTGCTCGCAAACACCAACGAGAGTTTGCTGTGTTACGTTTGTTCTCAGAGATTGCAAAAGCATTGAGAGAAAAAATCACAGAGAATGTTGAAAAACAGCTGGAACAAAGAAAGCCAGCTGTTGCAGAAAACACAGCAGAGGGGGAGAAAGGGCGGCCACCCCCTTATTCCACAGAAATGACTGTTAGTGAATTTAAGTTTTTGGGAGACTACATCATGACATCTGGCCAAACGTCACTTTATCCAGACTTGGCAAAAGTTACAGTACAAGAAGAGGAGAAGGATGGGTTATCAGATTTATCTGAAGTTTATTAAAAGTCAATAAAGCTTACAGGAAGAAATCCTAGACGAATAAGTGGAATACATGATCGAGTTGTGAAACTCTTGCAAGAGGCTGAAATGACACAACAGGACAGGTGTGGTGAGACTGAGAAAATGGACAGGAAGAGGAAGGAAAAAAGGCTGAAGCAGCAGGTGAAGAAGAGGGTTCAGAGCCTTCTATTCTACAGGTGGATCACACTGAGCTGCCTGATCCTGGCATGGTGTCCACTCCCATACCAGCCAAAAAAGCAGACAGGAAAAATGAAAAGGAGGGGGTAATATCAAGGCCTCCTCGGTCCATCATGAAGCCTCACAGCACCACCCCTCCTCTTGCCACTAATTGGAAAATGATGCAGCGTGAGAAGGTGGACCACTCCGCTCCAACGAGACCAGGAGGAGTAGAGAGGGGGGTGGAAGATGGGACAGGATTGGCTGTTGGAAGTGACATTCTGGAGGAAAGAGGAAAAATGGATGGAGTAATTACACTTAACTCCCAGGGGGCACCGGTGGCAACAACTGTGGTGAAGGAAACATTGGAGTATCCACCTCTGGCTAAAGGAGCGCAGCTCCAATATGTCCCCTGGCCAACAATGGCCTTGGAGGGACTGGTGCAGCGAGGGCTCCAAGTTTGTAGGGAGAGTGAGTATTAGTCTTAGTGAGTATAGATGGAAGCTAGATTTGATAAACTGCACTAAGGCAACGTTGAGACCAGCACCTCGTGTTAAAGGTAATTTTTTGCATGTTCAGGTTCCAGGCTGTCCCTTCTTCAGACAAACTATAGCATTAGTGGATCAGTATTGGTGGTGTGGTGGTGAAAACCTGCACTCAGTTCTTCCATTAGATTAGTCAGGAAGGTGCGCTAGGGTGCAGGTGATACAAGAGTTGACTGTGTTTCCTGCAGGGCAAGAATGTTAGTGCTAGGAGTAAGAGAGAATATTCACCAGATCCAAGGATGTATATTGATTCAATTGGCCAACCAAGAGGGATTCCAAATGACATGAGATTGCATCAGGATTTGAGTCTATAGCCCCTTTTACACTGCCAGATTTTCTACGAATGTTGGGCCGTTTTTCCGGCCAGCTGCGAGCGTTTAGACACACAGCCGGATTGGCGAGTTGATCCAAGGTGCCCAATTTTCCACCTCGTACGGTAGTCATACTGGCGGAATGGTTTTGGTCTAAACAGAGCGAGGCGGCTTTCCGCCTCAGGAGGGTCTGTTGATGACTTGTGGGAGGGGCTGTTGATGACGCCGCACGTTCAACCCACTGGCGTGGACTTCAAACCCGGAAACAGCTGATAACAGGAATGAGTATCTAGCAGCACTAAGGAGACGCAAACCAGAAGATGAGCAACTGGGGAGATACGAGGAGGCCATTAACTGTCAGATGACAGGAACCGTGAAGGACGGGCCGATGTACGAGAGAATTGCCAAAGGACTGACCAGCTGTGGCTTTCCTCGGTACGTCACTGTTTACGTCACATGCTGAGCTACACGTTTTGTTACTTGCTCAAGCCCCCCATTGCCCCAAAAAAGGCACATTCTGTATAAACAAAAGTAGGCAGGCGGCATTTTGTTTTTATACTGCAAATTCGGAAAGAAGACAGATTGGGCTTTCCTGCAAATTTGCACAATTCCTATGTAAAAAGGGCTTATTTTGCACTGGATAACTGCTAATAAGAACACTGAGTGGATTAACTATATATTTCAATCAACAGCTATTCTTCAATTACACCGATGAGGCTCTTGTTGCATAAGGAGAACAGGTTAGTCCAAATAGTGCTATAGCATGGCAAAATCGTCAGACGTTTGATTGGATTCTCGCAGAGAAAGGAGGTGTGTGTGCTCTAATAGGAGACTATTGTTGTACTTATATACCAGGACATACAGCTCCAGATGGAGCGTTCACGAGGGCCACGAACAAGCTTAAGAACTTGAAGGTTCAGGCAAAAGAGAATGCTGGTAAGGATGCAAATGTGGGCTGAATAACTTGGTTGGAGAATGCTGTAGGAGACTGGAAACAGGGCCTGGTTAGATTAGCAGTAACTGTTTGATCTGCATTGTCTTAATGGGATTCATCCTCTGCTGTTGTATTCCAGTGATGAGATCAGTGATGATTAAAAGTCAGAAGCAGGTGATGCAGATGGTAGTGATGAAAAATTCCATGGTGAGATGGGAGACAGAGGAGAATAAGGTTAGGGATGACTTAGGAGGAGCACCTTATCTGTATCCTGTCCCCAAGTGGATCCGAATCAGGATGGAGGAAACTGACAAAGAAGATGATGAACTACAGCAAGCCATCCTTGAGTGAGCTGGCAAATACCAGGCCAGAGAGGAGACTTTGACACTGCATTTGCACTTTCACAGTTACAAAATATAGGTTACCATATGTTCATACACTATGCAGTATACATACATGCAGTACCTATATGTTTCAACCACACGTGTGTTCACGTCAGTATTAGTTTCGGTATACAGCTCAGTTATATGACATATATTACATCTCATTTCATAAGGTAATAACATGCGCAAGTGCAAGTGCCAAAGGAAATCTGCAGCAGCTTACAGTCCCAATCACTGTTTTTGATAATATTCATATATGTTTAAGGTTTTGTGATTAAGTTGTTGTAAAAATGATTCATAACTCAACTTTTCAATTTTTCCCTTTAAAATTTGAGATTTTTTTTTATGATTCAGGTCAACGTTCCTTTAAGGTTTGAATTGGAATTTAATTTGGCTTAATTGGGTTTAATAATGTTGTTTGTTTGTTCTTTATGATGTCTCTAATGTCTGCGTTATGTTTTACAACCAGGTTCACGGCAAGCCGAGTATGGTGATCGGTCACCATACTCCATACTATGGTGACTGATCACCAACTGTATTGACTGGTTTGTCATTATTGTTTGCCACCACACCTTGAACAGGCTGAGTAAAAGGGGCTTTTGAGACAGCACATTAAGAGCCTGTGAGAGTTCAGGGTAGTGTCTTACCTGAACCATTTCTTCATATGTGATGTACATTATTCTGTCTCCCAGGTCTGTGTCTCTCCAGCCCTTCACATGGTCTGTCCATTTTCCAAATAGCACTGAAGACAACATGGACAACAGACCACAGTATGAATGCAAACAACCACAGCTCTGCATGACATACAGGGGTGCCTTTGTCTTTCAACTGCTATCAAAATCCAAAATCTCTAAAAAACAAAAAAAAAAAAAAATCTGGTAATACACCAAAATGCTGAACCACCCTGTGGCTGAAATACATACGTTTTTCAGAGTAAAGTCTTTATGTTGTATGAGACCTCTGACCTTTGCCCTCTAGGAATTTCTCTAAGAATTCATCAAAGGTTCCTGGATCCTCAAGGAATTCGGCCATCTGATGGAAGTAGAATGAAGACACCATGATGTCCTTAGGGTTCCTCATGACATAGATTACCTGTGGCAAAGACACGTGAGACTTATTCAACACACAAGTGAAATGTGTACTAGTAATTATAGAATGAGACCATGATGAAGACGATGTTAGTTACAGATCAGGGGCCTGATGCATCAATAATTAATTATTAAACTTTGTGTAGATCCATGACTAAAACTGTGTGAATGCACAAAGGAAGAAAATTGCATCTGCATTCTTGTCATCAGATTTATGGAGCCTTGCGTATGTCTAATTCTGTTTTAGAAATCTCAATAACTGTGATGCATTAAACATCCATTTGCATACCAATACTTGTGCCCACAACCATTCATTAGACCTGTCAATGAGAAATACAGTAAACAAAGTGCAATTTTCTGTGTAGCATCGGCGAGGTTGTCCCAGCAGCTGTTATTATGCACAGGTGTGACTACTTGTAGCATCCATGACACTGATTCATCACATTTCCAAAAACCATTGTTGCAGTAAAATCTTAAATCATCATTATGATCAAACATCAGAAGGATGATCAATGATTCATTCATATTGCTCATGTACCAGGAGATACCTGTGTTTTCTCATGTACGATATTTTGATATCTCAAGGCTGCTGATGTCATACCGTTACCTTAGCTTTGGAGGTGTGGAAGGAGGGAGGCATGAGGTGGTAAGGAAAATGTGTGACCATTGCCCGTGGAGATGGCAACTGGTCCACCACCACTGCCAGTCTTTTCTCCTCCAGCCAGGGGACCCTGTCCCAGTTTGGAATGGTCTGAATCGGCGTCAGATCGCCCCCATTGAGCAACAGTGGGAGGATCTCCTGCATCCAGATTGTACCTGCAGAAAAGAATAGAGGAGCAGAGAATACATAACAAGACTGCTACAACTTCTACTTTAAGGAAAATGCACCAACAGCATGATGAAGCAACATTATATGGTCTGAATCAGGGGTTTTCAAAGTCCGACACTGTGCCCCCCCCCCCCAGACAAAATTAAAAAAACTCCGCCTCCCACTTGAGCCCCATTTTTAGGCTATATCTGTATATATTTTGTCAAACTGGTACCAATAAAAGTACTCAAAATTAGCAGTTAGCAGTTCCTGTTTGCACCCTCACCATGGATATACACACAACTAATACTGGATTACTTCAATACTGAAGAAAACTGTGCAGATTTATGGATTTTTATTTGCAATTGACATTGAAAATAATCATCCTCGGAAAGGCTCTGTTCCCATGACCCTGACTAGGAATAAGGAGGTATGGAAAGTAAATCAATGAATGAGCAATAGGGCACATTCCATTTCAAAACACATCACGCTCACACACACTATGTGCTAGTGTTACCCTAATGAGGTTATAGCCCTTGGAAACAGTTCTCAGTCTGCAACTTGTTTTTCTGTGAGAACAGACTGTAATGTGTGGAGTGTACTACTCTGTGCAAACGCACAATCTGAACCATGGATGAAATGCCTCAAAATCAACACAATGACAGAAAAAAATCATTTGTTTAAAGATATCCTCAAGCCATTTGGAGATAATGTCAGCGTGGCTCAACAATTACTTTTAACATGTGAGCAAGACTACTCATGGTTTAAGAGAATCACATGTTAGAGTTTAATTTACTTTGGTAGTGAAATGACTACTTTCATTCACTCTCACTAATGTTCACACATGCTGGAGAGTAACTGAATGAAGAGTTTGGTTGATGCTGTATAACCATGTTGTGCTGACGCAGCAGACATGCTGTGGATCAGTCTAATCCTGTTGGAGTCTCTGTGCAGCATCTTTGCTATGTTTCAGTGTGCTAAAGTATTAACTAGAATTGACTGACTAGTTCACACACTGTCTGCATTACCTAAGGGGTGTACCACAAAGTGAAATTAGTGGCTTTGCGAGGTATGTTGAGACTAAAGCCAGAGTCTACATCCCTATAAAGGTGGCTCTCTTTTAACTGGCTAGATCTCTATGGTAACTTATGCAGCAGACCTAACCTGGTTGGGACCTATTTGAAAAGCACCTTTCAATGCTCCTTTGAGTAGCGCCACATTACAACCAATATTCAATATATCAGCAATATAGATAGTCCTCTGAGGGAATATGTAAATGCACTTCACTTTTTTATTCTTAATGCTAACCTGTTGATAACCACCTTTGTGATACTCCGTTATCTCTGGCTGACGCTTTAGGGTTTGTCGAGCCAGCTCAACCAAAGAGAGCCTGGCTCTGTTGAACTTGCTTTGTGGTACAGCCCTCCGCTCTCTAGAGCATGTGTGTACTCACTATCAACCATAACATTTAACAATAACATTATGGCGTGGCATAGTGCCCCCATATTTCCAAAAAAAGGAAACATAAGCGCCCTCTTTGACGTGCCCTGTGGTAGATAAAACATGATGCAGTGCCCTCTACAAAGGGCTGAACGATAAACCACATTCAGACCGACACTGCGATGTACCTAGAACACAATCTTAAAATCTCCAAAGCTGTGAATGGGATAGCGATAGTACTGCTCCCTGTAAAGCAACATTTGTTCAGGATTGGTTCAAGAAACTTCTTTGAAGTGAACTGATGACGACGATCACCATCAAGTGGCCCGACATCTGTCCCGCTCAAGTGGCTCTCCTCACACAGAGAGGGAGGTTTGTCTACACAGGGATGCTTCACTGTGTTTACTGCGAGCAGCCTGAAGGTTGAAAGAGCGCCACAAGTCCATTGACTCCTCCATGTGGTTGAAAATGGTACTGCAGCTCATCTCCCCACTGCCCCCTTGGGCAGTGTTCACATTAGGATTCCCTGACAGGCTTGGCCAAATTAAAACACAACAAAGCCATCAAATAATGTGATGGCTCGTGTTTGTAGCAGACAAAACAACTCAACAGTGCCCCAGTGGCAGCTGTGGCCAGAAAAAAGCGGGGATCTTTCACTGCCCACCTCACCAGTCGGCATATAACTGACAAAACGTCCTCCTTAATGGATATAACAATTCTCAATACTCTTATCTTACAATTTATTATTAGAAATCATCCATAATTCCAAGCGGCAGCCTCAAATTGAGCAAATTCAAGCCAATATCTTGAAAATGAAAGATATTTCATTTCTGAAAAGAGTGTGTAGCAAGTCAGTCAGAGAGGCAGAGTGTGTGACACGTGGAAATCGTCAGAGGACACAGGTGAACACCCTCAGTGAGATGTGGAGGACACTGGAGCCCTTTAAATAGGGCTCGACCAGCTTGTTATATTCTGTAGGTAGTTAATTAGGAAACCCACCTGTTACCATGGAGCCACATGCGCACTGCCATCATATGCCTTGATGTGCCATAGGGGATCACTGCATATGTCAGGCCATGTGCAAACATAAAAGCTGTACCTGGCACATGCCAGAGGGCACCACGGTACACACAGCTGGCCAAACTACCTCCATTTTTAAACATTTCATGCAAACACACTTATGCTATATACAATGGGCTCACAATTCATACAACCCCAAGGCTTCCTGGGGTGGAGGATTTTCACACTGTGCTGTCACCACTTTTACTTCACAAGTCAAAGTGCACATAATACTTCATACCCTCTTGTCTGTCTCATCACTCCACACTGTGGTGGCCATTGGATCTTCCCTAATAACATCTTGTTGGTTTTGGGGCTTTTTTTCTCTTGCAGCCTGCCTTGACATCATAACAGCCTCAGTCAATACCAGCATTAGTTGGATTAAATGGGAAGTGGTTCACTACTCGTTTTTTCCCATGCACCGAACCGTATCTCCTCCGTAGCCGAGCGGTTAAGACTACCGCACATAGCATCATTCTATACTGCGCATGCGCAGCTGCTTAGCACTCCAAGATTGTCGGTTCGACTCCCGCTCACCCACAACTTCAAACTCACACCCGAAGCCACAGGCTGCCTTCACCTCAAAACCTCTCTCCGCTCTCCCTCCTCAACTCAAACCAACCTCACACAAACCAATGCTTGCTCCGGCTCAGCTGGACCCTCTGTCACATATAATGTAGCCCACAGCTCAACTGGAGGAGGGATGGGAATCCAATAACAATAAATATTAATAAATACATGTCACTGCAAAACACTGACTTGAGGTGGGCCACTCCATGCTTTAATGCTGAATTTTGTGGCGCTCAAGAAAAAAGTGCCAGCATTTGACAGAGACCTTGAATCAAGAATGATAAAAGAGTCAAGGCTCCTCATCAGATTTTTCTTACACTTCATTTGGACTCCAAGCCCTCTGCCTACTTGTGCCATTGCTTGCTGTTGACGGCTCGTCGGAAGCTGTTGAAAATCCGGAGGGTCCTAAGAAAACTCAGCCCCTCCTCCAGCAATTACAAGAGTGAAATCCTGATGTTGTCTGAGTGCACCAGTAATGATAATATGCTGGATAATACATCAAAATCTCATGATGTATTTTTGAATGTGTAGCCGGAGTGCAGCTCGCTCCCTGCACAGCGGGGCGCTGTATACTGGGTTTACTACTGCGCTGATTCCTGGGCGCTCCTATAAAGTCTGCTGGATACATGGCGCGCGCTCCCTCCTGTCTCCGGTTCCGCTCGTCCCCCGTGGTGGCTGTGGCCTGGCGTAGTGGAGCGCTGCTGTTTTGGCTCTTTTGTGTGGATCTATTCGGACCATTTTGGCTCCACTTGACGCTTTGCTCCCGTACAGTGTCCGGATGGGGCCTTTACAGGGCCGTTGACGTGGCCCCGGACTCTGCAAAAATTGTAGTAATTAAGATCTACACAGAGCTGGCATCTGGGCTCTAGCTGCTGCCCACGAATAACATTTGTTTTATTAGTTAATGTGTGTGTGTGTGTGTGTGTGTGTGTGTGTGTGTGTGTGTGTGTGTGTGTGTGTGCCCAGCATGTCACTGAGCATACAAGGGAATGTGGGCTATGGGATAGCGATAGTACTGCTCCCTGTAAAGCAACATTTGTTCAGGATTGGTTCAAGAAACTTCTTTGAGGTGAACTGATGACGACGATCACCATCAAGTGGCCCGACATCTGTCCCGCTCAAGTGGATCTCCTCACACAGAGAGGGAGGTTTGTCTACACAGGGATGCTTCACTGTGTTTACTGCGAGCAGCCTGAAGGTTGAAAGAGCGCCACAAGTCCATTGACTCCTCCATGTGGTTGAAAATGGTACTGCAGCTCATTTCCCCACTGCCCCCTTGGGCAGTGTTGACATTAGGATTCCCTGACAGGCTTGGCCAAATTAAAACACAACAAAGCCATCAAATAATGTGATGGCTCGTGTTTGTAGCAGACAAAACAACTCAACAGTGCCCCAGTGGCAGCTGTGGCCAGAAAAAAGCGGAGATCTTTCACTGCCCACCTCACCAGTCGGCATATAACTGACAAAACGTCCTCCTTAATGGATATAACAATTCTCAATACTCTTATCTTACAATTTATTATTAGAAATCATCCATAATTCCAAGCGGCAGCCTCAAATTGAGCAAATTCAAGCCAATATCTTGAAAATGAAAGATATTTCATTTCTGAAAAGAGTGTGTAGCAAGTCAGTCAGAGAGGCAGAGTGTGTGACACGTGGAAATCGTCAGAGGACACAGGTGAACACCCTCAGTGAGATGTGGAGGACACTGGAGCCCTTTAAATAGGGCTCGACCAGCTTGTTATATTCTGTAGGTAGTTAATTAGGAAACCCACCTGTTACCATGGAGCCACATGCGCACTGCCATCATATGCCTTGATGTGCCATAGGGGATCACTGCATATGTCAGGCCATGTGCAAACATAAAAGCTGTACCTGGCACATGCCAGAGGGCACCACGGTACACACAGCTGGCAAAACTACCTCCATTTTTAAACATTTCATGCAAACACACTTATGCTATATACAATGGGCTCACAATTCATACAACCCCAAGGCTTCCTGGGGTGGAGGATTTTCACACTGTGCTGTCACCACTTTTACTTCACAAGTCAAAGTGCACATAATACTTCATGCCCTCTTGTCTGTCTCATCACTCCACACTGTGGTGGCCATTGGATCTTCCCTAATAACATCTTGTTGGTTTTGGGGCTTTTTTTCTCTTGCAGCCTGCCTTGACATCATAACAGCCTCAGTCAATACCAGCATTAGTTGGATTAAATGGGAGCTGGTTCACTACTCGTTTTTTCCCATGCATCGAACCGTATCTCCTCCGTGGCCGAGCGGTTAAGACTACCGCACATAGCATCATTCTATACTGCGCATGCGCAGCTGCTTAGCACTCCGAGATTGTCGGTTCGACTCCCGCTCACCCACAACCTCAAACTCACACCCGGAAGCCACAGGCTGCCTTCACCTCAAAACCTCTCTCCGCTCTACCTCCTCAACTCAAACCAACCTCACACAAACCAATGCTTGCTCCGCCTCAGCTGGACCCTCTGTCACATATAATGTAGCCCACAGCTCAACTGGAGGAGGGATGGGAATCCAATAACAATAAATATTAATAAATACATGTCACTGCAAAACACTGACTTGAGGTGGGCCACTCCATGCTTTAATGCTGAATTTTGTGGCGCTCAAGAAAAAAGTGCCAGCATTTGACAGAGACCTTGAATCAAGAATGATAAAAGAGTCAAGGCTCCTCATCAGATTTTTCTTAAACTTCATTTGGACTCCAAGCCCTCTGCCTACTTGTGCCATTGCTTGCTGTTGACGGCTCGTCGGAAGCTGTTGAAAATCCGGAGGGTCCTAAGAAAACTCAGCCCCTCCTCCAGCAATTACAAGAGTGAAATCCTGATGTTGTCTGAGTGCACCAGTAATGATAATATGCTGGATAATACATCAAAATCTCATGATGTATTTTTGAATGTGTAGCCGGAGTGCAGCTCGCTCCCTGCACAGCGGGGCGCTGTATACTGGGTTTACTACTGCGCTGATTCCTGGGCGCTCCTATAAAGTCTGTTGGATACATGGCGCGCGCTCCCTCCTGTCTCCGGTTCCGCTCGTCCCCCGTGGTGGCTGTGGCCTGGCGTAGTGGAGCGCTGCTGTTTTGGCTCTTTTGTGTGGATCTATTCGGACCATTTTGGCTCCACTTGACGCTTTGCTCCCGTACAGTGTCCGGATGGGGCCTGTACAGGGCCGTTGACGTGGCCCCGGACTCTGCATAAATTGTAGTAATTAAGATCTACACAGAGCTGGCATCTGGGCTCTAGCTGCTGCCCACGAATAACATTTGTTTTATTAGTTAATGTGTGTGTGTGTGTGTGTGTGTGTGTGTGTGTGTGTGTGTGTGTGTGTGTGTGTGTGTGTGTGCCCAGCATGTCACTGAGCATACAAGGGAATGTGGGCTATGGGATAGCGATAGTACTGCTCCCTGTAAAGCAACATTTGTTCAGGATTGGTTCAAGAAACTTCTTTGAAGTGAACTGATGACGACGATCACCATCAAGTGGCCCGACATCTGTCCCGCTCAAGTGGATCTCCTCACACAGAGAGGGAGGTTTGTCTACACAGGGATGCTTCACTGTGTTTACTGCGAGCAGCCTGAAGGTTGAAAGAGCGCCACAAGTCCATTGACTCCTCCATGTGGTTGAAAATGGTACTGCAGCTCATTTCCCCACTGCCCCCTTGGGCAGTGTTGACATTAGGATTCCCTGACAGGCTTGGCCAAATTAAAACACAACAAAGCCATCAAATAATGTGATGGCTCGTGTTTGTAGCAGACAAAACAACTCAACAGTGCCCCAGTGGCAGCTGTGGCCAGAAAAAAGCGGAGATCTTTCACTGCCCACCTCACCAGTCGGCATATAACTGACAAAACGTCCTTGATTTACTTGTCAGCTGCATAGCTTCTCCAATTTTCTCCATGTACTGTCTCCATCTTCTATGTATTTCTCTTGTTTGTGTCCACAGGAAATTGTAGGTCCCAGTTCACTTGTGCATCAGCCCGTATGCTACTTGAGGGCTGCCCCCCTGAAGACCTGCCTTGGGCCAATATCCAAGTGAACAAACAGACTTTATCTGCAAAGTTGAATACTCAATAAAAACAAATTGCTTTTTAAAAATCGGTATCATGTCCTAGTATTTAAATACATCACTTAATGATCTGCTGTTACCCACCGCCTAATTTACCTAGCAACAGTCGAATAAGGGGAGTACCGGCACTTATTTTTTTCCACTTAAAGCACTGGCTGTGATAAAAAATTAAAAAATGAGCGCTTTGTAGTTATATTTCTGCCAACCAGTCAAGTTGCACTTACAGTTTATATCCACGTCTATGAAAACATGGACACTTCAAAAAATCTTTCCCCTGGCAGCACAGAAGATCTATACAATCAGCACAGTTTGAAGGTGGACACCCAAGATAGTGTCACCAATTCAGTATCTGACCAAAAGTCTATCCTTCTGTTCCTGGGAGACAACGCTGAGTAAAGTGTTTTTGCAGAACATTATGATGTCACAGTGAAGTTGACCTTCGACTCTTCAGATATAAAATGTCATCATTTCATCATTTTATCCTATTAGACAGTTGTGTGAAGTTTTGTCAGAATTACATATGAATTATTGAGTTATGGCCAGAAACATGTTTTGTGAGGTCACAGTGACCTTTGACCTTCGACCACCAAATTCGATTTAGTTCATTCTTGAGTCCAAGTGGTAGAGTTGGGCGGTATTCAAATTCTGATACCGTTAAACCTTCTCCACATTTTCCCGGGGTATACGGTATTACCGTGACTAATTAAAAATCACTTTGTAGAGTTCAAAGGGAGTCGCCAAAATGTGGGCTTGCGCCTATACCGTTCAGAAACAGAATAGCAAACATTACATAGGCCTTAGAATACTGAAAAAATAACAACAAAACATGTACAAAATGAACAACTTTAATTAACAAATATTTTTAAAAAGTGCAAATGCAGCAGTCAACTGAACAGAATGAAAATAACAAATTGTCTGTGGGTTACAGTTCACTTCCAGCACAGTCATTGACACAGATCAATTAAATTAAAACACAGCCCTATAGCATCCAATACTTATCGGCTTATCAAATAATAAAGTAACAATAAAAAATATAGGCAGTAACGAAAATGTGTGCTATACAGCATATCCCGAGACCGCAACGGGTACTGTCCTATCAACGTAAATCAAATAAATATTAAACGCACAGCTCTACAGCATCCAGTACTAGAGCTTATCAAATAAGAAAAACAGAACAATAAATAACAAGGCATAACTGAAAATGGGCATATATAATCCTATCCTGAGAACGCAACTGGAAACACTGTTCATTGGTTTATTTTTAGAGCCTACCTTTAGTTTGAAAAGTTCACCCTCTCCAAGTCCAAACTTTTTTTGTCCGTCAGAACAGGCTACTCCTCATTGAAAATAAAATAAAAACAAACTATAATGATAACTACAGCAGCATCCCATGCTTCAAAACTATTCAAGATTTTTCGCCAGAAAAACCAGCATGTTTACTTTTTCCGGCTTGAGCAGGGCACAATCTTCAACTGTGTCCGCAGTGCTGAACACCCGCTCTGATGGAGAGCTTGTGGCACACGCACAGGTAGTTTCTGGCAACCCTCGACATCAGAGTAAAACGCCTGGCTCCATTACATTTCCACACGCTGTCACCGTCTTCATGCAGATCTTGCACACAGCCTCGTCAACATTTGCCGGCTCTTCCTTGTCATTTGGTCGGAACCCGAAATGCTGCCAAACTGCAGAAGTTGTGTTTTTTTGGGGACCAACTCGCTTGATGTGCTGCTTGCCATCTTTTCTTCTCTTTCTCGCTTCTGAGCTGACACGTGACGACGTCACATCCAAAAACTTTATTTACGGTCATCTCCCAAAACAACAGTCAAGAGAATCATTATAGCCTACCATTAGTTTTAAATTGTAACAGTATTAAATTGAAAACTGAACTACACATACATAGGTGCTGGACAAACACTCATTATTTAAGCATTAAATAAATTATATTTAATATTACTAGTGCAGTGCCCGTAGGAAGTATGTTTTTCTATAGAAAAGTGGAAGCTTCAGTAGATTTTTCATGTATGGCCAAATGAGGCTGTGTTCGATGGTTGGATGTACAAAGAGGTGTACATACTCTTACATAGTGTTAATAGAGAAACTGTACATTGGGTAAGACATGAACGTACATTGAGATATGGAGAGACACGCAACATCATTAGGTTTCCTAGCTTTCCATAGGCCAACAACCTTAAAATGGTGGCTAGCAAGCACGTAACCCTGCACGCCTGAAAGGAAAAACAAACGTTTCCAACCTAGCCATACTTTGGTATGGGAAGTTTAGGCAATGTTTTAGTCAATGTAACCATGTTGTAGCCATGTCAGCAAACACCATGAGCAGATGAGAACAGCGCGGTGAAACTTAAACACTACTTACCCATGAGATTACTGAAACATGTCATGTTAATGCAAATTGCACCACTTCATCTATTCCTATATGGGGGAGGGACGAAAGGGAGTGCCATAACCCCGGGTATACACTGGATCCGTCGCGTGCGTGGTCCGGCCGTGGCACAGACTCCTCCGTCCTGTGTCGGGCGTCAATGTCCACTGGAAAAGTATCTATAGCGGCGCGCACGCGAGCGGCTGGAATTGATCGCGAGATCATGATGTCACACGATAATTTGCGGAAACACTGGAGGTATAAAGACATCAACAAAGAAAAGCAGCGCGCATGCGAGCGGCTGTAATTGACGGATTGCGAGATCATGATGTCACGCGATAATTTGCGGAAATAATAATTTGTGTGCTACCAGACAACGGTCTAGAAGCTAAAGCAGGATTGGTTAACGACGTGTATATATTCACACCAGGCCAGTTGTTCTGCAGTGCTGTGCTGTTCTTTTTTTTTTAGATTTTTTAAAGTTAAGTCACAATGGTTATAGGGCGGGAGGGTTGCTGGTTCGATCCCGGTGCGGGAGCCCATATGTGCAGAGTTTGCATGTTCTCCCCCTGTCAGTGTGGGTTTTCTCCGGGTACTCCAGCTTCCTCCCACAGTTCAAAGACATGCAGATTGGGGATAGGTTAATTGGTGACTCTAAATTGTGAATGTGAGTGTGAATGGTTGTCTGTCTCTACATGTCAGCCCTGTGATAGTCTGGCGACTTGTCCAGGGTGTACCCCGCCTCTTGCCCAATGTCAGCTGGGATAGGCTCCAGCCCCCCCGCAACTCTAAAGAGGATAAGCGGTTAGACAATCGATGGATGGATGATGACTATTTTGAATGTTTACAAAGCTCTAAGTCACAAGTTATAATGTTGTACTGTGACTGAAGGTATTTACCATACAGTGCGGCAGGAATGAGTCCTAAAACACAGAAATAAGTTAGCTCGTCTCAAAGTCAATGGTTTCTTGAATGGGTTTATGATTAGATGTTTGAAATAAGGTTTGTGATTAGCACAAGTTTAAGAGACTTTCATGTTTTGTTTTATGAAATAAAAAATACGTCAGTAAACACCCCACTGGTGAATTTTTAACCTTTTATTTGTCCTTAAAAAGGCAGTTCCTAACAAGTGGTTAAATAAGACTATAAAACATTATCAAGGCATGTGACCATGGTGCAGTTCTTTAATACCCTAATGTTAGCTTCAAAAATCATTAAAGTTGTTCACTTGTTAAGATTATCTTGGTGAACAAACCTTTAAGTATCATAAACTTTAGCTACCACAGAGCTTACTTTCTGCAAAAAAACAAAATCCGATGCCAGCCTCCAATAAAAAAAAAATGCCATGGGGGGAACATGGCGGAGTGAGTAGCAGCATAGTTACCCTGCTCTCCCAAGTTGGTTAAAATAAGTCCACAAACAAGTGCAACTCGACAGACGAAAGCAAGGCATGAGTGGAGGAAGCAAAAGAAGAAGCCAGAGAATTAACAAAAAATTTAACAAAGCTCAAGAGCAACTCGAAACAGAACAAATCTCCGAACACGAAGCTAGCATTAGCGAACACGAGGAGGAAGGTGCAGCAGACAAAGTCGACGGTCAAAGCCAGGCAGAGGCGCTCTGGGCCAGGCTCAACGTGATCAGAAATGACAAGAGAGCTTACACAAGAGTTATGGCAGGAGCTAACCACACTCAAAGACGAACTGAAAAGAGAGGTGAAGGAAGAAATCAGTAATTTGCGACAAGAAATCAACCGTAAGCTCACAGAGAACAAGAAAAAAAGAGGAAAAGCGGTTAGAAAATGGATGAATGGATGGATATTTTCCCAAATTGGGTGATGTAATATGATCAGCAGTTGACCATTAATGTGTGAAGTGATCTTGGGGACACTACAATACATAGTATTGACATTATTGAATAATTTACTCCAAAACAATTCACAAAAATTATGATAAATCATATTTTCCCAAATTAAGTGTTGTAGTATGATCAGCAGGACACCACTGATGTGTGAAATGATTCTGGGGACACTACACTGCATAGTACTGACATTATCGAATAATTTACTCCAAAAAATTATGAAAAAGCATATTTCCCCAGACTGTTGTGATTTTACCCACTAGAGCCCACTGGTGGTTGAAATGAAGGTAGTAGTACTACACTCTGTAGTAGTGAAGTTATTGAATCATTTTCCTAGTAAAAAATTTGCAAAACTATGAAAAAGCTTATTTCCCCAAACTGAGTGTTGTAGTATGATCAGCAGGGGACCATTCATGTAGTGAATTATTGAACACTTGGCAAAATGATAAAAAAAAAAAAAAAAAAACATTTTCCTAAATTGAGTGATGTAATATGACCAGCAGTTGACCATTAACATGTGAAGTGATTTTGGGGACGCTGCACTGCATAGAATTGCCATTATTTAATAATTTTGTTACATCTCTCTTCGGTGTTGCACTTTGGAGACGGTCCCTACGCACTCGGTCCACAGTCCGTTGTGCATGGAGATGAATGTGTCCGGCAGAGCTCAAAGATTGCTTGTTCTGATGCATTTTACATTGTAGCTTGTTTTCTGCCTTATCAAGGTAAGAGCGTAGTGTCATATGTGCTTCAACAACATCTCGTTTATGAGTTATTGAAGTCCGAAACTGTTAATATGTGTCCAACTTTACCAAAGTTAAGTGCAGTGACCTCTGGTTGTACCTCACAGGTTTCTCTTTGAGCAGAAAACTTTCTGCGGACTCCTCCCTCCTCTTTTAAAACTACGACTGGACTCACAGCTTGTTAGGCAAAATACATATAAATTAACATAACACTGACCTGACTTAGGATATAAGACGCCGATGACGTCATCGTCTTTAAACGTGAGCTCCTCCGCAAACTTCAAGCTCTCCACAGAGTGAGTCTCTTTAGGAGCCATAAGTCCATGGTACAGAAAATACTTCCCCTCTGAAGACATGTTGCTTCACGTTGGATGAGGTGCGAGTAACAGCCCTACTTAAATCACGAAAGGAGGAGGCTCCATTCCTGCTGCATTCTCGTGTATGGGAAAAATTGCGACTTTGACAGACACGCATTTTCGACCAAGTAAAATACTAAAACTTCTTGACTCTAAATCTTTACCACAAATAATTTAAGTATGTACTGCATCTCAGTGAAGCGTTCATTTTGTTATTATACATGATCGAAACCAACCGACTGCACAAAACAAAAGGTCAAACAACACAATTTCATTACCCAACTTTCCAAGAGCGCGCTGAAGGTAGCACTTGGATCCACCTGCATCTTTGCTTGGCCCCAACATGTCTCTTGGGTTGAAAAAATGCAGTTGTTGGGGATTTCTGCAAACTTTCAAACCTAGTTACTCAGCTCGGACAGACAGCGGATCAGATCTGCTATCATACTATTTAAAGTCGTGGATGACACTCACACTGATCAGTCTTTAATCTTTATAAGCTTTATTTGCTGCAAAAACAATTTGTAAGATTAGTAACTTTTTCAAACTCTATCAAGCCTTTGTTTCACCATTAAGGAAACTGAACATTCTTTCAGTACATGGCATAAATATTGTGTGTGATTATTTAAAAACATATGTATTTATTTACCATCATCGTTCAGCAGTTATGTAACACTAGACAGGTTGATCAGCTTCATCTTCCTTCTTCAGCACAAAAACAAAGCCAGCACTCCCTTAGATATTGTGGTGTACAGATATTAAACAACAAAATAGATCTTATCGAGAGCTTGTGTTTTGTGCAGCTTTTTAAAAAAAATCTTTTTATTAGATCATTGTGCTTTTTGTTATGTTTTGTTGTATTTTTCTGAATAACGTTAATTTAGTTCTTTTTTTATTTATTTTTTTAACATTTTTTGTTATTGTTTGTGTTTTTCCTTAAATTGAGGGGGTTCGTTTGTAATGTAATAATCTGGATTTTACCCTGCTGAAGAAGGCTGTTGACACTTCCACACCATGTGTGGAGTGTGAGTACACTACAGTTGGAGGGTCCCTGCCCGCCTGCCTGTAGGCTTGAGAGATGCACTCACAAAGCCGTCCTGCAAGCGGTTTCTTGGATAGGGCCTTATCAGCCACACCATCACCAAATCACTCAAACAGCTGTTCAGTGTGTCTGATGTGTACAACATATGCCAGCGCACAAACTGTGCAGAGTCAGATGCAATTCTGCCTCCCTGTCCACCTTATGGGATGGAAGACAAAGGCATCAAACTGAATAAGATAAGAAGCTTTATTGTCATTGTAACAGGTACAATGAAATTTCATTTGGCACATCTCCCGTAGTATCGAGGACCAAAACTGCCATAATAATAAATAAATTAATTAATGAACATGATAATAAAAAAATAAAAAAAATAATTAATTAATTAATTAACATGATAATAAACAAATAAATAAATAAATGCCTCAATAAATACATAAATGAAATAATATGTAGAGAAATGTAGAAATAAAAGTCTCAATTATCAAATAAATGTGATAAATAAGTAAATAAATAAACAAAAACGATAATAAATAAATAAATGCCTCAATAAATAAAATTTAAAAATTATCTATTTGACAAAAGATTTATTTTTGCATTAATTTATTTTCATATTATTTTTTTTCCCAAATTAATTCATTTATTTTTACATTTATTTATTTATTTCCCCATTAATTCATTTCCCTATTTATTCATTTCCGGATTTATTTATTGCTGCTTTTATTCATTCCTGCATTTCCTCGCCTGTATGCAAATGAGGGGGCGCGGCTTGACTATTCAGGCATTAGCAATCAAACCCACACAGTACTGTGGTCAGTGGTGTAGTCGAGGCTATACACCGGTATATACCCACTTATTTTTCAGTCAGCATTGCGTATACCCACTTCTAAACCCCAACTGATGCGCACCATTCAGTAATATCTATGTTACCCTTGTAACGTTAGCCTGAAGCTAGCTAGATGCCGTGAGAGTAGCCGTAGCAGCCGAACCGCAGCTTCTCCCCCGCAGCCAAAGCAGAGCTGCAGTCACTCTGCATCCAGGAGAACCGCTCCGTACACCAACCATGACCGGACAGAGCCGCCAGCCGTGACCGGACAGCCGGCTCGGGCGTTCATGGCCGCTGAAAGGACCGAGCTGGATTCCACTTGATGCCGGACGGCTGCAGCTCCGCTAATGTTCGATGAAACTGATTATCTCAATGTCTATGAAGCTTGTTTGTTATTGTAAAGGTCTTAATTATAACGTTAGACAAGTTACTTAGCCTTAACTAACCTACATGATCTAGTTTAATTTTATAGTAGCTAGGCTGGTAGTTGATTTTTAAGTAAGTTAAAACACAACAATGGGACAAATAGTTTGAGATTCAGCCTAAAACAATATTGAGGTCTAGGTTTATCTGATTGGTTTTGATGTTTGGAAGAGAATGATTTGTGTTTTATTTAAGGTTAAATATGAACAAGACTGCATTGTCAACTTCAGATTTAAAGTATTTTATTTAAATAAATGTTAAAAAAATAACCGAAACACCATGTTTGCCTCATGATAAATTTTACATTTTACATTCATCCATTCTGCTTGTGTGACCAGTAGTAACTACAAACTGTTCCTAATTAAGTCATGATAATTTTATAATAGTGAGCAAGTAGAAATGACAGATTTTTGGGTAAATAGAGTAGTCTTACATGTCACTGGATCTAAAACCGTCCTTTTTTCTGTACTACTTAAAAAAAAAAGTGAAAATTTAGAGTATACTCACTTCTCAAGGGACCACTACACCACTGCTTACAGGCTGAAGGCTGCCGGAAGGCATTCACCAGTAGTGGGCAGCAAGACAAGTGCAATCAATCTGTGAACTCTCATATAGATTAACCAATGGTTATGTGAACACCATCAAGCCGCGCCCCCTCATTTGCATACAGGCGAGGAAATACAGGAATGAATAAAAGCAGCAACAAATAAATCCGGAAATGAATAAATAGGGAAATGAATTAATAGGGAAATAAATAAATAAATGTAAAAATAAATGAATGAATTTGGAAAAAAATAATATGAAAATAAATTAATGCAAAAATAAATCTTTTGTCAAATAGATAAGTTTTTAATTTTATTTATTGAGGCATTTTTTTATTTATTTATTATCGTGTTCCTTTATTTATTTACTTATTTATTTATCACATTTATTTGATAATTGAGACTTTTATTTCTACATTTCTCTGCATATTATTTCATTTATGTATTTACTGAGGCATTTATTTATTTATTTGTTTATTTTCATGTTAATTAATTAATTAATTAAATTTTTTTATTATCATGTTAATTAATTAATTAATTAATTAATTATTATGGCAGTTTTGGTCCTCCATACACGTAGCAGCTACAATGTCCTTGTCATAAATATAATGCCATAAATACTATAATAAGGTGCAGTTAGAGTGCAAGGCAGTCAGTAGTCCATTTGTTACTCTTAACCTGAACAAACTTCTTAAAGGAATACTTCACCCACTAAATGACCATCTCTATAACCATTAGTCATGCTTTGTTGCATTTAATTCATGAAGAAACTATGTTTTTGTCAAATGCCTCCAAGGGAAACGGCAACCATACTAATTTATTATTGGTTGGGGGTCCTGTGTAACAACAGCAAAACTATATCAAAACATCCACTTACAAAATCTTACACAAGTCATGCCATATAATCCAAGTCTCATTCATCCAATCGTATGAGCAGTACTTCCCAAACATGCATTTTTTGCTATAGAGCTATAGAGTGACAGACCTCTGAATTGACTATAGGTTGTAGCAGAGAAAACTTTTGTCACAATTCAGTGGATGTGGAGCCGTTGATGTTGAGGGTGAAGTTATGGATGGATTTGGTGAGTGCTGTTAGTCTAATGATGATAATTTCAGATTTGTTGCCGTTCAATTGGAGGAAGTTGGTTTGAAGCCAGGATTTTATTTTCATTTATGCAGTTTGTCAGGGTTGAGTGGGTGGCAGTGGTGATCATCTTGGTGGAGATGAGGAGCTGGATATCATCAGCGAAGCAGTGGAACTGGAGACCATGACAGCGGATTCTGGAACCAAGGGGGAACAGGTACAGGATGAAGAGGAGGGGACCGAGAACTGAACCTTGGGGGACACCTTGGGGGAGGGGAGCAGTGAGGGATGTGCTGTTGTTGATTGAACTGAAGTCTGTCAGAGAGGTATGATTTGAATCAGGTGAGAGCAGTGCCAGTGATGTTAAAGACAGTTTCAAGTCAGGTGAGAAGGATGGGTGATTGATGGTGTCGAAGGCAGCGCTGAAGTCGAGGAGGATGAGGATGTTGAGGTTTCAGGGATCAGAGGAGAGATGGAGGTCATCTCCCGAACTTCAGATTGGAATGTTTCATAAATGTTGTTGTCTGAGAGGTGGTGTTTTAGTTGGGAGGCTACAGCACGTCCCAGTAGTTTGAACAGAAAGGGCAGGTTTGAGATTGGCCTGAAGTTATTTGGGATGTCTGGGTTGAGTCCAGGTTTTTTTGGAATGGGATCGAGGCAGGGGGAGAGAGTGAGATTGTAGTAGTCTGTGAGGTCTGAGGGGCTGTGGAGGTCTGTGAAGGGAGAAGTGGATATTTTGTCAGAGAGGGAGGATGAGAAGGAGGTAGGGGAGACAAAGTGTAGTTTACGGAAGGTAATTGTGTGTTTTTGCTTTGGCAGTGGGGTGGGGATGTCAACGGACATCGTGATAGCTAAGTGGTCAGAGATGGTGAGGTTGGAACCAGAGAGATGATGCAAGGTGAGTCCAGTGGAGCAAACAAGGTCCAGAGTGTGACCACAGTTATGGGTGGGAAAATTGACATGTTGGAGGAAATTAAAGCAGTTGAGTGTATCAATAAAGTTGGTGGTTGCAGAGGAGTTTGTGGAGTCAACGTGGATATTGAAATCGCTACGAAGGAGGACTGAAGGGGAGAAAGAACAGAGCTGGGTCAGAAAGTCAGAAAAGTCAGAGAGGAATGATTGGTGAGTTTTTGGGGGGCGGTAGACAACTGCCATGACAAACTGAGAGTGGCTGGAGAGTTTGAATACCAGATGTTCAAATGGTGAGATGGAGATGAGAGTGGTTTTGATTTCCTGTCTGTGTACTACAGCTATCCCACTACCTTGGCCCTAGGTGTGTGGTTTACTGATGTATGAATATCCACTGGGTGTAGTGAGGTTGAGTGATAGATAATCCAGTGGTTGTTGCCAGGTTTCAGTGAGACAGAGGAAGTCCAGTTGATTATCTAGAATGAATTCATGTAGGATGTGGCTTTTGATGTTTAGGGACAGAGTGTGCGTCATATTGCTTTGCATGGTAGTAATGAAATGGGGTGATTTAGCCAGGGCTCGTAGGCAAGGAGGCGCTCAGCTGACCAGAGAGTGGGGATGGAGTGACTTGACTGAGAGTAGACAAACTTTTGGATACCACAGATACTGGATGTATCTGGGTTGTCGAAGAAGTCCGTGTTTTTTGGTGGCAGAGATGCATGGCGGAGTGGAGTAACAGATGAGTTGGAAAAGTTGCAAGTCGAAGTACTTCAATGCCATGCCAGTCGGGAGTGATGGAGCGTAGAGCCTGGAGAAGTTAGCCGGCAGGCTAGCTGACCAAAGCGTCGAGCACAACAGAGGAATCCAGGGCATGGCATGTGAGGACAACTGAGGATGAAGATGAACAGCCAGGTAGCATTAGCGGTTGGAAACTTTCCTGGCACTGGATGACTGTGACAGCGGCTAGCGGGGAGCTAGCTGGACAGCTATCCGCAGCTAGCAGAAATGTAGCCAGCTTTCAATGGCAACCCACTGGAGAGCTGTCCAAGCCAGTGAAAGGCTATCCACGGCAAGACAGGTGGTGATGTCCAGGAGTGGGATGCAAGCAGCAGTGGATGGGCTGGTCAGATTGAGCCAGGAGGATAAGGTAAAGGGCAAAAGTGAGCTGGCGGAGCAGTGGAATGAAGCTGGTGTAACAGGTGTGTCAGCAGGTAGGTAGACACAGCAACTAAACACAGCGATCAGTGATCCAGGCAGCGGTTTGTAGAGTCAAAAAGAGAAATAGAGCTTTACCAGGCTGGTTGGCCAAAAGGTTGCTCTTAGTGCTGCTTGAACGTACATCAGCATGATAAGAACTACCTAAAATGACAGAAACCACGCTTGGGCAAATTTTATTTGACTGTACTTTGAGTTTTTAGTGTCCCATCTGCTAACATGGAGGGTGCGGATTTTATGGGTACATGTAGTGTAAAAATGAGCCTTATATTTAGTCGCTCAGAGTACTCAATCCTATTCAGTTCTCTGTATCTGTGTGTGTGTGTGTGTGTGTGTGGGTTGGGTATGTGAGCGCTTGTGTGTGGCCTTGAGTGTGTGCCCGCGCACGCGCATACGCACGGTTGGTGCCTGCTATCCCATGGTTGGCTGCTGTTTTGGTCTTCATTGAGACACAATTCCGCATCAGTCTCTACTGGGATAGTTGCACACAGCCGTTGATTCGTTATCTGATTTTTGGCCTACTGATGTGTTGATCTCTACTGTCCGCACACATCTGCACTCCTCTCCAAGGTTGGGTAAAAGAGGAGCCAGACATGCATTTATTGTGTTACGAGGACTCTAATGTTTTGATCTTGCACAACATCTGCATTCCTCTCCAAAGTTGTGTAAATGAGCATTCCCCTCCAAGGTTGGGTCAATGAGAGGCCAAATGTGCATTTGTAGGCAGACAAAGACCCAAATGTTTTATCAGGTTAACAACACTTGCGTTTCCCAACGAGTGTGGAGCCAGGTCACTCGACCTGAACTTGCATTCACCTCGCTCTCTGCAGAGGGCGGGGTGGGATGAGTGAGAGATATGAGGTCATCTCAGCCTGAGCCTGCACTTTGTTGGCCGGCCTATGAATGATGCAGTTTGCTCTCAGACTTTTTACTACTGTATTATTATACTGGAAAAATATTGTATACTGTATTACTGTACCAGGACATCATTGTACTGCACAGTTATGGTATATCTTATATATTTTAACTGCACAAGCGCCTATTGATGAGTGGATTATTTTAGCATGTTATTTTAGCATATCACACTATGATGAGCACATATATGCATGGAAAGAAGCACCAAGACACACATATTGAGTTATGAAAAGTAGTAACACTGGGACTGAATGTTTGATGCACCTGAACCCCTTGTAATGATTGCTTTGATTAATGTTGTGATTAAAGAAATGCTTTTTAAAAAACAGAACATATGGGAAGGAGGTACCAGCCCGAACATATGGGGGGGAGGTCTGGAAATAATCTAGGACGTCCCACCAATGTGTTTTGATCTTAGGGATTGGTTTGCAAGAAAATGGGGTAGAAACTCTCAGCATTCCCACCCAGCATATAAAGCAAAGCGCAGAAAGTTAGAATTTTAGTCTGGTTCTGGAACATGACTCACTGAGTTTGTTTGTGTTATAACCCATGGCACAATAAAGCTCTTTTGCATCTGATCCAAGCGTCTCCAGTGACTGATTGAGTGCTGCTGATT
This sequence comes from Cephalopholis sonnerati, assembly GCA_019142605.1. Taxonomy (NCBI): domain Eukaryota; kingdom Metazoa; phylum Chordata; class Actinopteri; order Perciformes; family Serranidae; genus Cephalopholis; species Cephalopholis sonnerati. Next base: position 15,469,550 of record JAGQAX010000008.1, on the reverse strand, counting down.
GACTTCAAGCCATTGATATAGAAGAACAAACCGAGTGAAGAAGTATTTTGACACTTCATACACTCCATTGTCGTTCACTTTCTCCATGCTCTCCTTGCTTGCCAACATGTCTGGCAATTTAGCTGAAAACATTGGAAGGGCCGTGCTGGCTTTCAGCAGTGCATCGTTGGCGACAGCGACAGTATCATATTAGCATATGTTCCTTATGTTAGCATGTAAGCTATATGGAAACTAGCTAACGTTCGCCCAGTAGAGATTTACTACAAGCATGTACTTCGTGCATAGCGCATTTGTTTTGTTCTCGACCACTGGACATTGTAACGTTACAACACACAAAAGAAAATGTCGCTAATATTTTGTAAATGTCTCTTGTAGATTTTGATTTAACATTTAGATTTAGATTTAGATTTAACATTTAGATTTAACATTTAACATTTAGATTTAGATTTAGATTTAGATTTAGATTTAACATTTAACATTTAGATTTAACATTTAACATTTAGATTTAACATTTTGGTTTAACATTTAGATTTAGATTTAACCTTTACATTTAGATTTAACATTTAGATTTAACATTTAACATTTAGATTTAACATTTAGATTTGACATTTAACATTTAGATTTAACATTTAGATTTGACATTTTGGTTTAACATTTAATATTTAGATATAATTGTGACATTATATTTAACATATTTCAAATATTGCTGTAAACGTGGTAAAAAGTGACTTTGAAAAATTCACACCACTTTTTTAAACGTTGTTTGAAGCTAAATGTAGCAAAATGTTGAGCCACTTTACAAACGGCACCCCATAGCTGGATAGATTACTCTGTAGTATAATAATAATACATCATATTTACTCACTGATTTGTATTTTGTATTTAAGTATCTAAGTTTGCTAAGTAACCAGCAGTCTTTACTAATGTTGTCAAATTAATCTAGTGGTGTAAAAAATACAATGATTGCTTCTGAATTGTTGTGGAGTAGAAGTATAGAGTAGCAGAACAGTACAGTACTTTACTAAATGTAGATATGTTTTACTATTGGCCAACACACAGAGATTACTTTGTTTTCCTTGGTGCTTTATGGCACTTCAACACAGCCACTGAAATTATACATCATGTTATAAAGCTTATACACACACTTTGATGCTGAACCATGGTGAGTTTACATGTATACAACATGCTCATGCTGTTTAAATGAGCATGTTTAAATCTCCAAGGGACTAGTGGAACATCTGACAAGAGACAGTTAATTATCAGATATGAAAATCACTACACTGTACCTGACTTGGGGTAAGTCACAGCAAACACATCGGTGTCTTCCACAGAGAAATTTTGAGCATACTCCAAGCTCTCCGCGCTGTGCGCCTCAGGGGGCAGGAGAAACCCGTGGTACTGAATGTACTGGTGGGAAGACATGACGATTGTGCCCGGCTCAAGGGTATAAAGCTCTGCGGGAAAGTGGATAACCTACGCGCTGCTCCCTCCTCTCTCCCTTCCTCCTCTCTGAGCCAGTCCGGGAGTTTCTTGTGTTACATATAGTCCCTTTCCTCTGAGCTTTTCTTTCTTTGCCTCTCAAGCTGGCAGGGCGGAACCATTTTTTTCCCCTTCTACATTTTTCTGAATGGCAAGTCTGTACTGCAAATCATCAGGGGCCAGATGCATAAACGATGTGTACGCACAAAAACTACTCGTATGCCTTTTCCACCATACATAAAGTAGTATTTATATTGGAAGACTGTGTGAGAGTATGTGCACCTCATGCATTCCTCAGACCAGAGGCCTGTACTAAGAAGCCAGTTCAACTAGTTCAGGATCTATGTTATTATCTGGCTGCACAGCCATTGTCAGTCTGAATAACAGCTGATTATCAACTACATTATGAGAGCCTTGAATGACCTCTACTTTATATGATGAGATGAAACGATATGGGGGAATGTTTGATTTATGGGACAGCAAAAAGTTATCAGTGTGAAATGTAAAAGGCAGCCTGTAATCTTACAACAAACTGAATTATATACACTGGAATTAATTTCCAAATAGCCTATTAAATGTAGGTAAATACTTAAAATACGTGTAAGTATTATTATAAATGAAATTAGTGTAGAGTGAATATTTTTTGCTGTTTTGTTGGATGATGACAAAACTACTCTGATTATGTCACATAAAACATTTTGAAGTGATGCCAGGCTGTTTCCGCTAACAAAATAAAGGGTGGAGAAATTAATGGCTGATGAGTCATATCTGACTGAAATGTCAGTAATAAATCATCATCATTTTTTTTCTAGGTCTCGTCACACAGGCGTGTCATGTTATTTTGTTTTAAAACCAGTGGAAAAAGAGTCCTGGAGCAATGAAATTATTCCACTGACCTATAACAATATAAAGGCCTAGTCTTTTTATGTCACTCCAGACTTTGGTCCATGTTGGGATGCTTCTTTTTCCAGTGATCTGATGGTCAGTGGTCGGGGTGTTGTCGGGTTGTGATCCGATACTTAAAACAGCCATCCTGCTCCAGAGCAGATAAGCTGTTCAGCATAAGTTACCACAGTGATTTATCCTGGTAAAAAAGAGAACCAGCCTCATAGTTCTGAAAACCCAGAGTTAACACTAAGTCGCATTGCTAACTCCAAATCCAGCTTCATAGTACAGGCCTCAGGCATACACGCCTTTTAGCTGAGATAGCTGTGGATGAAATAATTAAGCGGATATTGAATATAAAATGAGAGACAGATAACATTGTTTTTAGGTTGTTTGCCAGTTTCACTGGTTGTGGAAACAAGCCACAAAGAGGCACAAAATAACTACAGAGAGGGGTAAAGCAGCAACAAAGAGGCACACAATGACCAAAAAAGGCACAGTACATCTAAGAGACCCAAACAACTAAAAGGGAGCTCACGTAGCAGCCCATTGCTCATTGTAAGAAGCTGACAAGTCTATGTGTCTTGCTCCTGTTTAGGAGAGGTGGTGGGGCCCTTGCATATGTTTCATAGTCTCATAATCCACCCATGTCTGGCCCCAGCTGTTCTCCAGGTCAGGGGTTGGATCCTCCACATGACCATGGGGGCCAGGTTTAAGGGATTGGTATGCGCAATCATTTATTTTTAATTTGGGGGTGTTTTGGGATCAGCACCCTCAACAGTCTCCTCTGTGTAACTCTGGGTATCTAGGATGTGTTTGAGGAGGTGCTAAGAAACTTATCTTGACACAAAACGTTGCTGTGATTCCATGTTGATGCATTCCTGGACTGGAAATAATGGTGCTCTTAATGCTAATGCCCAGCACGCCCATACTATTAATCCCATAAAGTGTGCATAAGCACGCACGGGCCTGGGTTGGTACCACCCTGATCCTGAAGTCACACTTGTCTTATTCCCACTGGAATTCACGAGGGCATGGCTCATGTCAGTGTGTCACTGCAGCCGTCTCTCTCTCTGACAAACGAGCGTGATTTTTGCAGCAACCGCACAAGCAGCAACAGTAAACAGAGAAGGTAGTGTGCATGTGTATTAGGTAACAGCAAAGCCTATTGTGGCATTTCAATAATGACAGCTTTGTTGGACTCCAGGGACCCCAGCTGAGAGGGGAGGAAGAGAAAAGCAGAGAGTGCGGGCAGGGTGAGCTACACTAACACAAAAGGGCTAACAGGGAAAAACATGAGGTGTTATTACAGAGGAGGTGTGCTGTGTGAAGAGAAGGTAGAATATAAAATATGTGGAACACAACCCGTCTGAATTCAACTAGTTTTATTTACCACACACGATTCAGATTTGAATTAGATTTAGTCAGAAACACATTTTTGCTTTATCCCCCTCTGTTACGAATTATTCCTCCTGTTGTAACAACTCTCTCTTGTAGACAATTTGTGTAATAATACCAAAAGCATTTACGCTGGCTCATTGGATGATACAGAGAAAAAAATGAAGTTATTTATAAAGTCTGATGTACGATGGTTATGACAAAAACTACTTGTTTTTCACCACACATAATATAAAGGAAGACTGTGTGAGAGTATGTGCACCTCATGCATTCCTCAGACCAGAGGCCTGTATAATAAGCCAGTTCAACTGGCTCAGGATATCTTTTTTTATCTGGCCGACTAACCCTAACATCGTCAGTCTTAAAAACAGGTATCATGAAGCTGGTTATCAACTAGATAAGCCACGAGTACATCCACATGTTAGTCATGAGTGACATTATCAGAACCACAAATGACTTCGGCTACTCCCTATGATGAAACGATATGGGGGAATGTTTGGTGTTTGGGACAGTAAAAAGTAGGCTAACCTCAAGAAGGTTATGCCTGCCTCCCATCAACATACTGACTGCACCATAGGGGGAATATGGACACTGGACCACTGTTGTACACCGTTCAGAGATGGCTACAGAGCAGAATCACTTCCCCTGTTCGGTAAGAGCGACCATGCAGCCATTATGTTGAGATCAAAGAATGTAAACAAACTATAGTGCATGCCCCCAGTGAGGTCAGGAAACGGTCAGGCCAATCAAAGGCCACCATGCAGGATGCACTACACAATGCAATTCCATGACTCCAGCGTCAGTGTCACATAAATGTACTCACTGAGTCTGTGGTGGATTTAATCTGTAAAACTACAGAAGCAACTGTATGCAAAACTACAGTTAAATCATTCTTCAACCAGAAGAAACAAATGCACTGCAGCTCATAAATCAGGACTGCAGTCTAGAGGTACGGACAATTATGACGCAGCAGCATACAATGAAAGAAGAGCGGTACAAGAGGAAAAAGGGACAACAGGAAGAAGGTGAAACTACAATTCCAGGAAAGCACTCAGAAGCATGCGGCAGGGACCAAAAAGTATGATGGATTACAAGCCCATCACACCTCTCCTTGTCAAGTGCTGATGTGTCTTTAGCAGGTGGGATAAACAAATTCTGTGCTCGCTTAGACGCTATAAGTAGTCAAGAAGCAAAAACAGCTGAAGCAGAGATCAGTGGATGGGCGGGTGTATCTTTGACACCTATTACTCTTCCTGAGCATGATGTCAGGAGGGCTTTCAAGCATGTAAATACCAAAAAAGCAGCAGGACCAGATTATCAGTGGACTGGTCCTCAAGCTATGCACTGACCAACTAGTGCCAGTGTCCACAATGATATACTGGTCACTGGCTCAGACTGTCATACCTATGTGTGTCAGGCAGTCCACCATTATTCTTGAGCCCAAGAAAACAAGACCAGCCTGCTGACTCAGTGGTGAGAAAGATAAGGTAGAGACTGTTTCACCTTGGATGCTTGAGGAAATTCCAGGTATCCCCTCAAATGCTGAGATATTTCTGATCCTGGACCATCAAGAGTGTCCTGACGGGGGACATCACTACCTGGTATGGAAACAGCACTGAGCAGGAGTGCAAGAGTGGTTAGTTCAGCTGACCACACTATAGGCTCAGCTCTACTCTGCCTACAGGATGCTCATACCAGCCACTGCAGAAAGAAGGCCAGGAGACTCATTAAAGATCCCAATCACTCAGGTAACTGCCTTTTCTCCCTATTGAGGTTGGTAAGAAGGCGCCGGATGAGCCAGGCCAGCACTAAGAGGCTCAAGAAGAGCTTCTACCATCAGGCCACAAGAATTCTGAATGAAGATATGATACAAATTAATGGAACTGACAACTGCTTTTTACTAAAATCATGTTCTTATGATTTGATGTGACGATTAAATCGATGGATTTCCTGGTGACGTGTTGTAGAATGAGAGACCAACCTAAAAATGTGAGGACATGACCATGTGTACATAAAAGTTCAGATCTTTTCCTTGGTGAGAAATGCCAGTTATTTGCAGAAATCACACAGTTTAGTACTTGTAATCTAATTCTCATCATCACTGCAAACAAAGGAAATTCCTTTTTTGTAACATGACCTTTGGCTGTACGCAGGGATGGATTTAAACTGAGGTCCAGGTAAAGACCCTCTCTCCACTTCTCACTCTGATCATGTTGTCTTTTCTTTTATTCTTCATCTTGCCTTGTTAACACTTAAGGTGTTTTTGAAACCAAGTTCTTTTACGTCCATTAATCTCTTTTTCTCCCTTTTCTTTAACACTCCTGTAAAATGTTTTCATTCCCTCCCTTCCATCAGGAGACCAGTTATCCTTTGTCCCAGTCCGCCTCCTTGGCACTCCAGTGTCTCTTTGTCAAGCGTAATCGGAGAAGTGTGAGAACAGAGTGAGAACCTTTTTCCATCTATCTGTAAATGGCAGAAATACACTCAGCCTCTGCATTTAACCACAACACTGAGGCATTTCTGTGGATGTAACAGACTGACCAATTGCATGACTTTGTGCACAGAGGGTTGAACATCTGAAAAGTTGCTAATTAACAACCGTAAAATACACATTTTTTGACAAATTGGAGATACAGCATTGGTGGATTTAAAGCAGTGGTCATTAACTGGCAGCCCGTGGGCCATATACTGCTCGCAGCACTGCAGAGGGTAATCCAGGTGGAAATGGGCTGCTTTAACGGCATCTTATCAGCCGTGCAATTGGATGTGATCAATGTCATAACTACTCGGGGTAAGACAGGGCCAAACTGGGACAATAAATCAGGCTGGGGAATATAATGTGACATGTAGCCCCAGTCTGGCCACTTTTCAGGCAGGGAGTCTAGGGGCGCCCCGACTGGAAGATTTTAGTCAACAGACTTCTATTCCTGAATTCTGGTGAATTTCAGTGCATGTGAATCACACAAACTTATGAGTCAACAACTGCTTGGCAGAATGTACTGTTATGAACCTCAAATAAAACTAAAGGTTCATGTCGTGAAGGACGGAGACGACACACGGACTAACCTTAAACCAATATGTTAAATAATAAATAACTAAATGCAACTATCATTAATATGATTTGTTATATAATTAACCATGTCAGTCCATAGGGACTTGGCTTGGGAACCGAAGGGTCGCCGGTCCAAGTCCCCGCCCGGACCAAAAATATGGAGCGTGGACTGGTAGCTGGAGAGGAACCAGTTCACCTCCTGAGCACTGCCGAGGTTGCCGTTGAGCAAGGCACCGAACCCCCCAGCCACTCGGGGCGCCTGTCCCCTCACTCTGACATCTCTCCAATTAATGCATGTATGAGTCCCGTTTGTGCATGTGTGTGTATATTTCGGACCTGTGTGTATGTGTAAAAAAAAACAAAAAAACAGAGTGTAAAAATTGAATTTCCCCTTGTGGGCTTAATAAAGTATATATATATATATAAAATTAAATGATATAAAATGTTAACTGAATTATTATTTTTTTCATTGAAGAGACCACCTAAAGCCACATCTAGATAAAAACCTCTGTACTTAGACCAGTCAAACCTGGACTGCATGCACATGCTGACCCTACTGACTGTTAAAAATCATGTTTCAGATTTGTGAAACATTTGATCTATTTGTGAAAAGTGATTAATCATTAATCTTTAGTGTTTTTTCATCATGCATGCTCAGATGATCCGTCCCCGAGTTGAACCTGAAAGATTTAAATGATTTTCTTAAATTAAACATATGATCATTTGTGACAGCTAATAAACACCACAGTGTGATCAATCAAAACTCAGACAGCAAAATAAGACAAAAAGACATTTATTATTTTAATGACAAAAAAATCACAGGTGTTACAGTTCAACACAATGTGTCGTAATGCTGAGTGGACCTCAGTTTATTCATTCAGTGGGCATGTTTTTGAGTTAAATTTTAAATCTTTAATACAATCTCTCAATAATTTGAAAAATCCAGTTACAGTTAGGTTTTAACTAATTTTTATATTTACTTAAATATAAATAAATTGATAAAGGAACTATCTATGTGATTGTTATAAATTCACTTTACTATATGATCTAAGCATTTACGCTGGCTTATTGGACAACACATAAAAAAGAATGAAGTTATGCAAAAAGTTTCGACTCATCTGTAGTTGTTTTTGTACAAAATTCAACTTTTACAAAAGCAATAAAGCTTAAGTAAGCAAATCATTTAGGAACGTTCCCCGATGTCTCTACTCAACCTGCTGTTATAACTGGTGGGCTAAACGCAAACAAAGCCTCAGTGCATGTTTCCCATCAATGATCCATACAGACTGATCACAATAAACTGGTAGCACTGGTTAGCTTACCAGTTGGTATCTTGACCTTGTTTATACATCCCACCAGTCCAGCTACCAAATATCAACAAGCATTTTTCAGTAGTCTTTGGTAGATTGTATGGCAATATGTAGACTGAAAAGGTATCAGGAGTCAGCATCTGATTTATCACGACCGAAGAGACTGTTGAAGGCTTATCCCAGGGTGCTGTGCTGTACTTAGTTACTGTGGACCAGAGTGACGAAGAGAAACAGTGAGCAGAGAGAGATGGCACCAGTCAGCACGGCTTTCACCAGCAACACTGTCCAACTGCCCAACAGGAAAACATGGACAAACAACCTGAAGGCACAACAGAGAGAAACACAACAGGAGTTATAAAGTTAAAGAAGAAAAAGTGATGCACAGGCATCGCTGAAACCATCCATCACAGGGACAGACTGACAGAGATTATAGAAAACTCCTTTCTTCTCTACTTGTTGGAACATCTTTAAAGGAATACTTCGCCCACAAAATGACCATTTGTAGATCAATTAGTAATGCTGTGTTATTTTGAACTCATGAAGAAAGCTCTGTTTCTCTCACGTGCCTTCACAGAAAATGGCAAACATATTGATTTAATAATTTACTGGGTTTACCAGCAAAACTATATCAAAACATCTGTTTGAAAACACTCACACAACCTGTGCAGTATAATCCAAGTCTCACTTACCCAGTCATATGCTCATTACTTCACAAACATGCATTTTTGCTTAAACATTTAAAGTGAAACTCTATTCTCTCTTCAAAGCCAGACCACTAAGGTTAAAGCAAGGACTAGACTGGGGAGGACTAGCCACATTGGTTGGATCATACAACAGAGAGTTTGTAAACTGATGTTTTCACATACTTTTGGTGTTGTTTAACATGGTCCCTTATCAATCAATAAATCAATGTTTGCCGTTTTCTTTGGAGGCATTCCAGAAAAACATTTTCTTGGCGTATTCAAGGAAACACAGCATTACTAACTGATGTCTAAATGATCATTGTGTGGGTTAAGTATGCCTTAAAGCCTTAAGTTTTGAAATTCTTCCTAGTAAATAAAAGGCATGCAGTTAGGGTGGCATTTTATTTATCATCTAGACACCAACAAACTGAACCCTTTTACAGAATGGAAATTCAATAAAATGATCTGCAGGTGATCTGCTTGTCTCTCTAACTTGGACTTCTATTTCACTGTGCTTATGCCATACAATTATCATCACTGCTCATGTTGATGCTGTTCACTAGCGCCATCTTGTGGTTCAAAACATAAACAGCAGCCACCAAACAAGCAGTCAAATCAAACCAAAGCTGAATTTCCCCTTAGACAAAATGTTATAGAAATACATATGTATATAAATATAAGTTCAGCATATAAGTATATGTACAAATGTGTCAGACTTACTCCATTAGGAAGGCCTTGTAGACACAAAGAGCCAGCAGCACAGTTACAGGAAGCCTGAAGCTCTTGGGAAGGTCATATCGTGTGAACATCCACACTACTGCTGCCATGGCGATGTAATGAACCTATAAACAAACAAACAAAAATAATTTTTGGTTTTATTTTATTTCTTTACACTCTTTGGTCATTTATATAAACATTTTCATGACAGATACAATGCCAACATAATAAACATAGGGCTGGACAGAGAGAGAGCACACTGAAATATTTGAAGACCCCTGTTTGTCTGAACGCACAAACAAGTACCAATTACTTTATTGCAATTGTTTCTATGAATTATTGCTTTATTGCTGTCAACAAGGTGAGTGAATGCAGGGGAAAAACTGCAAAGGAAAATTCAAAGTGTGACAGCACTTCTGAAAACACTGTGGCAGGAGGTGAAACAGCAGAATGAGAGAAAGAGGAAACACTGACATAAAAGCCAACAGACAGATCTAGAGTACAGGAGAGTGGAGTAGTGAGAAAGCAGAAGAGGACAGCTACTCACTAGACTAATGTTGGAGTCAAAGCTCATCTGGATGTACTTCCAGTCAAATTCAATCCCTCTGGCTCCCACCCACAGAGGAAGACACCTGAAGAAATGTAGCAGTTCACAAATAGTTAAGTTTCATCATTTATATATGTATATTAGTTTAACAAAGTAAAGCTGATGCTTCTTCAACAGGAGCAGTGTTACTGCTTACCTGGACATCACAAGTTCTGCTGTCGCCCAGCCCATGGCAGCCACCATGATCTTGTACTCCCCTTTACCAGCATTACGAGACATCACAAGATGGAGACCCAACAGGTCTGCCAGGTCAACTGTTGCCTTCATAAATTCCTGGAAAACAAAAGCACATATTACAACCTCTCTCACAGTCTGCTATTCTACCAGATGTCTTTGTTTCTTTTTTGAAATTTCAATAGTTAACAAATCTGGGAAAATATGAATCTTCCTTTCTGATGTTGATACTATAACGGAGCAACAATTCTCACCCCTACAAAGTCATAAACTCCAGCTCCTCCTTCCCATGTGGGGAAAAATGTAGCTAGGAACAGCATCTGAAATACAAAAAGATAAACAAATCCTGTTTACAAACAGTAATGGCATCAGTTTGTGCCTTTTTTCCTCAATCTCCTCTGCTCAACTTTATGATGAGGTCAGATTCAGAAGTACTTTACAGACCCCCAGGGAAAATTAAGACACATTACAGCTGCTCTTATATATAAGCCTAGAGAAATGACAAGAAAAATAAGTTAAGAAATATGTATAAAAATAGAAATGTGTGCATTACACTACCATATATAACACTATGTATAAAAGAGAAAAATAAGAAATATGTACAAATATGTGCATCTTACCCCAAAGTATAAATATAAAGACAAGAGTAGTACAAGTTAGACGTCAAGTTCCAGGATTTAGGGGGATATATTGGTGGAAATGGAAATATAATAAGTATGTTGTCTTTGGTGTAAAATCACATGAAAATAAGAATCATTGTGTTTTCATTATCTTAGAATGAGCTGTTTATATCTTTGTCAGTGATTGGACTGGGCCATGTTATATCGACATGTTTCTACAGTAGCCCAGAATGGACAAACCAAACACTGGCTCTAGATAGGGCCATTTATATTTTTTCTATTGGCCACTGTTGTTAACAGACCCTTTAGCGACAAGCACCGTCAGAAGAACACTGACTGTTTTTACCCATTTTAATCACCAGGTCTGTTTGTTTTGGAGAGGAAGAGACCTCTGCGGATATTTTGGCTCTTGGTAAATACCTCCTGAACAATGAACACTAAAGGAATTCTAACCAGGAGAGGTTTTAGCTGGTTGAAATCTGCAATCCTTACCACTACGTGCTACTAAATCCCCCTTAATCTTACACACTGGATCTTTAAAGAATATTTGATTAAAAGAGTATTGCAGCAGTTGAATAACTGCACAAATTATTGTACAGTTAAGACAGAATTGCACAGATTTATTGTACCATTAAGTCAGTACTGCACCTTTGAAAAAAACTAATAATAACTGATTTACAAAATAAGCCCAAGGGATATATATTTAATTATCAGAAAGCCCACTCACTTTACAGAGTTGGACAAACAGGTAGGTTGCTCCAGCCTGGACACATCTCCAGAAGGCATTGTACTCTGAGCTAAAGATTGAACACACAAACACAGAGTTAAATGGTAGAACAGTGAAATAAGGAAGGACCATAGATACAAAGCAGTCCTAGCAGAAATTGGCAATCTGGGATACAATATTTTTATGACAGTAAAACCTGAGTGCACCAACAGTGACAATGACAAAAGTTATGTTGTTAAGCAAAGGCACAGCCAAATTCAAGAGCATGCTTGACAGTTCTAAGAAGATTATGTGGACCCCCTCCAAAACCTCGGACATTACTAAGCAGATTATGAACAGACTTCTTTGTCGCTACCATATGTTGCTACAACATGGGAATACAGAGGAACTGTGCAATAAGTATGCAAAATTAGCTGTGGCAGTACATTTTCAGCGTGGTACAACACAGTATTTTACTTTCTATCCTTTACTCCAACTATGCACGACTGGACAGATGGATAAAGGGATGCACCAATTTATTGGCTGCACATTGATATCTAGTGATATTCCCCTTGTTAACTGCACTTGGCCTATTGGCAAATAAGATGACATTCAACAATGGCAGTGGCTGATGATTTTCCATTTTGTCATATCAATTATGCGCAGGTTAAAAAAGCAGGGCTTTAATCTAACTTGGTCCCATCGTCACAGGGACAACAGAGAACATGTTTGGGAGGAACAGAGATGTTCACCTGGACACCCTCTGAACAAAGAGAGCAGTAAACTCACTGCCAATGCATTATGGAACGACCCCTATCGTTTCTCTGATAATGCTACCTTGTGAACAAGTCCATGTTGACATTAGCAGGAGAACTACTTAACATTAGCTGTTAGCCGCTGATGACTGGAACTAACTACGGAGTTAAGAGGCTGCATTGAGTCATAGTGTGTTCAAGCCCTATTCAGTAAAAATGAGTATTGGGTGAAGGTAAATATTAATGTTCTACATGATGTGGTCAAATGTGATCATGTACAACGTAGTTTTTGCTGAGAAACATGAAGAAATACAGTTGTTTAAATGAGAAATTTGTTGATGTTTTCACAGCAATACAAAATACATTTCAAAGAAGGAAATACATAAGCAATTATTTTATTTTATTTTTTTTTATATGAAGGTAATTTGTTGTTTCATAAATGTGTGTGATTGAGTTCAAGCTCATTCAAAGAAGTGCAATGAAGGGCTGACACAAAAGAGGAAATAACTAACAACAACAAAAACAAATCAATAACAAAAACACTTAGGTATTGGCTATCACCAAAATTGTTATTTTAAACAGGGGTATTGTATCAAAATTTCACAACTGGTGCATCCCTAATACATATCATATGGTATAGAGTCATGCATCATTCACCACGTATGTTGCAGACCCCTGATTCAAACAGACACTTACAGGCCGCTGCACTTGTATGTAATAAAGTAAGGGAAATATGCCAGGGCAAAGCAGTTCCCGAAGTGAAACAGTGTCATGATGTCCGGTCACAAAATTCAGCTCCCTGCAGAAAAAGAGGGATAAAGATCACAGACTTCACAGACTGCTGATACAAGTGGCTCAACTTTTTGCTGAATTTTTTTAATGTTGAAACACTTTGACACACACACACACACACACACACACACACACACACACACACACACACACACACAAATACAAACAAAACAGAGGATGTAGCAGCTTGCTCACTGGTTTGACTGTCTGAATGGTTTATTGGCTAATTTTCTGTGATCAACTAATCGATAACTTGCTTAATTGATTCAACATTTGTATGACGATTATTTGTAGACATGTTCATTTATTTTTGAATTATTGGTGTTACATTTTCATGTCCTCTCGTACTATACTAGACCGTCAGTTTTGGATGATGTTACATTGTCGCTTGTACCGTTACCGTCATCATGGAGCTACATTGATACAAACAGGCTATCAGGCGGATTCACAGCATTTGCAAACCAATAACAAGTCTGTCACCGCCATGTGAAATGTTTACCGGGTGAGTTTCATGTTTAATATCCAGAGCAACAAAGCTGTGTAACCATAACGTCATTTAAGAAATTGGCGATCTGTACATTAGCTAGCTAAGCTACAACCCCGTCGCCGGTGTAACTACAGACACGTTCCTGTATCAAGCAAACGAGTCTCGAGGATATTTTATCTGTCGACTTTAACAATAAAGCTAGTCTTTATTGAGTTACAATTTAAAACACACGGCAGCGACTGTAAAACAGAGTTTTTCAGAGTCAGCACTTACTGTGTCTGAAGAGCTGAAGAGAGGCAGGTTGTGGTACTACTGTCTCGTTGAATGACAAACGGAAGTAAGCTAGGTTCAACCCCGAAATGCCTCCGACTCCGTCATCGGTGGGAACTTATTAATAAGTTCCACAGGACGCTATTCTCGCAGTGTCATAATGTGCTTTAACATGATTAATTTAACACAATACACATACTCACATACAGTATGGTTAAATATATGTTAATGGCATTATACATCCTGGTTACCATTTTCAAAACGACCTTTTGTGGGGGATTCATGACGCTCCGACATCCGAGACAAGCAGGCAAACATGGACATTAAAGAATATTGTAGATTTTGAGCCTGCAGAATAAAAGTCAGATAATTGTAGCTTACTTTCTGGTGCTGAAAAGATGCTACGTGGTAGACGACATGTTATTTAAATATCTAAATAATTAAAATTAGTAAGTTAGTTTGTTTCTTTGGAGACAGGGAGTTCATAAATAATATTTACAGCTGATTTAATTTCCAAAAGTTTGCATTTTCACATATTTTTGCGCTCACCTTCAGATGGTTGTTGAACTGAAATGTCTCAAATGTCACATGATAACCTCCAGAAGTCACATAAAAGTGTGAAAATGTAGTTGTGGTTGCTATTACTTCTGTAATTCTCAAAGATTTACTCTTCTTGTCTATTTCTTTTATCAAAACAAACAAAAACTTTGAAGTTACACACATACATGATGAGTAAGCCCTAGGAAGTGTTTTAATTACAGCATTTAAGCACTGAAGGGACCCAGCTGAAGCAATTAATGTTTTCATGTTAATGATAAGAGTTAAAATGAAAAGTCAGGTAAAGACAGAGTATGTCCATAATATGTCTTGTTCATTTTAATTTCTAAAGTACAGATACTCAAGCATAATAATGTGTGAATGCTCACATGAACAAAATTTTTTTTCATAAAGGTAAATCAGAGAGGAAGGACTTCCTCACTTCCTCTGTGGTAACACACAAGCAAACTAAAACCAGAAATACATAGTTCTGAGTATCTAATCTTTTATTTTCAAAAATGATTATAAGTAATTATAATTACAGCAAAAGATTATCACTATAGAGCACAGAACCTTTTAATAGAGAGAGCTCAGTGTGTAAACCTACAGACAAAACAGGCATTGCAAATGGAGCACTAAAAAGCTCTTAAACCTAACCTTTTTGTCACACTGACTTTGATTATTCTGGTCAGATAGATTGTCTGTAACAGATGAAGTTTCTTCTTTCAGAACAGTCCCTGATGATCCAGTTGTTTGTGTCATGTTTGGACAGGGTCCCACAGTGCCTCCACTGGGACGGACAGTCTGGCAGCATCCCCTGGTCCTCCAGCGTCTTTCCGTCCACCCAACCCCACTTCCCTCCCAGAAAGCGCAGGCCAGTCCAAACCTGAGAAACACAAAGCAAGCTTTGAGTGTCAGTCACTCCTTTAAAAGTATTTTATCTGTTACCACTCACACTTAAAGGCCCATCATGCTTTGTTAGTTGAAAAGGCTGTAGTTTGAAGAAACTTGGAGCTTGTAAAGAATAAAGGTGCAAAAATACATTTATTGCTCAAGTCACCGTGGTTTCAGTTTGGACAGTCCCCATCGCCTCAATTGCTGAAGTTTAAAGTTTACTTTTTGGCAAAAAGCAACCACAGAGAAAAAAGAAAAGTAAAGTAAAGCAATTCATTCTAATAAAAATATGCAATTGTCTTAAAAACTGGAGCAGGCCACCCTTCAGTGTTTAATGTTCAATGTATCAATAAATTGATGCATCTGAAAGAGCCTTTATAAGTTTAAATAATCATTGCTTTTAAATGATACATTAAACTTGCTCAAGGACAGCAGAGAGAGAGACATTTGATCACTTGTTTTATGCATGCCTCAAAAAACTATAAAATAAACTGGGGAAAATCACTGTTTGGTTAAACTTCTTACAATAGTATTGTATGAAAAACAAAACAAAACAAAAAATCTTTTTAGTAACTTGATTCATTTCAAGACAGTGTGCAGTGAAAATAACCTCCAATTTTTTGGGGGGGACATTGTGTAAACCCTGCCATCCATTCTCATACCTCATCAGTCATGGCTCTGTAGATCCTGTCTCTGACATAGCTGTAGTCAGAAAGTTTCAGGCTCAGGAGGTCATGGTATTTGCAGAATTTGTTGCTTCCACATGGGGATACTATGCTTCTGCAGTGATTCAGGGCATCTTCCCATGTCTTGTTCTCATTCACCACCACCAGGTTGTCTCCATAGCAGACAAAGTGAAGCTCTTCGGAGCACACTCTGCTCAGCCACTTTTTAGTTTGAAGATTAAAACTGGCACAGTCAAAGCTGAGTGGCTCTCTGGGTGCCCAGTTTCTGTAGTCAGACGGCTGTTTCCCGATCCACTTCCAGGTCTCACTGGCCTCTCGATACAGTCCAATCCAGCCAGTGTTCTGTAAACGATGTGTTTCGGTGATGGTGGCTAGGCTAGCATTGTTATTCTGACAGTACTTAGAAGCCTGGAACCAGGTAAGCACATCATTGTGATGTTGAATGTTGCCCTTTTGTGAGCAGTAGAACTTATGTTTACACAAACATCTCTGACTGTACCACTGAAATCCTTCATCCACAAATGCACAGTGATTGCTCTGCTTTGTCCGCGCCCAGTTGCTGCTCTGTGAGAGGTCGTTTCCTGAGATCCCCTCTCCACTTCTGAAACAAACAAATGGATGATATCTTGCTTAGCAACTGCATTTTACCATGTGTGTGTTTCACAATATTGAAATCAGCATCATTTCAAACAGGGTACTCACTTCATATCTATCCACCTCCAGGCTGTGTCATTCTCAGGGTCTCTGAGTAGACCAATCCAGATTTCTTCAATGTCACTTTCCTCTAAATTCTTGGCCAGACTGCTGTCTTCCACACTCTTCAAAGTAATACAGTCAATGTGGTATGTTTGACAGTACTGTCTCGCGTCGGTCCAGCTCATCTTCTCATTTGGATAGAATCTGTACCTCTCTATGATAGATGCCTCCAAGCAGAGAGAAGCAGTGAGCAGGAAGGAGAGTGTGAGCTCAGAGCTGCTCTTGTTCCCCATGATTGGTCTTGTCTTTATGTCAACTCAAAGATGTGTCTGCCCTGCAGAGACCCTATTAGCCACGTCAGTACCCGATGCAGTCAGTGGCTGGTGAGGAGATATCACTCTGCTCTTATAGCAAGCAACTACATACCTGGTCCCTCCCACATGGACGCACCTGACACAGCTGACCAGTATTACCCCTCCAAACCAGTCCACTGTTACAGTCCAGATGGAGTTAGTCATGCCATTTTTATATTGCATTATCAGAATAAGAAGATCCTTCAGGTAGCCTAGAGCAGTGGCACTAGAATATGACTGGTGAGTGACTTGGCTAATTTTATACAAGAAAAAAAAGAAATGAAATAGATGGTGGTGCAGCAGTTAGCGTGACCCTACTTTGTTGAGTTTACATGTTCTCCCCGCGTTAGCCTGGGTTTCCTCCAGGTTCCCCCCACAGTCTAAAGACATTAAAATGTGTTAATTGTTGACTCTAAATTGCCTGTAGGTGTGAATGTGAGTGCGCCTCTATTTGTCAGCCTTGTGATTGTCTAGTGACCTGGTCCCCACCTCTCACCCAGTGTCAGCTGGAATCAGCTCCAGCCCCCCACGACCCTTTACCAGGATAAAAAGTGACAGACAATGGATGAATGGATGGATGGAAACACCCACATATTTTTGTAAGAAGAAAAATCAACATACAACTAGGATTACAAATCGGTGTGATGCCGAGTATATTTTTTGTCACAGTAATACACAGGACATGCCTCAGTTCCTCTCTGATCTGAAACAGCGTTGTCACCTTAAAGTTGTAAGGTTTGATTTCTGGATGATTTGGTGACATCAGTGGTTACCATAGTAACAGCTAGTGTGGTTTAATACTACAGCAAATGCTCCTTGAGCAGCTACAGTTCTTTGGCATAAATACAGCAGAGGAGACAAATTTGTACTTGTTTATAGTGCAGCCAAACAAACTCACGTTGTAGGTAACCATAGGTATAGGCTGTTATAAGGAAGGGCAGGAATGGCGGACTCCGCCACTAACCATGAAAACTGCTACTTAGCGTGCAATTATTTTAATGGCCATATAAAACTTTAGACCACATATCAAATAAAAGTGGGATTTGATTTCATCAAAAGTAAACTATGATTGTCGGTTATTGTTTGTAAACACTCTCACCAGTGAAAGTGAAACTAAAAACCAACCGCAAATTCACTCTCATTTGGCATTTCACCTCACTATTTTGGCACTGTGTGTCTTGGATGCCTGCTGCTTAAGGTCCGGCACTTGGCTGCTACCGTTTTATGAAGTCCCAACCTCACCTGAGCACTGTGGGGGTACACGCCTAAACGTCCCAAGCACAGAAAATAAGACAATACAGGCAGCGTCTCTGCAGAATAATGTTGTTGTATAAGTCTATATATTCATATTCATACAGGGAAATCATCATGAAATCATAAAAGGAGGACCATTTGTGATGAAGTCTGGGGGCAAACAAGTTAATGGAAGTGTTAATGGTCATCTAAGTTTTTAGTAGATGTGTGCTCACCATTCAGCAATGTGAATGTCAACTATAAAGGGTGATTCTTGAGAGAACATATCCAACACGCATGTTCAGCATGTTCTCCCTAGCATTCTCCCCTTTACTTCGTCCATATTTTTCCTCCTCAGACCACTCATCATATTCTTGTATCTGGCCACTTATTATTTGTTTTTCTTCTCCAGCCCTAAGTGAAATCTCTATTTTTCACTCATCAAAGTTTTCATGGAAACAAGAGACAACCAGAAGTCACTGGATCTAATCTACCGAGTAGCATGCTGTATTACAACTTGAAGAGTGGTTAAAAAAAAAAAACATTGTGTTAGCATGGCTTCAGTTTACTTTTCATGTCAGTGCATGGTGTACTTAAACAAATGACACAAACAAAATGGACCCAAATTCAGTCGTGTGATGCAGTGAAAGGCTCTGTTCCCCTGAATCTGAAACCTAAATTCAAATTTTCTACATTCAAAACTGTCCAGTCTCCATGCATGATGGGGAAATCAGGCTGCAGGCAAATGACCACATTTGAATCTTTTTAGTCAACAGATGCTAAAGGCCACATCCTTGGCTGACCTCTGTCCACCTGGCTTCTCTTACCTTTAGGTTTCAGCAAGATATTATCCATTCAAACAATATGTGTCACTGTGCCTTGGTCCAAAAGCAGCTGACACCAGTCTGAAAGGAAAATGTCAGGAGAATGATAAAAACAAACAATGTGCTTTAATAACATTAAAACCCAAGAGCAGCAAAAATAGAATGAAAAGGTGATATATAAGGTAAACAGATACAGCTAAGAAAAACAACACCGGGATACAATTAAGAACAGATCGTTTATGTAGGAGTATACAATAGAAATGCAGGAAAAACAAAGACCCACACTGACTCCAAACTCCCAAACCAGCAGTGCAAAGAATGCATTTGCATAAAAGCCTGTTGATCAAAGTGTGTTTTTAGAAGGGATTTAAAGGATGAAACTAATTTGCTAGCTTAATTTCAACCTTCTTGAGCCTGGACTTGGAGCAACCAAAAGAGGCTTGCCTGAGGATCTAAGGCTGCATTGCAGCTCATATTGAGTTAAAGTTCAATTAGCTAGAGGCTAGGCCTTTCTGTGATTTAAAAGCAGTTAGTAAAATCTTAAAATCAGTTCTGAATCTCAGTGGTAGCCACTGCAGATGTGTCAAGACTGGGGTATTATGGACTTTTTTAGTTTAGTGCCTGTTAAATTTCTAGTTGAAGCATTTTGAACAAGCTGGAGATGTGACATTGATCTTTGACTGAGTAGGTATAGAGAGGGAAGACGTGGACAAACAAAGTCCCCCTCATTTTAGTTCTTTGTGAACATTTAAATTCTGTCGGTTAAAAAAAAAGCGATATTGTTCAGACTATATGAAACCAATTCATATGCACTCCCATAGACAAGTGAGATGTTTTGTTTCTATTGCAGTATGTTCAGTATAACAGTAGGTGGCACTGCAGCAAACGTGCTCTAAACATCTAAGCTTTTCATGTCAGTTCCTTTTTATGGTGAGTAAATTGGCCGAGGCATTAAAGAGCAGAAGGGCAACATTTCTTCTATATTAGGATGTATCCTTCACGCTGAGTTTTGCTGCAGTGCTCTAAAACAGGCAGCAGGTGGCTCTGAAGGTTCCCAACAGTGGATGCTCCACCCATCCTCCCCGACAGAGGATCACTTGGGGGAAATAGGGGACTGGGTGACAGTGGAGCCACTCTCCCTCTACTCCTGAAAGGAAGCTTAAGCAAATGTTTTGACTGAGTTGCTCCTACAGGAGGCGTAACAGGACCTATAGAGTGAAAAAGGTTAGTTTTTAAGAATACAGACGTGGTGACTGAACCAAGAGGAGAGAATTGTAATGTTTTCAGTCCAGCAACACTTCCCTTTATCTCTCCCTCTTTAATTGAGCTTGTGACTATACAGCTTTGTGTCCTCAGACCATTTGTTATTACATACTTTTTTCCTAATTATTACTATTTACTATTAAATAGCACTATTACTATTTATTATTGTTTTTCTTTTCTTTTTTTTAACATGTGACACAGATGTAAACAGGAAATGGAGAGGAAGGGGGACAGAGAGATGGGGACCATGCAGTCATGGTCTATGTCTCAAAAGGGTATTACGCCCATTTTCAAAATGTATGCATGTTATTAGTGTGGTTGAAAACAGTCCAAAAATATTAGTGAACATTAACAGCTCTCTCCCAAATCCAAAAACTAGTGCTAAAACTCAAATCTGTGATATCATAGGATATATAGTCAAGCGCTCCTCTATAGACTATGAATTGGGAAAGATGTTATAAATGACACTGAGAGCACCCTGGAGAATGTATATTTTGATAATTAAATTAAAAAAAGTCATGTCTGAAACTGCACATGAACATGACTCCAACATATTAGAAAAGATTAATCCCAAACAATTTAATTTACGGCACACAACTGATAATAGGCTTCCCCATAAATCCATGACAAATGAGTCCATGATGTATTAGTACATGAATCTGTGAGTAATTATCATTTTAATAGCTTAGTATAGTATGCACCATGTATAGGTTTATTCATACATGGCACTTTAAGCTGTCCTACACATTGATGTTGGCCCAGTTTTATATGCAACCTTGATTTTATACTATATGTGTAGTAGGGGGTCCCTGCTCCATCTCTCTTACAGCTAAGGGCTCTTTGGCCTGAAAAACGTTGAAGACCCCTGTTATATGACATTTATGTTAACATCATTTTTACATATCTTCACAGTAATGATGTTTCTTCCTTGACAGGTGAGAAAAATGTTGAAATAGGGACTTGGTAAATGATTAAGCATGTACAAATACCAAAAAAAGAAAAATTCTGAATTCTGAAATCTGAAAAAAAAAAAAAAAAAAAGCTATCAGTTTTTCTCTCTTCCCTAAGATAATCAAATAAGGGAGTAGGGGGAGGCAGAGTCCACGGCCCGTCAGGGGAGAGTTCAGTCTGCACAGACATCTCCCCTTGACTCTGCCTTCCCTGTGCTCCTCCTTACTTTCTTATATACCTATGCTCTTTCCTACTTATCGGTCCATCTAACCATGACACTTTGGCTCCCACTTGGAAACCACTAGACGGCACTATCACTCACACTAGTCTCAAGTATGTGCATCAGGGGTTTTAACATCTAGTCCTAAACTGAACAATAATAAATCAAGTTTACATTTATTTCATGAACTGGGCAGCAGTAACAGAAAAAAAAAACTTTTTTTGACCAAGTGATTGAAGATTAAAAGCATAAAGTTCCTGTGCTCCATGTTAATCGTTTCACTAACAATATTACTGATGCCTTTAGTTATATTTTTGATTTGTCTGACAACCTTTTTCAACATTTTGTCCATTTCAAGGTGCCATAGCAAAAGGTAAACAGATGAATGATAATAAAACAGGACAACAGCTTGAGGTTTTTTAAGTTTTATTTCTTGGTCTCATTACTCTTAAGCGGAGTTACAGTAGCTCTGCCTCTCAGCTTCCTCCTTCCACTGGTGATTAAGCCTTTAAAACACACCAACAGGGAGATGGATACAGTAGTTACCATAGCACTGAGCCATAAGGACACATCTAAAGTGGCAGTGGGAGGTGGAGAGGGGGCACACGGACACAAATACTGTCACCGACCGATCGTCTCATTAAAGGAATAAAACCAAACAGATAAACTCAGAACACTCAAACACACTGTTGCTGCTGCCTACGTATACTGTAGTAGAGCTAAGGGCCGTGATGCTATGACTTGGCTATGGGTGGGGCCTGTGTGTAAAAGAGAAGGGAGGGTGAGGGATAATGGTTGGGGTGGTCCCTTTCCTGACTTCCTTTATGAACAAGGAAGTGTCTACTCCTTGGAGTGCATGTACAGCAGCAGGTCAGCGACACGGTGGCTGTAGCCAAACTCATTATCATACCTGGAGAGACACAGAGTGGAAAGAAGAAGAAGAAATTAATTGTTTGGCTTTGAAAAAGTTGAACTGTTCCCTGTTTCACATGTGAGACTGACCAAGACATTTGAAAACTAACCAGGAAATGAGTTTGACAAAGTTGTCGTTGAGGGAGATGCCGGCACCAGCGTCAAAGATGGAGGAGTGAGTGTCACCGATGAAGTCAGAGGACACCACCTGCAAAACACAAACCCCACTACAAGTCAGATTCAAGTCACTGTTAACTGGAAATACAATCTTATTCATAGTCACAGAGGCGATATTTCTGAGTGTAAATTTACATCATTCAATTAAATGAATCACAATCGATTAAAAACAGGAATAAATGTTCATCTTAATCCATGCACCCAAATTAAATGGACAAAAGCACATCACCTATCCTGAACCTCTTTACCACGCCTCACTCTACTTCCACTAACTTACACTTTTAGTTCTGACATTATTGCTAGCCCTGTATTTGCTTCACAGTATATGTGAAATAATACTGAGTGTTACCTGGTCCTCGGTGTAACCCAGCACTCCCTTCATGGGCCCATGTGAGGCCTTCTTGCAGGCTTCCTTAATGTCAGCATAAGATGCAGGCTTGGACAGACGGCATGTCAGATCCACCACTGACACATCAGAAACTGGCACCCTGAATGCCATGCCTGTCAGCTTACTAGGGAGAGAAGACGGACAAAAAAAATGTTGGTTTTTCTTAACCTGCTAGGCAGAAATACAAGAGGTGCATCTGATTATCAAGATGACGGCAAGTGTGTTTGTCCTAACCCGTTGAGTTCAGGGATGACTTTGCCCACTGCCTTGGCGGCACCGGTGGAGGCTGGAATGATGTTCTGGTGGGCACAGCGGCCATCACGCCAGGCCTTAGCGCTGGGGCCATCCACTGTCTTTTGGGTGGCTGTGTATGCATGGACTGTAGTCTACAAAGAGGAGAGTATATTACATGAAACATCAGTAACTCTAGTATACATTTAAAGGGATACGTTACTGATTTTCAACCAGCTTTGTATCATAATAATGTGGATAGTGTGTGTAAATAAAGTGTGGTAAACTTCCTTCCATTTTGCCAGTGTCCAGATCTCCCTGTTCATCTCTCAACTCCAGTCTGCCAGATGACAGATTTCGCACTATCCGGCAGATTTTCACTGGCTCTAGTGCTACTGCTCAAATTACAGAATGTACTTCTGCATTAGGACACGAAGAGTATAGAAGCAGATCGAGAGAGAGACCTCATAAACTAAACTCAGATCAAATGGTAAAACTAGGCAGTGCTGATAAAAAAATGAACCAATATTCTGTTACTGTGTTGCCTATTTCTCACCTAAAATGTTTGCAGAAACATATTTTAGTGCACTGTTTAGCTGTATCACGAGTTTGTGAACAGGAAGTGGGCTCCATACTGTTTCCTGTATTGTGCAAACATAGGCTGAATAAAAGTGTGATCAAACGGTGAAAGTAGACAGTGCCGATTAAATATGAAACAAGATTGCCTATTTCTTGCCTAAAATATTTTCAGAAACACATTAAACTTGGTGTATAACTGAAATACAAACTTATGTGTTACCAGCTGGCCACCATATTGTTTTTGGACGAGAAATTTGCAGTATGTCACCCACCACTGCAGGACCGTTTATTGTCATTACAAGTTTTCTACTTCTTTAGAAAAAGCAAATGTCACAGCTTTTTTTCTGTTTTCTCTGGTCATGTAGCACCAATTTCAAAAGTATTTGTGCCTTTATAGTGCATAGACAGCCCAGTTTGTCAAAAAGCATCATACAGTACCATTCATGAAAAAGTCCTGCTCATAACAATGGCTGAAAATCTCAGTATTACATTTGGACACAGATTTACAGTGACTTACCATGAGAGCCTCCTCAATGCCAAAGTTATCATGGATGACTTTGGCCAGGGGGGCCAGGCAGTTGGTGGTGCAGGAGGCATTGCTATGAACAGAACAGACACTATTACATTCAGTTCTCTTGACATATGTAATGACATTGCTCCACATAAAGGAATATGTTTATGAAAATTAATAATATACAGTGTGAATGTATGTTCAAGACCAAGGGTGTGTTACCTGACGATGGTCATGGAGGAGGGGTCGTATTTGTCCTCGTTAACTCCCATGACAAACATTGGAGCATCAGGTGAGGGGGCAGACACAACCACGCGCTTAGCTCCACCCTGGAGGTGAGCCTGTGATTGGACAGGTGAGGAAGAGGGCACGGTTTAGAAACTGGACCATCTGGCAGCCTGTATAATTGTTTCGGTATATGTGCATGCGTGTACATACAGAGGCCTTCTCCACACTGAGGAAGACTCCAGTGGACTCCACAACGTACATGGCTCCAGCTTCACCCCAAGGGATATCTGCTGGCTTCATACTAGAATGAGATAAAGAACAGAGTCAGTCTAAGATGAAATGATTGTAATTACCATTTAGTGATGTTAAACTTGGGGTTGACCAAAGAAAAGCAACACCAGAATACTACAGAAGAAAGTAGATAATGAGCAAGTTACATATGGTCAGAGAGAAGTGAGGGTTAATCTTGTTAGAACAGTACATCCTGTGCTTTCTAAAATAGTCTGCAGAGCCTCTTTGGATAACGTCTTGCTAGTAATAAAACAATATAATTTTCAATGAACACCTTGGCATGTTAAGGTTAAGAGCCTGCCAAAAAAGCAGATGGTGTGGTAAGACACTCAAGGAGGGACACCAATAATTTACACTCAGTGCTCAGAGTGGAACAGGAATGTCTCTTCCCTAACCCTCCTTTTTGTTGGTGTTGCCTTGTGCAGACAGGAGGCGCCATTAACTGAAAGGACTAAAACAACAGCCTTTGCAGCCAGCAGAGGGTGAGCTGTATGAGTGAGGCCCCGGTCAGTACAAAGCCTCATTCCACTGCCTGGAATTCACTCAGGAAACTGAAGACTAGGGGGTCAAAGTGACATAACATACGTCACCTTCAAAATGAAAAGTCTGCAATAATTCAAACTGAACACTGAGATGGCTGCATCTATTACAGAGATCTCTCTGATACAATTAAAACTGTACGTAAATGGCACGTGAGGAAATATTTCATTCATTATAAATCAGTTGGCCATATTTTAGCCTCACTTAAGCTTGTTGCTACCAGTTTACATCAAGAGCAACTCAGTGATATTTGATATCTTCACAGCAAATGCTACTTAAAACTAAACATCAACTTCACTCACCACTGGTGGACAGAGATGGCATTGCCATCGATCACGAGCTTGCCATCCGCGATAGAGACTTCACCATGGTAACGGCCATGGGTGGAGTCATACTTGAACATGTAGACCTAGGAGATGGGAGGAAAATAATTGGGTTATAAGGATAAGGATGGAAGAGGCACACTATAAGTTATTACTATCACACTATAGTATTTTATTTCATATACTCGACAGTTTCTGAGTTTCCTTTTTTTGGCTTTGGAGAGTCACTGGTAGTGTTAAGGTTTGTAATCTTGATAAAGGATTACAACAAAATGACAAACAAGCTATTGAGAAAGCAACATGTCCAGTTCAGGTATTGATAATGCATAACCTATGGGTCCATTTTTTTGTTTGTTACTTTGTAAACCAGACTCTTTCAACAACATACTGCAGTTTAAATCTTGTTTTTCTACCCAATATTTTAAGAGGGTAATTATGGTGTAACTCTCATACAATACATTCTCCACTGGAATATATATGATTATTATTTGTAAGCAAGTATGTGCATGTAAGTTTTCTCACCATGTACTGCAAGTCAATGAAAGGGTCATTGATGGCAACGACCTTGATGCCTTTCTGAAGGCAAGCCCTCAGGACCAGACGGCCAATACGACCGAAACTGCAGAGTAAAAGGGGGGAGAGAGATTATTAATGATAGCTATCTTGGGAAAATGGTGGGAAACTTCCTCAGGATGTTGGACCACTCATGGGACCTCACATAAATCTTCTAACAAAGCCACAATCTGTGACGTCACTGGAGTCCAACAAAACTTCAAGTAGTTTACCTGCTATAGAGAAGCCCTGCCCATTAATGCCCATCAGCAGAAAAATCAGGAATTGGTGAGTTCCTGCACTCCTGCAGCTTCACTGTTGAAGCTTTGATTAATGTAAGATACACAAATTTTGCTGTTAGTTCACAATAAAAGCTTTTATTGTGAAGCAGCTACAGGAAGAGAATCGTGGGACATTTCTGTTGTCAGGTCATTTTGATATATTATTATTACTCATGCAGTGCCTGTTCAAAATGTACCTGTAACGGTTGATTGTTTGGCCTCTAGTATTGCTGTATGCAGCTTTTTTGAGAACCACTCATCCTCATCAATATCACATTTAACACTGTGCTTCAGTGCACCTGCTCTGACATAGCTGCATCCCCAAGCAATGCTAGAGTATACACATTGTAAACTAACAGCTAGCCATTTGGGACCAGGCTATTTCCAGGAAAATAATCCTTGATTTTGAAAGTTACATCCCTAAAGCTTTCAATTTTGGAATTTGTTAGAATAAACCATCTCCATTCAATCTATTTTTGAATGTACTGTAGCAAGCAGCGGAGAGTGTGCCATTTGTTGATGAAACAGTTAATAGATGTCCCCTCTCAATACACGACACAGTTTGTACATAATGCACAACTAATTAATATGTCCCATAGATCTCTAGGGCTTGCACTGGACACTGCACTTCCTTGGGTCCTCAGCAATACACGCGTCAAGTGTGAAGTTTGTTTGGGTGAGGGGTTGTTGAACGAATTAAAGGACAGACATACAGACAGAGACTCCTTCCATTTCAGTTAGATTAAAGAACAAACAGAAGAGGACCGTGTAACCACAGTGAAGAACTGCATGTGACACGGCATATTTTAAACCACCAACATGTGATGAAAGTTACATACAGTTTTTATTGTGCAATTATTATTTGATAAAGTCCATTTGTGCTGTTCTGCATCATATGCATGCATGTTACTACATGGGCCCACTCCCATATCAAAATTCAGCACAATATATTAAGGGTGGATTTTGTTAAAATTATTTGAAATGTATTTTCACCTTCTCTTTAGAACCATGAACTAACCACCAGAAATCCACATATCTGAAGCATCCTGTTCATATAATGTGTATGTGTATGTGTGTGTGTGTTTTAAACTCACCCATTGATTCCAACACAGAGGTCTGACATGGTTGCTGCTTGGGTGGGACTGAGTTACCTGAAAGAAAAAAGAAACACGCTCAGTCAGATAACGATACCAAGAATTGCTGCAGCTTAGCAATGTGCCAACAAATGCCCTCTTTTCTTTGACACAGAGTTTAAACATTTGAAGACGAAGAACACGCGAGTGTTTGGACCGAGACAAACTGTTGCCCTGGCAGCAGGAGGTGGCTTTAATCAGGTTAGTTAAGTTGTTGACAACACACAATGAGTGTGTGTGTTACACTGTTGTAACGTGACCACGCATAATCTACCATTTTATTGTGAACACTCTCTTGTTCAAAACATGATCTATTTTATTTGCTATTTTAAAGCCTGCAGTTGCATTTCACCTTTTTATTCTTAAATTGTCATCTCTTCTTTTCTCACCGTTACATATACACTAACTATCATGCTGTTACCATCTGTGCTCTTCCATCTGCCCTGCATGTCTTCTCCACTGCCTTGCTCCTCCCCATCTTTTTGTGTAAACACACTGAGTAAAGTGTAGTAACGTGCTAGTAGGAGACCCTCGTCTTGTAGCTTCATGCATTTATAAATGCAACAATAACATGTAGTAGTAGTAGCCTTACGGTACATTAGACAGGCAGTGTGACGCATTAGCATTAAAGGGTGAAAAACACACCCAGGTGATACAGTACATTGGTGTGCACTTGAGGGTAGTATGACAGAAAGAGCTGGGTGCTTGAGCTGAAGCACCAGAACACCAAACTGCAGCTGCGCAGGGGTGTGATTCTGTTTGTTGTCAGTGACGGAAAAATACAGGCTGTCAAATGGCATGTTTAAAGTGCATCTGCTGCAGGAGTAGGGAGGTGTTACATCATGCCGGGACATGTTTAGAAAACAATGGCATAAGGTGGGAGGGAGAAAGTGGTTGGTACGCAACAAATAGAGACTTGTCTGCCGAGTGAACAAAGAGAAAGCCTGGCCTTGACTCAACTATGTGACCTCCTTTTCCCCCTGCTTTCCTCTCCTTTTCATACTGCCCGTTTCCCCTCTCCACACCTCCTCTGTCCTCGCCTGCTACTTTTCCAGCTTTCATCTTTTCCAGCAATTGCATCCCCTCTCCTTTCCTTCATTTGTGTCATTCATCTTCTAACTCCACCTCTTCCTGTCTTTTACTGTCCTTGGTCTGTCTGTGCAAGGAGGGATACGCACTTTGATATCATATTTAGCTCCAAATCTATTCCAAAGTCACGTGACTTGCCTTTTGACAAAGAAAACTGCCTGAAACCACTTTGTAGATTTTGCTTGTGGACTAGTAGGTTAATTTCGGATTAAAAGGGAGCTGTTTCTGAACAATTTATCATTATACTTTAAAACCAACCACCTAATTTCAGCAATGTTTCAAAATCTACAGTAAAAACCTTAATTACTTTATGGACTCATTAAGGATTTGTTCAAGTTCTAAATGCGACATGTACACAAACACTTACTCATGCAGGTGAGCAGGTAGCTCAGTTGCAATGACCAATGTGTGTGTATGTGTGTGAGAGAGAGCGACAGACGCAGGTCAAGTAAGTAAGGGCAACCCAGATTGTCCTTGAAAGTGGTTGGTTGTCATTTCAGACTACTGTAATCTCCTAATCTGTGTGTGTGTGTGTGTGTGTGTGTGTGTGTGTGTGTGTGTGTCTCTGTGAGTGTATGTGTGTGTGTCCCAGTGGGGAACATGTAGGACAGGCTGTCGATCTGGTGAAATGCATTGTGGGAGCACTTTAAATAGACTAAAGGGGCAACCAGATTAGGATAAATCATCTCTCTCATTCTAACACAGAAACAATGGTCGATAATTACTGACCATTTTAACCTGGATTTATTCACTTGTTGTTGAGCACAATCAAATACTGTGTCTCACTGGAACTGTAGCCCTGAAGCCAGTCAAACTCAATTTATTGAACAGTTCGTTTCCCAACAAGGTCACACTTCTTCAGAGCATTTTTTTTTTCTTGTGTGCCTTTTGTAGCACCTTCCTTTCAGGGTATAGAGCAGCCATTTTGTGTTCTGCTGCTAGCATCCATTATACAAGGTCACCAGAGGAGAGAGAGAGAGTACATACAGTATGACCATGCTGTTCTCACATTTCTATTCCTCTCCTTTATACTTGGTTCCCACCATTACCTATTGTGCATTCAAACTCTGCAGTCACCCTCTCTCTTTCCTCTCTTTTGAACTCTCCTTCCCCCTGTCGCCTGTGCACTTTGTCACTATTTGTCTCACAAGCTGGGTTTTCTCTCTCTCTCTCTCTATGCTAACCTCTCCTTTTTCTCTAAACAGGGCAGTTGTCCTGGGTTTTCCAACAGAAAATGGCTGCTCTACAGACAAATAATACTACTGTTTAAACAGAGTGGCCTCTTCTGCTTCACTAAAGCAAGTGGAAAGTTTGACTCAGTCGCAGCATTGTGGCTCCAATTGTGGAGAATTTAACGACTTGACTACTTCGCTGTGCACAGAAAACAATTTTTAGCTGAGCCGGCAGCTCTATAGCTCGCTCTACTGGTTGGTCAGTCCACAAAAATTTGCCCACCCTTTGGCGGCCACAGTTTTTGCTTTAAGGCTCATTTATACTCCCTTCACCTTTTAAAACAGATAGATCTGTTATTAACCTTGTAAACATCATTGCCCTCATACTTCCATGTGCACTTTATGATGGTATAGATACAGCCAACAGATGGCATCAGAGGGAAGAGTCAAAAGTTAGAGACACCAAGAAATGAGGCGACAGTGGAGAAGGCCGTAATATTATTCCTTTTACTGAGGCAGCATTGTAGACAGCGATGGTCTGTAAAGCCACTAAATACATCACAATGTATGGAAGCAGTATTCTTTTCACTATGTTGTGGATTTGTTCTGTTCTGCCATTTTTTAAAATGTCTTTAAGATATTCTACAGTCGTATCTTGTTTGAAGTATACTACACTGCCTCCCTGATCTTCGGTGGTACTGCCCTGTTTTATCCATATCCGCAAGCTTTCAGAAAACATTCACATATACAGACAAGATGAACGCAGAGTGCGGACACAAGGCTCTGTCTGTGTCCATATTAATATCTAACATTGAGCCTAAATTCACCCTCAGGAGGCTAAAATTCGGCATGAAGGTCATAGCTATTGCAAATTCATGTTTGTTTATTAGTTGCTTGAGTTAAAACTGTTTATTTCTTAATAACCTGACTTGAGCAGGTATTGGAGACTTTAATATGGGGCAAGTGTGTCGGTCTGCTAGTACAGTATGTACTTGGTGACACTCCCCCCTCCATGTCCGTTACTGTTGCCTAACAACAGTGTGGGGCTTTGGCCAATCAATGAAAGAAGCGGGAGAGGTCACTTTGAGCAGCCAAGAAAAAACCTGCTCAATGCAGCTTTAATGAATGAATAAAAGGAACCAAATCCTGGTACTGCAGCATCATTCTCTACTGTAGTGCCACTGTTTAGTTTACAAATTAGTGTTAGATATGTCTCATGCAGTTATGAGATATGCAAAATATGTTGTAATACAATTTTTAATCTTTGATAGCAACATTTATAATGACACTGACAGAATGGTTAAATTATGGTTAAAATATAATCATGTTTCTATGTTGAGTATTAACTTTATGATTTTTATGTGCAGTAAACTTTCTAATGCCAACTCTATAGCCAACCACTCTTCCCACTTCTCGATCTCATAGTCCCACCTCTATTGACTGTAGGCCAATCAGCCCTGATCTGGTATTCAGCACACACCCTGTGGCAGAGCTCACACAGACCTGTGTCAGCTCATAGAGGCAGCATTGTGTGAAGCAGAGCAAAGAGGTTACACGTTGTTCACTGCAG
Organism: Cephalopholis sonnerati; assembly: GCA_019142605.1. Classification (NCBI taxonomy): domain Eukaryota; kingdom Metazoa; phylum Chordata; class Actinopteri; order Perciformes; family Serranidae; genus Cephalopholis; species Cephalopholis sonnerati. The sequence continues at coordinate 15,437,981 of JAGQAX010000008.1, read as the reverse complement.
CTTGCAATCTGCTGACACTCATTAATGTAGGGAGAAGAGGCAGACGGACAGCCAGACGTATGAAGTGGTAGTAAGGTTACTTCTTCACAAATTTGGTCAAAGTGAGCCCTCTTCAATGGTAGCAGTTGATTCATCTGTACTACCCACACTAATGTGAGAAAAACACATGATTCAGATTTATGCAGTGCAGCCAGCTCCTCTTTCGATTGGCGGCCAGACGACAGCCAATCGTTTCCATCTCACCGTTCAACCCTTCCCCCTCATCCTTACTTCTGTCTTACCTCACTGATCCATAAATTTCACACCTCCTTTATCACCAACCTGAGATCAAACCAAACCTAGGACTCAATCACTTGACAAGGGGTGGTGCACCCTTCTCGTCCTCTGATTGGTTAGACAAGGCGAGGAATGAGCCAACCAGGGGCACTTTACTTGTGTTCAGCCCTCATTAATGAGAGTACACCCGGCTACTCACTTGTCGACTCTACCTATTTTTCCCTTGATCCGTCTGTCCATCCATCCTAATACATCTTCTCATTCAATCTGTTTGACTTATTCACCTTCATTGTCCACCTGCTCTCCTCTACCTGCTACATCTCTCTTTCCCCTATAAATCCTCCTCTGGTTCACTCCTACTATCTCCTCCTTGCTTTTTGGGTTTCATGAGTATCCAAATTCCCCCGCTATTTGCCCCGCCACCCAAACTAATCATTAAAATTCAACCCCCTACCTCCTTCTCCCTGTCCTTGCCACTCTTTGTCTGCCTGATCCCCCTCATTTAGCACAACCCGACCCTCCCTCTGAGCTGCGACCCATTTTCCTCACACAAACACGAAGTAAAACCATGGGGGGGTGCAGGACAGGGTCGCCATGCCTGCGTGTATGCATGTGCCCTGCAGGGCCCACTGCGGGAAAGATGACTCATAACTAGTCGACCAGAAAAGGACAAAGAAATCAGGCTGCATCAGGTGGTAAAATCTTAAAATTGAGACAAAATCTGTTGGGCGAATGAAAGAGTACGGAGAGGAAAGAGTGTGACAGGGTATTTCACTTCCGCCAACACCTCCTCTGTTGTCAAGCATCAACACTTTGCCAAACAAACACTAATTCTCCTTTTCCCTGTAATATGTCAACAGTCTTAGAAGAGCAGTGAGACAGTGCGTGCACTTCAGTCTAACCCTTATATGGACCTGAGTTTTGAGGAGCACAGACAGACCACTGTACATCTTTCCCTTCACATAGCTGAGTCAAGGCCAGGCCTTTCTTTTATCATAAAAACAGGATACAGACTAAATAAACTATTCATGCAATTATCCATGGTGATGCTATGAGTGATGACTATCAATTTGGTGTAGAGACACCGTTTTATAAAGCTGTTACAGTTTAGGAGTAAAACTACCACTGTGAGTGAATGAACTCACTGACTCTGCTCTTGCTTTTCCTGCCCATTACGCCACTCCCCCTGCCCTCCTCCTTCGCCCGCTCTTCTTTCAGTGTCTCTTGCCTATTCAGACCTTCCTCCTGCGTTTTATCCGTCTGTCACACCCTATTCTCTCCGGTATTTTTCCACTGCAGTGGGCTGATTGGCTGGAGGCCAGACAAACTATCCAATTAGGTAATGTTCTCTCTTCTTGCCTGCCTCTCATTGAAACAAATAAATCATATACATTAGTGACTGAACCATAAATGCCAGTTATACACCCTTAGATACACACACTAGTGAAGTGGAGTCAAACTTTATGTGTTCAACTTCAGCAACTTCTCTTTTGCATATCTTTTCTTTTGTCTCCTCTTTAGCAGTATACCTGCTTCCTTCCTTTTTATAGTTTCATCACTAAGGCAATGTCACCTTGCTGCTGTAAACTAGTCAGTTAAGTGTCCAATGCCATCACATCACCTGTCAGACACATGCACACACAACACCGCAGGCTGTGTGTCCCACTCAGCAGCCATGATCTCCTGCTGACAGGGACAGACACATAAGAAGTTCACTGTTTCTATGAGACAATTCACCAGAGGCAAATTATCATGATAAGCAGACACTGAATTTATAGTAGTTTAATGATTTAATAACTTTATATATCTATGATAAGAATAGATAAAGAAGTTAAGAGAGAGAGGTTTTATGAATGTAGTAACTTACTACTGCAGTTCAAACGAGACTGGTTCATGCACACAAATACACGCACACACAAGAACACACAAACACCACACATCATAAATTATTAAAAGGTGTGCTGTATCAGACTGCAGAGGAGTTAATAAGAGAGAGACATGTGACTACTCTGCAGAGGTAATGCTGGACCCAAAGACACTTGCACACACACACACACACACACACACACACACACACACACACACACACACACACACACACACACACACACACTTCCCTGTCCACTTTATGAGCTTATGTCAGCAGGTAGATGACAGATGTCCTTCCTAAGACTTGCACCCTGTCATTTGCCGCCTCTCGTCTCTCTCTTGCTGCTGAACTGTAGTACAGTTTTATGCTGTGTTTGCTACTCTTCTTACATCATGTTAGCTCTGCAAACATCTGCACCTTTGAATAACTGTGTAAAAAACAAGCAAAACTGCTTTGTAGTACAAGTAAGGGCAGTTCATGTCCCAGTTATGTCTATCCTTCCCTATTTTAGGTTTTATTTCCTTAAACTGGCGACGGTTTGGTGCAAAGTGCTGAGTCACTCTGGAGTTCCTTCTCCCTCACACACACACATCCTGGACAAGATGGCTGGTTGATAAGTCAGCTGCAGAGAATAATGGGGAGGAACACTCATGCTAACCTTGGCCTAGAAACACCACACTACCTTTAAGTTGAAAACTAGTGTTAAGAAAGAAAGAACAAGTCATAACCAACTCAAGAGGAATGACTGACTTTATGTAAATTAGTCTCAACAAAATTGACTTTTAGTGGCTGTGACTAATTGAAGAAACCCAGGCAGCCTGCCCTGAAGTGTATGACAGAGAGAAGAGGGAAAGTTTTCTGGCCTGACCAATATGAGTAGCACGCAGACACTAATCTTAAACAAGAAAAATAACCATATATACTTCTTACAGCAAGCATCTGAAAAGCTAGTCCACCTCTTTGACTGGTGTCATAGAGAGAGATCAGGAGTAGCTTGTGTGGGTTGTTTATTTCGCTTTAATAACGTGGCTGTAGTCCTTGGTAAGCTGTAATAATATGTCCTGTGTATTGCTGGTATGTTCAAGCTGACATCTACATTTCACATATTTACCCAGACACATATTCTGCAACACCTACAAAAGCATAATGAATGTCAAAGCAATTATGCCTGATATGACAAGCTACTAACCTCTGAACCTTATATGCAAGGAGTAACTAAAAAGTAATATTAATATTACTCAGACCAGGCACATATCTGGCCAGTACTATCCTGTCATGATGTATTAGTGAAGCACTTTAATTCTGCAAATGTATTGATGAAACAACTAGACTAATTTCATTTGAAGATCTTGTTACTGTCCTTTTAATATATTAGCTGTACAGGATCTTCGACAAGAAATGCCTACTCTAAATAAAATTATGAAGGCAGTTAGATAAATCAGTTTAGAGGAAGACTATAATCATAAATCATGCTAATTAAAAATAATGCAAAGCAATTATCTGCTGATGCATAGCAAATGTAATTTTATTCCTTAACTATCATCATAGAGCCTGAAGCTTGGCAACACTTACAGCCTAAAAACTTAGCATTTCTCAGGCAGGACCAGGCCTGTTATTATTAACCTTCAGTCATCCAGAGTCTGAGCAAGGAGGTGTGGCTCCCCATCCATAAATCCATAAGCACAGTAAGAATAACCTTTTTCAAACTGATAAGGAGTTTGAGAATATGGATTAGCAGCTGGTTAGCATCACTACAGAAGCTTTGGGCCTACTTTGACCTTCCTCAGCTGGAGCAATGACCTTGAACAGTGAGACAAGGCCAGACACGGCTGCATCTGCATGTACCACACCTACATGAGATGAATGGGAGTAACTTAAAGCAAACGGGATTGCCAGTCATAATAATGCTGTATGTACTGTATTACTGTTATGATAAATAATACTAAATACTAAATGAGTTCATAAACATTAGCATTGCATATTATTGCGCAGATGGACTGTGTTGCTTTGACATAATAAATATTTTAAAACATAATTTTGCTGTTAGCGTCCCCCTAATGTCCCCCCATTAAACAACATTGACCAGTTCCGCTATTCAGTTTTTAATTAGACCCTCGTTGCACTCGTGCACTGTATGTCTGATTAAGCAGCTTTATAATTTGGAAATTAACTTTAGCTTGGTCTATTGTTATTTCACAAAGCAGAGGTCCTCTTTGCAAACCGCATCAAAAGGTCTGTCGAGTCTGAAGTCAAACTGCGGCAGAATTATGCGACACAACACACTGTCTCTGTGCCCTTCAGCGTCATCACAGGAAGGCTTTCTGCACGCCTCTCATCTTTCGACATGAAATAAAACCAAGGTTATTCGTTTGTCCCGTTTCGGTTCTTGCATCACAATGACCTCTGCTTCCCGTCATTGCGAGAGTACAATCACCTCTGAAATCTAATGATGCAACGACGACAGACTTCATCGTGAAGACCAGGAGAAGCACGTAGCTTCACCTCCATCCACATGCACTCATTCACCTCGTGCATCATTACAGCTCTGTACAATATTGTAGCGCAACTATTACAGTCATCTTACAGCTTTTGCGAAACCCCATTTTAATCCCAACTACATAGCTATCTATAAAGGCTATCTCTCTGCTGTGATAAATATGTTTTTTGTATTGGGTTAACGTTACGTAACATGGAGTCTAATCCACTTCCGCAAAGATGCAGCAATGGGAGCTGCCAATGTCACGTTACCCGCTCAGTAAGACAATTCAGCCTCAGATGAATGAGTTATACGTCATGAATGGATTATGACTCAAATATGCAGATTTTCTTTGTCATTAGGTTAAATTTCTTTTCATTCAAATGCCTCAGGATGCTTATAGCTTTATTGCATTTTGGTATCGGCCATATGATGCAACGAAACGACTCAAGTACACAGTATTACACAACGGGCAGCCTCTCCCCAGACTGCAAGGCCACGACTGCATCCCCTCCCACCCTAGCTTGTCTCTTCCTGTATCATTAACGCGTGCATCCTGCGAAAGAGGCTGTTTCACAGATCCAAACGCTGAATGAGCTTTGAGCTAACCTTATTCTCCTCCTCATCCTCCAGCCTGTGTCTCGTGCACTCACTTAACGGCTACGTAGCTGATGAAAAATGAAGCTGGTATGGGAAATTCAAGCTACAAGGTCGCTTCCGCAAGTCATTTACGGCTTTTAGTAATGCCAGTCTGAGGGAAATTCACGACGCCTTTAACGGTATATGTTAAACTTGCTATTTAAAACCGCATCAGCTAACTGCATGAGTAATTAAACCAGGGTGATGTATTGCAGGCCTACGTGTGTGCTCCAACGGTTAAGCTAACATTTGAAACTAGTGACGTCTTAACCCTGTCAAATACTTTTAACGTCTTCAATTTAGATAGTTTGAGCAAACGTGTATAGGCTAGTCGTCACAAGGGCCTCTACACACTGTAGGGTGAGTCGGTGTTGCAGCTTACCTCACGGCTGATGCTTCTTGAGTCTGTGTGCGCAGTTCACGGTGCCGCCTTCCGCTTTTATACAAGACACGTGCCTCGGGGAGCCTGGTCGCCCTGGCGACGTGACGTGACGTCATCCCTTGCTGCTGGGCTCCATTCGGAACGAGGGACTAGTCACGGTCTCTCAACGGCTGCCATAGTAACCAGTCTTTTTCACACATCTTATTCATGTAATAGAGCTGAGGGTTGTGTCGATGATGGAGGATAATATTTACCAGAGAGAAAAGACAGGCAGATGAGACATAAAAGAGACAGAGACACTGGCAGGATGCCAACGTGGAAGTGATGGGGAATGATGAAGCATTTTGTCCCATTCCCACCATGTGTAGAGCTGGTCACGTGCATGTGATGGACCACTGGAGAAGCATATGCATGGACACCATGTCTTTGTAATAGGCAGAGACAGGAAACGAGCAGCTGGAGGTCACAATCATCAAAAACACGCAGTATTAGTGTAATTGGTTGGCTGGTCTCCCTGCGTGTGGCAGGGGCTTGTTGGACTGTTGGTCTATAGAGGCACATGTTTTATAACCAGGCACCCACTGTGCATTGATCTGTGAAGGACTGCAGGCTGGACCTCCTATGGATGCTGTGTGTGTCAGTGTGCCTATGCATGGATGCAGCACTGTTATGTAAGAAGTCATGAAACTAACATGTCACGTTGCCATGGAGAGATGCTGCCCTGGTACTAAACAGGCCTGAATAATTGTATGTTTGCATGCAGCAAAATATAGAGTAGAAAACAATAAAATAGCAGTGTACTTTAGTAAGAATTATGAATTATCTTTTTCTGATTTTTTTTTATCCTATTTCTCTCCTTTTTAGTTCTCTCCTCTCCTCTCCTCTCCTCTCCTCTCCTCTCCTTTGCTCTCCTCTCCTCTCCTCTCATCTCCTCTCCTCTCCTCTCCTCATGTCACAGCACGTGTCAGACTGTGAACGAGCCTACGTGAGGAAGGATGCGTACGTACAGTGGTGAAACATGGGAAATCCCTGCAGTGCAGTCTGCGCAAGTAGGAAGGAACGCTCGTTAACCAACATGCATTGCATACACTGCACGTCCCAGCTTGCATTTCCTCATCTCAGATTGGCGTTTGATTTCCGTATTTTAAAGCAAAATAAGATTATATTTTACGTCTGTAACCTATATATTTAAAATACTGGCCCCTGCTCATAGGCAACTTTAGTTTTAGATATCAATAGTTTCATTTAAAAAAACATCTCACAACTGGTTTAGATTTATTTTAGTATCTATCATGCCTCAAATAAATCCACAACCACAGCAAATATCGTCAGGTTTATCAAAGTATTTCTGCACGACACTTGTCCTTCTTTAAGAAAACATCAATGCCCCGTGTTTGATTGAATCCGTGTTTTTTTTTTTTTTGCTTTAGTTTTCTTATTTTCTTTTTCCTTGTTATGCGGATGTGTTTATTACACATAATAAAGCAAAATTAAAATATGTAATAATTCAATTTCTTGTCATTCTAAACACTTTTATATTTCAGCACCGTCACGGGGCTCACTCGGGACCACAAGTTAAACTATGGCGCCATCTCCTGGACAAATCACCATCATACATAGCAAGATTGCCGTGCAAAATTCCTGTTTATGTTAGATGTTAAAAAAAAGATAGATAACTGCTGAAATGTTGTGCAAGGCTGATTTAAGGCAGCCCATTGTGCCTTGTCCTGACAAGACTCGTTGACACCACTATCTGTTGACTCTCAGCATAGTTTGGACAAGCACATGCAGAAGAGAGGATGTTTTAGGATGGTTTTCTGGAGGACTTCTGTTTGTTTTCACAGAGGAACTCAGCTCATATGTTTGTGGTGCTCACTGCAGTGGAAACACTATATTTTATCCGTGAACAATTCTGGAAAAGACAGCATGTTGTTGCGAAAGCAGTTGGGGCAGTAAATGTTAACCTATCATTATGTTTGGTCTGACCTGACCTCGCACTGGGTCTCACCACTACGAAGAGGCCCTGTTGTAACATGAAACAGCTCTGTACAAGGTGAGGGAGGTGAAAAGGACATAGATGCAACAAAGGGTGCAGGGAAGTGTGGGAAAGCAATAGGTCAGGAAGAGTTAGTGTGTGCCGTAATGTAAATGTATGGGATATCTGGAGGCACAGATGTGGATACGTCCTGTGGTTGTCCAGGGTGATATTATAGGCTGAAATAATTATTACCTTCAGCCTCTGAATAACTGTTTGCTGTCAAACCAAAGACATGCTTAGTAACCATTTCCTTGATAAAAGTGAGGCAGCTTTACGGGAAGTTGAGACTCAAAATACATCTTTATTGCATACCATACTTGACAGGCAGTAACTATGATAGTGGAGTGATTGTGTGGATTTGAAGACATTTCAGGGACCACTGTCTGATCATCTGTTTTTCTGTAATATTCACTATTTTTACCTGGTCCTTGAATCTCATTTTAAATTAATAACAACAATGGCACTGTGACATTGTACTGCAGGATGAGACTGAAGAGTGGTTCAACTTGAGTCATTGAATGACACGACCCATGCAATTTATTTATTGTGCAACAGGGGGCAGACTTGCCCTTACAGTAACATGGTAGCATCACTTGAGGGCCAGTGTTTTGTGTTTATTCGCCTTCAGTTGAATGTAATGTGTTATTAAAAGTTTCTACTGTCTGAGAACGATTGTTAGAGTGAATAGATCATGTATAAACCATGTTGAGTGCGTGTTGATTGTGTTATCAAGAATGAATCATTTAACATGTTTGTCAGGGAATCTAAAAAACTGGTAACAGATAACAACATTGTAGCTGTTTCATAACTATACACCTATTTTTAAAACTTAAAACATGCCATTTTAATCAGTCTACGTATTGAAAACTCGAGTGGGTAGTTTCCTTACAACTCTGGGGAATTAGCTGGAATTAAAAAATAAAATAACAACAGTATATAACCAATGAATCTGCTGTGAGATGATATAGGGTATGGGCAGATTATAAAACAGTAAGCCTCTGGCAACAGACAGGCGAAAGGCCCCACCACCTCTCTTACACAGGGCCAAGACAAAGACTTTATGGTAGTTTTGTTCCTAATTGTTGTTGTTTTGCATCTTTCTGTAGTTGGTATGCATCTTGTTGTAATTTTGTGTCTCTTTGTGGTCTTTTTGAGTCTTTTCCCTGGTCGGTACGTGTTAATTTGAGTGACATTTTGCAAGTGAAGGCCAGGGGAGCCCTCTGACACTTTGGGCCCCTGGGCCTGTGCCCATTGGCCCATTCAGAAATCCAACCATGATATTGGAAAAATCATAGTGCATTCTTTGGTTTTGGTTGTCATTCATGAAGTCAAAACATCCCTTTTTCTTTCATTTTTTTTCATTATTTCTCCTCCACACACTATAGATTATGTCTTGGAAACAGAAAGCACCTGTGAGGCAGAACAAAGTGTTTATTGATATTTAAACTTCCTTATGTAAACCGTCAGCTGAAATGAGCCACTAGCCAAATGACAAATCTGTCATATACACCTCCTACCACTACTTAACAGGAAATTTAGGTCTGAGCAGAGGTGTGTGGGGGTGTGCAGATGAGAATTCAGGCTTTCCCTCATACACAACATTGGAAAAACAAACCATTTGTCATTATAATTCAAACTTTTAAAATAATTTCCACATGTTCCAGTTATGTCATGGCTTTAATAGCCAGAGCATTATGCCTAATTTTCGCGTTTACATTACTCCATACACATATGATTATATCTCGTATAGTTTTTCTTCACATTCTCAACCCACAGAAAGTGATTTAAGACAACCCTAATGCTGTGAGCTTGAACAGTTCAACACACTGAGCCCATGGTACCATTAAAACAACCTCCTGACCCCCTCAGGCAGAGAGTTGGCCCTCTCTGATAATATTTTCATAGGCTGTGAATTATAAGTGTTTAAAGGGGCACTAATCGCAGAGTTACGCTCATGCCAAGAGCTGCTTAGCATCAGTAAACCACAAAGTCTGGATTGAGAGCCTTGAGGGCCAGGTTTTAGCCAAAGTTAAAACATTCATTATAACAATTATTTTTTATGGCGTATCTGCCTTTTAAGAAAGTATACAGTGGAAAATAAAAGGAAAGATGGGAAGGACAGGGGATGAAATACAGCAAAGCCATCTTTAGTCAGATTTAAACCTTTGACACCACTTATACATAGCGTGCGCCTGGGGCTGCAGCATTTACACAATTTTCCAAACTTTCTGGCAGAGCTCGAAAATGGTGGAAAGCAACGGTAGCCAAACAATGAGAGACACTGCTTAAAGGTAAACGTCCTGGCTTGAATCCTTTTTCTGTCTGAATAAATCTAATAGGGAACATGAATGATTCTCCCCTCCTAACAGCAAACATCAAGATATTTTTGAAGACAGTAATTTACCTCCGGTGTACGCAAAATTTTAAAGTGGAAACAGACAGTTTTTCACCCCCCAGCATTTCCAAGTAGTGTTATTGTTGGTGCCACTGTCGCAAAGACAACGGAATTGCTTTCCATTTCCTCGGAGCCTGGCAACTATCAATACACAGGACACACTGGGGTTTTTTTTCCACAATTATTTCAGTTGCTCCACTCTCTGTCATGTCATCTACTGGGACTAGCAGCTGCAAAGAACTTACACTGATATTATTCTGTAACTGGGGATAGCTACTGATAACTATAGGTTGGTTGCACAATGGTTAATGCACTTCCTATAGAGATTATCTAACATTTAATAATCTAAACACTGTTGGTGTCATTATTCTATAGCCACTGCATTGTGCAATCAACATTTACTGAAGAAAAAAAAAAACTTGTCTGTTTTCAAGTTAAATCCCCAAATGAAAACAAATCCAACACTGAAATAAAGTGATACAGCGTGCAATACACATTGTTATTTGTAAATGAAACTGAGTGAAACTGTCTTTCATTGTGACAGGTATTTTCCATGCCACATTCAAATCAAATCACAGCACAGAATACAGTGAGGAGGTGTATTGCATTTCAGTGATGTCCAGCAGAGGGCGGCATACAGCTGCCGATACTATATGCAAAGCATTGTCATTGTTTTTTTGAAGAGATGCAAAAAAGTGTTGCTTTTTTAAGAGGAAGACTCACCATCGACGCCAGAATGAATGGCTGAATTCTTGGTAAGCTCTTATGCTAAGCTAAGCTAATTAGTGTTAGCTTGCCTGCGTTATCTTACAGTAAACAGTTGGTTTAATGGAGCAGGATAAGCTAATGCTACGAGATGGTGTAGAGCAGTGGTGTCCAACTGGTCCCGCCATGGGGTCCAGACTTCTCCTTAGTCATTAGTACAAGGTCCACGCAGAAGCAGAAGAAGTTTTAGTTGGTTGCAATTTGCAGCCTCACCACTAGATGCCACTAAATCCTACCTGCTAGACCTTTAAATACCTTTAAGAATATAAGTTTGAAAATATTTTTTAAGGTGATTTCATGAAATAGTCAACAGCATTCAAAATCGGGATGATGGAAAAATGAGCAATGGTGACCATCATGTTCAGCCTCAGTGTGGATGCCAGGCTCCAGTTGTTTGGTTGTGTTGAAAGAAACTTCTCCTCTTCTCCCTCAGCTGCTCCCAATGTTCTCTCGCTTCACTGCAGGAGACACAACAACCTGGGGCACCTGAAATATGTGAAGCTTGTTGCAGAGAAGGAGGAAGAAGCTGCAGGGCCTCAGCTGTTTCCACAGATGAACACCAGTGCTGTCTGCCCACGCAGAGCAGATCGACCAAACACAGTGAGTGAACAGTGTGATGGCTCCCTGGGTTTGTGTTGATGGCAGCATTGTACATTTTTTCTCATATAATTTCTGGCAGTCCAGAAAATCCTGGCATTTTCCTACAACACAGCTCCTTTTTGATTATATTGCTCAGTACCTAAAACCTTGATTCCAACAGGGAAGCTGGATTTAGATTTAAAAACAAAAGTTGTCAGCTAAACTGTAACAGCTGTAACTTCAGCTGTGAGGTTCAAACTGAGCTTGGAAAACCTGCAAGAATTACAACTTAATGTTCACGTACTTTGATACAAAATGCTTCTACTGTTTTATGTTTTATATCCTGATAACTTACACATGTACAGTTTCTTTGTTTTTTCCCCCCTTAATTTTATTTGTCATGTAAAGCATCTCTGAGCATCTTGGAAAGTACGCTATAAATAAGAAATATGTAAAATAACAAATATATTAATAGTAATGTTTAAAAATGCCATGTCAAACTCTTAAATTAATTTGTAAATTATATAATTCTTATGTTCCTGACATGCTTAGTGTGGAGGACCTTCTTAATTCCACAGTGACCTGAGCGACAGATCTGTTCATCCGCCTTCATTCCTAGCTTCCAACCTACCTGTCTCTCTGTACTGTATATCTCTCCTCCACTTCCTCTCCAGCCTCTCCCATTCTGCTGTGTTTTCTTTGGCCTGGCACTGAGGGACTGGAAGTGTCACCTCATCACAGCAGAGTTTTGTTTCCCTTGGAGGCTGCAGTAGGATGTCTGTTAATCTGATCTGAAATCCTCAACCTGGATTTGGCAGCTTCCTACAAACACTGTTGGCTCTAAACCCACTCTATGAAGTCCTTCTTACAGCGTTGTCTATCTGAGAGATAGACTGCCTGTAATAACTCTACAATCAGCCTCAGCGGTGTGTGGGACTGTGCCAGTTTTTAACCTTTCCTTTCTCTGGCTGGGTTTTACTATGGAAGCAAACAAGGTATTGTGCAATAAAACACTCTCAAATTCCACTGAGCTGCCACAGTGGTATTTGACATCCTGGCAGTCTGATCAAATACACCTCAATTTATCAGTCATACAGTGGGCAAAGAATGTTTAATCTGCAGAGGTATTACATCCAGCTGCATGACAGTAATTGGTTAGATACAGGCGTAGAGTGGAAGAAACAAGCAGCACGTCCAATCTCCACTGTCAAAACCACAATATGAATGTTTGAGCCGAAAGATATTACTTTTTATTAATATTTGAAAAAAACATATGTGATGAAATATCTCCACTTTGGCTGCCAGCATTATATTTTGCTTGTTTTGATTTTATTTTGAATTTGTTATGTAGGAATGTTGTGCCAAGAGAGGAGGATTTAAACTGAAGTGATCTGAGCTGACTGACAAAGGAAAGCTCAACAAATTTTACACATCAAAATCTGTTTACAGGTCTTTGGTGCTACTGCGTATGTGAAAAAAGTTAGCTTTTTGTGGCTACAAATTTGATTAATTGCCTTAAGTGATGGCACTTGTGTCGGCGTCAGTGTGGAGAGAAGTGAGCTTGCCAGACCTCTGTGGCCTTTTCATCATCTCTGCTTAAGGATAGAGGCTTTATTAGCTGCCGCTATCACAGTGACTCATTTATACTCAACATTAGATACATATACAGGCCTGGACGAAGCCCTCTGTTTGTACTCTGTGATCATCTCATCCAAATTTGTGCACGTTTTCTGAAAGGTTACAGATACAGACAGAATGGAGCAGTACCACTGCAGAGTGTGGAGGCAGTGTAGTGTAGTTCAAACAAACAAGAGAGACAGTAGGACACAACAAAGACGATTTAAAATGGCGTAACAATCCATTGAAAGGTACACGAATACGACCTCCTCCATCATCGCCATGTTTGTTGCTGTCAGAAACTGTTGACTCTGCTCTTTAGTGCCGTCTTGTGGATGTATCTATGCCAACATAAAGGAAACATTAAGTATGTGGGCACTGATGTTTACAATGTTTAAAATGAACATATCTATTTCTACATGACGGGAGTAAAAATGAGCCTCAACACATCCAAATCTCAAACTGATTTGTCGGTGGTTGGACTGCATTGTGAGTAATGTAGGCACCAGGTTTTTACAAGATAGGAGAATTTGTGTAATAAAAAGACGATATGTCTGGGTCTGCTGTATCGATTTTGATCCTTTTTAAAAGGAGTCCATAGGGAGTCCACCAGTAGCACTGTAACACTAAATCAGAGTCTTTTAACTGAGTGACAGTGAACTGAAATGTTTATTTATTGCAGAAGCTGACAATAAGAATAAACATGATACAAGCAGTGCTTCATCTCTGATTCTTGCATCTTTTTCCTTTGTCGTCTTCATCTTTATCTTTCTTTACTGTTGCTCTTCTTCAATAGTCCTTAGTTTTCTCAGTTTCCTCCTGTCTCTTTCCCCTTATGTGTCCCATTTTCAGTTTTTTTTTTCAGTCTTATTTTCTCTCTGTCATTTGATATTCAGACATTCTTTTTTTAAGGTTAGAATTTGAGCATTTTTGCCTGTAACACAACTGAAGACTGGCAGAAAAGGTAAGAGACAGAGGGGGGATGACACGCAGCAAAGGGCTGCAAGTCAGAATTAAACCCACTCTACTCAGACCAGCTTATATGGGGCGCACACTCTACGAGGTGAGCTAGAGGTCACCCAGATATTCAGATAAGTTCAGTGCTATCACCTCCTTGTAGACGACAATATATGACCGTGGCATAAAAGATGTTGATGATTTATCAAGCATATGTGTTTGCGTAAGTAAACTGTGTGTGATCTGTGGTGTGCATCTGAGTGCATGTTCAGCATCTAACTAGTTTTCCAGTAGGGGAGGTGATGTGCATACATAAATTCTATGTATTGTGTTTCTACGTGAGCGTGTTTGTAAGTATGTTCAACCACTTGTTGCGGTTTGAATTCAGCACAAGAGCAAAAGTTCAGTCATATAGTGGTTTGGGCGAGTGTCAGGGTTAATGTTTTCAACGATGAAGCAAGACAGTGGAATGTCCTCACAAGTGTGTGTGTGTGTGTGTGTGCGTGTGTTTTTGAAAGAGAGAGAGTGAGAGAGAGAAATGTGATGAGCTTGTGTGTGTAGGACGTGGTATGGCAGGGCTAGGATGACATTCTTGAAAGTACAACGTGTCTCTTCACTTCTGCTCACCTTCTGTCAAAAACATCAGGTGGGTCTCTTGAGAGATGAGCAAACTTTTTGGAGGAACAGAGAGCGAGGTAGAGGAGGGGCAGAGAGAGATGAGCAAACTCTTACCAGAATAAATAATGACTGTTTCTGTATGACAGCTAATTTTAGACTGAAAGTAACCAGTAGCTTACAAATCTACAGTGAATGGAATTGACTCAGCAGACATGCTTTTGTCATAATAGAGCAGACCAAAACTAACATAAGACATAAACAGAGGAAAAGGCAGATTCATTAATTACTGTTTTCAAGCAGCTGTAAAAACTATCTGAAAGTCACATCTGCTCATCACCACAGAACTTCAAAACAGGGATTACAACTTCACTACTCAAATCATTGCTAGCTGTTTTGGTAAAGCGACCAAATGTTTGGGAGGCTACTTTGAAAGCAGCTCTGTAAGCTACCAATAACTTTATACTGGAGGAAGCTACCGTAGGGAAAAATCTACTGTGGTTAACTAAAATTACTTAGAAAAAGCGGTTCAAAGTACTTTGTAAAACAAAACAAAATAAAAACTTAACATGGCAGCAAAATATGTGACTCAGTTGTGTTTGTTGCTAGAAGTGCCCACTGTTTCCCAGGTCATACATAAACCAAAAAAAGTGCAAGTAATATCAGCTTTGGGTTAGTACAGCCTTCAGGTGAAAAACCTAATATTTAACAACTTGAATCCTCTGCAGAAATTAATGTAGTTTAACAACCAGCAAGCTACTGCAAAATGTAGTTAAACGATGCTGATTGAGACATTAAATATAATGCCAATAAGATCAACATTATGATTGTTAGAAGTAAAGAAGACCAAAGAAGTATTTCTGAACTTTTCTCATCTGGTATTGCTCTTAAAGTGTCTAATGAGATTAAATATCTCTACCATTAAATTGTCAGTGATAAATCTGATGATAACTTGATGTAAAGATTTGGTACCCCGCTGTATACTGCCCACTTGTGGCACTCCTACAGGAAGAGCAACACTGCAAAGACTTAATATGGTCTATACTGATGGCATGAGACTTCTTAAACTTCCACAATGGTGTCGTGCCATCTTAATGTTTGTAAATGTTGGTGTGCCTACCTGCCTTGCCTTAATACGAGATCTTGTTTATCAATATCTGTGCAGGCTCTCTGTCCCAGAAAATGGTATCATCCAGGCCTTGGCCAACCCTGAGCTGAGCTCGTACAGGTTTTCATCGAGACTGTGGGGCCACTGGCTCTCCAGCTTGTTTGCGGGTGCAGTTTATTGAATTGTCTTTTTAAATGAACTTGCATAATGTAGTGTTGGGTATTTCTTGTCTATTTTTTAAAGATATATATTGTATTTATTATATCGTACATTTGGACCTTTTTATGGACCTTTCTCTGAGTCCTTACTAAAGTCATTATAATTATTGTTATTAAACTATTGTATTAATTACACACTCCTCATCAACACTAACATGATTAATGATAAGTTGTTGATATTTTCATTGCTGTAGTGTCAATGTTTTTAAACATGGCAGTCAGACAGGTTTATACTGTTATTTATATATAATGAGAGATGTGCAAAATTGAGACTGTCCTTTTAAAACAATAACTATGCATATTAATGTTGAATTGATAGATTGGGCCTTTAAGGTAGTGAATAAGTTATCTGGCTTCTTCAGGCCTTCATATTTCCAGACGTCATGTAAGTTAAGATTTTCCTTAAAAATACAATTTCCTTAGAAGCGGTTTCCACAAAACTACTCCATGCTCTATGTTTTTATCCTTATGCATTTTCCTTTATTCTTAAAATATTGCATGCAATTACAAGCTGTGTATGAAATCAAGGAAAATGTATTACTGTACTTTTCCATAAAAGAAACCACCACAGGAAGAAAAGTTCTTTAAGGATATAATCCTAAAGAGAGCACTTTGTACTGCTCGGCTTCGTCTGGAGGATTCTTGTTTGATTTCTAAGACTTATTTCAGTTTAAAACAGTAAAAGATATATAGAAACTTAATGTAAAGTATTGTAAAAACAAATCACATGTTACACAACAAAGGAGCTTTGACTATATTTGACAGCATTACAGAATTGAGGCTGTTTTCCATATGAAATAGGATTGGTTTCTCTACTGTTTAAACTACTGCTGTCTGCTATTAATAACAAAGCACATGCATGCACACAGTTAACTGTGAAGTACTATGATGTTTAAACAGCTGCTAAGTCAAGTTCTTCTCCACAGTACCCAGCTCCTGTCCTCCTTCCTTTCCTCTACACTTCTTTCCTTTCTCTCTGTCTGCGTCCTATTTATCTTTCCTGTACTTTTTACCTTTTTGTCTCCTCTCCTCTTTCAATATTGGGATCTACCATATCGCATATTAACACCTTGACTCTACTCATCTTACCCTCCTCTCTCTTCTCTTCTCACCTTCACGCATCATCACCCAGTCCTGCATGTGACCTCTCTCCTTTGTTTCACTCCTCATCTTTCCCTCTCCCTCGTCACTATCACATCTAACACTTAATAAATCAGGGACTGTTAAGTGTATTAAACATATCATCCAGCAGTTGGCCACCCAAGAAACATATCCATACACTTTCCCTTTGTTTTCTAGTTCAGTTTTTTTCCTACTGTCTCTTTCACTTATTTCTACCTATTTATTGTTACTGTCTCTGTTTGTCTCTGCCTGCTTTTCTCACACTTCATCTCTCAGTCTCTCTCGACTCCAGTTTCTGTGTATGTCTCTCTTTCTTTCACTCTTCTCTCTCTCTGTCTCTCTGTATGCTGATGTCATGTGTTTGTATTGGGCTGCTCTGCACTCTTTGACATGTATATGGACCAAAACATGTGACAATGTTTACCCAGACAAATCCCTTAATTGGCTGTTTAAATGTCCAAATACAATAATTCACACTTCTATATTCCTGAGGAAAGAGACTAATGACTGAGCGTGTGCAAGACAGCTGGAGGTCTGGCTCTCAGGGCAGCAGCTCTCTGCACTTCAAGCAGAAGCATTTAAGGCAACCAACAAATAAGTGTTAATTCACAACAAGCTGCTACCTTAAATTGCTGAGAGTGGAGAGGAGATGTGCCTACTCGTGTGTACACGAGCAGCAGAGGGCTTTGAATTCACACAAAGCGATGCTTCCTCACTGCAGCTGCTGCAGCTCATCTATGTTCACCAACGAAACTGATTTTCATGGGCAAATACAGTGGAGATCATATTTGTCATGGGGGGCCTCCTCTCCATCATATTTAGACACACACCCTCCCTCCTCCATCAAACACACCGAACAATCTGCTCTGGTATGATGGAGGTTGACAGTGATCAGACCTTGACCACCTGTGTAGTGCTCTACCCCTGAACCACCAACAATAACAAACCTAAAAATGTGAATTTGATTATATAACTGATTGCAAAACATGGTTTGGTCCCTGGGCCACTTTGTGGTTGAGGAGACAGTAATTAGTGGGCCCCTACACTTTGGACCCCAGTGTATACTGTGTATATAATAATGTGTGTATATACTGTGCAATATGTATTCAGTCTGCCAAGAATTGAATACAATCTCTAATTTTATATTTATATTCTATTCATAGTCTGCGGAGCCTGCATGTGTGTGTGTGTGTGTGTGTGTGTGTGTGTGTGGTGTGTGTAGGTGTGTGTGTGTGTGTGTGTGTGTGTGTGTGTGTGTGTGTGTGTGTGTGTGTGTTTGTAAAACCAACAAGCAAGCACACTTAAAGGTATACTTTACCCACAAAGAGACCATTTATATATATATTTATATATATATATCCATTATTTGTTACACTGAATTTGAGAGGAAAAAAATAACTCCAAAAACAGAGAACATTCTTTTCTTCACAAATTTAATGTAACCTGTGGTGAGTAATTGATATATTTAGATTATATAAAAGGCCGTTTTGTGGGTGAAGTATTCCTCTGACACTTTAAATCCAAATGTTGTCGTCTTCACATCTATAATCTCTTATTAACAGTACAGTGGCAGAGGGCAGTTTAGTGACTGTTTGTGAGCCTAGTTCAAACCCACATTTCTGCCAGCGCACGGCCTCAGCCCGCTGAGCCACAGATCACCTTGTTAGTCTTGATTTCAGATTTTGACCCAAACCTGGAAGTTCCATCTGTGTGATTCACTCCAAGGTTGACTGAAGGATCAGATTGCCCCTCTGGCTTCCTGATGTGTGTGTGTCTGTGTATTCATATATTTTTAGTGCTTGTTCGTGCATACATACCACATGTGTCTGCATACGTGCACATGTGCACATGGCTTTGTATTTGTACACGTGTGGATATCGTGTGTGTGTGTGTGTGTGTGTGTGTGTGTGTGTGTGTGTGTGTGTGTGTGTGTGTGTGTGTGTGTGTGCGTGTGTGTGCTGAACGAGGGCCAGGTATGGGTTGAGGAGAAGGATTGATGGTCCTGGAGGGACTCGGCAGCTGGAACAGAGAGCACCAGACAGACGGACGGACGGATGGAGAGAAACAGGGGAATAAATCAGACAAGAGAGGAGAAGAGGAAGGTGGCTTGATGTGTGGAGGACAGAGAAGGGGAGAGACGGCAGAGGAGAGGAGAGATGAAGAGGAGGATCATAGAAAAAGAGATTTGTCCAGACAAACAAACTGCAAATTCTTCAGAAATGATGTGATGCAAGATTTCAATAATAGCCCAGTAGGCTGCAATATGTGCCGTCATTCAGAAATACCAGAAGACCATAGGAAATATCATATAATACTAATGTATCTGACCACAACCATTCTTGACTCTGTGCAGACACAGACACCCACACACACACACACACACACATGGAGACACACACACCTCATATCCCTCTCTCCTTCTTCCTTTCTTTCACTCTCCACTCTTCCTCTTTTCCTCCTTTACCGCATCCCTTACTTTCTCTCTCCCTTCCTTTTTGCTGCTAACCCTTTCAACACACACACACACACACACACACACACACACACACACACACACACACACGCTCTATGCCTCTCTCTCTCCTGACCACATCCCCTCCTCTCTTCTCTCCTCCCAACCTCAGGTCTTGTGGTAATGAGTGTGTGATGGAGCCTCGTGGCTACCAGACTGGCAGAGGTATTTTTAGCACTTCTGGTGGTTTCCATCACTAAATATGCTCCAACTTCATATTTCAAGATTGAAACCAACCTCAAAGGGAGAAATGGATAGTTTGTTGCAGTTAGTTTAAGCTATTAGACATCGCTGTTAAATGTAGCAGGGAGATTTGTGGATTGACGTTTGGGAGGGTAATTGGTGAAAACTGAAAAAAACAATATGGCTTTGGATTTACAAAACAAGGCTGAAAAAATAAGGCATTAAACGTCACATAGGGAGAGGTACAGAGTAAAAGTTACATTACCTCGGCGCTACAGTTACGTATACCTTTAGGGAAAATAATGAGTGGAAACAAACATCACATTCAATCAGTCAAAGCAAAGAATTTTCCTTAATGTGGCAACCGTTTTTATTTTAAACAGATGTAATGCATTGCAGCAGAAACTGTAATTCAATTTAACTTGGCATAAGCATTTTACCTGTCCAATATGTGCAATCATAACATGACGCTGTACTGTGAGTCTATTCACCTATAAAGGTGGCAACCAATTACCTAATGTTTGATGCAATCAGGAGGGACACTTTTAGATGTGACAAGAACTAATAAAAAAGGCAGCAGCCTGATGTAGGTTTGGCACCTGGTCCCATTACTCGGACCCACAGTCATATAGGAGCAACACCAGCAGAGCCCCTCTGTATGATGTTAACGTTGTGGAGGAGGGATACACAACAAAAGACACAAAAGACATAAGAGAATTGTATAAACAAGAAAAACAACAACAATCATGAAAATCCTGCTACAATACAGAACTCAACAACACAATTTCTGCTGGCATCAAAAACACTTTTCCTGACACATGCTGTACAGGTATTGTGTTGCATGTGGTTGTATGCCAGTGGCAAGACACAAGAGCCATGACAAAGTGTGCTCCAAAACAAAACAAAAAAATACTGACCACACTAAGGCCCTCATCAAGTATCGGTGGTTTCCCTGAAATGATGGCTGACCTAACTGTACAGTTTGGGCATGCTGCTCACGTGTGCTGTTTTTGTTGTAGAAAAACTGCTGCCTCAACTATATTTTGTGCTGATAAAAAAACCTCGTCATGCATTGCTCACTTTGTTTCCATAACGACCAGGCAGCTGCAGTTGCCACTAAACGGTATATTTAACTCTCCAACATTTAACAGAAAACTCCCCCAACACAGCCAATTTGTTCCCATAAGGATCCCACTACAAAGTTTCCCTCACTACTTTTTCCATTTTCAGCTTGTTGTTGTATTAAACTGTTAGCAGCCTTTACTGTGAAACCTCAGTGATAACTCTCTCCATAAAAAGTAACGGTGAAACTACTGAATTTTGTGCTTTTATAAGTTGTTGAAAATGCCAGTGTCATCAGTTAGAGACCCTGGTGTTTAAGAAAAATGCTTAGAGGCCTATAGCTACCTGTTGGTGATGAAAAATGAAGCTAACACAGAAGTGCCAAAAACTGCAGTCCTTTGAACGGCCACTTGAGGCTGACTCTAGAAGTGAGTCGATCCCCATGGACCTCCATGTTAAAATGCCCAACGTAACAGCAGAAGTAAACATGTTTACAGCTTCTCAGTCAGATCCTCCCCTCGCTCCTCCACAGCTCCAGCCTCTCGCCAAAATATGGTCACTTCTGACTCCAAAATACCAAGATGGCGACGGCCATAATGCTTCAAAAAGGGAGTCCACAAACCAATGAGTGACGTCATGGTAGCTACGTCTATTATTTTTATAGTCTGTGCTACCCACCGAACTTGGTTTTCAGTGCATGCTGTTAAAAGAATAGTTTGACTTTTTCTGACATAGTCTTTTTCTTGCAGAGAGTTGGATGAGAAGTTTGATACCACTCTCATGGTTGTGTATTAAAGGTTGAGCTGGCATCAGGAATGAGCTTAGCTAAGCTTTGCTAGCATAAAGATTGGAAAAGAAGAGAAACGGATAGCCTGGCTAGTTCCTGAGAGTCTTGTCGTCACCATGAAGTTACCAGGTACAGAGAGGCACACAGTCAGGAGAGGCAAACCAGGAAAATATCTGCCCCCACCCTCCACAGAAATGGGAAAAAGGGGCCCCCAGTGGCCACTCATATTGGCACAATTTCCAATGACAGCTATAAACCCCCTTAAACCTCCCATAAAGCCACTACACAGTGCACCTCCAGTGCCCAGAAACCCCTATGTGGGCCAAGAGAGAGAGTTTGTGTGTGTGCCAGTGACGTGACAGTGAGGCTGCGGCGACCAGAGCAGAGAGGATGAAGTTAAATGTAGAAGTGCAATGTAAGAACAGTTTAGACTATTTGTCAGCGAACGCCAACCCTCAATTGTTCCATGAATAGGACTGGTTGCACGTCCATGTGACCGCAGCTGTCTGCTGATGTTCAATGCAGAGGGGCATGATGGATGGGCTTCGTTGCCTGGCGCCCCCCAGAGTCCAGAATCGCCACTGCAGGTACAGAAGTTTTGGGCTTACAGATAGTTACACTACGTAATTCCCTCTAAGGGACATAACTGTAATTCCTAAAATGTTAAGCTATCACTTTAAAGTTAGCTATTTTCATTAGTTACTAGATTACCAAAACTGATTTAAAGGTTGTTTTACTTTCTTTTGCTTAGCCATGATACTTTTACTCTATGAAAAGTGTCTGACTGTTTTTACATAGTAAAACTGTCAACAACTGAACTGAACACCAGAGACTTTTCTGCTGACTCAATCTCCCTACCCCAAGCTCCAACATTTAATGTTTAACAGTCCAAAATAAGATGCTAAAAGAGATTACTTGAAGTGAAGTATGTCAGATCTTGTTATATAATGCACAAGAAGTCAAATGATATATGTTTTAATTCCTCTAAGAAACAAAACAGAAACTGTAGAGAGCCAAGAATCTACTTCACTCCCTCATGTTGTTGTCATAGATTTTCTGGAGCAAGATCAGATCAAGTGAAGACTTATCTAGGAGTATGAGCTATATTAAATGTCTCTACATTGAACATGTTTGTCACAGGGAAGAAATAGAACATTCTGTAATGTACCGTGAAGCATCTAATTTATGCTGATCAAAATATTAGCATTTGTTCCTCTAGCAAAAAGAAAGAGGCTTCTGAACTGATTGATGGCTCACAGCGGAGCGGAGATCTTATTCTTTCTTTCATTCGAAAGCTCCCACATTTTTTGCAGAGTGCTCCATCTCCTCCATCTTTATTTCTGTTGGCAGGCTCGTCTCATTCTCCCTGAACATCTTTCCTCTCTCACAAGGAGGCTCATTGTCCGTAGAGGAGAAGGTTGGTTTATGGTCCATACAGAGACAAGTGGCAGAAGCACATTCCATAACTTATTGGGACCCCGAAATCCCATCACTCCACATCTGCCATGGTTTGTTTGCACTATTTGACTGCTGGGGTCAATTCACTTTAAATCCAGTCCGTTCAAAGTGTAAACAGAAGCTGTTCTTTCTGTTCTTGAGATGTTTTCACTTTTATCTCAAATTTCCAAACATAATCATATTCTTGTAATAACAATTTAATATATGCAACCATGGCATCTATTTCTATTGTAAATACTGAAGAAAAAGCACTTCTGAAAATAAAAATGAAGGTAAATACACATCCTTGTCACTTCTGTCATTGTGTCTTACTGGAAGCATCCTCCATTCATTATGTCTGTGTGGTTCTGGCTTTACTTTCTCTCCATCTGGCTTCTCTTACGTTTCTCCTCTTGTCCTGTCTGTTTTGTCATTTGAGTCTGTGCAGGAGTCTGTAGTTCTTCTGAGTCAGGCCTTCTGGGAAATAGAGTCCTGAAGGCTCTAATCCTTTCAAATTAAACTGCAGCTTTATTTTATATGTGCCTGTGTATGTGTGTTTGTGCAGTGACTACATGACAATGTTTCATGGCCTGCTATGATAAAAATAGAAGAGTAATAAAGCCTTGTAAAATAAATGAATGATCATATGTCAAGTAAATGCACACAGTGTGCTGCTAGCTTCTGGCCAAACTCATCCATCGTTTGTGGGGGTGATGTTGACGCAGTGCTGAAATATACAGGAGCAACATTATTCCATCAGAAGCACACTACCCTGCAC
Organism: Cephalopholis sonnerati; assembly: GCA_019142605.1. NCBI lineage: Eukaryota > Metazoa > Chordata > Actinopteri > Perciformes > Serranidae > Cephalopholis > Cephalopholis sonnerati. The sequence goes on along the minus strand of JAGQAX010000008.1, from coordinate 15,414,165 downwards.
ACTGTCAGTAACAGTGGTACACATCCACCAAGGGGGTCTTCAGTGATACAATGAGCAACGTTTGGTCCGGTTTGTAATATGATAATTTACAAATGCAATAAAAGCCAAAATGTCAAAATAAGTAGTCTGACTTTCTAGGGTGAGTGGGGGCCTTTCTTTTTTCTCAGTGGGGTTTTTGTCAGGCTTCCTTTGCAGTGTAGGTAATAGCTGCATAGACAGTGTATGTCAGAAAGGTGAAGTTTGCCACATGTAGAGGATAACTCACTGTCTCTGTATCAAGGTTTTATTAATGTGTAGATTGGGTTCCCACATCAGAAGTTCTGTTAAGGTTTAAACTGAGGTACGATACTGTATGAAGGCTATTATTTTCACGTTGTGGGAAGAGTGTTGCACTTTTCAAGACGAGGTTTCAAAGAAAACATTAGTAGCCCTGAGGAGGGTGAAGTACAAAGTTCACCAATGACTTTGGCCGTAAAAGTAAAGACAAGCTGTAATGCAAGAGATTTTACCGTTAGGTGTGGAATCACTGACAGACTGTAACACCAATTTAATTCAAGCAGCACCTCTATGATACAATGAGATGAGTCTTTTTACTCAGACAAAGAAAAAACATTGAAAAGTTTTAACACGTGTCATGAAGGACACCCTTCCCTTAAGTTCAAACTGAGAAGTGTTAAGTCTCAGACACACCAAACTGAAATCAGAGACCTAATGGTAATGAGGGCTGACAGCTGCATCGCCTCACTTTTCCTGTGTCTCAGCCAAAAAGTTGCACTTGAACACCTCGCAAAGACTACAGCCAATGGCCAACCAGTACATATGTTCTGTACCTGCATGACAGGAAATGTCTCTCCATAGCAGCGGGCGTGGTAGTCTGTATTTGTCATTCGAAAAGACAAACCAGAAGATTGACAGGATGATTTCAAGATGCTAGTTAGCCAGTTAGCACACTGACAACACAACCCAATGATGAAAGAACAAAAGATATGTAACATGCGCTACTGAACAATAACAGAAAACAATTACGTTTCTGCTGAAGAGCTCAGTCAGTCTCCGCTGGCTCCGACGCTGATTCAACATTCTGATTCAGCCAAAAAACAGGCAACAAGGGCCAACTGGTGTCAACGGTGCGGGACACACTACAAAACTAGGACAGCATACGCTCATGGACAGCCTAACATTGAGTAACAGCTGACCATTGGCTTGGTGTGTCAGGGTCCTTGAATCAACCTAGTTCTACACACCTTAATAGTAACAGGTTCAAATGTGATCATCTGCCTGTTGATGGCTGTTGGACACTTTAATGTGTTAGACAGGAGGAGCTGAGGATCATAGAGCCAACCTTGTGATTTAACACAATATCCCCTCCTTCAACAAGAACTCATTTAACATGAACACAACGTCAGGATAAATTATTGAAGTGACACAAAGTGGCATTTCAGTCTGATTACCAGGAACAAAGGGGTTCGTTATTATCTCAGCCGTCGGTTTGAAAGTATGTGAAACAAATATTCAGCAGAAGCAGAGAATCTACCATCTTTCCTCTCATTGTTATGGTATCACACGATACATAAGATCACATTTTGTATGATACGAGCATTCGGGGGTTGTCGTCTCTCTTTTTCAGCCAGAGTTGCTCCTCTATAGGGAAGCCCAGTGTGCTCTGACCTCCGCCCTGACCACAAAACCCTGCAGTAGCTGCCTGGGTAAACTGCTCGTGGAAGTGGCAACAAATCCGTGGCACCCAAATTCCACAGGGCGTATCCTGTGCTTCCAGCTCACTGCTGCTAGTTTGGTAAGGCTTCTTCCTCTCACATACAGCATGCGTCATGTACTGCATCTTCCCAGAGCAAAGTGAGCTTTGCAAAGTAAACAGACTGAACGGACAAGACCACCAGGTCAAATCATTGGCAGCCGCCGACTTTCTCAAAGTGCGATTTTAAATTGCTGATCGTCTTGAATTTCCCAATGTTGTATGCCCTTGACTTGTGCAAAGACATTTTGCACCACGTCTGCTTTGGTGGGCTACTGTAGCATGAATCTGACCCTCTGGCTCTTTGAATTATGAGTTAACTGGAGTAACTCCAGGTACAAATGTATTTCCTTGTCTGTGTGCATCTTCTCAATTCTTTTTGTTACTGTCAGACAACTGCGCATTATGTTGCTGATTCGGCAGTTTGACGTTTCAAATAAATCTTGGTCTGTAGCTTCTTTATGATGTCATTACATTTCATGTTGACTGATAATTTATGTGAGACCCTTTAAATGTATGTTTGCCAGCTTTACCTTTTTGATGCTAGAGGAAAAATATATCAAAATAGACAGAGGGACATTTACAGCAATTCACCAGTGCATGAGTATCTGAACTTTCTGACATTTGTCTTTTTGCCAGTAACTTAATATTCTTTCGGAAAATTAATGTCGCACAATCACAACCTGACTGCAACCTTGTGATATACTATGGTGCATTTGAAGAGGGTTCTCAGAGCATTTTGTGATATAGTGATTCAGCGTAGAGCCTTTTGAGCCACAACATTCCCAGCTGCATATTCCCACCAATTTTATATTAAATCACCGACTCTGAAATCAGATACTGCACTAACCTGAACCTTTCTTACCTGCTGGCACAGTATCTTGACCAAACAAATCCCTTCAGTCTGTGTCCATGACAAATCTATCTCATACACACAGGAATCTGGACTGGCTAAAGAGCAAAAGGCTTGAAGCCAGGTTAACAGTCTGATACCGAAGAAATGTAACCTCTCCACAGGGACAAAGACAACTGATCCACAACTAAGCTTTGAGTGTTATTGGTCCTGTAAAATGACCAATAAAGCAGAGTGAGGAACGCTCAAAATTCCTCAGTCACTCAGAATGTGCAGACTGTCCTGTATGTTAAATTTCCAACCACACTCCTGTGACTGATGCCCCTTTTTCCATTTGAGCCACTGCCAGCGTACAATCCTACTCACATTATAAAAAAAAAACATTAGGCTGAGATGCCCATGGCAATTCAGTTCTATACTTGAAAACGGGAGATTCTGATTTGCTCCCCTGGCCACAAGCTTTTAGCACAAATAAACTCTGGGAGAAACTGGGACACGGGCCTTACGCTTTTAAGCTAAACAATATGGTCAGATTTTTAGGAGATTTCACTCACAATTTGGCTTGTTTATACACCTCTTTTGCAGTCAGGGTTCATAAAAACACTTATTTCAGGTTCACATCCTATAGTTTAGTAAGTGTGCTATTTTTAGGATGATTCAAAATAGGTATATAATGCACATTTTCTAACGTTAGGAGACAATGAATACAAGAGTTTAGTGTTGTTATGCTTCGAATATGTAAAGTAGTTGACGCTGAGGCACAAGAGTGGAAGGTTTAAAAACAAAATGAATGCAGAACTGTTGAAGGGAATTGTGGCGTAAAACCTGCTGCAGAGTATCAATCTTCCAACAGGGCACTGACCCCAAAACACGCAGCCAAGGTCGAGGCAGAGCCCAAACCTCAGCTGAACTGAGAATGTAGACAAGGCCTTGACAATTTCATTTTGCTCATTTTTCCCATTCGGTGAGATGGAGCTGGAGCAATTTAGTGCAGCAAGAAAAGATTAGGCAGAAATTGCTGTGTCCAGATGTGCAAAGCTCAGATTATTCAACACAGGCTCACAGCTGTAATTGCTACCAAAGGGCCCTACCAATTTTCTCATCATATTCAGATAGAAGAATATTTTGGCTGAAGTGTTTATGCTACTGCTTTACTCCGCATCACATTGTCTATGACAGCTCATCACAAGCCTTCTGCTGTCAGGGAACAACTAAAACTGTCACACTTTGCACTTCATACAAATGCAGGTCTTAAATCAATATTTTTTATTTAAAATTGATCAAATTACTGTGTGTGCTAGCAACAGGATTGCTCGTGGTGATAAGCCTACAAAGTACCTACCGTCTTTTAGCTATTTTTTTTTTTTTTTTTAGAAATATATATATATATACATAACTTTAACCAAAGTGCCTGTCTAAACCTTTATTATGTTTTTTTTATTAGAATATAACCAAAATCATAGTCTTTCCCAGACCTTAACCAAAGTGTTTTGTCACCTAAACCTAAGACATGAGTCTGGATGCAAACCTGAAGGTCTGATTCCAAAGTCCTGCACTTTGCACACCCAAACAATCTTATTCCAAAACCTGTGTAGTACATGAATGTAGTGTTTTGTTGCCCCAACAACTTATTTACGAGAGCAGTTTAGTAACATACAAACTAAATTTCTAGGAGACAGTGTTGCAGGAGCTGGTGGAGACCAAAACATAACTTAAAGGAGAATGACTACTGGAATTACATTTATTTGTATGTGTACCTATTGGTGTTTGTATATGTATAAGGACTGGTTGGTAAAGGACTGCACAGCTGAATAATTCTCTTTGTTGACATACAGGACAGTTTATCACAAGCAGCAAACCATGGCTTACATCTGAGCAATAAGTTCTGTCGCTGTACTACCTTTTGTTGTCTCCTGGAAGAATGTTTTTCTCAGTCTTGCTATAATGAACAATGAATTACTTTGACATTGTTGATTGTGCCTTGTCCTTTTTTTATTGGCTCCAGACCAGTACCAGTAAAAGGATATATACTTTACAAATCCGTGCAAGCGGGGTTGCATTGTAGCCGAAAGTTGACAGTATTGAGGAGTGAGATTCATATGGAACATATTGTTGTTGTTATGAGCGGTGGAGGCTGTCCAGCTGCCTACAGAGCAAGAAATGTACAGGATCATATGGTCAAAAACCACAGCGCTGTTACTCCTAACAGCTAAAACCAACATCTCTCTCCCTCTCTCCCTCTTTTCCTCTCTCCCTCTCTCTCTTGCTCACACAACACAAATCTTGCACATAAACAAATGGATGCACACAAGGACACCCAGCAGGCACACTCACAAATCACCCCCACTCGCTCACATGCATGCACAATTAATGCTGATATAAATCAACTGCCCAATTTTTTGTTGGAGTGCGGAACAATTTTTTCCGAAATTCCACAAAATGATCTGCAGTAATTTATGGTGTGTTTTCCACCGAGGGGAGTGATACCGGGTTCTGGGCTGTAAACGTTGCTCTGCCATGTTTATTTTCATTTCATTTTGTTCTGCCTCTACTAACACTTTACCTTAGTGATTTAAGGAGGCTAAGAGTGGTTTTGGAATACAACCAGCTGGCGGCTTGTGCCTGTGTGTGTGTGTGTGCGTGTGTGTGTGTGTGTGTGTGTGTGTGTGTGTGTGTGTGTGTGTGTGTGTGTGTGTGAGAGAGAGAGAGAGTTTGTGTGAGTCTGCATGTGCACGTCCTCTAAAGTATTAAGCTGCTGAATCGTCTTCTGCTCCACTCCTTCACTCTATTCTGCCGTGTGTTAAGAAGGTGGCATGAAACAGCTTCACCTGTTGGACACTGTGCACCTGTCACCTCAATATGTGCTGTTTAAAGGAGCTGAATGCGACATTCAGAGCATATCTAGGATTCAGAGTCTGAGCCTGGATTGTCTGCACACAGCTATCAACATGCAGCTAACAGTGCTGACAGCATGAACAGTGCTAACAACAGCAGCAGTGCTGACACAGCAAATGGTGTCAACGTTGGGGGGCCACTTGCCACTTTTTATCTCTGCTTTTTGTTATTAGAATTTTGCATGTATTGTTTTCTTTTTCAAAAGTTGCTTACATGCAACCTTTGCCATTGCCTGTGCATGCATGTGCACTGTATGTCAACAATTACACTGAATTATGCAACTAATATAACAAGAAAGTGGGAAAATATTGAAAAAATATTTGCAAGGACTGTTAAACCATTGTTTGTTTTTACTATCATAATAATGACTTGGTGTGAGAATGTGTAAGTCTGTCCTTGACAACTTCCTGACTCCCCTACTCTGTTGATGGCATTCAGTCCCAAGCCCAATCGTTCCTATTGAAGACAATATTCCTTAAAAATGTAATCTTTAATTAAGACATAGTAATTTCACTAAACAGTGGGGCACTATAGTTTTTAGCAAACATTATTAGAATAAGAGGAAGTAGCAGTTTTGTTGTTTTATATACCACAGCAGGATGGTGTATGGAGGATTGACACAAAAATAACAATGCCCATGTTCATCTTAAGGAAGGCACAAGTCATACTAAGACTGTCTCATAGAAATTACAATTGTATATGTGGCGTTTTGTACACAGACACAAATTGTTGTCCAGGTCTACTTATTGTTGGTTTCGCTTTCATGCGATATGCTAACAATACAAAAAATACAGATTAGCAGACTTATCCTTTAATTAAAAGACAAAATTATGCAGGTAACATATGATTAATGACTGAAATGTTAAGCTTCATGTGCTGTAAATATAAAGACGACATGGCTGACTTACAGTCCACTCAGGGCCAAAACACATAATTTGAAGGACTTTTTCTTGGTTCAACAGGTAGAAGAAAGAGTTCATTAATCTCACACACACTGTGCGCTGCCAGCTGCCACTCAGTCAGTCAGTAATAGTCGCTCATCAGTCAGCCAGTCAATCCTTCATTCTGTCAGCCATTTTAGGCCGCTTGTCAGCACCCAACTAGCCCATCAGCTAGCCAGTTGACCAAACAATCGAAAAAAAACAAAAAAAAACAGCCAAGTGGCCAGTCAGTCAAATCAGATCCCATCATGCCGGTAAAGACTAGTTTTCCTCAAGGAAATCTGATTAAGCACGAAATAAAAAGCGAGAGAAACAGGAGGCCGCATGAACCATGTGTGGAGCATACACGCAAGCAAAAGTGAATGAAGGAAGATATGTATCTGTGTGTGACTGTGTGTGTGTGCAGGCAGATCCTGGAGTTATTTTCTGTAATACCCCCAGTTTCATTTCAGGTTTGGTTTGGGTCCAGGTGGTTGGCTTTAATGTAGTCCAGATGGGAGACGCAGAGCGGAGAGTGGCCAGATTTTTTCCAGAGTTTCGGTCGAACCAGGGCTTTGCTAATAAAAGCAGAGGAGATTTTCACAGTTCCGCAGACAAAACCTCGCATTCTAATTCTCGAGGGGGAACGGAGAGCGAGCGAGACCGCAATGTTATACTTTGTTTTTATTAAAGGGAGTGATTGACAGCTTGGAGGGAATTTTCCAGCATTAAACTAGGGGTCTTATTGGAGAGGACAGAGCAGAGAGCACAGGGACCTGGCGAAGCAAAGCAACGCTCTGGCAAGCTGCTACTGACTGAAGGCTTGGCTGCTCCTCTTATTCTCTCTTTCTTACCATCTACTTTTTCTCTCTAGTCTATCTATTACTGAGGAAGATTGCTGCATTCTATACCTGCTCCTCCTCCTCTTCCCACCCTCCTCTTGACTTCTTCTGTTTTCTTGTTTTAGTTATTTCACATTTTCCTGTTTTCATCTTTTTGTCTTTTGGATTTCTTTTCTTGTGCCTAATAAGTGTGTCAAGGGTATTTTCACTGTGGGAAGGGCAGCACGTGTTCATTGTTGGATCTGTATATGCCTGCTTAGAGGCTCATAAAACCTAAAGTACCTCCTGATTCACAGAGCCTGTAAAAGGATGAAACACTTGCAGCACTCGCAGCCCTGTGTGTGCGCGTGCCTTCATACATGCACCACAGGCACCTCAGGGTGTGTCTCAACTTCCATCTATCTCCATCTATCACCAGCCCAGATCAAGACAAAAGTCAAAGTCTACGCAGGTCACCCAGTGTTTCTCAGAGCTGACAATTTAATGCAGGAATGGAAGAAGAGCTCCACATCACCTGTACTGTAGTTACCAGATATATTCTGTTTTCTTTGGGTTGCTAATATTTCATGCGTCTCCATTGATTGTCAGCTGGCGGTCACTGAGCCTGTACTTGGTTAAAGTCTGGCTCTGTTTTTCATCCCTGACAGCACAGAGCTGTTATGTCAAATGTAAATCTCTTTAGCACTGTATAGTATTCCAGTGTATGTTAAATATGAATCCACTTTTCTCAAAATAGCCTCGGTGCCTTCTACTTTCAGCAGATGAGTTTGATTAGTGATTAGAAAATTGTGTTTTTCAGGGTTTGTGTATATAAATTCAGTGAATTTATCCTTCTTTTTTTTTTACTGCACAATTATCCAGCTGTACCTGGGCTGAGCCTGGCTCTGGTTTGGTTCAGGATCAAAATTGGTGCCCTTTAGTTTTCCCTTTCAAATCTGAACATATGGGACTCCTGTCCAGATTGCACATGTGAAACCATGGCAATAGCACAGCAGCCAGTGTCAACATCAGCGGTCTAAGAATGAAAGTTTATGCAATTAATCATTGGCCCATAATGTGAATTAGTGCTTATTTTTCTTCCATTTCCTGTTTCTTTAGCGTTTTCCTGCCAATTTCCTTAAGCTACTATTGTCCTCCTACTCTAACTCTCCACTTTGGCTGCGCTCCTTAATGCCAGACTGTACATCCAAAAAAGGACATTTAAGTAATTATTGTGCTTACATCAAACCTAGAGCCAGAAAACTGTGTACAAAAAGCTAAAAACACATACAGTATCGAAAGCATTTTGATTATGGTTATGATTTAAGCTGTCTGTGCTCTGTTCAGTCTCTGCTCAGTACATGCCACACCTGGTGCCATACATTTAGTATTTAGCAACACTAAGAGTTTACAGCCCCCTGTGAGACTGTACTTAGTCACACGGCGCTTTGAGCTGAATACTAATATTAGCATGCTATCACGCTCACAATAACAATTGTAATATGCAGATATTTAGCAGGTATAATGTTTGCCATGTTCACCATCTTAGTTTTCAGTATTACCATGCTAACATTTGCTTATTATCACTAAATCTGGTCCGAAACCATTTAGGGCAAATTAAATTATTGATCTGCTAACGGCACTGAAAGCATTACCAAATTAAGTGACAATCCATCCAACAGTTGTTGAGACATTTTAGTCCAGTCTGACTGCCAGACCAAAAATTCCATCCATAGAGCTACGCAGCTAGTGTGGCTAAAGCACCCATCCTCCACCCCCGCATCCACCTGTAGGCTTTGAGGTTACTTTCCCATCAGTATCGTCATGCCCCATTCCCTGCTGCGGTGTTTACTTGTGGGGAGCTACAAAGTCAGAGCAAAGTCTCTATATCAGTGCTGTTTATAAGTCACATAGTAATCATAATAGTTCTCAGCTGCTCCAACAATAGTGGCAAACTTCAGCTTTGGGAAATTAAAACTGATTGTGAAAATGACGTAACAATAGTGGGCCAACTGTCTAGGAGCTGCAGTGGTCCCACAGAATAAATAACTTAATCAACTAGCTTTCGCATTTTGTGAAATACAACATTAGCTGCTCTAACTAGGGCAATGACAACACAGTAAACATCAGTTTTACTATAATCAATTTTAAAAATCTCATCTGTGTTTATTATCTACACCAACCATTCACGTAAGTTGCTATGAGCAACCACGGCCGCATTCGGCTGAAAGTCACCAGTTAATTTCCAAATTTTATGTGAAAGTTTGTCATCAATAAGCTGGAATCATTTATAAAGTCCACAAACTTTGCTGCTGTCACTGTCAGCATGCAGTAAACACTATGATCCTCCACTGCAGTAACGACGGCATCGCAAGATGGCGGAACACACAAAGCAGTTGCCATATTTGTGTCAAGAATAAACAGTAAATCAATTAATCTCAACAAAAATCAACAGATTAATCAATAATGAAATGTTCACTGACTGTTGTTGCAGCCCTAAAGTACAGGACACGCATTGTCCTTTGAACCTTTGCAGTTTTGGTCTCTTGGTCATTTTCTGCTCCTCATAACAGTATTTTTTCCAAACAGACATTAATATTGAGTCCAGACAGTCACTGTAAACTACTAGTGAGAATTCTTCTTGATAAAAGGGGAAAACCAAAGGAATAACAATGGAGGAGCACAATGGGGAAACAATCATTGGCTCTAGAAAGAACATCAGCTTTCAATACCTGGCCAGATCACACTTAACCACAAGCTTCAGTGCATTAAAGGCTGCCTGCCAAGTGGAGCTGAAGACAAACAACTTGCCTTTTAAATTCAGGATGTGTTCAGGGGACCAAACACTATGCAACGCTTACAGCATTTCAGATGATGAGAAACTGGAGATGTTTCTCTGAGCCACAAAGGTGTTTGTCCTTATTATGCTCTGCTGCTTTTAGTGATTTGCAGTCCAGCGCCCTGCTGTCATTGTCAAGTGTTTTTGTGATCATGTGTGATCGGGTGGCTGAATATAATTGATGATCACACAAGCAGTGTGCACAATACAGACATAAACACATGCATGGTTACACATTTGGACTCAACCGTACGTACTTGTCAGGGAACAATACACACGTACACACACAGTCATAGGCAATCATAGGGGCTTCCATGGTGGTATCCTCATGAGCAGGAAATGTCTTTTTAACAACCAATTAAAGGTGAGCCAGGCTGCTAGCTTACAAGAGGAATGTTTACACAGAGGAGCTCTCTGAAGAAGAGAAAGGGGGAGACAGATTCATCGTGGGGGAGAGAAGGGAGAGATAGGAGGAGAGAGGAGGCAGGAAGAACGCTGAGCTGAACGAGGTATGGTCCAGGATCTGGCACTTTCACAGGTGTGCACAACAGGGGGTTTAAGGAGGAAGGAGTTTGTGTACATGTGCATAAGTGTGTATGTGTGTGTCAGAGTGTGTGCAGGAGTGTGTGGAGCTGCCAAACTGGCCACCTGTCTTTCCCTCGTTGTAGTTTTAGTGTTTCCTTTCATCCGGCCCTCAGCAGCACAGCTCCCACTTGGAGCAGTTAGCCTCCTGCCGTGTGCGACTGTGTGTGTGAGCGTGTGTGTGTGTGTTTGCGTAGCTCAGGTCCCAGTTGGGTTAGAAAGACTAATGTTCCTAAAGGTGCATTTCGCTCTTTCCTCCACGTTTTTTATATCTTTGTTCTTTATGTTTTATTGAGACAGTTCGAGTGGAGGCAGGAAGTTGGCCAACAGGCCTACGGAGCAGGAGAGGACACCAGAGGAAACTTCTGCTCCAATGTCAACAGGAGGTCACGCTTCAGGAAAAGCACTGCTACCTATCCATCTTTAATTAATAGACCTTATTCAGCTGGGTACCATCTGAGCACAAAAACATGGATGAGTTGGAAAAAAAACAGGAAGTGCTCCTGTCTCCTCCACTGATTCTCGTGTTATGACAGTTGAAAAATGTACACTGACTCCTTTATGCTTTTTAGAGTAAGTCCAAGAACCTGTCTTCTTTGAAAAAAAAATGCTATTTAAAACTTATTTATAAAAACTGTGGTGGTTACTAAAAACACATTTTTGGATTTGAGAAATACACAAGCTTTATAATTAGTTTCCCACTCACCAGTTACTGAGTTTAAACTGGAGGATGGGGCTAAAACCAGTATCCTGTGAAGCCAATTAGTCACCAGGGGTTAACACAATTCCACAAGTAGCCAGTTTAAAGCTGCTGTTAATAATATTTTCATATCAACATAGGTGCAAAGAATTTTGTGTTATGTGAAAGGGGTTGCTGGTAGTGAGGAACTACAAGGAATAATCACCTGACACTGCATTTGGCCTTATCTCTGTTTTTTATTTCTAATTTTATTTATTTATTAAGTAAGCTCATTGTTTTGTTCATAATGTTGTTAATGTTCATTTAGCCTTTAAAGTTGGAGGTCAGAGCTGGGAATAACGTCGAACTGATTGAATTTGCATTGCAAGTCATAAAATGTGGTTAGCACTGTTGCTTCATAGCAAGAGGGCTCTGGATTCAAACCAGCCATTTGACGGGAGCCCATCTGTGTGGAGTTTGCATGCTCCCCTGGCCCCCAGCTCTCTCTGTCTTCTTCCCACATAAAGGCATGCAGGGTAGGTTAATTGGTGACTTTAATAGGTGTGAATGGTTGTCTGTGTGTCAGCCCTATGAAAGTCTGGCGACCTGTCTAGGGTGTACACCGCCTCTTGCCCAATGTCAGCTGGGATATGTACATGGCTAATTATTATGCAAAATAGTGTCATTGGATCTTCCTACAATAGCGAAGTCATGACCCATCCTACTCTGCCTCTGATTGCTGATTGACCTTGCCATCTTTGGCTAGCGTAACCATAACCTCTAACCCTAGGCTGTGGAATCTTGCTGTTGGATATTAACTCTAACAGGCCTTTCCTGGTTGGCATCATGTCGTGTTCCATGCAGCAGTGATATTACGATGGTAGTGAGGTGTTTATCCCCTGAAAAGAAAAAGTTACTCATGGACTCACATGAGCAATTGTCAGATCAGAGGTCTGATGTTTGGAGCAGTTGTGTGGTGTAGCGGGAAGGTTACCAGACATCAGTACCGACAGCCATATAGATATATATATATATATATATATATACACAGATGCTCCCAATCAACCACGGAAAGACAGTGTGAGACATTAGGAGGCAGGGCCGACTGATTGCAGGCCATGAATCTTTGTAACTGCTGAGAGAGTGTGTATTTTCAGAGTATCAGGACTTTGGAGCAATGGGTGTTTGTTTTCAAGATATTGGGCTGTTGGAAAAATGGGAATTTGGTCCAGTGATACATTTTTCAGAGCATCGGGGTTTCGCAATGATGGGGCTTGAGAACAATGGTATGGCACTCAGTTAATGCTAGCCAGCAAGGAGTAAACAAGAGGTGCTGAGACAACATCCAATATAGTATCGAAATGATAAAGAGGGTGCTGAATGTACAAGGACAAGTGGATGAATGTTATACTGTAATGCTATCACTTTGGGGAAATCAATTCAACAGTCAGTGGGCACCTCGACACTGAACAGCAGCTGTAGCTGAGTCTCTGGCCACTAGCCACAACAACAGCTTGTAACTTCAGTTTCTACAGGCTTTATTTACTTGATGCCCGTCAGTGAAGGAAGTAGACACTACTTTTTTTATATACAATGCTTGGTTTACCTTCTTTTAAATCAATTACATCATTGACAATTTCTGAGGAGACTCAATGTGCAGAGTGATAGATGGAGTCAAGATGGGAAACAGAAAACATGATCTGCATTTTCTTATAAAGTTACAGTGAAAAATCAAGTTACCTTAAGGGATGTATGATCATCTCACTGGGTCACAATCCTACTAAGGTTCACATGTGCAACGAGAAAATTTTTGTTATTGTTGAGCTCACCAGAGATGTGTATCTTTATATGTGATTAAAATGGGTCACAAGTTTGTGTTTTCCATTTTTAGGCTTCCACTACTTTCTGCCAGTTTTCCTTTATATTCTAAATATGTTTAATTTCTCCAACACGTCTTCAGGCTATATCCGACAGCCACTCTGGCACTCGTACCACCTAAGACTCAACAGGCAGCTTTTTATTACTTCAGCTATCAGTATTCACATGCCAGATTTCCATGGGGGCATCTTCGTCAGAGACCATTATATTGATAATTTGAGCCAGTTGATCGTCCAACCTCCGGTTCACCTTGGTCCAAAACCGCCCACTTAAATACACCACAGCAGTCTGCCCTCTCAGCTGATCTGTTTTCATCAATGTAAAATACAGAGATCATTAGACAGCTAAGCTATATCACAGATCCTTCTGCTTAGCGCAAGCGTGTGCGCGCATGTGAGTGTGTGACTGCACATGCATGCATACGTCCATCTATTTGTGCATATGTAAGTTCATTGGCGTATGAGTGTGTAAATGGTCATCTGCGTGTGTGCTAAATTGTGTGTGTGTAGGCGTAGGGGGAACCTGATCTGGTCTGTGTGGGAGGAACCAGTTCCTTTTTCCCCCCTCTCTGCTGCTCAGACAGACGGCCTGCTAGAGAGATCAGACTCTCAGACTAACTGGACCAGAAGTCATTAGGACACACTAGACACACACCGCTTTTTTTAAAGCTATTGCTTCCTTTTAAAAAACCTTCCGCAGTAAGATTATCTACGTCTCATCGGCTCATAATAGTACTAAGATCTTTTAAACAAGACACACTGCGCTTTTCAAACCTTTGTCTCAGGAACCAGCGAGCAGCAGGGACCACTTACACTCAAACTGTGCCCTGAGATTTGGTCTTTTGTTTCCCTGTGTTACGTGCAGGGAGGAAGAAACCTGCTCTGGCACTTGAATTTAAAGGGCATTTCAAGCATAATATGCCAGAACTGCATTGTGTCTTTGGTATAAGCGATTCTCCAGGAAGGATTTTGCAACAATCTTTAGTTCATTATTTGGCTGCCATTCTTCTTCTTCTTGCTAGACTTCATAAAGCACGCTATCAACTGTGAAACTACATTTTTTCAATCCTTCTTTGGTCCCAAATTTAAATCTACACCTTATCCCCTTCGTCACCTTTTTGAGTCATTTCATTAAAGTGAGTGTCCTTTACATGACATCACTCTCTGGAAAAGCCAGACACATTAACTCTAAAACCAACTGCAAGTGTCGGGTGCTGTTTATAGTTTTGGGGGTGTTTGTGAGATTACACACGCAATAAATCAGCTTTGTTTTTCAGGGCAGCTTCCACTAAAAACTGTGTTTTGGCAGTACGATCAAGTGACATTTGAATTTTTGTTGGTTGTTTTTCTTCACCGGGCACTTGTCACTTTGTAGGAAAAAGCTCCATAATTGGCACCTCGGTCGCAGAAACAGCTTGTTAGCATTGTTAAAAAATAATTTGGAAACACCAAACCGGTGCAGCACAGGGGTTAGCCTCCATTAAAAGAACGGCTCATTTACATTTCACTTAATGGTGGAAAATGGCTTGAGAAATACTGCTGTTATGTGGTTTTAAAATGCTGAACTAGGACATTGTAGACTGGGTATAGACTATATTAGCAGATTCCAACTCTTTTAAGTCATTTTTTGTAATAAAACCTATTATAACTAGTAGAGGAATCCTAGAAACGTACCAGAATGTCTTTCACATCAGTCACATGATGCAACATTTTCAGGTAACCACAACTTTGGTTTCCCTGGATCTGGATTTTGCAAGTTTTGCATCAAAACCAATGAGGCATAAAAACACTGCATGTACTATTTTGCTGTCTTTAAACAGGTGATCATGAGCCATAAAAAAAACAGAGCACATGGCCCTTGCAGAATATCACACCTTACGGTCTCGGAAAAGTGTATGGCACAGGGAGAGAGAAGCTATAATGAAAAAAGTGACAATTTAAAAAAAGGAAGGGCAACATTCCACATTGCTAATGCCCTGATCATTTTCCATAAAGGCAAAGGAAAGAGTGCGACAGAGGGAGCGAGGGATGGAAAGACTGAAAAAGGTATTGAGAAAAGGGAAGAAGACAAGAAAAAGGAAGGAAGATTAGATAGATACATAGATAAAAAGAAAAAACGAGGTAAGGAGAGGCTAAGTGGTGCGTGGCTAAACACGCTGGAAAGCCATCACCAACCAGACTCTGGCCAGTGGCACTCCAGGGAAAAGAGAGGAAGAGCAGAGGAGGAGAGGAGGAGAAAAGAGCATGTGGAAAGGTAAAGAAAAGGACAGCGAGGGGACACGGGCAGATGTCCAGGCAGCCATACCTGCAGATTCAATTCTGCCCCCCCCCCCTTTTTTCTTCCACTCTCTTCTCCTCGTCTTTCGTCCGCTCCTCAAACCCCTCCTGTCTGCCTCATCTTCAAACCCTGATCCTCTCTGTCTGCTCTGATCTTGGTGCCCCAGAAGAGAAGAAAGACAGCGAGAAAGAGGGAGTGTGTGAGAGAAGAAAAGAGACAGAGAGACAGCCAAAAGTAAAATTAGGAATTAGGCTGATGTGAGCTACAGGTGTAGTCGCTATGGAACTTCCACTTATGCTCTCTGTGCTGCTTCTTTAGTGAAGGAATTTATTTCAAAATTATCTCTCCCCTAGCTGCCTGAACGAGCCAAAGTACCACCATTTGAATAGTTTCACAGTGGAAACTTTTATTATGTTTATTGGTTGGAACTGAGAAGGATCTGAGAGGTCGATACGCTCAAAATGTCACCAACATATGAATGAAATTTACCCCCAGATATACAAACAATTTATTGGTCATCTTGAGTTATTTTCCAGCATTAGGACATTTTCAGATATTATTAGAAATAACCAATACCACTACAGTTCCAGCATGTTTTTTTTTTTTTCCGTAATGCTATAAATTGTGTCAATAGCCAATGTTTTGTACCTTTATACATTATTTGTCATGAATGTCAATGCCGGTTAAATAACATAGTTTCATTATATAATGCTATGTCACATAAATATACATTTATATTTCAGTTTACACATTAATAACACACAGCTTTCGATGAGTACAAATTTGTCTTTCATAGTTTCTGTGTGTTTTGCGATCATGTGCCAGAAGTTCCTTAGACTCAAAGAGTCACTGAGTCTTTGAACAATACAGTAAAAAGTCTCATATAAATGTTGTTGAAAGGTTCATCATGGTCTTGATAAGCGTGTGAAAGCCCTTTAAAAGTACTGTTAAACCTTTCAGAAGTGTTTCAAACATATTTGAAAACACCCTAAAAAGAAAAAAAAAGTTCTTGTAAAGCGATATAAAAGGTAAGAAAAAAAGAAATGCTTGGTTAAGTTCCTTGAAAAGTCCTGGAAGTGCTAAAGAAGTCCTTCAAAAGTCTTTGAAATGCATCACAAGTCTGAGAAGTCTTCACGTTGCAGTAACTGTGAGATCACTGACAGCGCTGTCTGAGTGACGAGCATTTCATCCATGTGGTTTGTGTCCTCATTGTTAACTTCTGATGGCCGTCTTCCTGTCTCTGTCTTTGTTCTGCAAGACAAAGAAACAACATCTCACATCATCAATGATTCAACACTGAAATCAATCTGAAGGAACAGCACAGCTAAGCTTACCATAAACACCAGAAGAGAGTTCCTCACATTCATCATTTCAAACTTTCAGAATTTTTCAGACTCCTTGGCAGACCATACTTAACATCTGAGTACAAACAGTAATATGTTCATTAAGTAAATGGCTTTAAAAATTAACTGTTGTTAATTGACATGAGATTGTAGCTTTAGGTACTGTAGCTCATACAAATCAATTGACAAACTCAAACCAGTTCATCGCTGCCTAAAGAGGACGCAAACTAACCTGTGCCACCTATACTTATATTAGTTTCTCTTAACATATTGAATAAATAATATTATACTCTTCTTTCTCCCATAATTATGTGCGTCTTTAATAAATAAGGACTGAAAATGAGTTGAAAAAGGTTAAACGATTTCATTTTCATGGCGCCTGCACAGCCTTTTTTTTTTTTTTTTCCCTTTTTCCAGTGGTGTAGTGGAGGGTATACGTAGCCATTCAGGGTATGCCCGGCCATTTACAATGTGCCCACCTATCAGCAAAAAAGCCACTGGAAATTATAGGAGAGTACACCCACTTTCACCTCCATAATCTACCTATTAGTACACCCACCTTATCAACTACAACTACACCACTGCCTTTTTTCATGAATGCAGCCATAGAGATTCAGGTTTCCTTGCACAGAAAAAAAGAAATCCCTGTACTTACATCTGATAACTACATCTATGCATAAAATAAATGTTCAGACAAGATCAATATTTGGTCAAAGATACTGCTTCATTTTCTTCTAAACTAATTGGGTCACAATGTCTGAATGTGGTACAGTTGTAAGGCATATTGAGCAGAGCTGTTTTATAGGCGCTGACATACAGGTGTCAGAGCTGCTCTGTGTAGGAGTGTGCGTTCAGTCGCACGTCATAGTTCTTGCCTTCCACGTTCGACAACATCAGGCTTGCTCTGGCCTGCACGCTCTCACACAGTGGTTAACACTTTGCTTGTATGATCAATTTATTTTTAGAAATTCAGAATTTCATATTTTGCAAAACAGAATAGCGACAACAGTCTGGAAACAGAACTATTTCTCTGTATTTCCACTTTTCCCATACTTATCCAGACCTGGAAATTACTACAATTAAATTTCATACTTTTCAAAACTTTTCCATACTATATGGGAACCCTGCAATAAACAGAGGGGCACAGCTAGCCACACACATACGAAGGTCAGTTTAATTTTGACATACTAATAATGAGTCATTTCCTTGATCTGTTTGTGTTATTGTGAAACTTTGGTGTTTTAAAGTTTTAGTTCGGATTCACCAAAGTCACCCAATAACAACACCAAGGGAGACTAGAGGCACATTCATGTGCTTCTAGCAACAACAACACAAACTAAGTAAGTGATCGAGGCAGTGGTAGAGCAGCAGCTCCTGTGTTCTGTGAGGTAAAATTACTGTTTCTGTCTAGAGTCTGGTGGCTTTGAAGAGAGTGATACAGCGGCTACATTTCCCCATTGTGAAGGGCTGTCTGACAGCAATGTAAAGTGGCTAAATTTAGGTTACACTTGAACTGATACTGATTTTTCTTCTGCTGCCCTTTTGTTGGTGGTCAAAATAAGTTTTCCTCCTGCCCCTGTCTACAGCAGTACATTGCTTAGCTTCCTGCCTGCTTCTCCAAACTGGGGGAGCGCCGACTGCTATGTACTGTAGGTAATACACTATGGATAACCCTACTTTTGAAAAATCCAAACTATCACTTTAACATGTGTAAGACTGCTGTTTGATATCTTCATAGTGTCATGAAATGGCACTCCAGGAAAAAGTGTTGCATATTGTGGAAATAGATACTGTTTTACTGCGATGACTGGCACAGAGCTGTACTGTATGTACTTTACTGGGGTTTATAAAGTAAATTAACCCTGACTGTATGCAGTAAACTCACACAAACACATTCTGTACAGAAGCATACATGCAGTACATTAATTGTGGTAGTAGCTGATTTTATTGCAGACTGAAGAGTGACATCATGAGCTGATGCATGACAGCCGTGCACGATGATATGCTTCTCATTTATCTGTGGTATCAGAACAGAGAGGCCTTGATTTCCTGGCTGGTGAGGAGACTTTCTCTATCTGGCCAGGAAAATAACATCACATTTTCCCTCCTCCACCTAACCTCTGCTCCGCTCACTTCTCAGGCCATCTACCACTCGCTTTTCAAGCTACAGTCGAGGGATTTAATCGAACACACCGTTGAGTGATATGCAACACACGTCACCCCCGTCTTACTAATTACTTTCAGGGGCTGATGCTTGATTAACTCGTGGCTGGAAAATTATCTGAGGCCGTTATAACCTAATTTGGGGTCAACTTTCATGGACAAATATGTAAAAGAAATCCTCTCTAGATTCTTTTTGCAAGTGAAAACTTCATTGCATATGGTGGTAAAAAAAACACCAAGGATCTGGGAGAAAGTTTTCACAGCAGCTTTTCTGCACTCCTGTCCTCTCCTGACTTTTATTTCCCTTTCTCATATCGTCTCAACTAACCCTCTCGGCCGCCCCCTCTCGCCTTCCTCCCATCAGCCGAACACCTGTTACACATTTCCTCTCAGACCGTGCACAAGGTGTAGGTGTTTGGAAAAATCTGTTTGACTGACATCAACAAAGGTGGGTAGGTGTTTGGAAGGGTATCAGGCAGTAATGAGAGTGAGATCATAGGATTTGGACAGGAATCGGTCCTCCCACTGATTGAGGTGAGTGTGAGGAGACACAGGAACTGTTATTGTCAATTCTTCCTCCAGCTGGAGCAGAAGGTCACTATTAAATTGTCATCATCTAGACATGAACTATTAGCATTTGTTTTTCATGTAGGCAGGTAGACATCTTTTAGATGTGTTTAGAACCAGCTCCATGTTCATTTCTTGTCTCACTTTGTTATTTGGTGGCGTTTTTCCTTCATTTTCGGAGCTGTGTCCTGGGTGCTAAATGAATAGGATGCAGCCTTCTATTGAGAAATGTCTAGCACAGTTACAGTGGCAGAGATACTTCTGAAACAACAACCCCAACAGTACGATAATAGACTTGATTGTGTCATAAATTATTGAAGGTCATTGGAGATTTACCTACAAAGAAAAGAAAAGTAAAACTAAATTACCATTGTAGCTGACCCAGAATACCAGAATTTATTGCAGCCACAAGACTTGTCACTACTTAGGTTGTGCTCCAACTTAACATTTGTCATCAATATATCTACCAAGTCGCAAAATGTTCATACTGAGCGTACCTTCAAAAATAATTCAATCATATTGTATTTTATTTGCTCATAGCAACTGAAGCATTATTCACCAATTTTACAGTTATGTGTAGGCAGTCACATTACATGATTTGGTTAAATTAGGGCACAAAAAACATGTTTACTTTATTAAGATTTAATTGAAATCACAGTCTTTTCCTAAACTTAATAAAAATGCTTTGCTGCCTGAACTTTAGCCACACGACAAAACAAATAAGTGGTAAATAAATGTCATTTCTAGGGTACGGGACTGTACCCAAAGTATCCCACTATGCAATATAAGAAGTAAAGAACACTCAGTGGTCACTAACGAAGACATTAAACCATTATTCACAAAGTGGGAAAAAGAGGTTCACTTGGATGGATGGAATTGTCTCTATGACTTTTGAATATGTTTCACATGCAGCCTGGAAAATGTGGCTTTGCTGTTTTTGTGCTTTCTACTAACAAAAACTATAAAACCAACAGCTGGATGAGACAAGTGCAGCCGTGCTCTCTGGTGTTTGTTGGAAGGCGCTGTGGAAAATTGGAGGTATTTATCGGTGGAAATTAAAGTACTCGAGGCAGGTTGGAGAAAGCCGGTACGTGAAATAATCTCTCTAAAAAACTGCGCATGACAACTGGATGATTCACCAAATTACATCAATTACTGTGGAATCAGCAAGAGTCAGCTCACTGAGCGCTCAGCGATATAGCTTAGGAATCCCAGCTGGAGCTTGTGGAGGCGGTTCAGCTGCAGTCTAACTGGTTCAGTCAAAACAAGAGGAGGGGGGCTTTGAGGCTGGCCTGGTAGTCAAAACAATCTCCTGAAGACTAATAGGGCATGGTCGGATGACATCTCTGCTCTCTCTCTCACACACACACACAGACATACCACTGACATCCCAGGGGGGTGATTTGTCCAACACTAATATGATTACCTGATGATGTTTACTTTAGATACGATATGATGATATTAACATACTGGAACAATATTGTTGTTTTATCAAGGTGAAAGGAGCCTGTCTTAACTTTAATATGAAGACAGTGAACACTCTCTTCACGGCATCTTATCAACTTAAATTCAAACTTTAATAATGTTTTTCTGAAACTCAATCCGAGCTGTTCCTTTACCTATAACTGCAGATTTTCCATGCACTCTCTCACTCTTTTTTTCCTGTGTTAAGCCATTCTGTCAAATACAAACATCTAATTTAGTTTCTGGCTGCATGAAGAGAGGGATGACTGGTTGGAAAAAATAATTCCACTTGGGCACTGGCCCGACAATCGTATAAGAAGATTGGTATTCAACCATGAAATGAAAACTGGTAATATCCCTTTAGTTTATCGAGTGAAAGTATGTGAATATGCGTCAGTTCCCTCGAGTGTCCAGTAGAAGCTGTAATTAAATGATCATCGATTAGAGGGTCATAGACATGCATTAAAACAGTGTAATAAATAGCACATCAGACTTTTAAATTAAGCTAACTAACACACCAAATAAGCCGCAGTCTGCCATTATGTGGCTTGGATGCATCAGACACGTACTTCATACTCACTGTGGTTTGCTAATAAGCATCCTGATGGCTTCTGAAAAAGACTAGATTTATCTTAGATCGCCTAATCAGATGTAATTCGCACCAGCCGGCCACACATGCATTTAATTGTTCCCACATTTTAATAATCTGTTGTAATGGCTCCAGAACAAGCCCGACTTCATTTTCACCAGTCTCGGATGACTTCATTCTGCTACATTACACATCAACTAGCACTTTATCATCAGTGCTAAGATGGGCACCCTACAACAGCCAATATGTCATTAGCTTCAGGAGATATTGTTTTAAGAAACTACACAGTTCAGACCGCCAATTTTGCTTTTCTCTGTGTTCTAGATTTATTTTAGATTTGCTCTCTGCCTGTCTCAGATTTCTGTAGTTTTGCTTTAATTTGCTCTCTGAGCTGCCCTTCCCCTGAAGACCAAATGACAACAGAATGATAGTTTTGCTAATAGATTTTGTTAGTTATCTGACACGACTTCTTCTGTTGGTGTTAAATTAGGGTTTAACTGCTTCCATCTGTGCTGAAAATACACAGACAGGTCCATGCATGACAGCACAGTCATGCACAAAGCTCACACACACACACACACACACACACACACACACACACACACACACACACAGACACACACCGAACGTGGGCAAGAATATATTTGAAAATTGCCTGCAGTATATTAGCTACCTTCGATGCACCTCATTAGCATAGCTTTAAATGAGAGGCAAACAGGCAGAGCTCCCGCTCATGAGGCGCAAAACATTAACTCCAAGTCAACACCAGTATTATCAGTAAATGAGGGTAATTTAGTTTTCATCTATGACCTCGAAACGTCTACTTCATGCACACAAGTGACGTAATGCTTTTTTCCAGTGAAAACAGACTAATAACCAAATGACTGTAAAAACCGCAGTCATTAGCTTGCTTCTGCACATGTCCTATTCATGCATTTAAGCTCTCTTAAGGTGCACGGTTCATTTGATCTCTATAAAGAGCAAAGTGTAGTTTCGGCGCAGTCAGAAACCAACTGTCCAAACTGGAGGATAAATAGCTAAGTTGATTATCCCGCTGAGTCGTTGGCTATTTCTCTGCCTCTCTTTCTCCTTCTCCATCTCTGTTTCCACAACTTCCTGCACACCATTAGTTTAGAAAGTGTTGAAAGCACAGTCGTGATCCAGCCCTCCTTAAGTGAGTAATCATATATGAGGTTTTTTTTGGGGTGTCTAGAAAGAAGCAATGAACTGCCGTCTGGCTGAAAAGAAATTGAAGAGGTCGAATGAAATGCTTTTGATAAAAGTCTCTGAGTGTGGTGCACTGTACGCTCGTGCGTCAGTGTGTCTATGGCCGTGCATGTATGGAAGTGTGTATTTGTGTCATATGTGTGGGTGTGAGTGTGTGTGTAGGCAGCGAGGGCGTTTCACAGAGCGCGGTTTCCAGGCTTCTTTAACATCACCATCAAAGCCCAACGTCAATGTGTTTCTAATAGCAGCAGCTGAATTAAACACTGGCTGTACAGGCCTCAGCAGAGGATAAATCATTTACAGAACAATTAGCTCATTTGTTGCTCCGCTCTGCACTGCCAATGACTTCCAGACACAGAGAGCCAGCCAGTGTGTGTGTGTGTGTGTGTGTGTGTGTGTGTGTATGTGTAATGTATATGTACATGGACGTAAAAATCTCACTCTATGTCACTCACATCTCTCTTAAAGTAACAAACTAAGATAAGTAAAGACTCACTCCTTCTCTCTCTCAACCACACACACACTTTCATTTCATTTTCTCTGTCACACACACACTCACATATACACACACAAACACACAAGTACAGATAAGTCAGTTTCCAGTTGCATGGTGCAGTTTTAGTGCCACTGTCTCTCCATACGCCCTGCTTTCCAGCCACTCACAGAAATCATCACATATAAAAGTTTTACTGCGGCCCAGATGTAAATTAGAGCTGTTCGTGATATTAGGAGCTGTATTCATCATTTGTTATGTTTGCCATTTTGCTAAATTTACACATTTCTTTTTAATTTCTAAAGAAATTCCAAATAAATAAGATTCCTTCAAGCTGGAATTAAATCAGGGTTGTGCCTTAAAATGCTTGTAAACTCTACTAAGTGTAACCATCTCAAAGGAACAATGGTCTATTTACAGCAACCACACTATAAGTATCATAGTAGTTATATTTTTGCCGGGTTTTTATTTTGTTTCCAAACTTATAAAGTCTCTTTTAATTCGTCAAACTAGCTTCTTTAAATTTTTAAATATTGGAAAATGTTTGGACTTGACATATCCAGCTTAGAAGGAAAAAGTTCAGCATGATTGCTGTTACTGGCAGATGAATCGCCTTTTCTGTTTACGTTTGCTATTGAATTGAATTGACCCTCTCACTGTTTCGGGCCAAAAGAAATAAGCTACAGTTGCAGAGGAAGCTGTAAAAATGCTTCAAGCGTCACAGCCTAAAGACAACAAAGCAGACAGATTAACATGTTTAAATAAAGGTTTCTGTTTTTGTTTTGTATTGGAGTATGGCTGAATAAACACTGTCTCAGTATAATTCACTGGCGTTATACTGATACTCGAGTGCTTCACCTATAGCACAAATAAATGTGCATTTAAGTAGCACTGCAGATGCTCAACTGGATTCTAAGGACATTAAATGTGACATCGAGCAGATATACTGCAGATAGTAACGCCACGATGATTAAAAAAGCTGTAATCGTGCAGGTTTCCTGCTCGAGGTTGAGTCCAGGCACCTGACAGTTGCACTGATCAGCAGAAGCAGAGAGGCCTAGCACAGGATATCTGCATCAATCAACCAGACAGCGCAGGGATTTGAGCTGCCCTTTGCTCACCTCAATCCTCTATCCTCAGCCCTGTACATCTCATTTACAGATGTAGCCATCAGGAGCGTCCCATGTCTTTTACTGCATCTATCAAAGGCACCAGTATGTGAAGGCTGCACTCCGGTTTGTCCCTAACCCTGACCCACCCCAGAATTTTTTTTTTTATCAAAGTTTGTCAGGATATATGTACACACTCTGGGAATAATGCGGCTTCTGATGGAAAAATACTGAGTGTAAATGTCCCACAGAGTTTAGCTCTATACCTGACAACTTGTGTTTAGCTGTAGTGTGGAGGAATAGATTTGCAATATGATCACCGCACTGAGCAACAACATATTCAAAGGGTCACACTAAAACAAGAAATACAACAACTAGTCATGCTTTAGGCTCACACTGAGGAGTGCAACTGCCTCCAAACATCCCAGCTGTCCAAAGAAAACCATGCATGCATGTAAAATATGGTGATTTTTTTTTAATTGTTCAGATAAACTAAAGGATCAAGTGTTAATTCATTTGTGGGTTGAAAATAATCTCCAACTTTTTTAGCTAAATAAACCGAGAAAAAGTCCTTAAAATTAGCTAAATTGTCTTGTCACAAACAGGGCTGCAACTTACAATCATTTTAATTATTGATTAATTTATTTTCATAACTAGTCTAGTTTCTTTTGTCCAACCAACAGTCCAAAACCTTAAGACTCTTCATTTACAATGACAAATGACAAATTAAAGCAGCAACGTCTAAGATTTAAGGAGCTGGAACCAGGAAATAATTGACATTTTTGCCTAAAAAATGAGTGAAACATTTGTCAGAATAGATGCATGGTTTTCACAGAACAGCATCAGTGAGGAGTTTTCAATCATTTTCAATCTCAGCATCACTACCACTTTCTGTAAAATCTATAAAGAATAAATCTTATGCCCTTCACCTGTATTCAGTGAAATGTCTCTGAATCATGTGCACAAAGTCACACAGATAATTAACACGCGTTAGTATTCCACTGAATATGTAAGGTGCAGTATTTTAGCCCTCTCAGTGCAGTAGTCATTACTAACAAGACTGTTTGTTTTGAAACCGTTATACTGTATACACACATAATAAGAGGAAATGAGCGTATACTTTTCTCACTTTCACCCTCTCCCACATTGGAAATAAGCATAATTGAAGCAGCTGGTCTAAGCAGACCTGACAGCTGTGATGAACCTCAATGACCATAAAAACATACAAAGAGAGCACTCAGGACACAAAGTCTCATTTTACCTTCACAATCGTTTCCTCTCTGTAATCACCAGCTCTGACTCTGCCCTTTAGCCCACTTAAACACACTGTATAGCCACTTTTCCAGGGAAAATGAAATTCTCTCAGGTTCTGCCAATCAGAGTTAACCATTCATATGCCAGGTGAGCCTGCTGTGCTTGTCTTTAAAAGAGAGGATACTTTGTATTTTTTTGTTATGAACAAATCCTGTGAAAAAAAATGATCACACTAACAAGTTTGTGTGCGTAGTAAATACCTCATATACAGTAATTGTTCTATTGTTGTCCAAAAACTATAAAAAAAAAACACATTACACTCTCACACTGTGACACTAGGTGACATGTTCCTTTGTAATAATAAAAACATGGGCACTGTAGTTTATTATAAGTCAGTCCCACATACGCTATTCTGCTACTGTAAACTCTAACTAGGGCACCAAATGTGTATTAATTCGCCGCTGAAAACAGTCCCCAACAAGTCACTCTTTACTCCTGTTTGAGCAAAGTTTTCTAAAGACTACAGTACCTGGCTGTTTAATGAATTTAGTGGGATTTTTTTTTTTTTTAATGAAAGGTGGAGTCTGCAATTTTGGAGAAAAAGTGTTGATATTAGAGTTCAGCGCCCAACAAATACACCCCTCCCATCAGAGCTTTGTCAGAAACTCCAGCAATATCTCATGTTGTTTATTTTTCATTACTATCATGGTGCGTCTCTGTTCTCTGTTGGGGGAGGACGCAAAAGAGTGAGAGTGATCGGCCTAGCATTGTGTGACTTGGTGAGAGACACTTACTTGTTTCCTATTTACAGTGCCAGGACTGTGTGTGAACACATTGTGCACGCAGAACGGACAGCTAGCGGACCATGACGAAGTGTTCGCTGAATTTGAAAAAAGTGTATTGATTAGAATCGCAGACTGCACCTTTAAAGTATATATTTGTCATCTGAACCCAGCGGGGTGAATTATTTCATGTCATACAGTATATGACAGTGACAACTTTTCACTCTTTTTGCACAAACCACATCTACTGTAAGTTAAAACTTCAAAATCTTTCACTAACTCATCACCTCTTTCTTCATTTGTGATCGGTGTAGACTATGTTATGGTTATAAATTGAGAGATTATCAAGAGACTTCAACCTGGGTTCACCCTCTCAGTGCGCTACATGAAAACAGTAAACGTATGTGTGGCATACACAGAATAGTGAACTGCTACTGAGCTAATAAGAAACAGCATAATGTGACTGACGTCAAGTAATATAGACTCTGTCAAAGTGTCTACAGTTGAAGGTTTTGACATGTGAAAGTTTCCAAATTGTTTTCTACACAGCATGCATTTACAGGTCAGTCATGCATCTGCAGCAGTGAGTTGACAGCAGCAGATAGTATTACACAGCTCCTACTGACAGCTCTGACCTCCACCAGGCTGATCGATATGCAGAGAGCTGAGGTAGAGGAGGGGGAACGAGAGGAGCGTGGAGGATGGAGTCGAAGAGGAATAAGTGAAACAGAATGAGAAGGACAAAAGGGATAAAAACGGAAAACTCAGGGAGGACAAACTGAAGCAGAAAGAAAAAGGAGACAGAGGAGACAGAGAGCAAGACTGATTTCAGGCTAGTTATCTCGCAGCCGAGGGTGTCTGGGTTTCAGACGCTGAGGACGTCTAGGCTTTCACTCACAAAGGTTCAGAGGGGAGGCAGCAGGGAGGGGGAGACACACACTGCTGAGACTCAGGTTATCCCCCAGCGAAAGGGTCTCTGGGTTTAGACACTGAGGAGGGTATTAGCTTTCACACACTGCTGGGGTAACGGGGGAGTCTGCCAGATGTCAGCTCCTTACCCATAAATCCTCCTAAATGGGCAGCAGCTAGGTTAGAGGGGGAAAGTTGAGTGGACGTCACCTCTCTATCATCTTCTGCACAGACCGGTGGTGTTTGATGAAGTCGGAGCGGCCGTCATGTACATTTGATTACAGTCAGCTGATAGAAATTCTTCATTCCCTGTTATTTGTCATCAGACTGATGACTGTGTTATGCTGAGAGTGTTCTTGATTATTTCTATTTCCTGTGTTGAATCAATCAAATGTGAGGTGAACTTGAAGTTCTCCTTTTCTGTATCTCTATTAAGGTGTAGACGGAGGTGGGAGGAAGTGTGGAAAAAGTGCCACAACTGGTACAAACTCTAATCTGAAATGCTATTTGTGACAGTGAAATAAGGAATCAGACTGACTGTAGCTGTAATCATTTTATAAAAATAATTGAGATATTCTTATTCATTTGTTTTGTGCTGTCTTCCTGAATTAAATATATTCCTGAATTATTAAACTGTGTTTAAACTTATGACCAAGTGCAATTAAGAGCTTTTACAAAATGTTCTTAACACTTGCTGTATGTTAGTTAAACATGCATACGACAATTTTTCATCTTATTATATCCATATTCAGTGGAACAAAGTCATTTCCAGTTATGAGTCTTTGTATATCAGGTCAGTTCTTCAGCAGTTATGATTAAAACCTCCTCGTATTTAGGCTGACGTCAATACATTCTTGAAATTATACACATGGTTTTGGATGGATTTCATGGGCTCCTGGTCATAAATCTTACTCGCTGCATGAATACCCTTGTAAACGTTCAAATTCATATTTAAAAAACAAAAAAAAAAACACCTCAGTTGGGATTTTACGCAACAGTCATGCTCATCTTGTCAGTCACAGTTAAAAAGGCTGCGTGCTTTCAGCCCTCTTTTACCCCATTTGAGACAAAAACAATAACTTCCATCACTAACTGTAGCGTCCCACGAGTTTCAGAAAGCACCTTCAACTTTCAAGCCACCTGCTCGAGTTAAACGAACCCCCAACAGAACAATAATACACAGTTCTTCACCCCAAAAGAGGACTTTAAAGAGGTTCGGCTTTTAATGTCCCCCAGGGCCAATCAGGTTTATAGGCACAGTCACTGATCTCAGGTCAGCTTTAAACACCAAACTGACCATAAAGCACTGCACAGTTTCCCAGAAGAAGCTTCACTCTGCAGTACCATCACCTTTCTCTCATCTCAGCTGAATCTGGGATTTTTTAAATTTTTTAATTTTGAAAAAGCATTTTTAGTTCTCTGTTTGTAGCACTTGAAAAGTGGCTTAAGAAATATTTTATGCTTATTTTTGTATTATTTATTATAAATGTTTAGGTCACACAGAGATAATCAGAAGCAGTACATATTTTCTTTCATATTTATTAGTATTAAGTGGCATTTTAAAATAGCCAATAACAGTTTATTCTTACTATATACAGCATTTTTGTTTTATTTAATTTTGTTTTTTTATTCCTTGTTAATTTACCATTTTTGTCTGCTTACCATTTTCCTCTGGTTGCTGAGGCAGAAAGTACAGATGTGTTTTGGCTGAGCTGATTGGTCGGATCCTCGGTTGGGGGAGGAGTTGACGTGGAAGAACGGTGGTGAGGGAGCGTGGCACGGCTGTCCGTCATGGAGCCCCTCGCCCAGGAGCAAGACGTTCCCCAGGTGACTGATGTAGCTGCTGGCCAAACGTAGCGTCTCGATCTTTGACAGCTTCCTAATCATCAGATCAGAAGGAGATTTAAGGTATTAATCAAAGCATGTTATTTAAAAAGTGCACAATAATCCTAAAAAGAAGGATCATGCACTGCCACAACGTTGTTACACATATTTATAGAACATACAGACAGCATTGCCAGATGTTGAATATGTGAGTGGTCACTTCCCGGACACTGACTCTGTGACACATCTTTTACAGGAAATATCTTCTCTTAATTAAATGCAGTGTTGCCTCAGTGAGATTACAGGCCTGTTACAAAATTAATTTCATTGTGATTAAAGGTGCATGTTATCCAGAGCTGCATCAGGGACGACTCACTTTGGCTCCCAGATGGAAAAAATGTAGTCCTAACTTTTTTTGGAAGGAATTTGTACATCATGACAATGTCCTGACACAGTGTGACTCATGTTGCTCTGTACCTGTCTGCAGGCTCGGTGGGGATGAGTGTGCGCAGTGCTGTGAACGCCGTGTTGACAGAATTGGTGCGATCTCTCTCCCGTGCGTTGGCTGCGGTCCTCTGGCGACCCTCCCCAGGGACAGCAGACCCCTGGGGGATGAGCCTCCCCATCATGGCCCCTACGTCTACCCCTCCGCCACCTCCTGTGCCGCACAGCTTCCTCTTCCTGTTCACCTTGATGTGAAAGGCAGATGGCGAAGAGGAGGACAGGCGGAAGTTGGAGGAGTTGTTGGTACGCTCCTCAGAGCCTGACCCCTCGCTCCCATTCTCATCATCGTCTTCGGAAAGGAGGGCGATGTCGCCGTACAAGAAGCGGCCTGCTGGAGGCGCCGTGCGCAGCATGGCGAATGTCATCTTCACCGTTACAACGTTCTGTCAGCTGCTGGTCAATCCACGTGTGACTTCCACTTGTTGGGGTTCAACTTTTGCAAGTTTGTTGAAGCTAATTTTCTGTTAATGTTGGCGCCCACCCCTTAGATTGTTACTTTGCCCCCAACTGCTGTTCTTTGCAATACCTGTTAAACCAGGTGAGTCAGATGTCGCCCTTATGATGCAGGGTTAGTCCTTTGTCAGTGGTCAAGAGCAGCTTGACCTCGGAGCTGCAGTGTTTTCTCTCTTCGTTTATACAAAAACACTTCACATCCCAAAGGTCACTTCTTCTTTCTGTTAATCCTTTGCAAGAAAAGCAAATCTAAAATGGCATGTTGAAGCCAAATAGTTGTTGACTCTGTCCTCTTTTCCTTCTCTAAACCTCCTTCTAGGTCCCTTGTTTCGACATATGTCTGTTTCAATCCCTACAGCAGAAACTACTCCCAGTCTGTGGCAGCAGTTTGACTCTCTCTTGCTCTCTGTTGGTCTCTTTCTCACTTAGCCTCTCTCCACGTCCTTCTCTCTCCCTGCCTCTTTGCTCCACGTGTGCCTGCTGTCTGAGTGTTTCCGTCTGCCCCTGGTCTTATAGCCTGTGGGAGGGCCGGAGGACTCCTCCGCTCCTCCCTCTGAGCAGTGAGGGTCCCTCGGCTGCTGTCTAGAAGCAGGCCAGAGAGACCGGAGGCAAGAGGCAAACCATCAGCAGGAGTTTGTTTTGGCTGCATGCTGGTTTGTTTCAAGGGAAATCCACCCTAAAACAGAACTCACATCACCCTTGTGTGCTGGGTGGGTTTGCTGACCTTAGTGACCATGGAGGTGTCGAAAACACATATTTCTACCAATATGAGTATTATATATTCAATATCAAATATCAAATGTCTGAGACTGATTCTAAATCTAAGTATTTTTTATACAGTTGTTGCAAAGACCTGACCAAATTCTGTTAACTCAAAGTTATTTAATTCTGTTGAAGGCCGATTCTTCACATAACTGAGAACTTGATCGTGTCATTAATATAATCTCATAATCTTCTGTAATAATCTGTTTTGAGTTTTTGACATAGATCGATTCTGCAGACAAAAAAAGAAAACAGTCACCTAATGTTCCTTTTGTCATTGTTGTGTGACTTGTTCTTTATCTAGACTTTACTCTGACAGAGTGTGGAAATACATTGACAATGAAGTTTTGACAGAGCACAAAACAAATTCTGAAAGCTACTCAGTCTGCAATTGCAGCGTGTAATCGCGATCATGTGCCCGCTCATTTCTGAGTTGCTCTCTCAATTTTCTACAGCTGTTTTTGCAGCTTCGGAGCACTTGAGATCGCAAGAGGTCACTTGCTAACCATTTTTGACTTGCAAGCTGCAGCAGGACACACCCACATCTGGACGGCAGGGTCGTCTTTTTTTAGAGTTAAAGTCTACATAATCCTAAGTGATCCCCATACTGTATCCTAAATTATTCATACCGGTATGTCAAATTTGTGCCTATTCTGAATATTCTGTTATTCTGAATGAAGCTGCAGCTCATAATATTTTATTATCATTATAAATAATAATAATTAAATTAATCTGACTGCTTGAAAGTGACGTCATTTGCCAATTAAATGTTATTTTAGTCCTTTTGTAGTAACACATTTTGATTTTTCACCTCCAGGTCTTACTGAGCAGGTGACACTCTGTTCATAGTCTCTGTTGTTGAGCACTTGAGGGGTTCAGATTGCATAAAGCAAACTCAAGCAGCTTTAATCTTTAAGAGTGTGAGAATCTCTACTGCTGGATCAAATGTAGTAACACAATTCCTCTTGCATGCTCAAATCATCCGCTCAGATTCTGTCCTCCCTTGCGCATCAATCTAATTCTGCTCTTACGCTCAAAGGTTGACCTGCAGACTGAGAAGCACTTAAATTTGTTTTGTACTCTCTCCAATCCTTTGTTGTATATATGCTTCCATAACAGAGCAGGCTACCAGCAAGAGGTAAGACTGGGACTTGGGTTTGCACAAACGGATGTTTTGTTAAGCCACTTTCTTGACAGCAAGAAGCTGAGAAGCTTGAGTGGTGAAGTAAGAGTTTGCCTTTCTCCCCGGGTCTTCTTTTCTTCCCTCGGCTTCCCCGTCTGTGCCGTGTTTGTCCCTGGACAGCAGGCTGGGAGGCGGGCGGCCGCAGCGCTGGACGGCTCAGGCTGGGCTCGTGGTTGAAACCGGGAAATGGGTTTATTCAGCCATGGCCAAACCCTTTTATCTGTACAAGCTGCGATGCTGGAGGGTCTGTTAGGAGTTTGTTCTCAAGGGATTCAGATTTTTGGGTGGAGTGTTTTTGTGATGAAGGGGAGGCTCAGGGGTTTATAGTAGGGGAGCTGCTACTTTACTCACTTACACTCCCTTTAACAATCTGTCTTCCTCTGGAAGAGGAGAAAAAATGAGAATAGACAGCAAAGGGAGCAAACAGAGGAGGGAATAAAGACACGAGTGGGAGAAAACAAAGACAGAACAGAATGAAAGAGATCCATCTCCTCAGCTACAGATACAAATTAACCATATGTATGAAGGCATAGAGGTGTTATAAGAGTTTGGAAAATCAAGTTCACACATAGAATTTACTGAAGCTTTTATACAGCATTCATCAAACTCTAATCTGCTTTTCCTGCTTAAAGTCTTTGGGGTTTTATTAGCCATGATCGTGCAACTTAACTCTTATTTCCAAGGAACTGGCTGACCTTTAAATTTTGTTTCCTGCTTCAACTGTGCAGTGGTTAAAGGTTGACAACCTATGTAAAATTCGGCTATGAAGTCTATAATCCTCAGTAGTGCATTATTGAAAACTCTAAACCCAACTGCCATTGCTGGTATGCCTCTTTTGTGTAGATTGGCAACCGTAAGCCGCTGCTGAAAACTAATAGCACAATGAATAATCTGTCAGAGTTACACAATGTTAAAGTCAGCACTCATCACTCTCTCTTTTTCTTCTCTTCTGTCCATATTTTCTCTCCTTCCCTCCTCTCTGTATCTATCTCTACCCTTCAATCACAGTCATAGTGTTTATGCTGTGGTATTTACTGTATGAAGTGGGGCCAGTGCTGGTTGCAGTGGTGGATTACAGTACATACAGGAAGTGCTCTGAGCAGTCAGGACTGAATTTACCCCATAATATAACAAGAAAACCCAGACAGCGTTAGGAGCTGTCAATCAGTGACCCCCCTAAAGGTGCAATCAAGCAACACAATTGCCAGAAAAAATGTTGGTATTGTACGTTTCTGCGAACCATGGATATTTTTCTTTGTATCTATTATATGTAGTGAATATTTTTAAATACAGCATTTCTTTATGCTTCAGTTTTTGATGTTGTGACAACACTGTAGTTAAAGTGTGGTTAGGTTAAGGCATAAAAACATTTGGGAAAAGTTCACGTCTTGGCTTAAAATATCCGGTATTGTCAACGCAAACACTGCTTAAAATGTGGAACTGTCACCTTTAAAGTACCCAGTTGTTGTTGCCGCAAATAGAAATCTCTTGGCTTCAAACAGTGGTCTCGCCAAGGTGTCACGCCACCCACCATCCTCTCCTTACGATGAGAAGCTCACCTCATTCACATGCAATCTGAACTACGTCATGTTTATATGATACGTAGGAAATGTACTAATAAAGCTCACTGTAAGTTCAATCACAAAGACTTTCTTATGCTATATCCATTAACAATTCTCTCCCTATCCCACTCCCACTGCTTACTCCAATCAGATGACTATGGGCGTTCCCTCCAATCAAGCTTTGCCACGATCTCTTTCAGCCATTTCACCCAATTAACCTTCAGTCACCTTATCCAGAGCCCTATGGGGTCTAATCGCAAAAGACATTTCACATTTCTTTCACATTTATTTGCACATGTAAATAAATATTCTTTCCTCTCAGAACGAGTCTCTCCTGATTGAAATGTAATGTTTTGCAGAAATATACAATGCCAAAATTTTCTTCTGGCAACTGGCTGAATCAAACTCAGCAACATTTGCAGGGTCAGCACTGCTGCTTCTTGCATTATAGATCACTGTGTGGGTTAAGGTCTTGGAGTTTTTGCATCGTCATGCTGGACATACAAATTCACAATAAATTTTCTCCACATAAAAACAGCAACTGTTGCAAAACTCATATGGATCAAGAATGCAATGGAAACAAAAGTCTTAAGTTTTATAGTTTGTTTTATAGTTTTCCTTTCTCCCCCAGTTCTCACTGGACACATCCGGTCACTGGATATCAAATGTGTTTGAAAACAGTTGCTTGGCTGTCAATTCTGAACATCTGAGATGCAGCCTGGATCTACATTACATCATGTCACTCATGAAAGACTTCTGCCTTCATGCAACCAGTGCCCCAGGTCCTGTGCACTGACCTTTACTGTAGATCAGATTCCCGCACCTGCACAAGCTTCACCTCAGCGAGTGACCCAGATTCAACAGCCGATATAATTGCTGTTTGAGTTTTGTTGGTTTTGGAAATAACAAGATTCTAAATGACCGAAAAGATCAAAATCACCCAAAGAAAACAAACTTTGCTTTTCGAGAGCCAGCGCAATCCAACAGCTCATTGCTCTTGCAAGGGAGAAAATCATGACAACATGTGGTAAACAATGGGGTTTGGTTCTGATTCCCTTTTGGATCTGCGTCTTAGCATAATAGTCAGAATACTTAAGTTGTGAGCATGACTTTAATTTGTTTTTTCTTACTGACAAAATCAGTGCAGTTCTTGAAATTATTCAAAATCAGTAAAAACGTATGAGACATCAGCCCCAGAGTGTAGTGAGTTAAAAAAACAAATCTTGACTGAATTGTTTTGTTTTGTGCCACTTTTTATTTAGATGTCAGAAAAGTATAGAGATGAACATGATTTACTGTATTATGATACCTAAAATACTGACTCACAATAGCAAAAATGGTAACTGTGTGTACAACACTGATTCCAAAAAAGTTGGGACTTTGAGTGAAACATAGATAAAAACAGAATGAAGTCCAAAGATAATTAATGTTCAATGTTGAATCTGTGTTGTAGATCAATCCATCCATTATCTGTAACCAAGTATCTTTAGAGGGTTGCAGGGCTGGAGCCTAGCCCAGCTGACACTGGGAGAGAGGCGGGGTACACCCTGGACAGGTCACCAGTGACTCATGGGGCTGACACATACAGAAAAACAACCATTCACACTCACACTCACACCTGTGGTTAATATGGAGTCACCAATTGACCTAATTAACCTAACCTGCATGTCGTTGGACTGTTTGGACCCTGAGAAAACCCACACTAACACAGGAAGAACATGCAGTCTCCACACAGCAGGGCCCAAGCCCCCAACTGCACATATGTATATATTTTTGCGACTGCCCACTATACTCTGGAGGTGCATTTTCGAACCAGCTTCACTCACTGTGGTCCGTCATTACATGCATTAGCATGATCTTCCTCTGATTTGCATGTCCCAGGAGTGTGTGGCTGGTCTAACACAGTATCCATTTCTCTCTGAATTGTTGCCCTCAGGCCAGAAAACATTTGACTGGGTATAATGTAGACTTTAAGTCTTTTCATAATCACACATGGCTGCATTTGCCAGAGGAATGTTGTATGAAAAAGGAAATAGCTACATTACAGCACAGTAATGGTGACATTTACATAAAACTACATAAAGTGTTGACCTATGTCCACAACACTGACTCTGGATTTTACATAATCATGTTGAATGTGCCTCACTGGTTGTCAGTTACAGGTCAGATGACAAATTATAATGAAGATTGTAGTTAAAATTACATTGGATGTACATTAAATTTACAATGTAGCTTTAGTTTAGACAGAGCATACATACATTGAGAAAAAAGCTCTACAGACACAGGCTTTAATTTTTATTGGAATGGGCATGTAACGATGATAAGGACACTGCCAGCTTTTACATTAAAGCTTCTGAACTGAATTTCTGCTACAGCTGTAAATATTTCTTTAGGTTACATTAGAGAAGAGATTTTCCACAACACATGCTTTCAGAATTTAAATTACTTGAGTGATTATCAATGTATTTTATTATAACATTTATTGTGAAAATTATATTGAATTTTTTTATTGATAATTTTAATTTTTGATTTTTATTGATGCAATTTCATTTAAAATATCTGTTTAAAATCAGAGAAAATTATGAGTTCTCCTTTAGGAAAGGTACTGTGTAAATATATATTGAATTAAGTACCTTAAAACCAGTTTAAGTATATTTTTGGAGCTAGTTGTGAAGAAGAAATGCAAGTGTACACATAGAGTTCCACAAATTGGCCGCCCAACAAAAAAAGATTATGTTCCTACCACAGTGAAAACCAAACACATGTCCTTGCTTACAAGTCTGCCATGTGAACAACACCATAACCATTCCTATGGTCTGTGTGAAATTGTATGTAAAATGTTGCCATGGTCTTGTTTACTGTCTAACCTGGAGCTGAGCTGGATGGGAAAGTGACTTCTACTTCTAAAAGGTGTGTTCTGTGTTCTTGGAGGGAGACCAGTTTCCACCATGAGAGGAGGAATACACCTACTACTCCGGTCTCTCCACAGTTGTCTGTTTTACGCGTTATATCTTCTTAGATGGCTTGCTAACATCTGTCTCTGGCTAGGCTTACGTTCAGCTTGTTTTGTTCAGAGTTAGCGGTTGTGTAAAATGTGAAGATAATAGGACCTCTGCAGTGTGCAGTCACAGGGGCTGATGTTAAGCTAACTGTTGATGATCAGTATATACTGTACCCCCAAAGTGACAGCTGCTGCTTGTGCACAATGTCTAAAGGCTCATTTATGCTCCCTTTACGTATGAAAATGGCACGTCCATTTTAAAAGGCAGCAGAGGGCGGGGTAAAAAGCTTCTGACAACAAATGAGCTGTCAGTGAAGGAGATCATAATATTGTACCTTAAAAAGGGAGACAGTGTAAATGCTCCACTTTATGCACCTCCAATTTTGTCTGTCTTCCTCAGCAGGTAGTGTACAGTGTGTTTCTAGAGCTTTTTCACTGAAAACAGCTGCCCACTGCAGCCAGAAACATCACTGTGAGAGTGAACCAAACAGTAAAGTTGCGTGCTAGATGGCTAAACAGTGAGCTGAGCTCCATAAAGCCAAGGGGAGCTACAGATGCAGATAATAATTATCAGTAGGTTTATCACTATGAGCGACCCCTTTCATATTGTCATATTTATTTCACCTTGTCATCGACATAAAA
The DNA here is from genome assembly GCA_019142605.1 of Cephalopholis sonnerati. Taxonomy (NCBI): domain Eukaryota; kingdom Metazoa; phylum Chordata; class Actinopteri; order Perciformes; family Serranidae; genus Cephalopholis; species Cephalopholis sonnerati. The sequence goes on along the minus strand of JAGQAX010000008.1, from coordinate 15,376,837 downwards.
AATTAATTAAAGCCCTTTTAAAGTAAGTTGCCCAACACAGGTTAGACCAAAGAATAAATCAGTCCATGGAAATTTAGACATTCATTCTGTTGGTCCAGAGGGTCTGCTGTCATTTGTACCAGGTTTTAAAGGACAATCACTCATCAGACTTTCAGATCTCTTTCTACTTTATTCCTTTTCGTGATGACGATCACACAGTTTCAAAGAATAACAGTCACATTTGTGAATTTTTCAATGGAGTGGTGTTCTCCTTTAAGGACACAGCAGCAGCAGTGGCGGCAGCAGCACAGTAGTAGAGCACCATCTGATAGTCATTACCCCTCCCCTCTCCTCCCCCCTCCTTTCTCCTCCTCTTCTCCTCCCGCTTGATACTCTTCTCTCAGCTCAGACGTATTATTCATTAGTCTGATGAAAAACACCCACCAACTTAGCCGGGCCCAACCTCGCTCACACACACACTAACACAAAAACACATATACACTTACACACACACAGTCCCAACCCAGCTGAACCGCTCTGGCGCGGGTCAGGGACCTGTCAAAACTCGGAAGCAGGTCTGGACCCGATATGGTACCACAGAGCAGGCGTCTAGAGGGGGAGAGGGACTCCAAGGACCTGGGCTATTTATCGTAGTCCTTGGACGGTCGTTCTTAGCCTAAGCTGAAAGTGATAGAAGGAGGGGAGAGGGAAAGAGCTTCTAGACTTGTTATGGTGCCACTAAGCAGACGTCTGGAGAGGGTCATTACCAAAAGTAATTGTCTGAAAGACGGACAGCAGGAAGAAGAGTAGGAAAAGGAAGAAAAGAAGGTGGGATGGTGGAAAGCAGGAGGGAAAAGGAGATGGAGGCAGTGGCAGTGAGACAGAGGAAGAAAAGTAGGATGGAAAGGAAGGAAATGAAGGAGGGAGGGAAAGAAGACGAAGGGGAGAGAGTTGGCGGCGGCCTGCCAACGCTCCAGACTGCATGGTGTATTGCATGGGGAAAATGGTCGGAAGTGCTCGCCCCCCCAACTTGCACCCCCGCCAACACCACCACCACCACCACCAGCCCCAATTTCAGCCTCATTCAGCCTCAGCTCCAGCCACACTCTACTGTGTTTCCCAAGAGAGCCAGACTCTACAGCTGGCCCTATTAAACCGAGAGAGGCAGAGAGACAGAAAAAAGACGGAGAAGGAAAGAGAGGTCACACAACTGGAAGACATCAGTTGAAACCGTGCTCGCTCTCTTAGTTTTTTCCGTTCATATCCCGTTTTATGATAGAGTTTCTCACAAACACGCTCACGGTGCACCGGGTTCAAACACATAGTAAAAAGCTATTGTTTGATTCGACATCCCTCAGAACGCTGTAAAACAATGAAACAAATGCTGGGAAATTAAAGTCTGTGTGACTTTTATCTCATTTGTCTGAGTGCGTCTGAAGGCTGTCGTCATACTTCTGAGCCCTGCTGCATGAGGGTGTCTCTTCTAGTTTGTTTGAATCTTGGAGTATTTGTGAACACACTGGGGCAATAAAAGAAACTTTGAGGGATGGAGGTCTGGTTCCAATCCATTATCTGGTGTTCATTTGTAATTTGCTTCTTTTCTGCTGCAGCTTGTCTGAGTTTAACCTTGAAGGTTTTTTTGTTGTTTTTTTTGCCACAGATGCTCTGTGCTCTAGAGCAACGCAATTACACGCATTCACACCTACACTGTTTCCACAAACAGCTGCTGGCCACTGATCTGCTCCACTGGGGCAGCTGAGGATGAAGTGCGTCACTCAAGGCCATCTCAACCTCCACATCAGGATAGTCAGGAAAGCGTTACAGTCACTTTTTGTCTGGGAATTTAAATCGGCAGCACATTTACAGCTAACACATGGTGGATCAGCAGTCTGTTTATCTGTTTTGTTTGGATGTGCTACAATATGCTAAGCATTTTGCTACTTTGTGTTGTATTTCTCCCACTGTATGAATAAGTCGTCTGCGAGGTAAAGCCAAAGCTCACAATTTATGTGCTCACACTGTGCGGCCCAATCGTTAAGCCTCAAACTGAGTGCTCATAATGTACATGTAAAATTGAAAATAAAAGGGTCTGACTACCCTTGTGGACTGTTCTGGCTGTTGACAATTGTCAATAAAGATTGCTTGAAAGCTCCAGGGCTGTGGGCAGGTAGAAGTTTGTTTGCTAGCAGAGTTACTGTTTACAATAAGAGCTTAAAAGTCAGTTTCTGCAAAAACAGGTCAGTCCAAGTTTTAATTCCCCTTCTCTCGCTCAAATACATGCTTCAACTAGCCTGATGATGGCTCACCAAAACTTCTGATGTCAGGAATTCATTAAAATATCTGAAGGCTGCTCAGGAGTAGTTGATCAGGCCATGATCGGTCCTCGTTCCCCCCCTGTACACTGCATGGCAAACCACTCCCAGTGAAGCTGAAATTCAATCGGACTCTACAATGAGTCATGTGACTCAAAAATCGGGGCAGAAATGGGGTCATATAGTACTGTGTATGCCCAGCTTAACTTTGGGCTAGGATAGTCTGGTTTAGGTGCAAGCGCTGTAGAGAATTCTGACCTGTGGATATAATGAAACGCTGCTGTCACATTTGCTGTCATCACTACTTTAATAATAATGATAATGGGTTATACATAACCTCAACAGCCAAAACTGACCAATCATAGCTCTTGCATCCTCCACGTGGTATCTTTGCCACCATAGTCACAGCATGTAGTTACATTTCAATTACAATTTCACTTTAGCTAGGGTCAGGCTGTACTGAGGATGTGATCACATGACCTATTAGACTTCCAGAAGTAAAGGAGGAAAACAGGTGACACAGTATAAAGAGCCATTAAAACCATATCACCACTTTGTCATTGGCCTTTCATGTCTACATATTATGTGCTAGGTATCCTTCTGTGTCTGCTCTTGATGTTCCAGGATGCTGCCACCAACACTGGGACATCAACAAAAGCATAACTTTTTATAAAATATTGTATGAACTGTTGTATGAGCATATGTTGTTGTGATGTAGCCATACATGTGTAGGCTCCGTAGCCAAACCTTAATGCATGAATATAAATCCTCCTTTATATTTCTTTAGATATCCAAGCCCCATGATGATTTCTCATGTTGTATCTCACTTCTATCTCACTGTAAATTATGTATGTATTATGTTAACTTGATTATGTGCAAAGTATACTCAAACCAGACTACTCTCCACACTCTGCTACCCTTAGCATTTTTATTCCAGAGTAGGTGAAAGGTCTGGTTCATGTCAGTGGATATAAAAAGAAAAAAAAAAAAATCAAGACACCAGTCACTTTTTTTGCAGCCAATCAGACTCGGAGCACCGCTTAAACCTCTCTTCTCATGACTATTAGGCCTCTGTTTCCTGTTACATGAATGTTGGACACAGTAAATGAATGGAGAGACACTTAAAAAAGGGATTGGCTGGAGCTGACTTAGTGCCAGTCTGGAAGCACTGCTCGTCACCTGTAAGATATTTGCTTTGCTGCAGTATAAACACTTTTGAAAGCTCTCTATAGCTTTAACACGAGCCATATCCTCAAGTGAAACTGCTAAGGCTTTGTTACATCTAAATCAGTTCAGTACAGAACGTTGCAGCTGGCCTACAGTCAACACATGATGGAGACTAACTAATATTCAAAAATCTAAGCCGTGATTACTCAGCTCAAAAAAGGCCTCTCCAATCAGAGCAGCCTCCTTTTCAGTCGTTCTGAGTTATTGACGACATAAAAGCAGCTCCCCAGACTCTGCCGTTAAAGACTGTGGCCGGTAGCAGCTCTACCTCTCTGTAACAGAGGAGTGGAGGGGCGGTAGTAGCAGACTAAAAGAAAAATCAGCTGTGATGTCATCGCCACTAATGAGGTGGCAGAACAATTTGACCACCTGACTCAGTCACCAGCTCACCTCTCTCTCACTGTATTTTTAACTTTCTCTTTAACTCTCCCAGTCACTTTCTCATTCACTCCTCCTTTCCTCCAGCTGCCACCATCCCTGCCTACTGCTCGTGTGTTGATTTTTTTTTTCCTGGGCTATGTGTTTTTTCCTGACTGGTTATATGAGCTTAGCCAGGCTGCCGTGCTCTGTTGTATCCTGGCTGCTCGACTCCAATCACTTCCAGAGCCACAGTGTTTGAGCTCACTGAGACAAACATGAAACTAAAAATAAAAGTTACTCAAATGCAATTCACCTCTGGTCTGCTTAAAAAACCAAATAACTTATGTTAACAGGACTGACCATAAAACATCATTTAAAAGGTAACAATAAATAAAATTGTCCACACTATGGTTTTCCAAACTCTTAAGGCTCTGGTTGGCTCCTCCACGTTCCATGGTGTAATGACTGGCTGCCTCAAATGCCAGGGAGCTCACATCACCAAAAGCAAGAGGGGGGAGGGGGGGACAAAAAGGGGGAGCAGAGAGAGTGACGGACAGATATGGTTAGGATGTGGTATAAAGTCTACTGGCTAAAACTTGCCACCAAGTCTGAAAACTACAAAACATTGATAGCATTACGAAGAAATGTAACAATTTAGCATCAATTAAAGTTTGACAGCCTGAAAGAGACAAAGGAAATTAAAAATACTAAAACATCTGCTTGCCTGAAACTGTATGTGTTTTTGACCTATGGGCAAGAGGGTCATTAATAGAGAAGAACATCCTACTGACACATTTGATTCACTCGATCGTGGTGCTGTAAATAGTTACATCCCCAGCCACAAAGGATATGAACTGTAGTGTGAGGATTGTGTGCCAGACTAGTTCTTTGCCCATAGCTGTGACTCCCTCAAGTCTTGTTGTTGCAATGACGAAGCGAGGCAACCGAGACTACCCTTGTAAGATTAGAAAAGAAAAGATGACTTCATTGTCCCAAAGGAAACTTGTCTTGGGCACATACAGTATCTACTGTTTAAAAGATGGAAAATAACATAGTGTATACACACAGTACATACACAGACTTTCTCCAGTCCACATGCAGACTGCCACCAACCAACAAACTGTACACTACCTGTCGTGCGACACACCTGTGGTCATCGTAAAACTCAGAACAGTAAAAGTAAAGTAGCCTCATCAACCTGGATTCATCATAAAATGTCCGTGTGTTCAGCTACGGCATTATCAGAGGTTAGGGGCTGGCTAGCTTGCCATTTGGGGTTTTGATGGAATACAGCGTGTAGAGCATTTCACATCTCACTGTGTGAATCAAGGATTTATTTCAACCAAACCACAGCTGGTAATTTCTGGGACAGTGGACTAACCAACCGTGATGGTTTTCATGAGTTTAATTTGAGTTGAGTTTGAATGAAGTGCAGAGCTCAACATTCTGTTTCACTCTCTGTATCAGTCTGGATTCGGTGCCGCCCCAAACACTTTCAGTCCTCACCTCACCTCGACAGACAAACTCTTTCAGCCAATCAGTGCAACTAAACATCTTGATCACCAATGGAGCTAGCTGATAAATCAAGCTTTTGCCAAATCCAGTCAGAAGAACAGCAAAAACGTCTTTTCATCCAAGAAACTCTAAGGGCCAGATCCACAAGGAATGGATTGCTCCTGCTAATAGCGCCATTATTTGCGCAGAATTAGCTCAGGCAATCTGCCCTGTTTTAGCGCCTTATCCTCAAAAGAATTTGCTCTAATCATATGCCGGCGCTAACACGCCCACAAAGTTTGGCAGCTGAGCGTAAGTGATACTCTCCTTTCTTGTGCGCGCCTGCCATTACGGTGCTTTCGCCTGGCTACAATCACTGCTGCCATGATTACTGCAGAGTCCTGGCATGACAGCCCTTATATAGGCTATGCTCCACAGTTACCACCAACTGAGTGCAATTTGCAATCATTTTGCGTGAGAGCATTTTACATCATCAGTTACAATGCAATCCTTGATTGGCTGCTTACGTTGTTACCTGAGGTGCAGATACCTGATTGGCCCTGATTGGATTTTGATTTCTAGAGAGTGTTAAGGGCAGCAGCGAGTCCAGAGTGATACAGAGAGCGAAACTGAATGTTGAGCTCACGCCATCAGGATGTTCTTACTAGTCTAAACAAGGCCGAGAGGGCAGATAATTATTGAGCGAGTATTCTTGTCACCTGACGAACTCAGACCACGAGTTCGATTCGCTTCAAGTCCGCGGTGCGGTTCACTTAACCTGTGCCTTGTGAACACAAAACGCTCCAGGTCTGCTTTGCCTTTTGCTATTGTATTGTAGCCCTCCAGGCTTTCCATTGACAGATCATACACTATTTCAGTGGGACGCATAATAAACACAACGGAACCATGGCCACAGGTAACGACAACACGACCAGTGGCCGAGGAGTACTTTGGTCTGACGATGAAACAACTGCACTCCTCCAGATGTGGAACGTGCAAAACATCAAACAGCAACTGTCCACAACGCACAGAAACACTAAAGTTTTCCTCCAGTTTTAAGTTCATAACCGCACTGCAGTGCCACATCAAAGTAAAAACAAAACTACGTCAATATAAAGGCCTATTATATACTGTATAGGCTATAGTGTGAACAGAGAGAGGACTGAGGCCCAATCAGAGCTGAAGTTGACCAGAAAGAGAACTGAGTCCACTTTCAAATGAACCAACAATGTAAACACAAGAAGAACTGAATCTCTTTTCTGTCAGACCACTTTTAGGTCCACTTTAAGAGGACTGAGTTCAGTTCATTTAAAAAGGACCGAGTGTGAAACCACCCTGAGACACATTTACCTTTTGTAAACAGAACCGTGTTTGTGACACCAACCTCCACATGCTGGGCAGGTTTGGGGAGTATTTGGGAGTTGAGCATCAGGGGCTTGGGCATAATGCATCCTTGTACATGTGAGCACTGAAATAATGGCTTTGCAGGACGGAAAACTCAGAAAAACTCAGCTTCCCTGTCAATACAGCTCACATTAGGGAAATGTATTGCTTCAACTGACTGCATTTACCATCAACACTAATCGTATATCCATTTAAAATGTGGTGAATTTCTCCTTTAGAAGTAAACACATTTGTCTCCCAGGGCAGTGAAGGATTTTTTTGCCTGTTGTTTTTTTGGGCAGTGTTAGGGCCGAACACATGCCTGAGTTTTGCGGCCTGAAATTAACTGTTGTCAACGTAGACATGCAGAAGGAACGCTCAAAAGCGAGAGCGATGCTGGCACACAAATTTTCCCAAGCATCTGTTTTTAAGGGCGCGATGGCTGTACCCTAAGATAAACTAAGTTCAATTTTTGGAGCGCAGCAATGCATAACATATGCCAAGTGACAAGAAACAGCCAATCACAGTCAGCAGATATTTTAGTGCAGGGCTACAGAGAGCTTTAGATCTGCTCCGAGGACAATATTTGAATTCACACTTAAAAAAACAACGCCGGGAAGATCAGCTCTGAATTTGGGATGTCTGTTAAGTAGGATATAGTTGCTTATCAATGTCAGGTGCAACAACTGTATGCTTGAAAGTTGGCACAAGAGTAGCACACATGCCCCCAACCTCACATTTTCCAGATGCTTAAAAGAAGCGACACGTGAATGAGCCCTTAGTGGTCATAGCCTGACACGTTCCTAAATGTTAATCCATGTGCAGTTTACAAACCTCGAGCCATGTTATCATCATGTTGTTCTTGAATTGAAATTTAAACAGTTGCAACTCTAAAATACAAACACCATTAGGCAAATGAATGTAAACATTACATGTTATACCATATTTAGAACTATTTTCACTATCATTCAGTTACAGATCACTTTTTGAAACTCTGATTTGGTTTTACACTAATCTGAGTTTATACTAATTTCCTCGCACAAACACATGATGAGGTGACACCTTCAGTGCTCCTCTTGTATCAGGTATGGGTTTTATGATTTTAATGCATGTACCAGCAACAGTATTTGCTGACGAGGTAACTGGATTCAACACTAAGTAACATGCTAAATCTCTTAAGCCCCTTTTACACATATAGTCTATCCCTGAAATGTTCAGGAACATATCCTGTATTGGGTCATGTGTGAATGGGAGCAGAGGTCTATTTTCAGGAAAATCTGTACCGCTAATTTTCTGCTACAAGACCTCATAACAATTCAGGGAAAATCCTGCTACAGCTGTGTAGCAAATGAAAGCAGTAACATTGCAGGGACAAGCACGTAAAGGGTTTTGTTTGTCTGACAAAAGACGTTCCCACGTGGAGTGAGCAAACCAGTCACAAGACAGCTAATGATGTATTTAAATCACTCTTTTAAAGTTCTTTTTAATGTATCGAATGCGTGTTTCTGATTCAAGCAGATCATGAAAAAACATTGCTTGTCCCGCAAACTTGTTGAATTACAAAAACACTGGCACCAGACAAAAACAGCTCCTGTGTAACAGATGAATGTGGCGTTTGTGTCCTGCAGCTCACGCAGATCCAAGAGGCAGAAGGAGAAAGAGAGTGCAGGTTATTAGTACAAGCAGGTACTAAATGAAATATTATTCCACTATACTGCTTACATGCGTACATCCAGCCATGCCTCATCTTCTCCTCTCTTGACATTTTTGGCAGTTGGCATCCATGAGTTTTGAATTCCTGCCCTCTGTTGGTCTGTCCCTCGCCCTGTCTATTGCAGCGATGCCATGGCATGTGTAAAAAGGCACAGCGCAGAAATGTTCCTGCATGTAGTGCATGTGTAGTGAAAATCACCAGCAGTGCCTGTAAGGTTATCCCAGTAATTTACTGGGAACTATGTGTGAAAGAGGCTTCTGTCAACACTGAGAGATTTCCAGTGCACTGGTTTGCAGACTTGTTTTTAAGTATCTATGTTTTTTTCCCAAAAGTTTCACCTTGGGAAAGATAAAGTGGAGCTAGAGTGGACAAAGAAATATTAAAGTACAAAAGCAGTTTTATTGTCAGGTCAGGTCCAAACATTTCATACTTCATTTTATGGCTGCACTACTGTGGTGCAGCAGGGAGGCAGACGAGACCTTGAAAAGTGAAAAACAATCCGTCTTTAAAAGTATCACTTAAATTATTGGGCGGCAGTGGGGGGGCTGAAGAGACGCTTTTTGCTGTCCTACTCCAGTAGGTCAAAGGTCAGGGTCACCTACAGATTTACACCTGTTGAGCTGATACTGACTTTTTTATCTTGCTTATTCCACCACATACACTGGAATACTGCGCTATACATACACAGTATATCGAACAGGACAACAGCCATTTAATGAACCATTCTTGTGCTGCGTTTCCATTTGATTGTATCAAAAAAGAAAGGAAAGAGACCACAGGAGGTGTGAGGGTAAAGATCAGTGGTATGTGGAGAATGGAAGAAGTGAGAAGAGTTCATTTGTTGAACTTGTTAAGGGAGGCTGAGGGTTGAAGTGAAAGCTGTGTGAAGTCAAAGTTTTGTGTTAAGTGTGTGTGTGTGTATGTGTATGTGTATGTGTGTGTTTGATCTTACAGTCTTGTAAAGCAGCAGCTGGAGAGGGCTGTCCCCTGAGAACCACCACAGTCGGCTAGTAAACCACATGCGCGCGCACACACACACACACACACACACAAACACACACACAGATGCAGCCTTTAATAAAGCTATTGCTGGGGAAACAGACCAGACCCGGCCAATCTGAGGCTCTTTTAAGGCGAGAGTGACACGGTCACGCTTGCATTCATATAGATTCTCGTCCTCCCAGCCAAAAAAAATGACAGAAGAACCTCATTATTCTGACTTTCAAACCAGCAGTTTCTTAATCAGATGATAGAAAAAATATGGCGATAAGTGACGGATATATTGAAATGAAAGTCTCTTTACTTTTGTAGGCAATCATAAGTATTTTGACTGCATATGGTTCTACTGTAAAACTGTAAATGTACTGTAAAACTGCCCCGTCCAGATGTGGAGTTAGTAATAAGCCACAGCAGGGGGGGACACCTAGTGAGTGCTATGAAGTCAGTAGCTCAGTGAAACTCATTAGAAAAGTAGAACACCTGGAAGACCCTGTGAAAAACCAGACTGAGGTACATTTTTATATGTATATTATGTATTTTGTACTTTCTGGCTGTGTCCATGTATCAAAGTTAACCCAGGTAAACAAACTGCTAATGAATGTGTTTTGCATATTAAAAAGAGAGCTTCTTTTTAGCTGTTGATTCACTTGAGAAAATAAGAGACAGGTGCAAGGGCTCAGGCAACAAGTTTTTTTCTGTTTATGGCAAGTCTCTGTTTAGACAAACATTAGCTGCAGACAGAGCCCCGAATTAGTCTGCACCGCAAGAATCTCCATATTTAAGGAAACCACTGTTCTTTGCACATTCACATGTCATCAAATGTCTTTTTTTCCTTGATTGTAGGAATTATATTGGATGACATCATGCTGCAGCTGACTGGGAGCAAACACTCCTATTTTAGAGCTGTGGACCATTTCCAGGGAGATGATATAACACAGTCCAGATGAGCCCCTCCAAGGATTGTCTCATTATCACACACGCCGCAGCTGCACGACCACTGTGGATATGAGTGTGTGTGTGTGTGTGTGTGTGTGTGTGTGTGCGTGTGTGTAGGTGTGTGTGTGTGTGTGTGTGTGTGTGTGTGTGTGTGTGTGTGTGTGTGTGTCTGCATGCATGCAGGCTGTGCATGCGCATGTGTGTGTGTCTGTGTGACCATTTAAACTCAGCTTGCAGTCAATTACCAGAAAATGACTTGTGTGGACCATTTTCCCTCGAAAAAAAAACTAATTACAGGGTTTGGGTTAAGGTTAGGATTGGGGTTGGGATTGCAGGAAAGTCCTGGACTGAGCTTGTTCCATGTGGACGACGTGAAACCAGGGGCGTAGCCAGAGGGCTGCCAGGGTGGGACTCAACACCATCCAAATCTGATTGCTCCCCCTTTTGTACCACCCTAAAGTTTGTAGTATATCTTTGGATATTCTGGGCTTCCAAATTAGAAGATTGCACAGTTGTAGGTCATGAAGGTAACCTCTCGAACAGTAAGGGTGCTTTCAGACCTAGAGTTGTCTTGCTTTGGTCTGAATCAGGGACAAAGACATTTACAAAGTTGCATAATTGCCTAGAGTTGGTTTGTGTTCTCATGGACAGCATTTACAAGCAGACCTGATAAAATGCCTGCGCGAGAAAGCTGCTCCTGATTGGTCAGAATTTCCATGCGGGAAAAATCCAGGAAGTAAACAAAACATTGAAGAAGAGTACACTTGTAAGATAAATGTGACACTTTCTAATCTCACAGTGGAGGGACAACTACACGGGTTGATTCTGGCGCTGCTCATCGTGGACTATATTGCTGTCATTGTTCATTTTAGGCAAACCATACAGTTTGAAAACGAGACACGGCTCCAACTAGAAAACAATGTTTTGATGCACTGGATGCGCCCAATGTGCATATTAAGGCAGTACAGGAGGAGGCGCACATTAATAATCCTCAAGGACTGTAACATGCTCATGTTTAACCCAAACAATGTGTCATGTGACTGCAGTTGGTTTGGATCGAGGTCGGAACACGTTCTCATCACAAATAAACTGCACCAGAGTTCATTTGCAACCGGACTGAGACCACCTCTTTAAGAAGGTCTCACGGCAGCATATACAAGCGAAGCAGATGCACATTTCATATCTATCATATCAGCCTTTTCTAAACTGATGTAGTATACAAGCTAACTTTGTTGTCTGGAAGTGGAAGTGACGGTGGATGTTATGACACCTACACCTGCCAAGCTGCAGACCACTGTTCGAGACCAGCAAACAACGAAACCGGTTGTGATTCAGCAGGTCAGTGCTGTGTTTCTAATGTCTTTTTAGGGACCAAACGTGGGTGTTTTGTAGCTACCTGTCACTGTTTTCTCAGCATTGGGTTACATTGCTGCTTTCCTGCTGAGATAAGTGGCAGGGAAAGCAGTCATTTTTTATTGGGATGTTGGTCTTACTTGCTGAGATAGAGCCATGAAAACAATTGTTGTTTTTTTATTTGGCATGAAAAGCATGAATAGTAATTGTTTTTTACTGTTACATTTCTAATTTTCCTGTTGGGATAGTGGCATAAAAGGCGTTTGTTTTGTTTTGTTTTTTATTAAGACATTGCTGCATTCCTGCTGGGATTTTTTTGAGCCAAAACACGATCTTTTCCTAACCTTACCAAGTGGTTTTGGTGCCTAAACCTAACCACACATTAACCACAGCGCATTGTTGAAATGTAAAGCTCCAACAATGAGCCCTCAAGACAAACTGTTCATTGTCTGTCTCACACTGAAAATCAGTTTGTTTTGTAGCTTTGCGGACAAATGACTATGTAACACTCAGTGTTAAAACCCTGTGAGCCCTTTAAGAGGCTTTTGATCAAAGTTGTATTCAGTGTACTGTGAGAATCACACCTTTGTGAAGTTAATGTCACACCTTCACGAAGTTTATACCTATGATTTGCAGGAACATACGATGCCAACATTTTCTCTGCGATTTAGTTGGTATTTTGGCACCAACAATAAAAGCCTGGAAACTTACCAGAGTTATTCCTACTCTTCTTTGACCAAATCTCAACAAAAATGGAACTAAATAAGCGTCACAAAGGTGTGATTCTCACATTACACTGAATACAACTGTAATCAAAAGCCTCTTAAGGGTTGAAACACTGTCTGTGTGTTACATAGTCATTTGTCCCCAAAGCTACAAAACAAACAGTGATTTTTAATGTGAGACAGCCAATTAACTGTTTGTCTTGAGACTTCATTTTGTGGTGGTGATAATGTTTTTTAATGCCTAACATAGACAGTATTTCCCAGAAAATAAACTTGGCACCAAATAAAACCCAGAAGAATTGTTACTGAGGCATTTAGTGGGTGTTTTGGCCGTTTTGGTTCAAATGAAGAATGTAAATAGCAAAAAGCCATTTGGTAATTCAACAAAAATGTTGTTCATAACGTTTTACTCACAATAGCTACATTGTTGAGTGAAGTGCTGATGTTCAGTGAAATGGCTAAGCAACAAACCAAGTGAACACTAATAACAGAGAGACTAACTCTTTTAACAGTTTTTTTTCTTTCTTTTTACCAGTACAACAACGGTTCTCCTCGCAGCGTTTCTCTCAGTCTCCCAGAAATCACAGCATTGCAGATAACTTCCTTCATCATTTTTTTATCTTTCCGCTGCATCTGCCAAACTGGATGTGTCCTGTAATTTAAGATGTAAGTCATCACTTTTTAACATTTTAGATTCTGCAGTTTAAGGACACACTTGCTCTCAGGTTTATAATAATGTTATTCACTTATAGAGTTCATTAAGGGTTGTTGTCTCTGTAGTTCCTAACACCTTAAAGCCTTATTATTACACTGTTAACCATTAGAAAAAAAAACAGCAGTATGAAATTTTTTGAATTGGCAGTGGAAGTTTTTAAGACATTTGTTTTTAACATTTGCCAAATGATACATACACTTTAAAATTATATAAAACACACTAACCTAACGACAATATATATAACCTGGATATCCTCAGATGTAAAAAGTGCGATGAAGAGGAAGAGGAGGAGGAGGAGGTAATAGAAGGAGGGTTTCCGACAGTAGCCCAGACCTGACAGGTTCCCTCATATCCGACTTCATTCAGTCCCATACAGGGACTCTACACATGGTAAAACCATCAAAGGCACACACACACACACACACACAGACTCCCACACACCATCTCTCTCTCTCTCATACACATACAGAAAACACACATGTTCTCTCTCAGTCTCATTCAGGAAATGACTTTCACTCATATTTGAGAACACAAGAAATAGAGACAGACAGACAGACAGAGAGTCGTTTGGCTCTCAGGTAGAAAGTCCGTGCCACTGAAAGAAATGTGGACAGTAGAGATGAACAAGGTGTGCTCTTCTCTTCCTCACATTTACAGCCTGTGAACCCCAAAGCAGTGATTCTGCACGGCTCCACAGGAGCTGCTCTGTGACATATTTCTGTGTGTAGCTGCTGGTTGTAGGTGTATTAATACTTTCCAACGAAGCACCTGGTCTGTAAATTAATTTTCATACAGTCGCTCAGGACATTTCAACATACTCAACACACAAAATGTTGGTATAACTGACAGAATTTTTAAGCATTAACGATTAGATTATATAATTAGAACATTTTTGCATGTTTTCTGCCAAAGTTATGACAATTAAGTTAAGGTTAAGCAAATAAAACATAACATAAGGGTAAATTGTGATAATACTTTAATATCAAAGGAATAGTTTGGCAATTTAGGAAATAAGCATATTCACTTTTTAGCAGAGAGTTAGATGGAAAGATCTACTCTCATATTTGTGCTGTAGATGTGAAGCCAGCACCAGCAGCCAGTTAGCTTAGTTTAGCATAAAGACTGCCATGAGGAAACCACCAGCCTGGCTCGTTGCAAAAGTAACAAAATCCATGTCCCAGCACATCTAAAGGTCACTTCTTCATATACTTGTTTGTTTAATCCATACTTAAGATAACATGTGATCATGTCACATTGTGGTTTTACATGGGAATATGTGCTAGATTAGTTCTTGGTTTCCTGGGTGCCCAGTCTGGATGAGTTTTGCTCACCCAGTCTGGTAACACTGAGTAGTTCTTGTTAAATTAAATGCATCTTTTCTCAGTCAGTTTTTCCACTAAATATTAATTCATCTTTATCCAACTATCTCAGGTTCTGTATGTACATTTCGTAAAAGAGGAACCGATCTATAAAATTTAAATCAACACATTAAGTAACACACATCCTACACCTGTTAGTCCCACCCACAACGTACCTCAATGAGAATGGCCTTTACTGGCCAAGTACACATACAAGGAGAGCCTGGTCTCAGTCCAATGTCGTCAAAATCTGGTGCTTGGGCAGTGACTTGCGATATCAGAAACCAATGAAAAAAGGCATCCCTTAATGTCGGCATGATACGCGGCCAGTTGCCATTATAGTTTAACTGTGCCTGGCGGCGTCAGGGGAAAACACAGGGGAACACAAGGACGGAAGTTAAGGCGGCAAAAGTCCGACTGGGGTGGGCTGAAGTGGTGGTGGATGGGTCCAACAAACACTGACTTTCACCTGAGAGAGGTGTTTGTATCACGTTAGATTAAAAACCCAAACCCTGTTCTTTTTTCGTTAACCTAACCACGTGCTTTTGTTGCCTAAACTCAACCATGTGTGTTTGTTGTTGAAGGAAAAAATTGCGTTGTTGTACTGACGTAGTGCGTTTATTTTGAAAGAGACTGTATGTAAACGGTAAATTTCCTGTGAAAATGGAAGTATATTTCGAGAGAAGACGATGCATGTTACAGGCAGAACTTGACACAGTGTCCCATCATGTTAACCACCAACACCCAGGGTACCTTGCATGTTGTGTGTGGACGTGGAAAGTCTATGACCAAACATCAATATGTGACGAGGTCGGAGTAAGAACGTGTTGACAAGGAATGTGACTCCTCTCAATGTACTAACACAGAAACAGACATAACAGCTGGAAACAAAAATAAAAAAGCTGTTCAGATCAAGGTATAATGTACACACATAGAAAAAAAATAGGTGTATACATATATATTTTACATAAATACACATAAAAAGCGTCCATGACCAGCAATAAAAATAAAATAAAAACTAAATGTCTATATCAAGTTGGAAGTTGTAAACTACACAAATAGCACAAAGATATAGATACCTTATGGATTTACATGGACTAGCTGACGTGCATGTATACATGTCTATAAACTGTATACACAGCATGTTGGATTTATATCGACAGTGACAGATGATACGTACATATTCTTAAAATTGTGCATAAAAGCTGTTAGATTTTATTATATAATGAGAGCAATAGATGTTTTGATTTTACAAGGTAACTGGTTGAATGACTGACTCTGACGTACAATACAGACACATACCTGTTTGTCTTTGACTACGAAACACCTCAGTTGTTTTTGATTTAAAGCTTTAAATAGCAGAATTAGAATTCCCCTGATTTTCAGAGTAAAAGTTTCACTGCTTTCTTTTGTTTTGGCCTCAGTAGCAGCCTGAATTCCTCAAACTGCCTCTCAGCACACTTTTGACATTTTGATACCCACACACTAGCTGCAGCTTTAAAACCAGGTGTATTAATCATCATTCTCATCAGCTGTAATTTTAAAACAAAAAACTGGTATTAATCAACCTAACACAAAGCTGAAACATCAACGTATTCTTACATCACTCACCAAAAATGTTTCCTTAACTCATCTAGCCTGGTTAACTGAGAACTTGATCCTAGTCAGCTCAGCTGGATCAGGCTCAAAAAAAGATGTAATTTTGTCTGCTGCCACTAGACGGGGTGAGAGACGGGGGGAGCCAAACGCCTGCCCATAATAACCACCAGACATGACTCATTCAGCGTGGAATACCACAGCAGCCACAGACAGGTCTCTGGCAGACAAGGAGCAGAAATCCGACCCTGCAGCAGAGTTTGTGAATGGGACAGGAATGAGCAAAACCAGGGTAAATTTAATAGAGCTCCAATAGGTTTCAAAGATTTAAGAGTTTTAGAAATTCATCAAGTGTTTGGTTTGGCTCATTTGTAAAAGTCAAGTGTCTAAGTGGCTAAATACTGTGTGTTTTATTGATAAGGTGTATCAGTGTAACAAAGAAGAAACCCCTTCTTTCTCTCTCTCAGTTTCTTTTTATTGCTTTTATTTAATTCCCCATCGGTTCAATGATTCTCTTGGCAACAATCCCTCTCATCAAGTCATCATGTGGAGCTACTAAAAGACAGCACAGGAACAACATATCACCTTGTCAGATATGATTGTAGCTCTGATCATCGTCATTCTTGCCCAGACTTCCCCCGCGGAGAGCACCACTCAATTTGAAGACTAACACATGTTGGACAGTCGGATCATTATTTGCTTATGTGGAGTGCGTCCAAGGCTGGAGGGCCTGGAGAGCCATGAGTCTAATCTGTGGGCATAAGGAATAACATAGAAATAACATATTGTACAACTTAAAGTATGGCGGGGGAGCAAACTGTGAGCGGTCACATTACATGAAAACAGCAGGCAGGAAGTGTTTTGCAACAGCGGAAAATCTTCAGGTCCAGTCTGACCACCAGACGGTCACACTTCATCTGGCCTGGAGGCTGCGGTCAGTGGATGGATACCTTCCCTACCGTAAGGGTTGGATACGCTGTCATACATTTGTCTATTGCTCCCTCTCACACTTTTTTCCATCTCTCTTACACTTTCTCCTGCGACAAACCTATCCCCCTCTTTTTATTCCTTCTTCCTCCATTTCCTCTCGACTTCCTCTGCTTCACTTGCTTCATCTCCCGTCTCTCCTTTCTTTCTTTCCAACCTTAGCAACCTTACCTCATCGTGTTTTTGTCTCTTTTTTCCCCCCTCATCTACCTTCCCCTTCAAATTTTCTCATTCCTCCTTCTCTCACCCTCTTTCTCTCTCTGTTTGTGGTCAGTCACACTTAATCTAGCTCCATCCATCTGTTTCTCTTCATTCGTTTAGTCCGCTCTGCTTTCGATTACGATTACATCAGGCTTTGACCTATTAGTGTGCCGTGATCCTTTTGAAGTCATTCTGTGGTTACAGGTTAAGCTCAAAGCCCACCACTCTTCTTACTCAACATAATACAGACAGTATTCGGAGGGGGAAGGTTTTTAAAACTTTTCAGCCAGGGACCAAAATGACTTTTTTTTTTCCTGGGATCCAGGGTCATTAAATCATGCAAACTTTTCCTGTCATGTGGAGACCCACTGCAGGAAGGCCTGCGACCCATTTTGGGTCCCAACCCATAATCCAACCTAGCAATCTGTGAACTGGAATATATTGATCATTTAACTTCATATCCTGAGGATTTTGATTATATTTTGAAGGTAACTTTCCCAACCAGAGAATTTCTGTTCCTTATTAGGGTTGCTGTTCAAAGTCAACTTCAAATTCCCCACTAAACATAATGCAGACCTCTTGAACAAAATTATATTTTCTTAGAGGGCGTCCTGATTGCCTTATGGTTAAGAGGCATACCGCATTACCGCAACATCCATGGTTTTGATTCCAGCAGAGGACCTGTGTAACATGTCATTCCCTTCTCTTTCCCTCGTTTCCTCACTGTAAAATCTGACAAGTTGATCCAGCCAGTTCTCACTCCCAAGTCATCAAATACAGCAGCTTTGTCAGTGGACCTGCCGCTCACACAGCAGACACTGACGGACAGACGCAGCCTTTGCAGCAGTATGATGTTTCTGACGCCATGGCAACTACCATAGTGTAAAGAGTGAGAATGTTGCATTGACGAACTTTGGGCTTTCGCTCAGGAGAGCCTGTTGTTCATTTTCTGTGTGAAACCAAAACTCAAGTTCTTTTTGTTTGTTTGTTTTTTCTTTATAAGATAGTGTGCTAGTATGTGTAGCATACTACGCTAGTGACACATGTCACATGACATACGTGACATATTTCACTTTTGTTGCCTAAACCAAGGGCAGTAATGTTTTTAACATTTAACATTTAAATGTTTTACCTACGTGTAAGTTTTTTTTGAAAAAGACTGTATGCATTTAATGAGCAGAAACTGGTGTATGCTTCATTTCTTCTGGACTATTATTGTAAGACAGCAATACCTGTGCATCTCCTGAGTCCAAGATGAATTTCCCTACGGGGACAATAAAGTTTATTGTATCGCATTGTCTTGTATTGTATCGTATCTCATCGCATCGTATCGTATCGTATCGTATCGTATCGTATCGTATCTCATCGTATCTCATCGCATCGCATCGCATCGTATCGTATCGTATCGTATCGTATCGCATCGCATTGTATCGTGTCGTAACTGTACATGTCTTGTGAAAAAAGTGTTTTGAAAAGATACAATGCATGTAACATGTGCAAATTGACACGCCGTCCCTGAACATCACAACAAACACAGGAGGGTACCTTGTGTGTCATATTTTGACATGTAGGTCCACTGACAAAGCAGCAGTATTTGTGAGAAGGGATGACAACATGTTGCAGCATAACTTAAAAAAAAATCTAGGAAAGCAATTGCCTTGTAAAAAATAACTTAATTTGACTATCAGTCTTAATTTATGTTTGCCTTATATCTATATAAAGTAATCATAACTTTAAAAGTAATAGTTACATTTACTTACCTTTTTTAGATAAATTGTTATTGTTGTTATGAAAAAACTGAGTTTTGGTTTCATATGGGAAACAAACAACAGGCTTCCAGGTGAAAGTCCAGAGTTTGTTCATTCAGACTTTCTAACTCGTGTGGTAGTTGCCAGCAGCATCACAAACAGCTGCTGCCTGGTGCATATCATATCAGTTCAAAGCGTGCCTCTGAAATAAGATCAACTTGTAATATTTTACAGTGCACTGGTCTGACTAGCGAATAAAAGCAGAAATGTCCAAAAACGTAATCCTAAATTTTTAAAATCTTTCTTAAGGGTCTGCATAAGGAACTTATTGAGCATTAAGCTAATACTCTTAATATTCCTGTCGTCCTTATATGAAGACCAATGAAAAAGAGGCCTGCTTATCCTCACTTTTAGCCGGATATAAATCGGATGTACTTCCATGTTTCCTAACATGAGCACTGATCCCTTATACCGCCCCCCTCCATCATCTTTGATCAGTTGGCTAATAAGTAAAACGTCAACGTTCATTTCCAGATGTATATCAAGATATCATCTTTGAAACCTTAAAGTTGACTCTCCCTTCCTTCCCTGACTTGGATGACTGTGAATAGAGATTGACTGAAAAGCTAAACTGTACATCATCATTACTCCTGGGTCAAAGCTGGGGTAAGTAGCCAATTGGCCGAGTCGTGACGCTAAACTGACATCTATTGGCCAAGTTGTGGCAGGGTGGGATGTTAAAGTCATTTAGACTCATCAGGCTAAGTGGACACAGTTGACTGAGAGGTCTCGAACCTCCCTGCGTCTGGTTGTGGGTAGTTCTCTGTGCCAGCAATTCTCAATTAGAGCAGTGGATGAGAGG
Source organism: Cephalopholis sonnerati (assembly GCA_019142605.1). NCBI lineage: Eukaryota > Metazoa > Chordata > Actinopteri > Perciformes > Serranidae > Cephalopholis > Cephalopholis sonnerati. The sequence continues at coordinate 15,356,888 of JAGQAX010000008.1, read as the reverse complement.
ACATCTGGGCCGCCGAGTCTCTGTCTGCTTGACTTATGTATATTAGTGTACGCCAACAGGCCTGAATTCATTTTACAAATGAACCATACATGTTTGTCTTTTCAACAATCAATCAATCATGATGGTCAGAGTTAGCTCCAACATTGTGACAATGTCAGAGAGTGAAGACTGACTTTTACAGTGCAGTAAATTTGATCAATGAATACTCTGTATGTCTATTAATCAGAATGAATATTTAGTCAAGCCTTCACTTCTGGAGGTTTTTCTATGAACAATGGGTCTAATAACGATGTGTAAATCAAAAGGTGTTGCTCACAGAGAAGTGAAACACGTCTCTGCAGTTCCCCTCAGCCCTATGGAGCATTTTAGCATCTTTAAGTGCTTCCCTGTGTTGATTCACTCTTAGTGCTCTCATCAGTGTCTTTTCTAACCACAGCAGGCAGCTGTTTTTAGCAAAAAAAAAAAAACACTAATACATATTTTGTAATGGTTTATTCAAAAGGTAAAACATAAATAAAGTTATTATCATTATAAAGCGACTGTATACTACAGACATTTTTGGATCAAACAGTTCTGTGACCTCAGTGAGAGAAACTCAGCTTCCCTGAGAACTACATACCTTCAAGAGCCTTTTTTTCTGCCTGCATTCACACCAACAATACAAACACCGAAGTGACATCAGCCAGCTGGCAGTTGGTACAGCAACATCACTTCATTATTGACAAGTCAAAATCACGACCTCACTGTTGGTCCATTTGTCCACATTGGCTCAAGTGATAGACTAGTCAATGTCACTCAAGGTTCTTCTTGTGCTGGGATAATACACTGAAATAGGGGCTACAGAGTCCCTCAAAATGGCGTTCTAAGACCTACGATCATTCCCAGTCCCCTACAGTTTTTTGTTTTGAACATTGCTTGTAAGGATTACTTATTTCAGGAAATACATTTGCCAAGAGCTGGATAAAGACACACAGTGACCTCCTGGAGTTTCATCTTTGCCACAAGCTTACTAGGAAACCAGCAGAAACTCCTAAAAGTCAAGTTAATGACAGTTAAAAGAGACAATTGTGAAAGTGACATGATCACAAGGATGTCACATTTTCACACAAAATAAGAAACCAGACTCATCACATTGTTGACCTTAAAAAGCTGCTTTAGAAGGAGAAGTGGAAAATTTGAAAATAGAAAGAGCTGAAAGTTTAAAAGATGGAATACGGGACAATAGCTGAAGTAACTTCCTCTTCCTCTTCCTCATCCTCATCCGTCTGCCCCTTCCACTCCTCCTCCCATCTCCTACCACCATGCAACTCTCATCATCGCTCTAAGACCTCACCTCCATCACGCCTCCCTCAGACCCTGTTCTGTCTGACAGACTGAGGTGAATGAAGATACTTTAAGAGGTGAGTGTTTCATTTTTAATCAGCTGGATGTTTTTTTCTGATAAATGTTTAGTTCACCTCTCTTTCTTCCCGTGCTTTTCTCCTTCTCCGGTGACATTACAGAGCTCGTGTCAGCGGAGATGTTGGCAGGTGCGTTAGTTCTGGGCACCATCCTTACAGCTTTACCAGGTAAGAGAAAAACACAAAAATACACCAGAGATTACTTCTATTGTTTTTGTTGAGTTGTAAATCCTGAGGTGAAAAACTGAGCAAGGTTTTAAGTAATATTCTTTTTATTTATGTGGACAAGAAATAAACTGGCTCCTTAACTGTCAGATATTTATTTATTGTATTCCAGATATATCATAAATGTAACACACATGCTTTAAAACAAGCAACAACAGTTGAAAAATGAATGAATGGCTCATAGGATCCATTATGCACCTAAGGTCCCGCAGCCAGGTGCCCTTGCCTTTACGCTCAAGTTATTTATAAGTATTGATTGCCTTTTGTGCAAGGTAGTCAGCCAGGCAGGCAGTTAGCAGCACAGGATGACACCATGGCTGCACATCATGGCTCATTTTCACTGCTCCAATTTTATGTGTCACTCTGTGAGCTGATCAGAGCTGTGGTTTAACAAGTTTCTCTCTGAGGAGCCACATTGAAGGAAAACTTTTACTTGTTGGCAGCTGAAATTTACAGCTCTTTTAGTCAGCAAGTATGTATTCCCTAAACCTTTGGTAGCTTATTTTATATGGCAAGCAATTTTTTGTGAATGTGACAGCCAGTAGATGCTTATTTATTTGGAACCATGAGCTGGTCCTGTAAAAAAATATGACAGCAAATGATGAAAAGTGTAGAGACACTCTTCATTTATCAGCCTAATGTGCGTTACATAAGTTTTTAGGCGGGCATACTGTGTGTATGTTTTAATTTGCCTCCTTTAAACTGTGCATTGGTGTATGTGTACTTGTCGTATTTCAATTTTTTGCTGTTCATGATTTTGTATTTTTGTGCTATTGAATTGTCCTGCAGGTATCCAGAGCAGGTGGAGTGTGTCTTTTTCTCGGAGGGAGATCTGTGTGTGGGCAGGAACAACTGTCACTCTGCCCTGCCGTTATGACTACCCATCAGGTATCAAACCCATGTGTAAACTGTCTCTATTCAATTTTGTATTTTTTGTTTTTACCTTCAACCCCACCGGTTTTTTTTTTCCTTTTTGTAACTTATAGACCTTTTATTTATTTATTTATTTAAATTACTTTTTCTATCTTAGTTCAGTTCAGTTTGTAGAGTTAGTGGTTACTATGGCTGATATCAGTTATCACCAGCATGACAATAAGTTTGGTGTACTGTAAATGGTATCTGCTGTTCTACATGCAGTAATATAATGTTTTCAGACATCTATAATGTTTAAAAAAAACAAACATAAAATCCTCTGGATGCTACATTTGTCCAGGTTTCACACAACTAAGCTGAAGTCAAAGGCCTTATTATATTTGCTACATTTTCTCCTCCATGATCTTTCTGTGGTTTTCTATAACTTCACAGGTCACACTGTGAGGCGGGTCATGTGGTTCCGTGTGTCTGCAGAAGGTCGCCGAGAGTTCACTTACCACACTGACCCAAATGAGATCAGCCTCTCATACCGTGGACGTGCACGGTAGGAGATTCATACAGTAACTTTTGAAAGCTGACATGCTGTAAATGTGAAATAATGCGTAAATGAAATGACAAGTGAATCATGTGTTCCAGCTACATCGGAGGCAGCTACTCCAGCTGTTCAGTTCAGATTCGAGCTGTTAAGCTGAGTGATGCAGGCCAGTACCACTTCAGGTTTGAGACAGACCAACCGCTGGGGAGATGGACCTCCCCGAACACCATCACTCTTGATGTAACAGGTTGGTGCATACAAATGAAAGCTGCTATTACATCTCAGCTATGACCAAGATGTTGTTGAGTGTCTGTTTGTGTTTCAGACCTCCAGGTCCAGGTGCATCCAGCAAGGCCTGCCAACATGTTTGGCCTTGGAGAGACTGTGTTTGTAGGCTGCCAGGCCAGAGGATGTGCTGCTCCAGGAAGGAGCCTTGCTCTGTACAGGTGTGTTATTGTACATGTGAGTGTATTGTTGGTAATCCAGTAGGTGGTTCAGAGCTATGTTGTAGTTCATATTTAACACTGCAAATATGTTTGCATGCAGGAATGGACTAAACCTCGGCTCCTATGAGAAATGGATGATTATAAACCGCTTTGACCAGCAGCATACTGGAGCGTACACCTGTCGACCAATCCCACCACAGAATGTACAGTCCCCGTCCCTCTCGCTGGCTCTCGGACGTGAGTAATCTCAATCACGCCTCCCATACCTGCTCATGTCTAAACATGCTTTCAGAGGGAACATCTGAAACTAACTGCATCACTCCGATGTGTTTTATTTTTGGGACACAACCAAATTGTAACCCCTTGGGCTGACAAATAAAGCCAACGCAGTAAGTGCTAAAAACTGCAATTCCACTAATGGCCACTTGAGGCTGGCTCCAAGAGTGAGTCAGTCCCCACAGACAGCCATGCTGAAATGCTCAACAATATTCATGTTTACAGCCTGGTACAAAAAACAGTTGGGTCTTTATAGTTAATTTCCCCATTCATATCAACTTTGCAGGGGTGAATTTTAATATAACTCACCTGTTTGAGTGTTTTTTAGGCTTAAAGTTAAGCATAATTTAGTGCATTGCCGCTTTCAGTGACAGTTGGGTGCCGTCCATTAACAAGTCACTACCACGGGGACAATATTGGTTAGGTAATGTAACAATGGTGTAACCACAGATTAGAGTATAGGTGTAGTTGTTACTGTTTCAGTGTGTTTGTTTGTTAGATACATTTGTTAGCATTAGCGTTAGCATTAGTATGAGCATTATCACTATGATTCATAGCTGTGCTAACCAAGGAAGCAGCTAGCATTAGAGTTATCTTTACACTCTCATCCAAATATGGTCACTTCTGGCTTCAAAAATCCAAGATGGCGCCGGCCAAAATGTCAAACTCAAGCCTTTAAAAACAGGAGTCTACAAACCAATGGGTGGCTTCGCAGACTACATCCATTATTTTATAACTAAGAACTATAAACCCTGCCCTGCTAAGTGTTATGTTATTGAAACAAATTTGATATAGTGTAAACTGTGTTTACATTTTTTATTTCATCTTCACTCTTCCTTTTTTCTGTCTTCTTTGTCCACATGTGTTCCTCATGTATCATCCTTTTCTCTAGATGGTCCCCGCTCCACCGCCATCACAGTCTTCCCAGTCGGGGAGGTGTTAGAGGGGGCGTCAGTCACTCTGACCTGCAGCAGTGATGCAGCTCCACCTGTAGAAAGCTTTGCATGGTTCAAAGGTACAGGACAGCATGTTGCCGTTGTGTGCTCAACAATATACAGAATGTGAGGTCAGGACACTGTGTACACATTCATTGGCTGTGTCATGGATATGAGCTCATTGGTTGATGCTGTAATGTGAATTTTGTCCTGCAGTCGGACAAGTGAAGGCTCTATTATGATTTGTTGCAGCAGAGTAGGATCAAGTTTTCTGTGGACACTCATGAACAGCTAATGTTTTGGAATTTTCCTCCACAGTTGCAGGATCTTTTAAGGAAAACGTTGTATTTCATAGTCTTTAGATGATGCTTGTCTTGTGAATTGATGTGTTGCACTAATCTGCTCGTGTGTCTTTATCTGCTCTCCAGACATGGAGAGTGGCAGCATCCCAGACAGTTTTAGGCCTCAGCTCCGCCTGCCCCAACTCAGATACACAGACAGAGGAGAGTACTTCTGTGTAGCACGTAACTCACTGGGAACAGATCGCTCCAAACCACTTCTTCTCAATGTCACCTGTAAGTTTGTCAAATGTTTGCATTGTTATCACCAATAGGGTACATGTCCCTCTTCAAACACTTTAATTTGACCCTTTGTAAACCCATACTAAGTCTGGTTTAATGTTTTATATCTTAGGTTCTGTTGTGTAAATCTGTCAGAGGTTAGTCTGGGTTAAACTGATGAGGCAACAGCTCTATTTTAAACTCTAGTCATAATGGTAATCTTCAGTCATATGGACTCAGCAGGAAGTGATACAAACTCAAGCTGCTGATTCTACTTTTACTTTTGTTTTTGGGAGTATGCAAAATGCAGTGCGCTCATTGATTAATCAATAAGTCACTTGACAAAAAATGAATCTGCAACTATTTTTTGTGAATTTTTCAAGCAAAAATATCAAACATTCAGTGGCTCCCGCTGCACTGTTTTAAGGATTGGCTGCTGTTTTTTGGTTAATATGATAATGAACTTTTGTCTATTGATTGATAATATTATACTGTGTCTGGTCCTGCTTACATGGCTACTTTCCTTCACACCTGAAACTAAAAAGTCTGCAGGTTGTGTCTTTATGCTATATCTCCTAGTTTTGTTCACCTAAAGGTATCAATGGTGGCATGGACTAAAACGTCAAATAAAAATAGACAGTATGATGCTCCTGTTTTTATCTCCTCCTGTTTAGACTCTCCAAAGAATACACGCGTGCTGGTGAGTCCTCCAGTGGACATCAGAGAAGGTTCATCTGTAAACTTGAGTTGTGTCAGCCACGCTAGCCCTCCCTGCCACCAGGTACAGTATGATGAATACTTCTCCTCTTGGTTAATCAGTTTATACCAACTAATACATGATGCAGATGTTCTTTTTCTTATCATGGCTCTATCAAGGTGTTTTTTGCTGTTTTTGTCATCATTATCATGTTTCTTGCTTTTGTCATTGAAAATCTGATTTCTTGACTTTTGTAATTCAGACTTTCACTTTCATTTAAAGTTTTATAATAAGGACTGGACAATATGGACAATACCATTTAAATATTGAATAATATTCACCTAAATCCAGTGTTTCATGATCTAATAATTCAGGACCAAAGATTATATTATTGCAAATTGCCCAGTCCTTTAATCATTTTCATCATCATCGCCGTCATCTTCACCATCCTGCCTCCTGCAGGTATGCTTGGTATCGTATCATAGGTGACCAGGTGTTGGCTAAAGGAACCTTCCAGAACCTAACGTTTCCCTCGGTTCGTGCTCACCTTGCTGGTCAGTACTACTGCACAGCATGGAACCGGTTAGGATACCAAACCTCCCCTGTCGCTACACTCACTATACTTTGTAAGTAGTGAGTGTGTTGTTTGTATGAGTGTGACATCTTTGGGAGTTTGTTTTGGTCAGGGCTCAGTTTGTCTGTCTGTTATGAATGCTGATATTTATCTGAGGACATACTGCTCAGTGACACTGTAGGAAAAGGTGCCTACTAATAATGATCTATACTAATATGCCTACTTTTCTTAACATATCTCTGTATTTTCTTCTCTCCTGTAAAGTTTCTGTGTCTTTCTAGTTACATCCTTTCCACTTGCTCTTCTTTTTGTAGAGCGTAACTTACAGGGCAGAAACATTCCTTAACCTTGTGCATCCATCTGTCTGTTCCTCTCTCCAGACCCTCCTAAGAACACCTCAGTTCTGGCTCGTCCCTCCAGTGTGGTGGACGCTGGCCGACCTTTGACCTTGACCTGCAGCAGTCAGGCCAACCCAGCAGTGGACAACTTCACATGGCACCGCTTAACTCTGGACGGGGGCTCTGTACAATGTTAGCATCGTAAAAATGTGGTTCCACTCAAGGTTAACATTACAAAATCATCATTACCTAACTATAACCTGTGGTAAATGCTTGTAGTCAGTAAGGCGTCATGCTGTGTGTGCCTCCCTCTGGACTGTCTGTCGCTTTGTATCCTCTGAACAGTAAGTAGATCTTCTTCCTTTCTGTCCTGCATGCAGCGTGGGGCAGTAAGTCCGGTCCTGTCTTCACCTTCTCAGAGGTCGGCCCCAGAGAGAGCGGCCAATACTACTGTGAGGCAAGGAATCGAATCGGAGCCCACAGCTCTCCTGTCCTCACTGTGCGAGTCAGAGGTAAATAATCATTCAGGCATGGACACTTCTTTATCTTCGGCTTGTCTGTTTGTGAGAGCATTTTGTGTTTGTTATTGCAGTTCTAAAATGAAATATCTTAACAGCAATGAGATGGATTGCCACGACATTTTAATTACACATTAATGTTCTCAAGGGGAGATCTGTGCGTGGGCAGGAGTCTGCAACTGACTTTTCCTCTAGTGCCACTGTGAGGTTCACATTTATGGTTTTGATTAATTCTAGCTTATTCAAAGATTAAATACTGATTATTTTGGTGTTGCCCACAGACAGCCACTGTTATCTATAGCAGCCAACATGAATTATGGCTGTTGTAGTTTCCTTTTTTGCTGTGTGCAGTAGTGCGACGAATTGATGAACAACAATGCATAGTGGTGAACGATGTGATGGCTACGCACTGATAAAATGAAGAAAATAAAATGAATTTTATATAACAGATAATGATTTCCACACTGGTACTTACAACACAGTTATTTTATTTCTTTATTCTCATGAAAGATGGTTGAGTTCATCTTAAATATAATCAAAAATAATTAATCTTAGTGTAGAATTTTGGCTTTCACATTTTACTGTCACTGTTTATTGACATTGAATATACTGGAGGCCATGCCCACTGTGGCCACATAACCACTCACATCCCCAGCTCCTCTGTCCCGAATTGTACCCATTCTCATCTGGTCACCCTTAGGGCTGAGCAATATATTGATATTATATTAATATCATAATATGAGACAGGCTGCATTGCAGTGCATCTTCTGATGTTATCAGACTGTTCTAGCTGTGCTATCATTTGCCTTTACCCACACAGTCATTACAGCCACATTACTGCTGATTATTTATCAAACAAATTTCAATATTGTCACAATATTGACATGAAGGTAATAACAGGATATTTGATTTTCTCCATATTGCCCAGCCCTAGTTAGCCTGTATTGGAAGGATTGCTATGATGTTTGGTACAAACATGTCACCCTCTGCATTAATTGCAGTAATTTTGGTGATCCTTTAACTTTAACATCAGGTCACACTTTTAATTTGTCCAGTATTTGTAGTGGTGTATAAATGGTAAACATTATACTTGTTAAACATCAGCATGTTGGCATTGTCATTGTGAGCATGTTGGCATGTTGATGTGAGCGTTTAGCTTCAAACTGTGCCTAATACATCCTAAATACAGCCTCACAGAACCACTGCCAAGGCTAGACTCTTGCAAAGTATATACTCCCTGCACACTAGGTTTTTTCTTGGAAAAAATCTTCCAAATACTCGGTACACCAGCAAGAAATGCTTCATGCTGTGAGCTCTTTAATATCATAGCAACTTTTGAGACAAAAAAAAGTTACACTGAGATTTTTTTATGTGGTGATTTTCATGAGTTGTGAAGGTGTCAGAGTTACATTCACACCCAGTCTTAAGGCCCTCAGTGGTTCATCTCCGCTGACAACTGTTCCCTGACATTCCCCTGTGTATACTGTAGTGTGTACTGTAGTGGCTGTGTACGTTCTGAGTCATCGTACTTGTTGTCACTTTAAGAAGTGAAATGGAAGAGATGAGGTGTCACTGATAAGCTTAGTGAAACACCCCTGCCACATTATTACATCTATGTTTCTGATTATCTCAGACAATGACCCAGAAAAAAACAGTTTCCCTGAGATTATGGCACAAGGGTTGTTGGATAGGTTTCTGTGTGTTTGACATTATGAGTGATAAAACCTCCCTGTCACTATCGCAGCATGAGGTCTGGGCTTTGGTCCTCTTTGTGCATGGTTTCATGGTTTCTGACTGTTTTTCTATGAGTCACGGTGAGTCATGTAAAGCCCTCTCACTATGAGCGGAGAGGAAGGAGTGATGAGGTGTTGTGGAAAACTACTATTTGAGTCTAGACAGCTGAAGAAGTGGAGTTGGGTTTGGAAATCTGAACTGGAAACACAAGTCTCAAGTCTAGACGCCTGCAAGATGATGCACAGCTCTTTCCCCTGTTCCCCACTTTCTCTGTTTCTATTTTTATATCTGCTGAGCTTCTATTTTTATTCATCCCATGTTATCCCTCATCTCTTCTCCTCTCTTCGTGTATCTAGTCATGTTGATAACCTCTGTTATCCTCCTGCTGGCAGGTCGTCTTAAGGTCATTGCCTTGGCGTCAGCGGTGGGGGTGTCTGCTGGACTCATCACTCTCACAGTGGCCATTATGATCAGGTGACAGGAAGTACATTTACTCTCTGATAGATGAGCTATATCTGTACTCTTCCACATGATTGAAAAAAATCAATTACAGTTCTTATTTTGTTTTTAGGATGAATGTACAATAATTATGTGTCCATTGTAGCATTTTTTTAGTGGTTGGTTTACTTGCATTATTTTTGTGGTAGAGGTCATCACTTGCTTATGGTTTGAAAATACTATCCCTGTGTTTTCACAGTAAGAACATGCACAGAGTGGACATGGAGTCAGTAGAGGTAGCAAACAAGGTACAGCACTTATTCTATTATTTTCAACTTTTAAAACATGCTTTTAATACTCATGCTTTTAATCCAAAAGTCAGTAAGGATAGCTTCAATGATGTTCCATTACTATATTTCTGTGTTAATGACTGTTAAAGAAATACTTCAGAAAAATTGAGCACAGTGTTGGTTCAGGCAGGACACAATGTCAAGCTCAGCTCACATCCCAGCTACATCAGCTGATCTCAAGCAGCCCAATCAGCTGATGTAGCAGCTGATAGATCACATGATTCCTTTCTATGCAACCAATTGGCAAATCTCATTCAGGGTGCCCTATTTAAACTGCTCTGGCCTGTGCACTATTGCTGCTTCCTCTGCAAGCCGCTTTGCAACCGCCTCCACCCCAGCTCCTCCTTTTCATGCTGTGTCTGACTTATCAATGTCATTTCTGTTCTGTCATTGATGCTGCTCTGTTCTGTTCCTGAGGGGTCTTTGATGCTGCTCTCCCTGCCTTAGACTTTCCATGTAGGCACATGGAAGGGCAGGGAGCTTTGCTCTCTCTGTCGCTTTCTGCATAGGCCTAGGGAAGGGCAGAGAGGCCCCAGAACAGAGCCATACTGCCAAATATAATACTGCAAACGGAAATAATGTTTTTCTCACATGCTTCCATGAAGAACAAAGACTTTAAAAATAGAGAAAAATCTTGATGAGCTGAAGTAAATGGGGGCCACATTTAGCAACAGCAAAACTGTATCAAAACATATGTTTACAGACTTTCACATGACTCGTGCAGTGCCTCCAAGTCTCATTTATCCAATCGTATGCTCAGTACCCAAACATTTTCACTGAAACCTTACCTTATTTAAAACACTTTCACCTCAACCGTCTCACGCATGGACGAGAAACATGGCTGGGCAAGCACATGCGTTTAAACTCTGCTCAATGAAATGCACAGCACAGTTTAAAGACACATGCTTGCCCAGTTACTCCTATGTAGATTTTTTTTACATGAGCACATGTCTGGATAAATGAGACTTTGATACTGCACTTGTACAAAAGTTTGTAAATTGATGTTTTGATATAGTTGTTGATAAATGTGGACCCCATTTATTTCACTTCATCAAAAATTTTCTCCCTTTTTCTCCATCCCTTTGTTCATCATTGAGGCATGAGAGAAAAACAAAGTTGTCTTCACGAATTTAACGCAACAGTAGCTGATATACAAATGATTTTTTGTGGGTGTGGTATGTCGTTAATTAAAAACAACACTCAGTTTCACTCTTTGTCTCGTTCTGTGTGTGTGTGTGTGTGTGTGTGTGTGTGTGTGTGTGTGTGTGTGTGTGTGTGACCCCAGCGTCCGTCATTGACAGCTGACACCATGTTCTATGAGTCAGCCCAACAGACCTTTCCAGTGAGAAAGGGCAAGATGTGCGACATACCGGTACGCAGCTCAGTACACAATTTGAGAGTCTCATATAACTCTAGAAAATAATTACAGTATGTAACAATCTGAATTTTGACTGCATGTGCAGGAGGAGCCAGAGGACTTGAGTGACAGTGCCCACCCTGCCATCGTTCCCCTGAAGGATGCTCCACCAATCACAGAAGTTGAAACTCACAGCCCCGCCCCCAACTACATCACTGTCCACTACTCCAAAAGGTCCAGGTACACACCATGTTCCTCTGCCTCTGTCAGTGTTTTTGTCCTTTGAAGACATTCCTCCTCTCTCTCTGTCTCTCTCTGTCTGTTTGACTTTCCCTCTGTCTCCTTTCCTTTTTCACTCTGTCATTTACACCATCTGTCTGCCTGCAGAGCTGTTGACCACAGCAGCAATCTACTGTTTCATTTCTTGCATTTTATTTTATAACCACACTGGCCCCTCTTGCCTTTCTTCTTTATCTTCCTGTCACCACCTTCTCTCAAGTCTCCTTACTCTTTCGTCTCCTTGTTTTTTCCTCTGTCTCTACTCTCTGTCTTCTGTGATATCCAACACCTTCCTCACGTTTATGAGAGGACAATAAATTTCTCATCCCAGTTTTGGACATTAAAAACATTTTAATGCTTCTGGAGCAAAATGAAGACCTGCTTTTATGGTTTGATCTGAGGCAGATGTCCACATGACCTCACATGGTTGCTGTTTGTTGTTCCTTCAGTGTGGACCAGGTGCAGGTCCACAATATGCCACTGGGTGGTGACAAAAAGCCGAAGGATTCCACCAAAGTTGTTTACACTTTACTGCACCAGCCTTGCCACTGACCCAGAGAAAAAGACCAATCAGGTATGACACCTTACAACTCTCAGTACTGTCATTTACAGAGCATCAGAGGCACACTTTTGTCCAGTTTTGTCTTTCTGTTTTGTGTATTTTTTGACCTGTGTCACTACATAACGTAATAGATTATAGATTATATTGTACACAGCATCACCCCACATACAGTATAGTGCTCAGAGCTGATGGGGCTTTATTATAATGCAGCAAAGTTCTGCCCCTGAAAGAAAAAAAGCCAATAAAAAAGTTTAACATATGGAGTTTACCTGTTTATCTTAATAAAGGTACCGAATGTACCAAACATGAAGAGCAGTAGTAGGTTGAGTAGTAAAACAACCAAAGCCATGCAGGAATAAAGAACTTTGTGCTTTGTTCAATTCAAAGTTTACTCATGTTTCTGCTCTTGTTAATCTCATCTCTTCTCCTCTGTCCTTTCTCATCGTCTTCCTCAGCTGAATGACATATCAGTCTTCTGCATGTGAACTCATCACTTTCCTTCCATTCACATTGTAGGACAGGAAGCAACTCCTCGTAAACTTTGACGATGCCTTACGCTGTTGTGGGTCAGACATGTCGTCATAGATCCTCCATCTTTCACCAGACCACAACATGTGCTGACTGGGAGTTCAGCTTCTGACCTCTGTTGCATGTCTTCCCCTTTTTTTCTATGTATCTTTCCACTGTACGCTGCCTGATGAAGCAGAAACGCTTCAAACAATAACAAAACAAAAAACATAGCATTCTCACTGTTGGTTGCTTGTATTCATATCCACAGTACAGACTCTATCTACTGTTGCTCTTTAGTTGATAGCTGACACTGAGATACAAGTAAATGTAGACGACACAATATGAGTGGTTGATACAGCATCACTGGCATCCATTTAAAATGAGATAATCATTTGTATTTAATTGTCTCCAATAAAAATGATGCTTAGACGTTTTAGTCAAAGAAGCCTGTAAAAAAATATTTTAATATCTATAAAGAATATGCAGTATTCGGCACATATCAGTTTCTACACTGTATTCAACTATGTCCTAAATCCAACAGGCTTTTTTTGATTGCTGATGCTGCAAAATTTATTGAGTTGATATAGCTGCTTGCTTCCATTAAATCAGTCTTTCTATTTTTATGTAGAGTAAGAAAAGCGAGCAATAATGCAGCATTGCTGTAGTTTGTTACAATTAGGAAAAAAAATGAACAAGTTCTTGTAGTTTAAATGTTTGTTGAGGAGCTCACAGATAATTAACAACACTGATAAATAAGAAAAATGTTGAGAGTGAGAAAGTGTTATCAGCAGTACGATTTGAGGGATACAGTGTATGACTTTGGATTTTTTTTTTTTTTCCCTCACAGAAGTGACAAATGTTTCCTTAATAGCATCACACAATCATTCATATCAACCAAACCCATGTTAACATAATTGCTGCTTTCATTTCAGTAAAAGTGACTTACAGTACGTGTTATCTGTTTTGGTATGTTGACGATGTACAATAAGACATGAGTTGTGACAGTGAGCCATGTTTGGTTATTTAACAAGCATTGCTAACAAAAATAAATACATTGGCAATAAAGACATGTTACCAAATATGTCAGCATGCATCTTCTTTGTATTCTGTGTTAAATCCACAGCACAATATTGAGTATCAAAAATAAAATGTTCTGTTTCTTCTGCTTTCTGTTTGTTCTTGTCTTTCTTCTGTGTTTTTCTAATTTACAACTGATAGTGAAATATTATTTGACCAGTTTATCATCAGAATAAATGTATTGCATATAAATTAATCTCACAAAATATTAATTTATTGTTTGATTAACGATTGCATCCCTAGCGATTATAAACGTGGGGCAGCAGATTACATGATTTTACCAACAGGAGTAAACATAGACAGTGCAGATGATGCAGTTGCACTGAGGACCATAAGGTGCAGGGGCCCACAGAGAGAGTGGGCCCTCCAGCAACATGTTTGGCAGAGAATGGGCCCTCATGAGAGACTTTCACCTTGGAAATGTGCCTGTATTCTTGAAAAGGTTGTTTATCAACAATTACATATGTATCTGTCTAATAATAATTTGTTTGATGTCTACCAGTCTGGTTTCAGAGTCAACCACAGTACCGAAACTGCTCTGGTCAGAGTTATTAATGATCTGAAAATTGGCACTGACAATCATAAAGTTTCAGTTTTGGTACTCCTCGACCTCAGTGCAGCATTCGATACGGTGGACCATGTTATTATTCTTCAGCGCCTTGAACACTGTCTGGGCCTTAAGGGCACCATTTTAAGGTGGTTTTCTTCATATCTCACTGGAAGATCGTTCTCTGTGTCCATCGGTAATTTTAAATCTGATGAGATTGGCATTTTATATGGAGTCCCTCAGGGGTCAATTCTAGGCCCTTTGTTGTTTAACTTGTACATGCTTCCACTTGGGTCCATAATACAACAGTATAATATTTCATATCAATCATATGCCGATGACACACAGTTATACATATCCGTCTCCACAGATAACCTTAGCCCAGTAAACGACCTCATCCAGTGCATCACAGATATTAGATTTTGGATGGTAAAGAATTTTTTACAACTTAATCATGACAAAACAGAGATTCTGTTAGCTGGACCAAAGGCTTTGAGGAATGAAATTGAATCTTTGTTAACTCCTCTGTCTATAAAACCATGTGAGCATGTCAAGAACTTGGGTGTAATTTTAGATACTGATCTTAACTTCCAGAAGCACATCTCCAATATTTCTAAGACTGCCTTTTATCACCTCAGAAACATATCAAAAGCTAGATCCTTCTTGTCTCAGTCAGACTCTGAAAAGCTGGTTCATGCCTTCATTTCCAGTAGGCTGGACTACTGTAATTCACTTTTTGCTGGTCTGACAAAGCAGACATTAAATAAACTCCAGCTTATTCAAAATGCAGCAGCTAGAGTAAAAACAAAACAAAAACCAAAAGGTCAGATCACATAACTCCTATTTTATCTTCCCTTCATTGGCTCCCAGTAAAACAAAGAGTTGATTTTAAAATACTTCTTATTGTTTTTAAATGTCTCAATGGTCTGGCTCCTTCTTATGTTGTTGACATGCTCACTGAGTACACACCAGAGAGATCTCTTAGATCATCAAATAAAGGTCTCCTCACTATACCTAAAATCAATTCTAAATCAGCTCATGGTGCTTTTAGTCATTATGGTCCAACTCTCTGGAATTCTCTTCCACATGAACTACGGTCTGCCACAACTGTGTTCTCTTTTAAAAGCCAACTAAAAACGTATCTTTTTTCGCAAGCTTTTAGTTAGGTTTTTTTTTTTTTTTTTTTTTCTTTTTTCTTTAATAATTACTATTATTATTGTTATTATCTCCCTTCTAAGAATACTGATAATAACAATACCTTCTTATCTTGTTTGTTTTTATCATGTTCTGCTTGTTTTTATATGTAATACTTTATTACTCTATTATCTATGTTACTCTTGTATCCTGAAGCACATTGAGTTTACGCCTGTCGTATGAAATGTGCTATATAAATAAAGATGACTTGACTTGACTGTATTAAAAGATGAACTGTCATCAAATTAAATATGGTGCCATTTGCTATACAGGCCTTCAAAAAAAGGCAAATGCATTATCTGTCTCAGATTTTTTTTGTTTGTTTGTTTGTTTTTGTAAAATAGTCAGTGGCATCTTTAACAAAATTGTATGATTATTCTACATAAACTATAAATAAACTGAAAATTATTAAATAATTTTTCATTTCTTTGGTATTTTTTGTCATATACAGATATGAAATGATGATTGCTCTTTAATATATGCCGATATTGTCCAATGTCATGTCTCTGTTTGTTGCAACAAGATGATATGTGCACACTAGTGTGCACTGGGGCCCGTCATAGTAGCGTGCACTGGGGCCCATCGTGACCACATTACACCACTGTTTGCAGACATATTTCAACGATGACACCAATCAGCTCAAGCGGGTGTTGCTGTGTTATTGGTCATGTGTCTTGTCGATTACGGTATCGGTATCTTGCACCGCAGACATCTTACAAAATGAGGGGAAATGAAACACTGGCACTCTTTCTTCAAACCTGCTGCAACCTGACAATAACAACAACCACACACGCGATGACTCTGCCAAATCCACTTGAAAACTTCAACCTTTTTCTTGCATCACATATCACTCAGCATCACAAAAGCATGACCTTTTTTTTCCAAAATTTTACTCGCTGACCGATGCGGTGCAGAGGAAGTGCTTGGTGCAATAAATGTGACTCTATTGTGTCTTTATTTTGACATTTCCTCTCGTGACATGAAGCTGCAGTGGAAATATCTGGGTGGGGAAATGTACTAAAAGTTATGACAAAACAATTGCAAGTATAGTCATAATAGGTCATGATGTCACGATAATGGAGCAAAAAACAGATAAAAGGAGGAGAAAAGATGTGAAAACAGGATCACTGTATCTGTTTAAAAGTGCTGTTTGTCAATCAGACACAGTTGCATTAGTCACTTGTTTCTTATTGTAACCCTGGAGTAATATGCATTGCCTACATCGGGTGCGCAGTCCAGTAACACCACCCTGTGGACAAGGACAGGTTATGTTTGTGATGACAGTGTGAGACCAGCTGTTTCTGACATGTCGGCCCTATAGAGAAAGATTACTGCAGTGATCTCTGTTTCCTCTTTGCTGGATTAAAAATCGTTAAACCCTCAGTGGAAATTATCTCTCAATCTCTAAATTACCACAGCTTTTGAAGACAAAAGGTCCCAACCTGCCCCAAGTTTTGAAAGTGAGTTTATAAACTTCTGTAAATCATTCAGCAGTCCTTGTATATTTTGCTTGAGGGTACAACATTTTAAAAAGGTGACGTTTTAGATATCGAACACTCAAATTCCTGTATTCCAGTGATTTTAAATTCACCAGTTTATGGTGGAAATGTCTTCATTGATGTAAAGGGAATCACAAAATTCAGGCAAAAGGTAACAATTCAAACTATAAAAATACAATGGAATACGACTCAGAAAAGCTCTCTTTTCAAATATGTATTCTCCTGTAGATGAGCCATTTCTCATTCAATGTCATTGCTCACATATAACACACATGAAGGCATGATTTACTCCTCAGTCCTCTTTTGTGTCTGCAGGTGGCCCTTATTTACATGAGTGTTTAGTTCATTTTAATATAGAAACCCCTGTATTTTAATAACTCATATGTGTTTAAGCAAGATTTCTGCTCATGTTCAAAACGTTCTGCACATTCAAAAATATCTCATACATCCGTGTTCTCTGTGAAGCTACTAAAGCCACTGCAGTCCAAACTTTGCACACACACACACGAGAGAAGACAGACAGACTGGGGGCACACAGGAGCACAAGAAAGGGGAAACAAAAGGAAAACGTGGAGAAGCAGGGACAGAAGACTGCACTCTGTCAAGATTAGTGTTAGTAAAAATGATCGTGATAACAAATGTCCTGACAACAATTAAGAAAATTTGGCCTAGATAGCAGTAAAAGTAAAACACCAGAGGCCTGAAGTGAGCTCTGAGACAGACTGGCACCCACCCCCTGGTAGCATTGAGGACTTGCCTGTCCTCCTTACACTTTGCTGTCAGCAGCCACTCAAGCTCCAGAGGAACAGGTCCACTGGGCCACCATGGCTTGCCTCCACACATCATGAGACTGTGCTTTCTTCTCTCATTAAAGACATGTGGCATCATTTTGTCTTCTTCCACTCTAGCACATTTGCTTTGCCTTTTACTAAACAAAAGACAGGGATGTGTCTTTAGTAAAATGACACAATTTGGGTTTGCACAAGATGTACACCTAGCAGTTAAAGGTCCTTTTAATATAGAAAACAAAATCAGTTGAAAACAAAAGGGGCAACTGCTTGTGTCTCTGCAGTCAGTCAAGTTTATGATCGATTTTCCCTCCTGGCCTGGTTAAAATTATTTTAAATATTTTAGTATAAAAGTCTTGTTTCCACACATCCCAGGTACCCTTTACACCTGTGTGTTTTCAAATTCAGATCATATTATGTGAGGCTGTCTATCTTTATGTAATCAGCACTCTGAACATGATGATGACATGATGAAAGGAAGCCCTCCCACTTCTGCTTTTCATTCCGTAAAATCATCTTCAGAAATGTACGAAGCAATAGTCAGCCTGCTGTAGTTGGTGAGTACCATTAACTTTGATAAACACAGTTGTGTGTCTTTTTTGACATTGTTCCCTGCTGTACACAGACTGTACAGTGATCTGTGTCCTGTGTCATTATGTTGCAGGTTGATTTTAACAATGGAGAGTTTGATTCTGATTATTCTGGTTATAATACCAGGTAAGGAAACCCTTTTTTTTTTTTAATTAATGTGTGGAAAACATGGTAACTGTGATCAAACTCTTTAAACCAATGACTACATTACATAAATGACTGTATCTTTATTATTTTTGCTCAAAGGTGCGTGGAGTGGAAACTGGAGAGTAACCCTTTCAGATCAGTGTGCTTTGAAAGGGACATCAGTTGTGATTAAGTGCGAGTATGACTATCCTTTTCCTCATATTGTCACTGGGGTCGCCTGGTCTAAAACTCTGTATGTATCTGGCAAGCGGAGGCAGGTTTACCTCTCAGGACTCCCTTCACCCCCAAACCACTTTGAATATGTGGGCAACTCCTGGAGCGACTGTAGTCTGAGGATCAACAATGTACAACACACTGATAGTGGAGCATACTTTTTTAATTTTGAGACAACACTCGACAGATGGAGAAGTAAAACATTTGCTCGTTTGTCCGTAAGAGGTAATTACTAAATAATGGGAAAACAGGTACATACTTCACGAATTAACTTGTACTGGTAAACTAATCAGTCTGTGTTTCTGAATCAGAGTTGACCACCGTTGTACAGCCGAGCACTGTGACAGAGGGAGATAAAGTCAGTCTGACCTGTGTGCCGGGTTGTCCTACACCTGTAAACACTGTCTGGTTCAGAGATGGACAACGTGTACAAAAGCCAGTCTTCCAGGCTGGGAGAGAGGATGCTGGAAGGTACCACTGTGCTGTCCTGGGACAAGAGGCGGCCAGATCTGCCTCTGTGGCTCTAAATGTTCAGTGTAAGTACAAGATAACACACAAAACATTTCAAAGCTCAAGCTGTTATGCAATGTTCCTGTGTCTCTGTTTTTACAAAGACTTCATACTTTGATGTTTTGGCTGTGAAGATGAACGATGATAAAAAATTTAAAAAAAACAAATGTGTTTTTGGTACATAGTGTTTTGAACCTCCTTACCATCAACCTTCAGTTAGTATCTTTGCATTTTTTTTCCTAATGCAGTGACATATTCACATTTTAATCCAAGAATCACACTCCAGTTTTCATTGTGATTCACTGATGAAGGTTTATTTGTTAACTCTGTGAGGTAATACATCTTCTCTCTATCAGATGCTCCCAGTAATGTCACGCTGTCAATGAGTCCATCGGTCATCAAAGGAAGTTTGGTGACTCTCACCTGCAGCAGTGATGCCAACCCACCTGTAAAACGAAGTGGATACAGCCTGTATAAAGACGGACACATGATCAGCTCAGGACAGAATCACACCATCTCCAACATCCAGCCGAGCCACAGTGGACTGTACTACTGTCAGGCCTGGAATAACATCAGCAGGAGGGGCATCAGCCTGATTAACTCTGCTGAGGTCCACCTCAGTGTCCAGTGTAAGTACAGTCTCTTTTCAAATGTCTGTGTTTGGTACAGAAAGTGCATTGTTGTGGATAGATGCACGCAAGTTAGACACACAGGTACTAATGCTGCGTTCAAGAGGTGTCAAAAATTCACCCTGGACAGTTGGAGAGTGTCAAGTGACAGCTCAAAGCATGTAACTGGCAATTACCATATTTCACAACTTCCTCTCAGTTTTATTATTGCTCCTGTCCGGTCATCTGTCTGTCAGATGTGTCAAAAAGTGAGAGGTTTAGGGGGAGAGGAAGTGCTGATAAAATTAGCATTTTGAGTTACAGCTGTACTGTGCGGGATTTTCCTCACAATCAATGCATGAACTCACACAGAAGTAATACTTCAAGATTATCACATATGACCCGTTAGCGATGTGTAGTGATTCATTTTTCTGCAGAAACTCTGCCCTTTATGGGAGTACATTTATGGGCGTGTACCCCTACAGAGCTTAGCTGAGGTCAGGGCTTTATAAAAAAGTAGGAGCCAAGAGACACAGCATGTGGACCAAATGCAAATATAGCAAGACAAAACACCAAACAAGAGCTTATTTAGAACCAACAATCCCGCATAGTATACCTTTTAACTTTATAAAGAAAAGTCAGAAAACAAATAATCAAATTATTTTTTGTATTTCAGTTCTTCAGTTAAATCCTTGACTTGTTGTGTTACTCTTCACATTTATCCCTCAGGCTGGGAACCACTGCTCTCTCAGATTATCTATTTTATATAGCAATAGTACTGTGAGAGCACATATTTCTCTCTCATGTCTGTCTCGTTTTAGAGTAACATGTTCAGTGTCTGTTCTTTTTCAGACCGCCCAGAGAACATTTCCATTTCAATGGACCCGCCGGAGGTCATTGAGGGCAGCAGTGTGAATCTGACCTGCCGCAGTGCTGCTAACCCTGCAGCAGACAGCTACACCTGGTACAGGAACACTGCTACCAGTTTCAGCTCCATGCTCTATGTGGGCTCAGGACAGGTGCTGTCTCTCCCCTCTGTGGAGGCGTCCCACACTGGCCTCTACCTCTGCCAGGCCAGGAACACACTGGGGGAAACCAACTCAACTGAGGTGCTGCTCGCCATGACAGAAAAGGAGCATGGTTTGTGTCATCTTAATCTGTTAACGCTGCTTTGTTCTTTGAGAAACGTCAGCTTCATTTTGTATTTAAAGTGGTGAAAGTGCTTGAGTTTCCTCTCCACTAACAGTGATCTAACACAACACAACGTGTTTCTCCTCAGGCAGCCAGTCCCTCCCAATCGTAGCTGGCATTGGAGCCTCTGTTTTGCTGACACTTGTGTTGGCTCTTCTTTTGCTCTGGTGAGTCAATGAACGATGGAGGTTACGGAGTGTGACTGAATGACTCATGTCGTTATTAATGTTAGCCTTCTCGTTTTCCACATGCTGTGTAACTTTTTTGATGTGATTCACCTGAATTTGTCATGGCTGCATGCGGGACAGCATGTGTCCTGTGTGTCATCTTAATTTCCACTTTGTTGCCACTTTCATGCATGCCATTGGCTCAGGTATATAAATGACATGTTCAATATGTTGATTGTTTTTTTAAAGATAGAGTCGATGATCTCTTGTAAGGAGGGAAACTTAAAATGCATATATTTTTCACTGACTATACTTGCATCAAGACATATATGGTGAATTATGATAGTTTAAAAAACATTTTAAAAGCTCTGTTTTTCATACACTAAAAGCTTTCTCCACCTCACCTCCAATAAAGTGAAAAAAATTGTGGTCAGTGAAAATGTGTGTGTACTAAGCAGCAGTTTATAGAAGTTTCAAGCTGCTGGGTTTCCCATTATTACAGAACGACTTCTCTAAAACGTGACGGCAAAGATTGAGCAACAGTTAAGAATGTTCTGTTCTTAGTGGACCAACATTAATGTGTTTTTTCCATATTCATTGATTTATTTTGGTTTTTGTGTCTTGGTAGGCTGAAACAGAGGAGCCATGCAGAGAAAAAAGTGAGTACATCTAGTATAAGTCATTAAATCACTAAATAATATGATTAAATCTTATGATTTAGTGTCATACAAGGATTTGGGGAAATTTTAAGTTCCCTCTCAAAGTCAAAACTAGTAGACAAAAAACATCTTTAAATGCGGATATGTGCTATTTTAATGGCACTTTCAGTATTTAGCAAGAGTCCCAGTAAATATTTCAAGAAGTAAGATATCTCAGTTTCCTGTGGTGTTTCCTTATTATGAAATGTTGTTGCTAACCTGAACTTTTTATTTTGTTTATGCAGTATCAGATACTTTAGTGAAGACAAAGCACATGCTTACAAGTTTGAAACAATACACTGTAAATGGATCATTTAGCAGAAAATTTAATCGCACTTGTTGTGTCCCCTCCAGCAGCCTGTGTATGACTTGGGGCTCAGTGGGAGAGGCTTGAGATCTTCAGCCTCTGAAGGCCCATTGAACAGTATTTATGCCAACATCCACATGTTGCCATCTTCTCCGCCTGTTATTGCTGTTCGGGACATCGCTCCTCGCTCACAGAGGAAATCACACCATGAACATCATGTAAATATGCTGCACAATCATGAATGTTTAACATAACATCTCCACTCACAACAATCAGATTTTGAATAAAGTCACTCCTCTCTATTCTCAGGCCTCCACAGCTTATGACGATGAGGTCACCTATTCAACAGTGACCATTACACCCAGAAACCCACATCGCATATACAACAGCAGATCGCCGCATAACTTCAGGTAGGTTTACTATCCAAATGTTGACCTGATCACAGCACTATAAGCTCACTGTACCTTATTGCGCACCATCAAGCCTTTGGTCACATGTTACTGTACAGTCTTAAATAACAAAGTGACTGAAGAAGGAATGAAAATTATGTTTTAAAAAAAAAAAGAACACCTCAAGACCTTTGACATTCATGGAGAAATATTCAAGTTCCCATTTTTGATAAGTAGGACTGTGAGATTTTATAATAACTGACTGGTGTCATGAATGTAAATCCCCTCTCCTCCAAGAAACTCCACTGAAAATTCCTTTTTCACTTTCTTTTAGTGAAATCATTTCAAATTAGTGCACATTTTTCAATCATTTTGCACCACTGAGAACAAAGTTCCATCATTTATCTTTGCAATGATTTTATAAGCAATTACACCGCATGGGAAACACACTGAATCACTCTCAGTCTGAAAACAACATAAAACTCTGAGAAATCAAAATTTTGCTTAGAGTCAAACTGGAATTATTATTTATTCATGTTTTCTGTAATTTTTTTTATCTGTCAACTTTTCAACTTTTCAGTCTAAATACGTGGTCTGCTTTAAATTTCAGAATCCACCTCAAAACCCGAACGTTGTTGTCAGGTCTTTAAAACCCACATATGAAATTCTCTCTGTAGCTACAGGCCTCATGCTGCACTGTTTGTTCTGTTCAGTAATAAATAGGGTTAATTAAAGAAAATAATAACTGATTGAAGCATCTGTATGTGGTATAAGGCATCAGCTATCACAGATAGACTGCATCAGCTGATTCACAGGCTGCAGTTTGTTTTAAATTCACAAATATTATCATTTCCTCCTCAGGTCCAAAGCTGGAGCTAATGACAGCTCTGTGATCTATGCTTCACTGGCGAAATCTGGCTGAGTTTGACTGAAACATTTTGCTCCTTTGAAGCAACTTCATCATTATCAAGAAATCTGTGTTGTCATGTCATGTGGTGTCTTACTCTTCAGATAAGTTATGAAAAGTTCAAAGGTCAGACTCTCAGGAGGTTAAATAGAGCTCTTAGAGTATGTGCAATACTCTAAAAACAACACTGCTTTCACAAGTGTTCAACATTTGTATTTATATTCATTTATACTCCAGTTTGTGCAAGGCTTTTTGTTTTTTCTAGTGTGTACACTGTACAGTAATATTTACTGAATACGATGTGGGAAATTTCATTTTACCTTTACTATCTTTGATATACTAAAGGGATGGTTGTCTTTATTTTATTCTGTTGTGTCCCTGTAGGATACAGTGTACTGAAGTATAATTTCTTAACTGCAGTCTGCACAGTTAATATTTAAGATTTATTAAAATATACATAAAATAAACGTGATGTTATTACACAATGACTATGGGCAAGATGTTTTTATTTCAATACAATACACTTTGCAACAATTGCCTTTCACAAAATGTATCTGTATATAAATGTTTATACATTAACCTTATTCAAAGGTGGTGGGTACTTTGGGACTTTATGAATGGGTTGGGGTACTGTCTTTTTAGTCAAGAGCTAGAAATCAGTGCCACAAAGGGCTAAAGTGTGTTCACATCTGATCTGTCCTATAGGCCAGGTGCAGGATACAGATTCAGTGATACCTACAGCAGTAAAATTTTAAATTACATTTTTGATGATGTATGTTGACGTCTGTATTGTAAATATAGTTGTATATTCTGTGCTTATTAGCAGGGTGCTGTCATTTTTGTGCCTTCACATACCTTAAAGGTTCTATGCAACATTTAAAGCATTAATATAGCAGCAAGCAACTATTTGTGATGTAAAGATACCACAGAGTAATGGCAAACCTGAGCAGAAAATTACGTGACGTTCCCCCGTGTGTGTGTTGTAAGCTAGTCTGGCCTTGCTTGCATGTTAACGCATACCCCACTGGCTGCTTTGCACTGTGCTCATGTGGCTGTTGTCGCTATGCGTAGCACCCATCCACTGGTTCCCCTCTGGTTGACACCATTAGCTCTGTCAGTACCATTGCCGTTGTTTATTGCTGATGGAGATACCACAGTTAGCTGCTAGCCAGCTCAGCCTCCTCCATGCTGGGGACCATGTGCACTTCACTTACACACTCTGAATTTTGTATAGCGCCTCTTCAAAATTTATAAGTTGCAGATTGGGTCGAAACCCTTCTGTTTTACAATCCTTTAAAGTCTTGAGAGCTTTAATCCAGTGTGCTGATATTCTTCATTTGTCTAAAACTGTTTTGTCTTTGTGTCTCAATGTAATAAAACACCCACTTCTTTTAAAATGTTAGCTCAATGTCTTGAAAAATGATTATATAAATATGTATAGCTAGCCGTCCCTTTGTGTCTAGACACAACTGTAATCTGAACCATACGAGTTAGCAAGCAACGATCCAAAACTTAGCATACTGCTGAAATACTTTATTGTGGTTTATGTTAAATATGACTGTGGGAGCATTGGGGAAGTTTTATTATATAACACTATACATTGTTCATGGCTGAGTACACACAGTCCTGCCAGTCAATAGGATGAGACATCATTAGTATTTAAAATCTGGTGATCAATACATGCCGCAGTAAAAGAAATATTTTATGAGAACATGACTTAGGTTGTTATTGCACGCTTGGCTTTTAGATCTGTGGATCATGAAAACATCTGTACCATGTCTCAAATGCACATCTACATAAACAAGACACTAATATTTACAAGACATGAACAAAATACTGATTTCAATATAAGCATCATCCTTACCAGTTCATGAGGGAATTTTAAGAAGACAGACGTTGAATGAATAATTATTTTTCAAACAAATGCAAGGCTACTGCATAAAAAAAGACATAACATGTATCATACAAGTACGCTGTGAGAGTTTAATTATAAATTGAGATGCTTATGGTGTGAAGTTTGATGTGCATTGTGATTTTACAAAATAAAGCTCACAAGGGAATGTTTTAGTTATCTATTAGCATCACTTATAAATTACTGACATTTTAGATCTCTAATTGTTTCTGTCTGTCCGCCTTCGTCTTCGAGTTTCACAAAGTAAAAGTACTGAAAGAGTCTGCACAAGATCTTTACTGATCTTTATCACAAATCAACAGTGCTGTCTGCACTCAGTGTGGTCTGCTGTGCTCACTGGTTGCAGGAAGTCCTCCACTGAAGAAAGTGACTCATGTTGAACAAGATGAAACCTCTACATGAGGAATTTAAGTCTCTTATTGTATGAATCCTTGTAATTACATTTAGGATTTTTAAAAGGACAGTTCACTCCATAATCCAAAATACACATTATCCTCTTACCTGTAGTGCTTTTATCAATCTGGTATCTTAAATCCAGAATAATAATTCTAAAATTAATTCACTTTTGGCTTTTATCAGCAGATAACTTCATTATAACAAAGTTAGTCAACTTCTGTGACTCTTAACTGATGTGTTTGCTTCATATTTCTTTAAGAGCTCTGTCTGTGTATCTCTGCAAACATACAGAGTATCTATTAATGTGGATGCTGTTGGTGGACATTTAACAATGTGGAAATGAAATCAGAAAAAAGGTTTTAGGTAAGAAGGAGAATCTGGAAGCTGTGATATGGGGGGAACGTCACAACATTTCACCCCCCGTCCAACAGTCCCT
Organism: Cephalopholis sonnerati; assembly: GCA_019142605.1. NCBI lineage: Eukaryota > Metazoa > Chordata > Actinopteri > Perciformes > Serranidae > Cephalopholis > Cephalopholis sonnerati. Next base: position 15,330,704 of record JAGQAX010000008.1, on the reverse strand, counting down.
GCTTCAGAGTCTTTTAATATTGTCTTCCAAGAGTAGAAAAAGTGGAAACATGGGAGCAGGAATCTCATGTCCGAGCCATTTTGTGAAGTCCTGGTGAGTTCTGATAGTTCTGAAAGAGACATGAGAGCAGAAATGAGTAAAAACTCATCTGTTATGTCACAAAATATATAAATATGTAGATGAGTAAAACTTCAACAGCAAGTTTGTTTGTAACATGAACATCCTTACTCTGAGCATTACTGTTTATGTATTTGGTGGTGGAACAACACTTCATTGAGACATTTTGTTTCCTTAATCTGGCATGTGTGTGAGGGGAAAAGTAGCTTGTCCCCTACTGACCATTCTGTTTTCAATGCTACGTATAAATATTTTGCGATGCCAAATGCTTTTACTTGTAAAAGATTAAGTTTTACACACAGATGATACTTTTGTTGATAAGAAAAAGGCTGAATTTGTATATGGAAGTGTCGTTAATAAGTGGTGTATAGATGGCCTGAATGCTAGCAAGTTACTGCCCTGTGTCTGTAGTTACTGACAGTCAGTTCACTTGGTTTTAGAAGCACACATATGATAAAAATTAAGTGTCCAGTCAGTCACCCTCATGGCCGTAGATATCCAGGGCAGAAATCGGGACACTCTGGTGTAGACGCCAGGTTTCTTGGCCATGGCACAGCCTATTCCCCAGCTCACCACTCCCACCAGACGATACCGCCTGGTCTTAGACAGGCAGTCCTCTACCACAAAGGGACCACCGCTATCTCCCTGAAACCACAGAGGATTACAGCAGTTCATACACAAGTTGTAACGACCCATTTTAGGCAAGCATGAACAGAAATTCAAGTAAGTAGGAATGCAATAACATATCAGTCAACCCAGTACACTCACTGGGTACACACAGGCATTCAGATAATATGCAGAAAAACAAGCATCAGGTTAAATAAAGTATCATGTGAGGACATATTACACAATGCAGTTCACTTAATAAAAACCCAAACACACTCTGACCTGGCAGGCATCAGTGCCTCCTTTCTCATAACCAGCACAGAACATACTGGTGGTGATCTGATTGTCGTAGTAATCAGGAGCGTTACAGACAGCGTCGCTGATGATGGGGACGTTCGCTTCCTGAAGAACTTCTGCTTGAATGCCTGCAAGTGAGAAATAACAAAAACTGGAATGGAACCGACTGCCAGACAGACAGATGGAGGGAACAACCCAAAAACATGATGCCTTTAGCTGTAGCTGTCGCTGGCGTGGAGGCATAAAAATAACAATACTGTCGAGGGGTTTTATCTAAAAAGAAGCCTTTATGTATCAGTTGCTATTAGTACTTTTAAATATTACAATTATCAAGACTCACTTCCTCACAAAGTGTACACTGGTGCTGTTTGTTATGATTGCACATATTGAGCATGTTGATAGAAGTAATGCAAACAATGTCATCCAGCATCAAATTGTCTGCAGCATACTGCAGTAAAGCTGTAGTGAAATGTAGACTTACCATAGTAATCTACGTTTCCCCAGCCTGTCACTGTTCCCATCTGTCCGTCTATCAGTCTTTGACCATATGCTGGCAGGCAAATAGGCTGGATATATTCTACACACAAAGACACAAGCATATGTATTAAGATATAAGTAAACATGTGTACATATTAATACTTCACCATCAAACACACACAAAATCATCCAAACCATTGCAACACCTGTCAGGACAGGGTCTCTAATCAGCGTCTTTCTTGAGCATGTTAAGTAGCACTGAAGATAAATAAGTTCCAGCCTGTTACTTCCTTACATTCAGTCATTCAGTCAATCATCAGTCGGAGGCCCCTCAGTCGACTGAGTTAAGTTTAAGTTGAGTAGATGTTTCTATATGTTGTTCACTCATCAGTGAGCTGTGCACTATACTTCAGGAGATGTTTTGGTCCCAAGATTTTGCTGAAGAGTGAGAACTATTGATTTTTATGCTGCTCTTTGGTGCAGGCAGCAGCGGACACAATGCAGTGGCCCAGAGAAGGAGAGACTTCACACAATAAGGCTCTGAGAGAAAGTTGTCTTCTCTCTTTTGCTTAGAAGTGGTGAATTCTGGCTTTTGTTTGATATCTAGTGTAGGTAAAAAAAATAAATTAAAAAAAAACATGTCCCATCTGTCTTACTACATTACATGAATGCCACTGTCACATTCAACATCCCGTTCAAACTCTCAAAGTCTATATGGAAAAAAAAGAAACAAACCGTCTGGAGTAGTCAATGGCCAAGAAACACTATTCATCAACACCATGTACATTAATACTGAACTGAAACTGTAGATTTTTGTCATTTCAGTCTATTTCTAGGTTCCTACTCCCATTTATATGTAATATCTTTGCTTTTATAATCATCTGTACACAGGATAAAAGAAGTCTCACTGAATCACACTGTCTAAGTCAGGGGTTAATCAATGAACAGAACATGTATGAAACAGGTAACTTATCATCCACAAGTTACTTAAAAAAGTAATAATACAGGAGGTTAAAGTTATAAACCACTTGATTTTCTAATACTCTATCAACAAAACTACAACAGCACAGTGTACAGAGAGCCATTTAACTTAGACTATCCGTTGCTTGTGTTATTTTCACTCCAGTGGACCTCATGTTGTGGTTGTAATTACAAAGGCCAAACACTAGATGTCAGACATGACACACTGAAACACTCCTTTTACAGTTTCCTCTTCAGGTTTCTTCTATTGCATATTAGGACGCAATGACTTCATCTAAAAACTGGTTTCGTTATGACTGTAAATAAAGTTTCATTTACATTTCAGAAACTTGAGCCACTGTGTTATTCCTCTACGTCTCTTTATCATTTTGTTCTCTCTTTTTGGACAGATGTAATGGTAATACAGTGTATCTGCACTGAGATACTTGACATATGCCTACAACCTGTTAAGTATGTCGATGTAGTTTTATTTACTTGCTGGACTGTTAAAAATGTGCATAGCTGTGGCATACAGCTTAAGACAGAAGTAACCTCCGTCTCTCTCAAATCAACAGTATAAACCACACTTGTACTTCTCCTCATCCTTCGACATGCATCAACACGACAGTAACATTACAGACAGACGACACTACTGTAACTTTCTCATTATCAACATGTGAATATTTAACTGGTGGAGTCTTCATAAGAAAGCATCAGACACAGGAGGTAGCTGTGGTTACATCCTGCTCAGCTCTGATATATAACTATGCTGAATAAAAGAACTTTTGTCCTGCTGATTAAAATCTGGGAAACAGGAAACCTAAACGAGGCAAATGACTATAATGACTGACTCTCTGTGTCCCCCTGGTTTTCTCTGTGCCGTTGTCCTCATCTCTAATCACTGTCATTATTTAATCACATAATCAGGTGATTGTTTGTGTACGACCTTGTGTGACCTACCGTTGAAAGTGAGTGGGTGGGTGAGGGCCAGAACAGCGATGTCCCTGCTGTTGTCATCAATGCTAGCATCTACAAAGGGCAGGTAGCTGCTGTGGTAAACAATGGTGTTCACATCTGCCACGTTGGCATTGACTGGTTTACTATAGATGGAGCCCAGCAGCACACGCCAGCGATTGACGGTTCGATACCGCCTAGCATGAAATAAAAAGAAAAATCCTATTTGTCCACCATGTGTTTAAAAACAAAACATAATTTCTGTATACATCTAGGCTTGATTACTTACTCTCGAAAGCAGTGAGCTGCTGAGACAATCCAGCGGTTTGAGATGATGGCTCCTCCACACTGATGAACTCCGTCATACTCTAATCTGACCTGCCAAGGCCAACTGCCCTGCCTGGCATCCACACCTCCAACTATACGGTCTGCTGCAAAACTACGCCTGCCACAGTCTGCCAAGGAGACAGAGGAGAGAGTTTACTGTCTGGGTAAACTGTAGGTGAAAGATTTAAACATATATAGAGACAGAGAAAGACAGAGTATGCAAGAATGACATTGGGTGAGTGAAAGAACAGAAAACCAGTGAAATAAAAGGCTAAGTAAAGACCAGATCAGACCAAAGATTCACAATGAGACAAAACAGTTTACAAACACTGCAGGGAAAAGGTTGCAGTGATGTGAACAGACCCATCTTGTCTCAAGTTGGCTAATAGTGTCACCTGCGGCTCAGCTTGTCGAGTCGCCAGTGGCTGGTTTTAGAACGTAAGGCATGTCACTTGTTGCAGTAGCCATCAGGTGGCCAAATCAACCTGTCAGCAGACAGCATTCACTTGCTGTCATTCTCTGACAACAGCCATCCTTCCTCGCCATGTCTGTCAGCCTTATTTACACCCACACAGCTGTTGACATGTCATGTTGGTCACTGTCCTCACAGAATGTTGGTTTCGGACGATGGGTTGCTGCTGTTGCTGGCTATATGTGCGCTTATCAAATACGCATACTCAAAAATTAAAGTAATAATTGAATCTTTGGTCTGAACTGGGCTTTACAGAAGCCATTTCTACCTGAAAAGCTGAAAGTTTGAACTGAAGCACAGAGTTGCTGTGGAGACAATACACCATCTCGTCTAGTTGCAATGGTGTAAACCACAGACAGTATATTACATTCAGTCACTGGTGTAAACTAGCAGGTTTTCATAACAATACAGACCGGTGCATTGCTCGTGAAGAAGAGTTGTTTCAACTTGTCTTGCTGCAAATCTTTAGTCTAACAAGATTTAAAGGTATACTATGAATACCAACTAAGTGTTGGTTACTGTTTGTAAACATGCTCGCCAGCAAAAATGGGGGTAAAAGCCAATCCCAGATTCGATCTGGTTTGGCGTTTCGCCTTGCTATGTTGCTAGGACAGACAAATAACTCGCCAAAAATCACTGACATCTACATTTTAAAAGGTATACTATGCAGTATTGACGGATACTGTTAATAACAGGCTCGCCACAGAAGGTGAGAGTAAAATCCAATCCTAGATTCACTCTTGTTTAGCATGTTACCTCACTATGTTTTTTAAGGAAAATCCTGCATAGTATATCTTTAAGTGAATGTGAGTTAAGCAGAAAGACAATGACAGACAGGCTGGCAGGCTGAAGAGTAAGAAACATATATAACAATGTGTATGGCCCAGCATGTGTTGAAAGATGAGCGGTGGGTGTAAGGTATCTGAATATAAATTGTGCCAGTGTGTCAGACAGAAGGAGTGCACATCTGAGCTCACATCTTACCTTGACACAGCAGTGTGAGAACCTCCCTGCTCTCACAGTCACTGAAACAAAGACAGACAAAGTTAGTAACAGCCTGACAGAGAACAAGAAACCATCCCAACAGCAGTGCCCTCTGTGTTAACCGAGTAGACGACTGAAAGAAAAGGCAGCAAGACCAACAGAGAAGACAGTGTGGTTGAAGGTTAGACTGCTGTGAGACAGGTGCAGGATCAAACAGGTGTTTCTTACCATGGGAACAATGAGTCTTTGATTTTCTTGCCGTAGCTGAGCTCCTGCTGTCTGACACAGAAGAACTCTCCACCATCTCCACTGGCCTCTGGCACTGATATCACCGAGTAATTTACCACACTAAAACAAACACACACACACTTCAGTCCTGTATCACATCATGCTGCATAAAAACATGAAGATATAATTGTAAAAATATCTCACCTGATAAAGCCAACTTCTTCACAGCTTATGCTAGCTAGCAGCTCATTGGCTGGGGAGGAACACACCTGACGCCACCTCTTGTGGGTCGAGTCAAAGACCCGGAGACGCTGGTCAGCAGAATTTACCTGGACTGCAAGGAATGACACAGGGTTACTTTTAAAACAAGCTTGATACAACAGCACGCACTTCTGGTTATCTGTAATGTATATTTTTATTTTCTCACTGCGATGATGATTCGTGTCATTTTATGAGCCCAGAGAGAGTTACCTGTTCAGCAACATGTGACACACAAACATAACTTTCTCTTGCTTGTTTGAGCATTAAACCTGCAAGCTGAGTCTGTTTTGACTGGCAGTGAAGCTACTTCCGTATTTAGCCACTGTAGAACCTTTTGAAAAATGTAATTATCTTAATTATAATTATAATACTCATTTAAAAAATAAAGAAATCTGTGACTGGACCTGAATCTGCATTAAAATACATTTACTGTAGAAATATACAATCATCAAATACATTTGTCTTTTCACTCAAGTAACTACAGTATAGGGCTGCTCTGTTGTGGCAAAAATCATAATCACAATTATTTTGGTCAATATTAAGATCACAATTATTAATCACAATTACTCATTGAATTTTAAAACATGATGCATTTATTTTACTTTTAAAACAAACTTCTCTTTTTAACCGTGGATTTTATTGAACTTAAATATAATTAGACTGAAAAAAAGTATAGAAAAAGGAGAGAGATAATATTAAAAATAGGCCTATACAAAATAAACGTGCCGCAAGACTTGAGGGAGACACCCTGAGCTGTTTGCAAAAGAGCTGTGGACTGCGCTCACTCTGAGCAGCATGCATGAATCAGTTAAAAAAATAATCATTAGTTTATATAGCATTTTTCACGCAGGGGGTGTTACTCAAAGTGCTTTACAATAATTTCAATATCTATGTTAAACTTTGTGTTTTATTTCTGCGAGCAAACCAACAGGGCCAAAGACATTCTGTTTCCTCCTTGCAGACATTAAAAAATATGTAATCCAAGTTCAGGCAGCATATTTCTTATAATAATCAGAAGGTACAGCTCCTCTGTAGACAGTAGGACTACAAATGTGTCCCTGTGATATCGAATGGGTAGTATGGTTGTACTTAAAATCTGGTATAGGACTACTTATTACAAATCCATGAATTTGAAACCATCACCCTGTCTTGTCTTACTCACCATCATACAGTCCTGTGTCTTCCTCCATTGTGCAGTATGAAACTGCAGAAGGGTTACAAAAAACAGCAGTCAATAACAAATAATGAAACTGACTGATCATTAGATTTTTGATTGTGAGAACCACAGAATATTATCAAAAACAATAGATTATAGTCACCATATGTTTGACGAAAATGTATGTATGTCAGTGTGTATGTGTAAAAGCATGTGGTCTGACCTACGGCCCAGACGGCTGCTCCAATGGCTCCCAAGGTCATCAGTGTCACACACACCCCAATCACACGGCAGGGGGTCAACACACAGGTCAGGGAGATTCCCCTGTTCCCTGTAGACACACATATATTCATCAATGTACAAACACTTATTTGATAGTATACATATTGATATACATATAAACAGAGACACAAACATTGGTGCATAACTGCTATATTATGCACATGCAGCAAACACAAGTGGCTGAAGAAAACTTGGGTGATGAAATCAAAACAATAAATATTATAACATGGAACTAAAATTAACTGTCTTGCTGCTGATAAATACATGTACATGCAAATATTTGACAAAATGATACATGGCAGAAGTTGAGACTAGTATTTAATCTGGGCTCTTTTTTGGACGCCTAAGCCACCCTACAACAAACATCGGCAGAATGACTGGTATCAGCTCACTGTCCCATGTGAAGGAGCATACTGCACATTTCCTGGCACAGAATGAAAAGTACAAATGACACAGTTTAGATCAATAGTCTAAAGTCTAGTACTTCTCCACAAAGCAAGAACAAACTTTTAAACTAGGATATAGTGCCAAGTCTGCCCTGCGTGCACATACAGTATGTGTGTGCACATGCATGCGGGTGTTGATATCAGTATGTCCCTTTCTGCCCCTGTAGCTGCTCTGAGTAGAGTTTGTCAACTTGACCCACAACTCAGAGTTAATACGCATTTTTCACTGCAGACATATAATGGAATAAAAAAACATTCATGCTGGCTCACTGTCATGGTTTACTAGGACATTTATGATGGTACAGAGCCAAAACTAATCTCACAGTTTCCACCAGTGCTCTTGCTGTTGTAAGTAAGGTCAACTGATGTTTCACTCTACTCTCTTTTCTCTTGTTTTCTTCCTCTACTGTCTGTTTTTGTTGTCTTTAACTAGTGTGGAGGAATGGAGACGAGATTTAGAAACTGAGCAAATATTATTGAATAGACAAAGATCCTCTATTTATGTCAAGCCTGCCAGGCACATATCTTATCATTAAACACAGCTCAACTCATTTCACTTCAGCTGACAACCCTTTGCACCAATGGTCATCATCATCATCATCATCAGCAGCATCATAAAGTTAGAGCAACAGTGCAGACAAAAGCAGGACGCTAGGTTACACCTCTTGACACAGACACATTAAATTAGATCACAAAGCTTGACTATATCATGTTAACTGTTGCTTCAATCTTTATGACTCTACTAAAAACTTGTGGTCACTAACCACCGTGCTATATTAATGAAAAAAAACAAAAAAACAACAACAGGCCTTTTTCACAGAAGTATTCTGACTTGTCACAGGTCGGGCTGATTATAATGATGAACATTCCGCTTTAAAGGCCCTGCACACCCACGCGGATGTTTGTCAGTAATTATGGCTTATTACATGTCTGCTCAAATCAAATCACATTTTATTCATATAGTACCTTTCATACAACCATGCAGCCCAATGTGTTTCACAGAGTGGGATTAAAACAGCACAGAAAAAGTAAGTGAGATGTTCAGTCAGTTTAAGTGTATGCGCTATATTTAGATTTTCACCACTTTAACTTGCCATCAGACAGCCCTGGACTGAAAGTGAATAGCTAGACATTACAACAATAGGCGATAAAATATGTTTAAAAAATAACATTTACAAGAACAAATCAATTCCAAAAAAAAGAAGAGATTAAAAACAGAGGCAATAAATGACGAGGTACCATTATGTAAAAGCCAAGCTAAAAACATGTCTTAAGGTTTCTTTTAAAAATGTCCACTGAGGTGGACTTCCTCAGATGCTCAGGTAGACTTGGGCCACAGTGGCTAAATGCTGATTCCCCATTGATTTTTGTTGAAATCTTTGGAACGACCAGCATGCCAGCAGCAGATGATCTGAGGGACCTACTAGGTACATATCTAAGAAGCATGTCTGAGAGATAAGCTGGTGCCAGGCCATTCAGTGATTTCAAAACTACTGAAAACTAATCTTAAAATCAATTCTAAAACTGATAGGCAGCCAATGCAGTGACTTTAAAATAGGAGTTATATGTGCTCACTGTCTGGTCTTTGTTAGTCTTTCAGCTGCTGTATTCTGAACGCACTGCAGGCAGCCAACAGCTATTTTAGGTAGACCAAAAAGACAGCATTACAGTAGTCAAGCCTAGAGGTAACTAAGGTAACAATGCATACGTTTTTCTACGTCAGCCTGAAAGAGAAACTGTCTAACCTTAGCGATATTTCTAAGGTGATAACCCCAAGGTTTTTAACCTGCTCCTTGGTATGAAGAGCTAATGACTGAGGGTGTAGAGACAGTTGCTCTCTCTGGGCTTTTGAGACAGATATTATGATATCAGTCTTGTCGTTGTTCAGCTGAAGGAAGTCGTTTGACAGCCATACATTTATGTTGGCTGGTGAAGCTGGGTGAAGCTGTGCCGAGATTTATGTCATCACCAGTGAGCAAGTTTTTTGATTTATCACAGAAGTAAGAACAAAGGTGTTGCTAATAACATGTCTACATTATATATAAGTATTCCTGTAAACCACGACAGTGTGAGCCAGCACTGAGCCAGCGTGCACAATACCAGGCCCCTGAGCTATGGGAACTGAAGGAAAAATTATGGTATCCATGCTGAGAGAGCAAATGTAACCTCATGTACATTAATATTAGCTATTAACTGTTAAGTCTGTGTCTGATATTATTTGTTAGAAAAGAGCAGGAAAACTGAGCTGGCTATGTAAGTAAGTGGATGTTCTGTTCATTACATTGCATGAAACAGTCGGGAGTGTAACAGTAATACTTTCCATCAATGTGCCAGGAAACAACTGGAGATACTGTAAGTATATTTCCTTTCTAATCAAAGAAAACACTCTACATGCAGAGTTTCCTTCCTGCCAAGGCCTACCTCCAACGTGTTCTCTACTCTGTCACATCTCTGTCTTACTTTCTGTGAAAACAACTGAAGGAAAGTAATCATATGCAAATGATCATAGGAAAGTTGTTTTGTGCTGCTGTTTTGTTTTGTGCTCAAGATAGTGCCCACATGAGTTAGTAAAAGCATTTTAATTTCCTCTTTTAAGGGGCGACTGCGATGCTGGGCTTCTGGATGCAAAGTGTCAACATTTAACGATTAATCTGTAAACCACTAAGAATATTTTTGGCCTGTCATGCATGTTGGTCTTTACGTTATTTTGTATACACACGCACACTCACACTCCGCTAATGAGACCTGCTGCTAGCAGCAGCACATTGATGCAGCTTCTGAGAGCTGACTACCACAACCCAGCACATCTCAGCCACTTCCCTTATACTCTACCAATAGCTACAGACAGACACAAACAAAGCCTCCGACTGGCTGACAAGTCAGGAACACCGCCTCTGATTGGTTCAACAAAGGCATCATGGACAGCAACAATAACTGTTTTCAACACAGAAAAACGGATTAATAATCACAGAGGACATTCAGTGTCAGATTTAACATTATGGATATATTTTTAGAAAGTCTCAAAAAGACACCACAGTTCAAAGATGATTACAATGCTTCCGAAAGGGATGTAATCATTGGAACGGCACGACAGTTAGCATTACCTTCTGAGCTAAAAAAAATTAGTTTCTGTTGCATGCGGCCTTCCAGAGATATTTAATGTTAGTAAGAATATGTCGTGAATGACATTGTTGACTCCAGGGTTAACTTCTACAGTGTCCCTGTGTCCAATTTTTCTCATCACTCCTGCACAACACTCAGTGGTGAGACAGACTTGTGCATGAAGCTCAGGTGGAGAAGCTCCACTTCAGTGATACAGTACTCAATTTATTTTCAGATAATTTTACAACAGACATTACATTGATTTTTCATTGTGTGATCAGACAACTGAATGAGGCATTCCACTTGCCAGAAGACAGAGTTTATATACCTCGTGCAAGCGTTTATGTTGAGCCCTGGCACCTCTTGTATTTCATGTCATTGTTGTTTCTTAAAAATTAAGCAGTTAGTTGCTGGTTAATGGGTTAAGGGTCATTGAAAGCAAAACTAACTGAAACTGACATCCCTATCAGGCACTAACAATTAGCAATTTAAAGTTAGTTTTCTTTGTTTATATGTAGACTGCTGAGTCTTGTGTCCTAAGCTGTGGAAGTAAACAACTACAGGAATGACAAGGAACCAGTGTTGTAGAGGACCACTTACACTGTTCGGTCCCACAGTTGCCGAATTTCTATGTTGTTATCGAGAAACACGATAGCTGTGTAGACCTACTAATCCACTGACCTTAACCTCCGTCTAAGCTATCTCCTCACATCTGCTCCCTCCCCCTACACTACAACCTCCCCCTGGCCAACTCTACCTGTCTGCATCTCCCTCTGTACCCATCGCTCTTCTTCCTCTCCTCCCCTCTTTGTGCCTCCTGTCTGCTCCTCCTCTTCTTCCGTACCTGTCCTCCCTTCCCCCTGACTTCCTCAGACTTCCCCTGCAAACATCCAGTCAGCATGATAATGATGTTATTGTTGTTTGGGTTGTAAAAATTTTGATTTATAACTGACCCAAAGGTCAGAGAGCGACGAGGAAAACTGAAGCAGAAAAATGTGAGTGAGAAAAAGGAGTAAAGATAATGAGTATCTGATGAATGCCAATGGACATATTATCTGAGGGACATTCCAGGCTCCTGTTCACTCTGTCAGATTGTGTTTTCCAGGAAATACCCCAACATTTCCTCGACTCCAGCACGTACACACCTACACTGGTGCTGCCCACCACCCTTGTTCCCAAACTCCATTCTTCTTCTTTCTTTCCCGATCTCTTCCCCCTAACACAGCACTCTTCCCAATTAAATTGCAGGGCAGAACAAGCACTCTATTGTGTCCACCTCTACCTGAGACCACCCTCTGCTGTGTGTATGTGTGTCTGCATGTGTGTGTTATGAGTCAGGGTTCTTCTGAAATCACTCTGGTATTATGTGAAGGCGAGTACACTGCAATAGTAAAAGTTGGCAGACAGTAGTGAGTGCAGTTCATTGAATGTTACATATAAGCTGTATTATAATAATATGAATACTGTAGAGCTTTTAACATTATGTTTGAAGATTAAAAAAAGTTCACCAAAGCATGTCAGAGCTGTTAACTTGGATTGGACAGTGAGTGCTGCACTGTATTGTCAATATTGATGGAATGTTATAGTTGTCAACTATTAGATTAATTGTCAACCAATATGATAATTGATAAATCAATTTGAGTAGTTTTTTTGTGAAAAATTCTCTCATTCCAGCTTCCTGGTTGTGAATATTTTCTGGTTTCTGTACAACTCTTTGACAGCAAACTGAATGTCTTTGAGTAGTGGACAAAAAAAGACATTTAAGGACAACACTGTTGTTGTTGTACATCAAGAATATTTCACAACCTGTGGTGAACCTTTAGGGCTTCCACAGCGTGACTGGATAGTCTGTTGCCATGGTTTGTTGCTACAGTGGTAAATAATGCTGGCACGAGAGGTACGAATTAGTCATCACTTACTGTTTCTGGCCAATCCACACAAACACACTGTATATACATACATTTAATTTTGGGTTATTTCTGTCCTCATCCATGAGTCACATGAACAGACAGAGGCAGCAGGATGGAAAAGGTTCACTGTGTCATGACTCACTTACTGAGATGTTGGGAGGGATACCCTTAACTTCGCACGCATTATGCCTGCCCACTGTAGCACCACACTGTTGGGTGAAGCAAAGCAGCTGTGCACCAGATGAGCTATGTGGACACTTCCTCCTCTCACCAACATTGAGAGGAAAAAATGTACAAAATGCACAGACAACACATTCCATGTAACACAAAACAATCGTGTTGTCGGCTACATCAGCCAGGTTTTCTACTAAACAATAAATTAATCTGAATTTAAAGATACACATATTTTTCTCATACAATAAGCTTTTTAGTTTCAGAAGTTTCAAAAATGCTTCAGACAAACTGTAACTGTTTGTCTTTGAAAAACTTAGAAACAGAAAAGGGTTTCTCAGAGGTCATGACAAGAAGTGGTAGAATTTCCCTGTGGCAAAAACTCTGGCACTCTTCTTTATGAGAGCGTTGGTCATATAGGTTTATCTGACAAATCAATCCAAACTCAAGGTCTGTAAGACTGAATCACAATATTTGTTTACCCTAATTTCTGGGTAAGAGACTTCTGTGTCACGTACATAAAATGAAATGGCACTGAGTAAACGCTGCCTCACTTGGTTAGTTTTTGGTCACCTACAAAAAGGCCCACCTAAAAAGCCAACATCAGTTTAAGTGTATGGCTATATCTAAAAGATTTTAAGACAGATTTTTCACCGCTTCACCTTGCCATCAGACTGCCCTTTCCCATAGAGAACTGAAGCCGTTCTCTCAAAGCCAACAAACTCCATCGGTACAGTGGTTAGCATTGTTGCCTCACAGCAAGAGGGTTCCTAGTTCGAACCCAGGGGTTTGAACCCTGGGGTGCAGGAGCCCCTGCCTGCTTGCATGTTCTCCCCATGTTAGCGTGGGTTTTCTCTGGGTACTCCAGCTTCCTCCCACAGTCCAAAGACATGCAGAGTAATTGGTTACTCTAAATTGGCTGTGGATGTGAGTGTGAATTGTTGTCTGTCTCTATGTGTCAGCCCTGTGATAGTCTGGTGACCTGTCCAGGGTGTAACCCACCTCCCACCCGTCAAAAAGGATAAGCGGTTACGGAAAATGAATGACATAAATGAAAACACAGGGGTTGCTGGTCTACCTTGATTGGATACTTTGTAGGGTACACCGGAGAAAATAAAATACAGCGTTCACTTGAATTGATATTTCTTTTTTTGGGGTGGCTAAAATAGGATTTGCTGCAGCCCCTGTCCACAGCAGTACATTGCTCAGCTTCCTTGCCGGTAGCTTTGGTTTATCAAAGACACGAGCAAAGCAACACAGTACATAAAGTACATTTTTTTGCCCTGTTGCTCAAAAGTAACTGCTTTAATTTCATCAATATCACTTTTATGGCCTCTCGTTTGTTAAGAAGTTGTCATGAAAGTTCATTTTTGACCTTTAAAACAGAAGTCAATGTTCATTCACCAGTTTTTTGTTTTGTTTTTTTACATATTAGGTTAATGTCTATCAGGTCTCTTGACCCACTCCACACCTCACTGCATAGTCAGCACCTGACCTATGATCCTTTGTCCTCTTAAAGGCACTGACATTTGGACTTTAGGAAATTAGTATCAAACCAGAAAAATCTGATTTACATGTATCTGGTCCCTCAAAAACAAAGCTATGCTAATATCAACAATCATTCACGCCAATTTAAATACAAAAAGGAGTTAAAAGGACTTCAAACTGAATACTCAAAAATCTTTCCTTCCTGAGCAGACTGATGTGAATCTTGATGTGGTAAGAGTGGTGTAAAGTAAAGAAAACAGTACAGAAGCAGAAGAAAACCTCGCACACACAGAGATGAAGACACAACAGAAGCTCTGACTCATACTTGTAGTGGCTGTCATAGCAGAAAAGTAAAAATAAACACAATCATACTGTGCTGTAAATATTGGTCAGACTAGAAATACCCCTTCCCTGTGTGATGGGAGTGTTTATATGTGAACGTGCATATCTGTGTCTCTGTACGTGTTCACACATGTGTGTCACGTTTAAGGTAAACACAGCTTGTTTCTGAAAATAGATGATGTCCCACCTAATCTGAGCACAGACTCGCACAAACTAAGCCACACCATATGTGCCCCTCCTTGGTGAGACTGTGTTTCTCTTGTAATTACACACACCAAAGACGCTGCCTGATTGATTGCATCTGGGTGAACTCCCTTCAGTCAGGCAACAGAAACTACATAAACCAAACGTTGAGCCGAACATGTTCAGACATAGAGCGTAAGTTACAGCACGACAAGGACACCAAGAAAACCTGTTGATGACAACAGCAGAAGACATGGAGATGATGTCAGTTTTCAACTAAAACTTGATGGGAGACTACTGGCTTCATTGTACTGGCACTCAACTTGTCCCAACATAAGGTAGGTGGGCTGTTGTCTAGCAGGGTTATGGGTAAAAACATGTAAAAGGTGAATTTATTGTCTCTGTAAAGTGGTCAACATTTGAGTTACACAGTTCACACTGATAGGAATGCTTTCTAGCAACAGTTAAACAGAGCAAGTAATCTTATCTTTACTTCCATAACACCATCATATAATAATCAGCAGTAAACTCAATAGGAGCTATAAGGCTACATATCTGACCAACACTTCCAACACCACATTACAGCTCATGCCACGTAACAGGACAGATGTGGATTCTCTGGTTTCCTTTTAAATGTGGTGTTCACTGATGATGATGGGAGTGTGTTTCCTGGAGGTAGGAGAGCTTCATGTTGACAGCAACATGGGTACAGTGAGTTTGTTTATGACTGCCACCAAGGGCATAGGTTTCATTTCAACATTTTGGGGGGACATGGGGTTCTCAGGCAGAAAAATTTGAGCATCAAAGACTTTATTTCCTGCATTCTGTTCAATTTAATGCACCCATTTGAGCATTTTCTGCATCCATTTATGGTGTAAATGTCTTCAACTTGTCAAAATGGAAGTCATCTGCTGCTTTCATGTTTTTTGGGGGGAAGCGACAAATGCTATTGTTTTAAATGTTCTGAATATTAAGGGAGTTATGACCCCCACCCCACCCCCCCTCCGAATCCATGTGCTGCAAGTAAATGTAATTTGGTTTAAAGCACAGTCCCAGTTATCAACATTGTGTAACTGAGTTGGGAATCTTATTGGATGAAACAAATATGTTAACCAATCTACTGATGTGTTTTCCAAGCTGAAAGACAAACTTCAAAAATAAAGCCAGAGAACATCGGAGAGACAGCCAGTCAGCTTTGAACAAACCAGTTAATGGTTAACTGTCAAGTGGACTGATGTCTGGTCCCAAATACAGAAAACAGGCAACATGTGCTGCAGCATGACCAGCACAGCATTTGAATCTGTGTGTGTGTGTGTGTGTGTGTGTGTGTGTGTGTGTGTGTGTGTGTGTGTGTGTAGAGGCGGGGTGAAGAATGAGAGCAAGAGCAACAGTCTATGTAATGTGAGCACTCACCCATCTTCCCCTCCGTCACAACTTTCTCAGCGTACATCTGCATAGAGTAGGAAGCAGACAGCAACAATAGAGAATGATGTATCTCCTTCCTTCCTTCCTTACTTCCTTTCTTCCCTTCTTCCTAGTCTCCTTGACTCCTCAGGGCAGGTGGTCTGAGCCCTTGGCAGTCACTTTTGCCTGGTAATATAATATTGAGGGTCTTAAGTGAGAAACAAACACAATATCGGGGGTAAAATGTAATTTTTTTTTTCACTAAACATCATTAAAAAAGCTAACCAGATAGGGGTGGGGGAAAAAGATTGCAGTATTTTGCATGTCGATACTGTATCAATACACAGATGTCAAGTACTTTCAATTATAAAATCATTAATACAGATAATGCAAACTAAGGTTTTGAAGTAAGATGAACAGACTGAAACCTAATGTTATTGCATAAAACAGATGTCAATGGTTTTCCTTTGCAGACAAAATTTGCATTTAACAAAGATAATAAACTGCAATATATCCCAATATATGGTAGCGCAATACTTATCATATCGTAAAACATTTAAAATCGTGATAATATTGTATAGTGACTTGAGTATCGTGAGAATATCATATCATGGGATCTCTGGTGATTCCTATCCCTGAGTTAGAGAGAGTTTTAAGATATTAAGTTTGAAAAAAATATATTGTATGAAGTGACAGGACAAACTAGTTTTGCTACATACTGTTGCACTAATTTATAATACTACACATACTGACTACACTGTAACAAATAATATTACTTGAATTTTTGATCGATATGCTCTGAAGTACAAACAGGTTACATCACAGGTTTGTTTCAGAGCAGTTGTTTTCGCTTTGTGTTTAGTTAATTCACACACACACACACACACACACACACACACACACACACACACACACACATGAGACCCACCCATCCAGATCAACACATCTAACAAGCTCTCATAGTGTAACTAAATATTTCTGAGATAAAGAAACTAACAGTGAAAAGTCAAATGCATTAAGTCTATGTAATAAATTACCTTTATACTAACTGAGCTGCTTTTTATAATGTCTGCATCTTAATTTCATGTTAACAACCTCCGTATGCCACTACATATACAAGTTGACAAGTAGACTGTTGTCTTTATTTAACACCACTAAAGGTTAAACCAGTTACAGTGTTCACTGTACTCCAAACAGGAGGTCACAGTCATACATGTACAGTATGACACCACTGGGAGCAACTGATCACAAAGGCATTCTTATAGGGAGTTAAAGTGTATCTATAAAAGCTATAGAAAACTGTGACTCCTACTGTATATATATGCAAAGCAATTTACAGGTAACAATATTTAAAACGCCTGTAAAATGAGAGTTTTGCTATGATACTTGTATCACCTCAGTAATGTAAGTTAGACTGCAGAGGTCTTAAGACAGAGATGGTTAAACAGGCTTAACAGACCAAAGAGCATTAAAAAGGTTCAGCACCATAAACTGTAACGTTGACGTTAAACATTAAAATTATATAAATTGGCTACTTTATGTTTCATTTCAAATAGCTACTAAAAACTAGTTTTCATAGCCTAGAGCAAGGTTAACTATAAACATGTAATGATACTTACTAAAACTGTTAGCTACTTAGCAGTGTCCTCTCAGAGTTAGCATGAAACCACAGGACTGAAACAAGTGACTCACCTGTCTTTTCTTGCAGCAGGTGGACTACTGGCCTCGGTTACTAACAAATATCTTTCTTTAGTCCGCTTTAAAGAATAATAACCCCCCCAAAAAACACTTCTGCCTCGAAGACAGGCGACAATACTAGCACAGATAAATCCCAGTTTGCAGTAAATCCTTTTTGCTCTCTTCACAGGTTACTGACCCCAGAGAAAGAAGAAGGGGGAAAAAAGCAGCAAAGTTTCCAGCGACTGTTTCTATCAACCAAAACCACCGACGCCCGCTTCTAACAGAAAAGAGAGAAACATTTGGAAGACTGGACTAATTGAGACAAAGTTTAGTGAAAGTTTATCCCAACTTTTGTCGGTTAGTGTGGTGGTCCTGTGAGCGGTCAGCTGCGCAGACGAGAGGGGCGCGAGTGACGTCAGCTTACGTTTCTGAGTGGGCAAACAGGGCGCGAGAGCTCTCAGGCTGTCTGACCGTGCAGACCTGCTGCAGGTGAACACACTGTCCTATACACTGGTAGTTAATACGTTCATATGCAACTCAACAGGGACTTAGCAGGTGCGAAACTCATTTACTGTGTTGGTTTTTACTTTTAGCAGGTGTGAGTCATCATGTCTCTGTTGGTACAAATGAGCAGTAAACACATACTGTAACGCTCAACACACTCACACACATATATATGTACAGTAGGTTCCCTTTGCTGACATGAAAACCTAGTCAGCAGCCTAGTTCCTCGTTGGCAGAGAAAATAAAAAGGAAGCTGGACAATGTGACCAGTAAGTCTTTAAGGAAGACAGAGAGACACATCACTGACTTCACTTCAGAGTAGAGAGGGCAGACTGGTTCACTAAGTCACAGAGTGAGGGGAGAAGGAGACAGGAGGTGACTGAGGGAGTGAGGCCAGGACACCACAACAAAACAAGCAACAACTACAGCAGGAAGAGCAACATGGGTGGACGAGTGGGACAGAGCTGCTGGCTGTTGCTCACACTCTCTCTGGAAGGTACTTTATTTACTTTACTTCATATTACATATAGGGACAACACAATAATAAGCATTTCTGTGAATGTGCTACCTAATTTTCAACTGCAGTCCTTTGGCAAGATGTTTTGAAATAAATAAAAGGACAAAATTAACAGGACAAAGACAGCATAAAGACAGCATTAACTACAGCAATTAGAAACTGTCAAGACAGAACAGAAGCCATGCAAAGCAACAACAACACAACAACAACAAACAGCATGTTAGCAACATAAAGCACCAACACACAGATTAGCATTACATTCAGACATGCAGAGCAGCAATAGAAAGTGAACATAGATAAAACACAATGGTCATTATGTATGGTCAAATGCACTAATACACAAGCCATGCACCAGAAAGTTAGCTATGCTCTTAATAAAATAAATATTGCATACATACTTAGAGTGAAATTAAAGTGGCATAAAAATCATAAAGCTGTGGTCACAACAGCGTCTTCACAATGTGTTATATTGACACAAAAATGATGGCAATTTTTGGGGCAACAATTATGCTACAACCAGAACTACGTGCACATTGTATCTATATTATTGTTGCTTAAAAAATATTTAAATATTCCCCCTTTGACTTTCTTTGATACTTTTTTATATGGCTCCAAAAGGCAAAAAAAAATCCAGTGAGTTGAGACTAAGTACAGTCCCTCTTAGGAGACACATTCCTTATTTCTTTTTAATTATTTAAAAAATGTTGGAATAATGCCTGCAAAATACAATAAATATAGTTTTGCACATTGTAGTTATACTTAAATGTGTCAGATACTTTAATCTGTCTCTGGATTATTTATTATTTGATACTGAAAATAAATCAGAAAACTACTACTGTCACATCATAAAATATATATTTTACTGTCATAATTTTCAACAAGTGATTATGTATTCAAGTTTAAATGTATTTTCAAAGCATACAGAGCAAACAGTGACTTTCTTTTCTGTAAAATAAAGGTACAACAAATTCTCGTAATGTAACTTGGTGGTTATAATATAGTGACTTGCTATATTTTCTCACATATTCTCTTTCTCTCAGGTATTCTTGCAGGTGATTGGTCAGTTCATCTCCCCCCGGGTCCTATCTGTGCTGTGACTGGTTCCTCTGTTGTCCTCCCTTGTTCCTATGACTACCCCCAAAGTTCTAATGAAACCGAGGAGGAAGGACGGCTCTCTGCTCAGGTGATTCAATAAAGAAAGCATTGTTAGCAGTTGCCATAAATCCTGCAGTTACTGGACGACTTCCTCTGCCAGGGCTCAGATCTGGAATCAGAGTGAATAGAGACGTGCAGCCGCAGGGGGGGGGTTGATTAAGGATAGCTGCATTAAACTATTTTAATATTGCTATAAATGTTTGGGGAGTTATTTTTTATTTTTTAGCAATTCTATTTAATTTTCTCCATTAGGGTGGAGGAGGACAACAGTACAGAGTTTTGTCTGAAATGTGGTGTCTCGAAGACAGTCGCTGCCTCACACCAAGGTATTGTTTAAGATGCACAGAAGCTCATAGCACAGGGTTTAAACAAAGTATCTAAGTCTGTCTGTCTGTCTCAGTTACGTCTTCCACAGTGCCGGTGTCTTCCCAAATCCATCCTACCAGAACAGGGTGGAGTACCTGGGACAACCCGGAAACAAAAACTGTTCTCTGAGGATTTCTGATCTGAGGCAGTCGGACAGCGGAGCGTATGTGTTTTACCTCATCACCAGCCACCCTACACAGAAGATGCCAGAGCAGAGCGGTATACAGCTGCTGGTGGCAGGTGGGAATGTTTCATTTACACCTAACACTACAACTGATCGTACTCAACATGGCCAGCACCACCATAATCATAATTATCATCATCCTTCATCATCATCCAGAAAAGTGTGATCATCACCCCAATCATATGAAATTATATGACAATGAATAAAATTCAAAACAGCATCATCACATCATGTTACATGTCTTTGTCTTCCAACATGGTGTTTGTGCCAATTTATTATTATTTATAGGGAGCTGATTTTAATCAATGGCGCCTTGATTTTCACCCATAGCTCACATCCATCTCAAAATCTTGAGAAACCAGACTGTTACAAACGTGTTTGCACTGACCAGCAATTTGTTTGTGACTCAGTACACAAACCACAAGTCTTTATGTTTGTTCCTCTATGTTGTGACTGTTTTAATCCATCTTCATTTCCCACCGGCACACTGTCTGACTGCCTGTCTGTCTGTTGCTTCATACCTGTCTGTACGGGAGTAACAGCCGCGTTACAATAACAGCGTTGAGTGGAAGCTAGTAACTGTTCAAGAAACAACCATAAAACTTGGAAAATTATGTACTTTGCAAACATATATTAGTTTAACACTTGGATAACAAGTGTCGATGTTTAGCACCAGTACTTGAATTGCACTTCCTTTATGCAACTCTGTGTCTGATAGCTTGTGCTATTTATAAGAAGTAGAAGTGAAACTGACAACTAACGGCATATAAATAATGTATAAACTCACCTTGACATGATAATCTGTTTCATGATGCCAACTAACAGTTGTATTTTTTTAACCAAGCCCTCCACTGATGACAAACATAGGGACAGACTGTAAACATGCTGAACTTAGAAAAAGGGGGGATTCAGTGTAATTTAAGGTATTAGAGCGTAGGTGGGTGGTGTTGGGAAGTGGTAGTGTTGCTCCACCACAGAGATATTCTTAAAAGTTATTGAGACATGTCTGTGTGAAGTCACACTCTTGTTGTTTTCTTGTTTTCGTCTCTGTTGCCACATTGTGTCATGCTTTGAGATTAAACACAGAGAAGTTCTGTCAATCCGTAGGATGAACAATAAATAATGGTAGAATCCAGTAGAGTAAAAATGACTTTTTAGAGAAAACATTTTCTACTCAGATTGGGTACAAACAATCTTGTTACACTGTATTGTTCTTGACAGCTGCACAGGTGTACTGTAGTGAAAGAAACAAAAGGCTGTAGTTTGGCCGTAAACCCACTGAATGTTTAGAGGAACAAAATAATCATTACTGGAAAAACATTTTACAGTAAAAGCAACATCTTGTAGCAGAATGTGAAAGGTATCTTTAGTATTTTCCAATGTTTTTGTGTCTTAGTGGCTAATGGAGACAAAAAAAAAAAGAAATTTGTCCATTATCGAGAGACACAGCTGCAGCTGCAGTGGCGAAACAGGCTGCAATGCAATCCTTGTGGGCAACTGTGCACCTTCAGTTTACGTCCACTAAAAGTGCATGTTTTCGCCACTTATAAGCTTGAATTAATATTATTGAGTCTGACAACAACAATTTAGA
Source organism: Cephalopholis sonnerati (assembly GCA_019142605.1). Classification (NCBI taxonomy): domain Eukaryota; kingdom Metazoa; phylum Chordata; class Actinopteri; order Perciformes; family Serranidae; genus Cephalopholis; species Cephalopholis sonnerati. The sequence goes on along the minus strand of JAGQAX010000008.1, from coordinate 15,308,540 downwards.
AAAGATCATACAAAGCAATGAAATGTTTTTGCTTCCCTTTCAGCTGGTTTGTTTCTTTATTGTGACCAAGTCTCATGCAAGAAGAAGTCTCATTTTGCAGTCTCATGGGAGGTGACTAGTTGCAGGAAAAACAACTGTATAAAAGGTTGGAGAGAAGAGTGCCAGTGAACGTTTATTGTCTTGGTGTACAGAAAGTGCAGTTTTGTTTTATCTAAAAGATTTTCACTGTCATGGCTGAGTATTTGGCTAATTTCGACAATGTGGAAAAGGCTGCAAGATTTCACAACAAGACTTCTCCATGAGAGAGACTTGGGTAACAAACAGACTAGATCAGCGAAAGGTAGAGATAATTGTTTGATTTCTCTATAGAGTCGTTTCTATAATGTTTCCAAACACTTATGATAACAGTCTGAGCCTGTCGGTGGCAAAAATGAGCACTTTTATTAATGGATATACTTTGACAGTACAAAATTGGAGATTACACTGCAGCCTGTCTCAGCGCTGCTGCAGCTGCAGCAGTCCCTCTTAGTGCTGGACCAATTTCAATAACTGTTGGTCACCTAGACACAAAAACATGTGAAAATATGGTCCAGGTTAAAAATACCAGTGTTTTCCTCGAGGTTTGTCAACCTGGGGGACAGAATTGTTTTTATTAGACCCCACAGAAGTCACATCCTGAATGTGTTTATTTAACTGAGAATATGTGGACCTGAAGTGCATTTTGCCTCCCACTCTTATAGTAAATATAATACACGCAGTGGGTTTTTAAAAGGCAGATACCAATATCTTTCAGAATAATACAGAAATTAGTAAATGCAGCAGTTTCACCTTGTTTTTTCCACCACAATTGGGCTTTTGTGTTAGGTAAAGGGGAAAAAAATGCTTTTAGAGTAAAATCTGACTCAACACGGTGAATAAATTCAACAGTGAAAATATTCAAAATGATAAAATAATCTTTAAAATCTGGTGAATGGTTAGACTTTTGACTTCAGTGTTTCTAAAATCCTGGCCAAGGCCCTGAACAGAGAGCATCATACAATTTCTGATCACAGATCACTCATAAAAACTTTCCCTCTTTCCTAACAATTGTTTTCTCCAGACTCCTCCACTGCAGTCACAGTGTTAGCAAGTCCATCCAGTGACATCACCGAGGGTGTGGCCTTACGTCTGGCCTGCTGCAGCCCTGCTGCCAGTCCACAGGCTCGTTTCAGATGGTACAAGGGCACAAGCACCAGTCTGAGACACAGCGGGCAGGTGTGGAACATCAGTGACGTTACATCTGATGACTCTGGCAGCTACTACTGTGAGATACAGACTGGAAATATTCTGCAGAGATCACCAATGCTGCCTGTTGATGTAGAGTGTAAGTGAAGTTTAATCCTAAAATGAGTCATTCAAGCTTTTGCCGCACTTAACTTCAACATAAGTTAAGCAAGGTGTTTCTGACTGAGTGTTTCAACAGAGGATTTCTTCAGAAACTCAAGGCTGGATGAAGAAACTTCCCTGAACAGTTTCAAAACTGCAGTTAAACTTTGGTTTGATAAATGGGTGAAAAGCAGTCAGTGTTTTGACAGAATCTCATATGACTTGAAGCCAGGTGTAAATGACCTGTCATCTCTTTCTTGTTTAGACTCTCCTCGAAACACAACTGTCTCCGTCTCTTCTCATGAAGGGGTACAGGACGGACATCCTGTGATTCTCACCTGCAGCAGTGATGCTAACCCACCTGTTAACACATACACCTGGTACCAGGGTGCAGCATGTCTCCCTACAGCAGACAAAAGCTCTTATCCAGCAACACTATCCCCAGCTAAACCCATGGGAAGATCCAGCATCACCACTGACAAATGTGGGCAGCACTGCTGTGTGGCACGTAACAGACATGGATCACAGACTCACAGCGTAACACTCACAGGTCCCAAAGGTAGGAGACGTACTCAGCACCAGCATATTCTTGCTCCAAGGTCTAGCCATACACATGCATATTGTATTAAAGAGTGCGGCCTGAGACATTTGCTCTGGCTCTGATTCCTTAACTTTTCCCGTCTGACTCTTCAGGAGGCAGAATGCTGGTTATCGGACTGACTGTTGGTGCTCTACTGCTTATTATGGCCATAGTGGCCTTAGTCATAGCAAGGTGAGTTCTTTGCTTCTATTTCTGCTGATCAGATTTATTACATTTTCATTAGTTCTTATTATATTTTTATCAGCATTTCAGCACCAGGAATTCTAAGAGATAGCATTGGATTGGTGGATATTACAGTAAAAACGATGGATTTAAAACAAAGAAACAAAAACATCAAGCACAATAGTCACTGCTTCAGGACCCTTAATAAGCATCATTAATATCCAAAATCTTATTTATAGGAAGTGTGTTGTTAAAAAGATCCAGTGTGTAACACACAGACCAACAAGAAGTGATACAGTGTCATCATTCATGACGCTGTGTGTTCACATGATTGAACTAATAATACATTAATTATCCAATCTAGATGTGACTTTGATGTGTAACTATAAGACTGAGGTGACGCCCATAGTAGTGTAAATAAAAGCTAAAGATCTTCAGTGTTTGGGTTACATAAAGTTACATGAATAAATTATTTATTATATTTCAAGGAAAAAAATCAAGTAAATTAACGTAATTGCTGAAAGGTATAAAGAAGTCATCCTTCTCAATTATCACTTATGACCCATTAGAAGTGTGTAGCAATGTATTTTTCTGCAGAAACTCTGCCCTCTGCCTGTGTTTTCTGAATTTTTTCTTATTTTGTTGTATTTGGGACGTTCCTAGGTGGGCGCTCAGGTGAGGTTGGGGCTTTATAAAAAGGTAGCAATCAGGTGCCAAACCACAAGCAGCAGGCAACCAAGGACATAGTGCTGAAAAAATGTAAACATAGTGAGGTAACATGCTAAACAAGAGTGAATCTAGGGTTGGATCACCTTCTGTGGCGAGCGTGTTATTAACAGTATCCGGCAATACTGCATAGTATACCTATAAAAATGTAGATGTCAGTGATTTTTGACGAGTTATTTGTTTGTCCTTTTAGGAGACGGAAGCCATCGAGACACCAGTCGTACGTGCTCACCGAGACAACTGCTCCAGCACCTTAAGGTCTCAGCAAGTCTGGGATTTATTCCACACAAAGTACAAAACAAAGCACAAACACCCTACAACCACCAAAAGCAGAAGAGACCTTTTTTATTTAATGAAACACCCTCGGACACTTGTACGTTTACTTCCATGCCTCACGTTGCCAAATAAACCTCTATAACACAAGCACAAGTGCCTTAAAACCAGCATCAGTATGACATGCTGTCGCACAGTTTGGCTGCTTGAAGCCGTGACTGAAATCATGTACACAGAATAAAAACAAGACTGTTGATAGCGGTACCCACTCATACAGTGTGCGACAACCTGAAGATGACACGATGGACATTGCTGAACATTTGAGCAAGCTGAATTTTAATGCACTGAGCTCAGCGAGGATGAACTTGGCCCACTTGGGCTTTAAAGACTAAATGCTTAAGTAGAAAACCAACAGAACTGAAGGAGAGTGTGTCTTTACTCTGTTGGCTCATGATCTCATCATTGGTTCCATTTGTTTAAGTGCGATTGTGCTTTGGATTGAGTTAAATGCTGCTGTCAGGATTTAACCAAGAGATCTTCAGGAGAAAAATATTTATTATAACGAGAAAACAGACTGGAAATCCTCTGTTGCCCCTTCTAATGACCAAACTCCTTCTACTTTGTGCTCTAGTTGGTTGAACTGTTGCAAGGACAGATGTGAATTTGAATACATCCTCCATGGTTAATAATATAAGACATCCGGAGCTGTTGTTAGCACTTGATTTTAACAACACGCCACAGAGTGCACCAAGTACTGTACAAACAGCTGGTACTGAGAGCCTGTTTGTGATGATGATGATGATGAGCATGAAGATGATGACGCAAAATGTGGACATAATGATCCAATTAAACACTGTTGGCAGTGAGGACTGGGTCACATCAGTGTGGTTTTGAGTAAACTCTTCAGTGTGATAAGGCTCTAACAGATAATGACCAGAGCCTGAGGATGAAAACCAGGAGGACAGTGACTCTGACACCCGGACATTCATTTACAAAGTGTACTTTGATATCAACTCTTCATCTCATTAGTCTATTTTTAGAATTTTGCTTTAGTTCGATTTATCATATTGAAGTGAGCTGAGCAAAGTGGTGCATATATCTTCTATTTTTAAAATGCTATTAAGTAAACAAGGAAGTACAGTGCTTAATATATTTAAAAATATTTAAAGAGACAGTGTCACATAATGTATGTGCACATAAGCTCAAGAGCTGTTTTGTTTGACTGCGTTTACTGTACATATTTAACATTTATATGATGTTTTAAAGCTGGGGTAAGCAGTGTTTTTGTGTCGCTGGGCAAAAAAATCTAAAAAAAATTGAGCATATTGTAATTTAAGTGGAATGAGAGAAAACTAGACATCTACATTTCCTCTTGCCTCTGTTGTCAGGCTTTAGAAAATCTAACCTTTGACAGGAGACTTTGGCCAATCACAGGTCATTTCAGAGAGAGGGCGTTCCTATTGGCTGTTCTACAAACGCAGATGTATGTGCACGTTTTTTCAGTGGAAACCTGATTCAGTGATGGAGAATCGTGCAGGAAAAGTTTATTTTCCAGCACTGGCAAAGTAAAAGGATAAAAGGAAGATGGGCATGTCAAAAAGAAAGTCTAAAGGACAGTCTGAATAAATGCAACACATCAATATTGGTGAAACATTTCAGAGACGGAGAGAAAATGTTGCTCAATATCAGCAGAGCCTCAAATCAGTGTGTCATCTCAAAGATCTTTAAAGATCCACAATTCTGTAAAGAAATCAGAACACTGATTCTCTAAGATTTGCTGCTATCCATAGGCATATATTTCAGGGGGAGACATCTTCCCCAGTACTTAGAATGTGAATTTGTACCCCCCAATAAACCCTTAAAAGTAGCAGAGGACTTTTATTTTGACAAGATTAAAGACATTTCCACCATTTATTGATGCAGAAAAGGCACAAACTGGTGCATAAAATCTCACCAGAGTGCAAGAAATTCAGAGTTTCACACAGAATTTTCTGAGGTAGGATATCCAAAGCCCCTGTTTCATATTTGTGTGTGTGTCCCAAATGTTGAAAGACAACCTACACCCTCGCCGCTATGCAACAGCATCACAATTAAAATTAAAATTAAAATTAAAATTGGGATGACTGAAAAATATGACTAAGAAGCTACTTGTACAGATTACTACATGAAGCATATGCCTGTGCTCATCTCATGGGAGACAGTACAGCTGCAGGAAGAGGTCTTATTTTCAAAATCTGGCTTTCCAGAAAACTGCGTACCCCAGCTTTAATGACAAATATAGGTAGCTAGTGGTGCACATATTGTTAAGCCATTAATTCCACCATATATTCATTAATTTAAAGCTGTGTTATGTGTATGTCATCTGAGATTTGTTTTGCATGTATTAGTACTGTATACTGAAGAGTGATACCAGGATTTACAAAAGGTGACAGCTTAGATTTATTAAAAAGCTTTTTGTACTTTTCATTTTCCAGCACTTAACTGCTCAAAATGCAAACTACCTTGGAAATAAAACAAAAGTTTTCTGCATAGCAAAACATGCACATACTTTAATAAAAGGATGAAAAATATTTGGAAAAGCTTGTCAATAAGGAGGGCATGACAAAAAAGCCTGACAAAAACAAAATATGTACAAGTATTACAGCAGACAATTTGAAATGCTTGTTCCTGTGCAGGTGTGAAATGTGTCAACAGGTGTCAGTAGGCACAAAATAAGATTAAATAGCGATCATTACCACACTGACCAGAGTTCAGGCATCTGTTTGAGGCGTATGTTGACCAGTTAACAGTGTAAAACAAACTTTATACTGCATTGACCCTATAAACATTATTCTGTTGATGTTGTTTCTGTTACAATAACAAACACTTAATATTATAATATCTCAAGATTAAACCTTTAACCTCAACTCTAACTGTAAAAAAAAAAAAGCTAATAACATTTACAGCAAGTTTAGAAGAACATAATGTACATGAGTATTTTAAACACAAGGGGGCACAATGATCCTAAACACAGTTTGTTGTACCAGTGCTGAGCGACTCTACTGAAAAATAATCAGCAACAATACTTTCATGAAGAAACTGCCGGATGTAGTTACATTTGCAAGGATGTAGGTATATAACTGATGAAATAAACATGAGTGATGTTTCTTGATAGTGTTACAAATTGTAGCCCTTCTGTCTCCAGTGTCAGGAGAGGGAGTGAACGTTTTCTCAGACAGGAGTCAATGAGAGGTGTCGCTACATTTTTCATGTTGACAAACTTGCTGTTCAACTGTGTTTTGGTCGAGCTCCAGGCAGCAACAAACCACAGACATTCTTGTGCCAAGTCGTGTATGGAGTGTAATGAAATGTCACAGGCAGCAGACATTTCCTTCTGTGTAACTTTGTTTTTGACCCATTTAGGTCATGGCGATGTATTCATATTCATTGCTGCTCTCCTGAAACATAACAGGGTAACATTTAGACATTTTGTGTTAAACTGTTGTTCATTTCATTTAAACAGAACATGGTCCTTCTTACCTTTTTATCCACAACATTATTACGTTTCTTCCTACTGTGACAATGAAAAAGAAAAGTACGTGTGAACTATTTAACCTTTCATGACAGTCATAGTATGAAATGTCACAGACCAAGAGTGTTATGAATAAGTTCACTTACCATGTCAAGATCATCACAACTGTAAGCAACATGGTGATAAAAACCTTGAGTGCAGTACTAACAAAGAAGATGACGTGGTTACCTGTGGGTAGAGGTAGAAAAAAAATTGAACTTAAAGCATCTAAGATTTTTGAATATACTTAGAAATGTTCAGCAAATACATTTTTTTTAAAAAATGTTGTTAAAATCAGCCTATTTAAGAGGTAGTTTTGGATCTAACTTATGATATATAGTTGCATATGTGCCGAATAAAATTTTTTTTTCCCCCAAATCCTTCCAGTCAGGTTAGTTTGCAACATTAGAGCTATCATTCTTTGTTGGAGGAGCTATTGATCACATATCAATACAATCCCTGATGAGGCTGTAAGTGTTTCAGTAAGCTATCTGCTCATCTTACCTGCATGCTCACCGTCTGAATCTCCCAGTGTTACCACTTCAAACAGTGGACTCAGCAGCACCTCAGTTGAGTTATTTCCTCCCAGTGTGTTCCTGGCCTGGCAGAGGTAGAGTCCAGTGTGGGACGCCTCCGCAGAGGGAATAAACAGCACCTGTCCTGAGCCCACATACAGCGTGGAGTTGAAACTGGGAGCAGTGCCCCTGTACCAGGTGTAGCTGTCTGCTGCAGGGTTAGCAGCACTGTGGCAGGTCAGATTCACACTGCTGCCTACTGTCAGGTTCCCAGAATAGTTCATCTCAACAGATACATTCAGCGGGGGATCTGTAGTAAAAACACAACCACTGTGCTGTTGGATACATTCACTAACACACTGTGTTTTCTGTACAAGTTTTAAATAATATTCATGGCTGATCATTGATAGAAAAGCATAAATCATCAAAGTATATTTCATTAAAAAATGTGAAGACACTAATGCTAGAAAATATGCTTTCTCCATTTATTATGGTGCTCTAGAGGAGCGACGGAAGAATCTTACAGAGAAGCAGACAGTCTGTTACTCAAAGTGACCATGCCCTCACTTATGCGTAACTTTAAGCCTTAATTAAACATAAATGGGTGAGTTATATTTTTAAAAAAATGACCTCCAGTACAGCTGTCTATAAGGGATTGACTGTCCTCTGGAGCAGCCTCAAGTGGCCATTTAAAGAACTGCAGTTTTTGGCACTTCGGTTTTGGTTTCATTTTTCAGCATTTAAAGACAACTCAGTGAGCCTGAGTTCACCACTGATAAGCTGTAGTAAGTATTTTCCTCATATGTAAAACTATTCCTCTACGCACATGCACCACACAGTGAAATACCAGTGTCTCAACCAACAGTGTCATAATAAACATACTTACACTGAACATCCAGAGACACAGGGTCAGACATCACTGACTCCTGTCCTTCAAAAGCACACACATAACTGCCAGTATCCTCAGCTTTAGCCTCAAACTCTGGTTCAGTTACTGGATGTCCATCTTTGAACCAAACTATGTTGGAAAGTTGGCAGGATGTTCTACATTCAAGAGTCACATTGTCTCCTGCTCTCACTCTGTCAGGGTACACTCTGGCACTCAGCTCTGGATAACAATAAAGAAACAGAGAGTATGATATTAAAGAACTGAAGTTATTAAACTTGAATAGTAACACTCCATGTAGACTAACTGTACCTGTGACAGTCAGGTGCACTGATGTTTTACTGCGCCTTCCATAATGCGCTGTATCAAACCTGAAGTAGTAATGTCCAGTGTCGTTAGTCTGCAGGTCATGAAGTGCCAGGCCGCAGTTGTGCTGCAGGTCACCAACATATTCAGAACGATTCTGATATGAAGGAAGCTCTGAGAGCTCAACACGTCTCCAGGTGTCATTTTTTAATACCCCTTTGAACCATGCAGTCGTTTTAACAGTTTCCTCATCTGGGTAGGTGTACGAGCACCCGAGCTCCACTGATGATCCCTTTAAAGCACAAGTGTTTCGGTTTTCAAAAGTCACTGACCCACCAACACTCACAGCTCCTGCAGAGAGATCATGATATCAATTCATGTGTTTAATTAGTGTAATTGTTTTACTGTTTATGAAGAGTTAAAAAAAAAGAATCATCAGAGGAAATGGAGACATACTGCTCTGCTACAATATTAATTTAACTTTAGGATGGGACTTAATTGAATTAAAGTGAATTCGTCAAAACCATGAAGTCATAGATTTGTTTACAGATGTAAAGAGGGCACAATAAATGTATGGGCTCTCAAAAATAATTTAAAAAAACTGAATTTACTCGAAAAATAAATAAAAATGTAAGAATTAGAAATTCAGGCTAAACAGCTGTGTTATAAATGCACTAACTACATTTTTTTGGCCCTCGTAGCTAGTGGGGAAAAAAGCCTTAAAGTTAACAAAACTAAACACAAATCAAAACATTTTTGGAGGAGCTATTAATCACATATCAATAAATCCCTGATGAGGCTGTAAGTGTTTCAGTAATCTATCTGCTCATCTTGCCTGCATGCTCACCGTCTGAATCTCCCAGTGTTACCACTTCAAACAGTGGACTCAGCAGCACCTCAGTTGAGTTATTTCCCCCCAGTGTGTTCCTGGCCTGGCAGAGGTAGAGTCCAGTGTGGGACGCCTCCGCAGAGGGAATAAACAGCACCTGTCCTGAGCCCACATACAGCGTGGAGTTGAAACTGGGAGCAGTGCCCCTGTACCAGGTGTAGCTGTCTGCTGCAGGGTTAGCAGCACTGTGGCAGGTCAGATTCACACTGCTGCCTACTGTCAGGTTCCCAGAATAGTTCATCTCAACAGATACATTCAGCGGGGGATCTGTAGTAAAAACACAACCACTGTGCTGTTGGATACATTCACTAAGACACTGTGTTTTCTGTACAAGTTTTAAATAATATTCATGGCTGATCATTTATAGAAAAGCATAAATCATCAAAGTATATTTCATTAAAAAATGTAAAGACACTAGATGCTAGAAAATATGCTTTCTCCATTTATTAACGTGCTCTAGAGGAGCGACGGAAGAATCTTACAGAGAAGCAGACAGTCTGTCACTCAAAGCGACCACGCCCTCAGTTATGCGTAACTTTAAGCCTTAATTAAACATAAATGGGTGACTTATATTAAAAAAAATTGACCTCCAGTACAGCTGTCTATAAGGGATTGACTGTCCTCTGGAGCAGCCTCAAGTGGCCATTTAAAGAACTGCAGTTTTTGGCACTTCTGTTTTGGTTTCATTTTTCAGCATTTAAAGACAAGTGAGCCTGAGTTCACCACTGATAAGTAGTAGTAAGTATTTTCCTCATATGTAAAACTATTCCTCTACGCACATGCACCACACAGTGAAATACAAGTGTCTCAACTAACAGTGTCATAATCAACATACTTACACTGAACATCCAGAGACACAGGGTCAGACATCACTGACTCCTGTCCTTCAAAAGCACACACATAATTGCCAGTATCTTCAGCTTTAGCCTCAAACTCTGGTTCAGTTACTGGATGTCCATCTTTGAACCAAACTATGTTGGAAAGTTGGCAGGATGTTCTACATTCAAGAGTCACTTTGTCTCCTGCTCTCACTCTGTCAGGGTACACTCTGGCACTCAGCTCTGGACAACAATAAAGAAACAGAGAGCATGACATTAAAGAGCTGAAGTTATTAAACTTGAATAGTAACACTCCATGTAGACTAACTGTACCTGTGACAGTCAGGTGCACCGATGTTTTACTGCGCCTTCCATAATGCGCTGTATCAAACCTGAAGTAGTAATGTCCAGTGTCGTTAATCTGCAGGTCATGAAGTGCCAGGCCGCAGTTGTGCTGCAGGTCACCAACATATTCAGAACGATTCTGATATGAGGGAAGCTCTGAGAGCTCAACACGTCTCCAGGTGTCGTTTTTTAATACCCCTTTGAACCATGCAGTCGTTTTAACAGTTTCCTCATCTGGGTAGGTGTACGAGCACCCGAGCTCCACTGATGATCCCTTTAAAGCACAAGTGTTTGAGTTTTCAAAAGTCACTGGCCCACCAGCACTCACAGCTCCTGCAGAGAGATCATGATATCAATTTTACTGTTTATGAAGAGTTAAAAAAAAAAAATCATCAGAGGAAATGGAGACATACTGCTCTGCTACAATATTAATTTAACTTTAGGATGGGACTTAATAGAATTAAAGGAAGTGAATTCGTCAAAACCATGAAATCCATAGATTTGTTTACAGATGTAAAGAGGGCACAATAAATGTATGGGTTCTTAAAAATAATTTTAACAAACTGAATTTACTGGAAAAATAAATAAAAATGTAAGAGTTAGAAATTCAGGCTAAACAGCTGTGTTATAAATGCACTAACTACACTTTTTTGGCCCTCGTAGTTAGTGGGAAAAAAAGCCTTAAACTTTACAAAATTAAACACAAATCAAAACATTTTTGTCTGTCAGCTGGAAGCATGCAGCCTCAATAAGCTTCACCAACCAGAGAGCTGGCACCGTATATGCAGCCTGAAAGCCACAACTCAGGGCATACGCCCACTGTAAACTCTGCTGCTCCTAAAGCTTTAAATTGAGGGGATAATTTTTGCAAAGTTTCTGGTCATTGAAAGAGGAGAAAGATTTTAATGAGCACATCAAATAGGTTAAAAACAAGATGCCAATTTTAACTTTGTGAGGAGAGTGTCAGCCATATCCCCTGTAAAAATTAAATTATAAATTAAAATAAGGAACGAATCTGGGGTGGGCTATTACTTTATCTTTTGCTTGTGAGCTTGTTTAGAAACAGTAACCGACAGTCCTGCATATACCTATACCTTTAACAGATCATTTCATATGCATTCAACAACATAACAGCAGTGCAATATAGACAGAATGGACAGGATAAATAAAAAAATGAAATTATTCAGAATTATTAAGAAGTATAGCTATGGAAGGAAACAAAGAGACGAGTGACTTTATCTATGCATTTTCAAATATAACACTTTGACTTAAACGTAAATTGGAGAATAATCTGTCCTTACCTGACCTCAGGATCAGAAGCACCAGCACTGTGATCATCTTCTCAATCAATGAAAAACACAAGATTTGGGTATGGGTGTGAGTTTTAGGGGTTTGATGTGGTCTCTCAGCAAGCAGCATGTATCAGCAGGCGGGGGATGAGAGGAAATGAATAAACTAACCTCTTCTGGTAATAGAAAGAGAAGTTGAGGACGAGTAAAGTTGGGCTGGGCTGACAGAAAAAAACGTGTTCTAACAGGCAGAAAAGACACTGACAAGTGAAAGGAAAATTCGTTCCCATGTACGTGGGTGAATAGATTAAATATTGTAGCTCTTTTAGGGACTGCCGTGAGACTGGGCCAGATATACAAACTTGCATCTAATACATGAGCATGATGCCCCTTAGCTGCTGCAACGTCACACGTTTATGTGATGGGTCCCCAATAGGTCCCCTTAAGTATTCAACTGTATATATTTTGAGTGCATGATGAGTCATGGAAAGTCTTATAATTTACTGGGAAATTAGATACATGCAAAAATAAAATAAAACGTTTCTTTAAAAAGTACATGCAGTTTGTGGCACAGTTATTGCAGGAAGGATATGACTGTGGGCAAAAGGCAGTTAATAATTGCACAAAAAAGAAAAATGTCATCTTTCATGGAGAAGTTGTGGTTGAAACTTCACACCTCACATCACTTCATGTCATGTCTGCACGCTTTGTTGCTTATCTTCTCAAACCTATTTCTTTTATTACCTTTCTTCTGTGGCTACTTCAGACATATACTGTGTATATATACATATTCTCGATCACAACAAAAGCTACAAACACAAGGTCTGTTAAAGGGCAGCTACAGTCTCTTGCTTCAACAAGGAGAGCGGCTGCCTCTGAAACACACTCACACTTTAACAGCATCACTGAGATGTTATCATGACTTGACACCTCAGTCTGATGGTTTGCTTCACAATTATTTTGCATTTTTGCAAAGTCAGTCAGCCCCTCTTTAGTCCAGACTGACTGAAATATGTCAGAAACTGTTGGATAGTTTTATTGGTGTAGGTCTAGTTTCCAGAAGTGTGCATGCATGGTTCTGGTTGTGAGTGTGTGTCCTATCTCTGTTTATAATGCTGTTTCTGTTTCAGGAGGTTATGGGAAGCAGAAGCCGGCTCTGTTTCAGGTGTTTATGTCTCAGACATTCTTCTATTTTCTTTCCCGACAGTGTCTGTGCTCCCTATGGTCCTATGCACCTTATTAGGAAACAGCCAGTCAGAGAGCTGTCATTTTTAAAAGCATGTTTCTCATATATATATTTTTTTCCTAACATTTTGTCCCCACCACTATCACCACACCCACAAACATACAGGCTACAGTAGGCCTACATGCATTCATTCCTCCTGAAATAATTTAGTGTAAGCAGCACAAGACTTTAGCAGCGAAGGACATTTACAGCTTTGAATATTAACGCCTTGGACTCTTTACTGTTTCTCTACTGTTTTCACAGTCCGCAAATAACTCAAAGTTTTCAAATATTCAGTGAAATAGACATCTACTAGTTAGGACTGGCACAAATGTTTGTACAGACATTCATGATTACTATGCTTTGTAGTCTGATAACTTTGGTGACGCCCTGACCCTTTGTAGTTTTGGCAACATATCAATGGAGAACTATTGGATACATTCAGGTGAAATTTCCTGCAGATATTAAAGGGTCCCCCTACAGGATATATTCTAATGACTTTGATGAGCTCCTGACGCTCCGTCTGTTATCTGCAAAAGTAATTAACTTCCCACTAACTAATTAGTTGTACTGTGTGCCTGTTAGCAAAAGAAAGCATGGTAACATGCTCAACTATGATAGCGAACCTGCGAAACAGACCTGCTAAGCATCAGCCTGTGGAGCATATTCGAGGGCTGATTGTAGCAATTAGCTCGAAGCACCATCATGCCTGATGAAAGTTGAGCCTCACAGAACAGCTAGCATGGCTGTAGACTCTTACTGTGTGTTCCAGTACACATACTACTATACTATTTAGTTTGCCAGGAGAAAGCTTTGGTGTGTCCCAAGACACCATATGTCAAATGAAGTACGCCAGAAAATACAAGGCTATTCAGGTTGATGCAAACTCTGGTGAGCATGGTGGCTTTTCTTTCTTCATCTTTTTTTAAGATTGTGTTTTGGGCATTTCCCTTTTTTTACCTATAGTGTAGCTTAAGATAGAGAGAGGATGGGTGGGATGACATGCATGCTAAGGGCTGCGGGTCCGAATCGAACCCCAGCTACTGCAAATGCCTCAGCCTATATTGGGCACACGCTCTACCAGGTGAGCTAGAGGTCGCCCCAGCATTATGTGTTATCTTCAGAGGTAGTGTCCAGGGCACAGTGTTTTGAAAAAGTAGTATGTACCATTTGTGTGCATACTGCATGCAACAGTAACTTTGTAAGTGCAGCTGCAGTACACACTTAGTAAAAAGAAAAAGTATGAGAACGAAGCTTAGTATTGTCATCAAGCAAGAAGCAGAGCCTAAATGTAACCTCCCTCCTTTAGCCTTTCAAAATCCATTGTCTCAGTGTCTAATAATAAACAGCATACTACAATTGAATGGTAAAGGGCAGTCAAACGAGAACAAGTGCAAGTAGGTGGTTCAGCAGCTGGTCAGCCTGCTTTTCCTTCAGACAAGAGGAACTTATTTGAAAGTAAGATTCTGTTACTCAAATAGTTTAAGCTATTTCTGTAAAAGACAAAAAAGTAAGGGTGTGTGTTGGTGTGTATGTTTATGTGTGACAGAGAGAGAAAATAAATGAGGAAGCTGAAAAGTCTTGCATTATGAGGACTGATGTTACACCCAGCAGCTATTATTGGTTCAGGCAAGGCAGGCCTGCTCAACCAGTTTGTTTCTTCTTTGCAGAAATCCATCTTGTAAATCAGGAAGATGTCCATGTTCCTTCAGGTGCCTTGTTGTTCTCAACTTCCTACCTGGTTAGAGTGGGAGGATGGAGTGAGGCAGAGAGGTGAAGAGAGAGACAGCATTGTGTGGGGACACGTAGGCTACAGTTTTGCTCAGTGTTTACTGAGACACTGGCAGTAGATACATGTCAGACTTTACAGCTTAGAGAAGGTGTCATCTGAGAAGTTAGTTTCAGCTGTAAGCAGAATTTATTTTTAAAGAGCTGCGTGAAAATCTTGAAATAAGGAAGCTGCCTGCAGACCTGCTGGGGAATTTCCAGTTCATTTTGCGGTCAGTGTTAATAATCTCCCAGTCTGTCTTTTCATTTCAAGATGCTTTTCTTCCTTATACTGTATTTCTCATATGCACAAAATACCATGTCAGATTTGGCGACAAAATAATCATAATTATGGGTGACAGACTTCTAATAGTGATTTGGAAAAACTGCATGTGCAAAACAAATAAGTGTAGATAACAAAACCCCAGTCAACACCATGACAAGTGTATATTATAAAACAGCTGCTTTGAAACATAAAATTCAACATTTTGTCTATAAAAGTCAATATTACTTATTCCTCAATCATACAGCTGATGCTTTGATTAGTAGAGGTTTCTACAAATGAAGGCAGATTTTCAGAATTACTTAATAAATATTAAAAAGGGATTAAGTCATAGCTCAGGTCAAATATTCTCATGCAACTGATGGTGTGAAATAAAATCTTTGGTTTAAAATATTTCTGTAGAAGATAATTGTTCCTTCTCAAATCATTTTGATGGGTCCTAAAATACTGACAGCTTTTCATATAGAGAAGTTATACATTGTATCTGTATCTAAAATCATTATAGTGTAATGATAGTGTGTGGTTTTCTGCCCTCAGGTAACAGTCATCAACATAAATCTGTTACATTCATTCAGATGACATTTAATGTGAAGGAAAACACAAGACTCGTGTACTGCTACATGTATCACATATTCCTTTATTGTTGAATGAAAAGTAAAGTTGCATTGTTTAAACATTTGCAGATTAGTGTATGGAATAAGAAAGACTGAGTGAAGAAAACAATGGAGGAGAGGAGGAAAGGAGAGATGAGGAAGCAGAAGGTTTTTCATATTTTCTTGCTGCTGCTGGCTGTGCTCCAAATCACCGCACCCTCCTCAGGTAACCAACCTCATCCAGGGTTTCAAAGTATAAGATTGTTTTAAGTCGTAGTTAAAGCTTCCAGTTCTCACTAACATTAAAATCAATATATTTTTAAATAAAAACATCCACAGACATCACCCTGACCTTGATTCATGTTTTACAGGCTGTAAGAGGGAAGGATTTTTGTATCACAAACAACCCCCAACCCCCTTCCAAGAAAATCTTTCAAGGAAACACGTTTCAAGTCATTAGAATATTCAAATGTTTACGAGGGCAGTGGAGGGATTTTGTTTGAGGTCTCATGTTAGATGCAGGCGGCATTCATTTCCTGTAAACAGCACAGAAGGATGGGTGGATATTTGTTTTGTATAGAACAACATCTCAACAAATATCTAAGTAATGATGTTAGCAAAAGTAACTCCACGTGTGATCGGTTTGGCTGCTGTTGCACTCTACATTTCTTGGTGGGGTTTGGTTCCTTAACTGGTTTCGAACATTTCCCATCATGCCTGCTTATGTAGTATCCAAAAAAAGATCCATAGCAGTCTAAACAAGTTGTATGTCAATGCTTCTGGTGTGAACAAACTGAAAGTGACTTAGTGGGGGAGACCGGGGGCAAGTGTGACATCTCAAATTGCACCAATCAGAAATGAGACTCTGCATTTGCTTTGTGGTAAGATGAGGTAAAGTTACTTATTTGTAACAGTGGATAGATTTGTTTTGCAGTGAAAGACGAGGCATCCTTCTTGACACACATTTTGAAAACAATACTGCAGTGATTCCCCTCTGCCTGCCAACGGACAGGATATCTGATTCTTACAATTAATTACACTGTTTTAACTAAACTGGAATTATTGTTGTTCAATGGTTAATAAACAGTTTTTACTGTATCTATATTCTTGGAAGTTTATTGTTGTCCTTGGTATTTATATGAAGGTACTAAGTGTGTTATTACATGTTCCCCGATATGCTGTTACTATCGCCCCTGCATGTGGGGGCAGATGTAATGCGGACAATCAATACTGTGAACTGATAACTGTGAACAAGTGTAACATAGACTTAAGTTACCTTCATTAAAAAAGAGGTTTTTGAGTAATGACAGCAAAACCAAAATTTGTAATAACTGCCCTGAGTCTCCCCTAGGTTTCCTCTGAGTAATAAATATGCCTTTAATTATCTGTAAATAGATATATTGTTTCATTTATTAGTGATTTTATCCAATCATTTCCCCTGATTTTTCCTCTTTCCTCCTTATCTCTCCCTCATAAACACTCACATTGCCATCCGTTTCAGCTCAAAACACCACCAGTACCACCACCAGCACTTCAGCACCAAACTCTGCAGTTATCAGTTACCGCACACGCCCACATAGCATCAAAGTGGCTGTGGGAGAACCTGCAGTGTTTCTCTGTGGAGTTCACAAAGGTACAAACGTAACATTCACCTTCTATGGGAGTCACCGCAACTACACCCTCAGATGCCCCTCGGACCGTGTGGAAGATGTCCCCCAGGTGAGGTGATTGCTTGCTGACTCTCTATTTACTCTCATGTTGTCCTTATTTTCCTCTCCTCTTCCCCTCAGTAGCACTGTCTCACTGTAAGATGTTCAAAGGTTACTAGTATTGTTTAACATGTTTAATTAAAGCAACAACAAGGAACTTGTATTTTGTGTTGATTTTGGCACGCCCTGTGGACAAAAGTGGTAGTGTTTTCCACAATGAAGACAGCATTTCTCATGAGCACTGCTGCCTCGTGTCATAAAGATCTTAGTCTGGTTAGCATGTGCATTTGTTTTGGAAGCAAAAAGATGCAGCTTATTATCATCTACCCTCTCAACTTTATACAAACTTAATGCATGCCAATACCACAAAACATAACGTCAAAGATAACAAAAAAAAATCTCCTCCTGCTTCCTTTTAACTAACTAACTAACGTTGTCTTGGAAAGTGTTAACACGTGCTCTTCCAGTCTGTGTGCCATGAATCATTTTGTCTGATTTAGTGGGTAATAGGACACAAAAACTATGTAGAATTAGAATAGAAATCTTCTCCCTGATGGTCTCACTGGCTTTTGTACGTCGTATAGTAGCATCAGTATTAAATTTAGACTGTTTCATAACAGTTAAAAACTTCTTGTAGTTGCTTTAAAAGTCAAATTCTTCCCTCTCAAGAGGTGTCAAAGCATTTCCCAGCTCACATCATGTTTATACTCATTTAAATCTCTTATTCTTTCTTTCCTGTTCCCTCATCTGAACCCCTCTTCCTTCCCCTCTCTGTCTCCTGTCTCTTTCCTCAGGCTCTCTATGGAAGTTGTGATGTGAAGAAAGGAGAGTTATTGGCGAGGTGGACCCTCAGGGGAACTTCTTTCTCCGACAACGGCACAAAAGTTGTATGTCAGCAGTCAAAGAATCCCAGAGCAGTTGTTGCCGTCCTACATGTTTATGGTGAAGACTTTTGTATTTCAATTTAATAGCTATAGTTTTGTTAACATGTTTACCACAGCATAAATAAATATTTAAATAATTGTTATTCCTTTAATGTACTTGTCTACATGTTTTACTACATGTAAATATGTTGATAGAGGCTTTCAGTCATGGTCACACTTGTGACAAATCAGATTAAATTCTATATATCACCCAAGAGTGGTCTCTAAGAAATACTCATAGTTTTTAACTCTGATTATATTTTGCACAAGCTGGTCATTCCATTCGGTCATTCTCGACTTAAACTTCTGTGGTAAATCCTCCCTCCTCACTCTGTCCTGTTATCTCCTCTCCTAGATAACGGCGCCAGCTACGACATTCTCATCGGCTGTGCCATTGGAGGCTTCTTTGGCATCCTGTTGGTGTTTGGTTTATTGTATGCCACGCTGCTGAGATCTGAGAGACTCCAGAAATGCTTCAGTAAGTACACTGCTTCAGTTTACTGGTGAATGCATTGACTACAAATTGCAAATTGATAATGTGTGATGTTTTTGTGCTTTCAGGAGGAAAAGACACGGAGGATGATATGATCACAATAGTAACAAAGGAGTAAACAGAAAC
Organism: Cephalopholis sonnerati; assembly: GCA_019142605.1. NCBI lineage: Eukaryota > Metazoa > Chordata > Actinopteri > Perciformes > Serranidae > Cephalopholis > Cephalopholis sonnerati. Next base: position 15,289,696 of record JAGQAX010000008.1, on the reverse strand, counting down.
AGAAAGCAGAGGAGGAGGACTGTTTTGTTGCTTCATATTGCTTTGTATCTTCTAACCAACAGAGAATAGAAACAGATTTTTTTGTTTCTCTTTTTAATCTTTTGACCAAACTAAATGAAGTGAAAGCTGGATTAAATCCATCCACTGACCACTGATATCTCCACTTCCAAGTTCTACCTTCAATAACTGGACTCTGCACACATACCGGTGTATAATATACTATGAAGCACTTTATTCAATACATCAAAAAATAATCATGCCAGATTGCTTTCCCCACATGGTGCAGGTCCATACATCAATGTGCACTGCATTTACAGTATAAATCACATATCAAATAAGTTGCTGTGTCCTCTAATGTGGATAAAACTATTTATGTGCACAGGACAACATAGTCAGACTCTATGTAGTGTAGATCTGAAGAGCAATCTAAATCCTAAATTTGAAACTTAAATTCTAAAAGTCTGAATTCATTGTTTAAACATTCAATGCAGGAAGTGGTCACAGTGGTTCTTAAAGTGCTGAGTACATGATTGCCTGCAGACAGGCGTTGGTTAAATGAGGAATAGAAGAGTAGCTTTGCGCTGAACATATGACTTACAGTTGTATTCCTATTTCCAGTAAACTATAGAAGGTAAACTACTCACTGGTGGGGGTCCGAGCTCTGTTTGTGATACCAGGTCAGGTATCTACACTTCATGGTGTGTCCACTTGAGGGAAGCACTCACTGCACAGATATCAAGCCAGTTATCTGTTGCAACACTACTGAGACAAATAACAATTTGTAAAACCCCTAAATACTTTCTGTTTCCATCAGAGCATGTTGCACTTTTTTTATGATATTATTCAATTAAAACTCTAATGAATAAATTATTATTCCTTTATTTGGGAATTAGTCAGTGAAGTAATTTAGATGTGATGCCTTTGTGTTCTTATGTATTTGCATTTTGAAGTAAATTGTTTTGATGCTTTTGTGGTTACACAGTCTTTACATGAAGGCAGAGTCCAGTTGCTTGTAGCTCTACTGTTACCAAAGGTAAACTCAGGAATGTATTTGTTTATATGCTGTTGCTGATGTTTGCTGTTTATGCACTCTATTGTTTTTTCATTTCTTCAGATAGTTTTATGATTACTGTAATATGCTCTTATTCATTATTTGCTCTCATTTTCTTGTTGGATTTGACTCTGCTACACTAATAAAATTATATTATGACAACAACAAAAAACTGTAGCTTATAATTTCTGAGAGTTCAGATTCTATCATGTGTAAGCACTCAAAGTTCATACAGCTGACAAAGTCCAGTTCCTCTCATGTGCCTCACTCACCCTTGGAATGTGCTGTTTGAACAACTCGGTACGATCCTACATGATAGGATGTTATAAGAGCGGGTAGATGCGATATACACCATCATCAATATACTGTATCATGTCATCACATGGATACATATTTCAATTGTTTGCATGTTTTTGTTGAACTCAGGCCCGTAGAAACCCACAAGACCCAAAAAGCTCTGTCATCTCTTAAAGGCTCATCATATCTGCACTGACATGATAAACCATGCAGAGCTTTTAAAGGGCAGTTCACCACAAAATCAATGATACCTGTTTTCCCTCTTACTTGTAGCGCTATTTATCAATCTAGATGTTGAGTGTTGGAGATATTGGCTGTTATGATATCTGCCTCCTCTGACTTCTCAAGTCGGAAATCAGTCATTCAGAGGGTGTTCCAGTTGAAATTTCCAGGTGGGAACTTGGTAATTCTGACTTTCCAGCACAAACTAAACACACCATTACACCTCATGCTGTCACAAGCAAGAGCCTCTCCTCCATGAGTAGATGCACACTTCCATGATACGGTTGGTAGGGTGCAGTTCAGTAGAAAGAAAATAGTTCCTCTGTGAAACTGCTTACAACAAGGGTTTGCTGTTGAGTTTTTCTTTTATTTTCTTTCTTTTTTTTGTGTGCTTTCAGCACCACAAGCCAAGATGTTCCATTATATTTGAGAGAACGCAGACATCTCCAAAAACTTACTCCAAAACTAGATTAATAACAGCACTACAAGTAAGAGAAATATACTGTACATACATTTTTTTTTATTTTGGGATGAGCTGTCACTTAAGGTTGCAAATGTTAAAGTTGACAATGTTAGAAACACTCTCACACAGCAACAACTGTCCTTCTTTTTGTCAGACATTTCAAATATGGACTGATAAATTTGGCTTTAATTCAACACTTGGGTGTTTATTTCTGTATCTCATCATCTTTACATACATCTTTACAACATAGGTGTCTCACCTTTATCACCTACTTGTGCTGCTACATGATGATTTTTCAATGGTGCTGCTTCATAATAAATGGTTTCTTTGCTTTGCATAGTCACTTGTTGGATAGACTAGCTGCAATAAATGTAATGTGCAGCACCATATGGTGCATGATCACAGCTTTGATATGTCATTTGCTTCCCCCTAGTGGTGAACTGGTTACATGTCTGCTCGTGTCAGGAACAAGACCACCGTGTTTGGGTGTTGCTGTCCTTTGTCCTTCTGTCTTTATGTTGTTTTATTGGTGGTTTATGGCACAAAGTAACACAAACAACAGAAGTTATTGGCAACTGCAGGCACTTCAACATGTAATTCAAATGTCAGTGGGGAGAAATTACCTTTTCCACCATTTGTCCGTGCTTCAAAAGCCCTGCATATTTGTCCATGTGACACTAAACCATTCATTTGAATCTTTGACCTTGCACTCCTCCCCCACTGTGTTACCGAATTCTCAGATGCTTTTTACGACTCAAAGTCGAACATTCTACACACCTGCTCACATGCCCGTTGTAAAGAAACACACTATCTCCTTAATGTAGAATTAAATTAATTAAGCACTATACAATGTAATATGACAACTGGTGTTTGACTGCTTTTGGCTGTGGTCTTCATTCCTATGGCTGTGTGTTGTGACACCTGATAGAGCAGCATGGATAGGCTGCCACACACACACACACACACACACACACACACACACACACACACACACACACACACACACACACACACACACACACACATGTTTGTACTTTGTTAGGACCCTCATTGTCATAATGCATTTCCTAGCCCCTTACCCTAACCTTAACCATCTCAACTAAATGCCTAACCCTGTCCTCACTTTGTTGCTAAAATACAGTTGTAGCATGTACAAGAACACACATACACACACACACACACACACACACACTAAGCAATCAGCAGGAGAGAATTCTGCCTCGACTTTTAGTTGATACAACAGCGGCAGAATGAAGCAACATGTTGACTCAGCTGCTCAGCTACACCTCAATTCACTCATGATGAATTCCTGTCATAATGTCTGATTTCTTCATGTTCTCCACAACTGAAGATAAAAGTGCGTAGCATGATTGGCTACATTTGGTGTTTGCGTGACAAAAGATCAAATGAGACAATAGTGTGATGTATTCACAGTAGGGGTCTGTTGGTTCACATCTCGTTCATTATTTCTTGGCTCCGCTTGGGACCAAAAGGTCTTTATCTTGTAGCACTGTCTAAACACACAGCACTCCTGTCATATAAAGACCAACCACTAAGTTTGTAAGAGTTTCCAAATATGACTTTGGACGCAAGTTGATTTAATTTCCATAGGATCTTTTTGTAGATTTAAGTGAAGCTCTCTTATCAGTGGACTGACTGGATCTCACTCTCTGCTGTGTAAGCTAACCTGTTCTTAGACCTTTAGTTGTTCTGTTTATGGACAAATACTCTGAATACCACCATAACAGAGTGAGTGTGTGAGTGAATGTGTGTGTGTGTGTGTGTGTGTGTGTGTGTGTGTGTGTGTGTGTGTGTGTGTGTGTGTGTGTGTGTGTGTGTGTCCACTGATAACCTACATTGTTTAGCATATGTTCTCAAGATGACCTTTAACTAACAATGAATCAGTTCAGCTTGCTACACCCATTAATACCTGAGGAAACATCGGTTAAACTGTTGCAATTTAAGTTAAATAGTAACAAGTTGATCATGTTACGATAGGCTTTACAACTTTTAGAATCTTTTTAACTGACCTACAACTAACCTCTAGTTTTTCCCACATTCATGGAGGGCAACTGAGACAATATTAGATTAACATCAGAGGTCTGGTTTTACGTTCTGCAGTGTCAATCTGTCAAAATAGGCAAAAACCATATGGGGTGAGCACTTGTAAATCTGATCTTTGTCTGCTATATTTGTTTCTCTGCAAGTTTAAATTAGCCCTTTTCTTAAAAAAGTAGAACAAAGCTGAATAGCAAGATTGCAAAGGAGTAAATAACAGCCAAATGTAGGAAGTTTAATCCACTTAGGTTTTTGTTTTATGTCAACTGTTAACATTTACTCTTAAGGGTGTTATCAGTTAGTTAATCTGCTGTAAAAATGTGATCTTTGGGTTTATTTAATAAAATTAATCATATTTTTAAGAAGCACATTGCTTAATGTTGGTCTTTCATATCTCTCATTATTACTTTTATAGTTTCGTTTTTTTGGTGGAAAGGTGAGTTGGCTAAGTGGAAGGAAGAGTAATATGTAATTAGCCGGGGTAATTTCATATATATGTGTTTACACATTAATGTTGCACTGTGCCTAATAGTGTTGTCATGATGGGGATGAGGGAGAACTAGATCCTACAAACACTGACAGAAACACCTCACTAAGTATCCTCTCTATGTATTCTCTACCTCCTGTAATTCTATCAGTGACATGACATTGACATGGAGCACAGCGACCTTTATTTAACCTTACATAACAATGTTACAGGCATCTGGTGCTTTATACAGACAGAAAACAGAAACAACACACAGAAGCAGTGTGGCCATTTAAATGCCATACAGTCATTTTAAGTAATCCCTGCAATGCAAGTCAGTGTGAAAAATCTGACTGGGAGTTAATAAGCCTCTGTAAATCTTATCTCTAAGCTCTCTCTCTCTCTCTCTCTCTGCTTTGTCATCACCAGTTGCCGCTCTATCTGCTGTCAAATTGCCAAAATTGTTGTATTATCACTTAGACACACGCACAGACTTAACCACACACATCTTGAACCTCTGTCTGTGTCTCTGTCACTCTTTATCTCCTGTGTCCTTGCAGTGTTATCATTTGTTGAGAGGTTGATGCATGCCTCGGCTTTGTCAGCGTGTTACAGGAAAAGGTATAAATAGTCACAGATCACTACTGTGACACATGAATGCACTTACACAGTTCTGCATACACGCATTTTATGTATAGGTGTAGGCACCAACGCCTAGTGTGGGATGTACAGAGCCTTGGTGTTATATGTTGTAATTCTACCGGCTTACTGTGTGGTTATTAAAGTAAAATTAATTAATTCACCTTCAAGCAATTTTATGAGTTTGAATCAATCCTGAGTTAAGCCAAGTAAAAAAAATCCCTCCCTCCTGCCCATGATTAGGAAAAAAGTGCCTGACAACCATACAATCAACACAGTACAATCTATTCCACAGAGAGAGGAGCACTGGTAGATACCTGGATACCTGACAGAGCACCAGGGAGCAGGATGACAATAATGGAGTCAGTGGAAGGACAGAAACAATGTACAACACACTCACACACCCTCCTCCTGTTTTTGTTTTATCTAAAACTTAAGAATACACTTAAAAAAAAAGAAGACAGACGACTGAATATCTTCTACTTTTTTGTTCAGTTTTTCCTCTCCTCTGATTTTGCTACTTTAATATGTTGTTCAGACACAGAGTAAAGGCTTTAATAACTGACCCTGGTGTGCCAAAGCAGAGAATCACAAGCAGTGTAAAGCAAGTTAAACATTAAAATATTAATATGAAGTAAGCGCACAGTGCATTAACTATAAACGGCCACTCTGAGGCAAATTACAAATGGCTTACTCCATCATACACATGCACACATGCTGATGTTTATGGAATAACATTGCCACTGGTCTCCTTCAAATACGTAAACGCGTCACACGTTCACACTGGACACGCTGCACACACTTAAGTTTATACCCCAAACAAAGAGGAGGAGCAGGCCCTACTTATTCCACTAAAATAGGAAATAATCACTTTTGACCAGGCAGTGTCTGGGGACATTCACACACACTCCTCTGCTCCTGAACCGTCAGCTCAGGTAAGCTACAGGTATGGTGGAGCAAGGCAGGATGGGAGTTGGGGTTCAGGGTCAAGGTGACCTTTCTATTAACAAAGTTGATTGTGAGGGCTGTGATTCTTCTGTAATTTTCATTTATGCTGAAGGCTTTCATGTGAGAACAGAATGTGTTGCATTGTCAAAGATAGATTGAAATTCATGTGGTAGGTAAAAGGCCAAAAGAGGAATTTACGGAAAGATGAGCTTTAAAATTGCTCAGGAGATTTGGAGAAAAGAAATCACAAACTGAATAGCAAACATGCTTGTGATGAAAAAATAATGTCATATGTTATGTGTTGTTTTTTCCTCCATTTGTATCATATGGGCCTGCGGTTTTATAATCTATGACATTGTGTCCATTTATGACGAGCCCTGTAATCATATATGGGTTGATTTCTGGTTTGTCTTGACTTGCATGTTGCTATCTTTAACCTTGAACAACAGTACATTTTTCATATTGAATCAGGATTTAAAACCATTTAAGAGACGCAGCACTGCAGTGAGTCAGTTAACAAAAGAGTAAAGAACAGAGCGGATGTTTGCAGAGCTGCTGTGAAGGACGCTGAACTGTAGCGTCCACACTAGTAATTATTTTTGTAAAATCAATTCAAACGCAAGCAGAAAGTCTGTTCTGGCTGTTGCTGCTGTGTCATCTGAAAAGTGGGATGCATTTTAAGACATGGGATTTAGAAGACAAAGACACGTCCACAGTTTGACCTTGGTTAATGTCATGCTGGCTGAAAGCTGCAATGACATTAATAGACAGAGGACATGATTGAAGATAAGTGACAAAAACTGCGTGATAAAGAGTCTCAGTATTATCTTTGTTTCTATTTGATGTCCATTTCTAGAAAAGCTGGTGCAAATTGTATAACTCTGCAAGAAGTTACATGTAGAAAAAAAAATCTTGTCAGATGAATCAAACAGTGAAATATCATGAAGCATTTTCATTGCAAAGTTATCTGTACGTTTGCTATGCCTGGTTCAAATAACAGGCTGGGATGTTTACAGAAAAATCTGTGAATGGAAAACTAGTTTGAACCAGAGAGAAGCAGAGCAAAAAAAAGAGGAGTGGCACTGAAATTCCAAAAAAGCAGTGACTCTCACCTCCATGGAGACCCAAGGGTGTCCAAGATCAGTTAGAGGTTACAGCGAGGTCATTGAAAAGACCTGTTACATGCCCACTTTTCTCTTCCACTTAGTTTACATTACAAATGTCTGCAAAAACATTTTATTTCATTGAGTTAGTTACTAACATACAGGAGGATGATAAAGTACAGTGTTAGCTTTTATTGATCTGTAATGACGGTACAGTTGGCAAATTAGCAATAATACTTATGACTATGTATTTGTATCTTGAGATTCATTTATAAAACTATAAAATGTATAATTAAAAAAGAAAACCCTGTATTGTGGAAGCTGCTTAAATGCTACATAACATGGGACATATACTTTATAAAGTCTTTAATTAATCCAGCTGCTCATATAAGGCTGAAATGAGTGAAAGAAAAGCACAGGTTCAGAAAATATCTTTAGATACTGTAAAGCACATGACAGGTGTTTGGCCCGAGGCAATGACATTTTCTTGTCTGTAGTTTGCGTGGAGGTTGACGGAAAGTTGTCTGGAAACCTGCTGGGTTTCACCCTAAGACAAAAAATGATCCGCTGTTTACTCTCCAAACACCCAGAACGCATCCCTGCTGACGAGACACTGACCTCTCACACAACAAGGACATTCTTCCTGGGGAGAGGGAGCAGTGTGCGCTGTGTGTATATGTGTGAGAAACAAAGGGAAAGTGATGGGAAAAAAACATTTCACTTTGTCTTTTATTCTCTCTCACGATCACATTCTCTCTCCTCTCTCTCTGACTTTATCTCTTTCTCTTTCTATCTGACTCTTAGTTGTGCTGAAGATGGGACATCTAACTGTTGTGGCTGTTATGGCAGGTGAATAAAACACAAAACAGATGAGTCAACAAAATATTCCAGATATTTTGGCAATTTATGAGCGTACAAAAGCTTACATATCCAGACAGAACCACTGACTATATGCACTAAAGAAAACTCCCACTCAACAAAATTAACATTTCATTTGTCTGATTTTTTTGCAGTGCTCTTCACCCTTTTCATGGAAACTGAAGCCAGTAAGCCCAAAACTCTACTTTCACCTAATCTTGTTGGGAGACTGGTTTGTTGAGAAACAGGTTTAGGAAGAAATCAAGCACATTAACATCTCTTTGTCTCCATTACAATGGCCAAATTCAGAGCAAATGTACTGCACCATCCCAAAATGAATGCTTTTAAAAAACACTAAATATACCCTAGAAATATGAACCAGTGACCTTGTACATTTCAATAGTTTGTTGGAGTAAAAGATCAAAATCTTAAATCATCCATTGACATGAGTTTTGTCGCTAATATTTCTTTTCCCCTCTCTTGTCCCTCCTCCTGCTTTTGTGTTTGGTCTGTAGATCCATTTGTTTACAGTAAGTACAGACACTCCTATCTCCTAATTTATATAATCTACACTGTACAACCTCACTTCTTGTATGGATTATAAAAAAGACAAGTGCAGAGTATTGTGTGTTTACTTGGATTATTCCAAATCACATACACCTGATGACAAAAGCAACACTGCAAATGTGATTGTTAAAGGGCAATACAAAAAAAAAACATCTGTCATGCAAAATTTTAGATGAAGCATGAATCAAATGTGAGTTGACTCTCCAATTAATTTTAGGATATGTTTGCTTTGGAATTTACTTTTAGTTTAGTTTAGTTGTGTTCAGTGCACCCTAACACTACTAACATTATTGTCTAACAGACTATGAAAGGCTACGAATCGGAGGCCTGATCTTTGCCTGCCTGTTGTTTGCTGGCGGACTCACCGTTATACTTTGTAAGTCCTGAACCCTCACAGATTAATAAGCCACTATAGTAAATATGCAGTAGATAGTAATAAAGACATTACTGTGTATTGACGTGTGTGTAGCCTCAGTAACACATCCTACTTTGCCTTCACAGACAACAGGTGCTCCAACAGGAACAAGTACGTTTATTTTTTATTCTTATAGCTTACTTAAAACATTTGTGTGCATTTTGATGTCTGGATTTTAGCATGTGACTTGCTCCCCCTTTTATTTGCTCCCTCTTCTTGTCTCCCTATCTCTCTTTGTCTTTCTTGCCTAACTGCCATGGTAACTGCTACTCCGCCCTCCTCTCTTACCTTGTAGAAAAGTGGAAGATGACAACAGTGAAATCTGATATGGTGCCTGACGAACCGGTTTCCGCCATGAAGAAGAGCTGACAGGCAAGGGGTGGAGAGATTTGGGTGCGTGGTGGGGGGTTTGGAGGAAACACACCAGCTCAGATGATTGCAAGATGAGAAAACAGTCTCATAGACTGACATGTCACGAGTAAGATTAAATAAATGAAGCTCCCCTTATGTTTTCCTTTTTTCAAAATGATACTGAGATGAATACTTATATGTAAATCAAGGATTCTATAAAGATGTTTATCCCTGATGGACCTTCACAATGAATCTGTCTTACATAGTTTAGTCATTATCATAATGTTGCATAGCTCCTAAAGTAGTGCATAATGTGATGTTTATAGCCTGCTGTTCACTGCATGTTTTGCTGTGTGATAAACCAGTTAGAGTAATCATGTGGTCGACCATGTCAGCATTGACAAGATTAGGAAGAAAATGTTAGAAACCTTTGATGTACACATCCAAAATGAAAATAAATGTCACTATGCCAAACCAAATATTAATATTTCAGTGTTGCTTTTCACAGATATATAATGTCCTACTCTATGACCTTTAATGACCTTAACTTCTATATCTGGAAAGGGCAGTTATTGATTTGGAGTGTCCATTAAGATGCTATTGTTATATGTACCGTTTTTAGCCTGCATTATAAAACTACAATATTATTCCTATCCATCTTTGTTACAGTCGTGTTTTGTTTTGCCTCTAACGGTTTATAGTTCATAACTTACATCCCAGAGAGCCCAACTCGATAAACTTCGACATCTTCGTTGTCGACAAGCAAACATTAACGCTTCACTCCTCCTCCCGGCTCCCAGTCCTGACTCTGGATCAGCTTCCACGCCCCACTCGTCTTCAGCCGTGTACTCTCCAAGTGTCAGCCAGACCACAGAAACCGACCCGGGATCAGGACTCACGGACAAAACTCCAGCGTTTCTAACTCAGCCCCCTTTTCTAAAACCAAGCCAACCTGTTGAGTGAACAGTGCTGAAGGCAGGGTGTTGGCGCACTGAGTGGAGAAAAGTCGCTGGTTGTGAGTCAGATATCCGCCTTCTTGGGAGAAATTTCCTCGGTTTTCGTCTTCGCTAAATACAACCTGTGAGAGGTGAGTGTTGAACAAAGAAAATTAGCTCTCATTTCACAGAGGAGGCTCTTTTCAAGTGTTTCCTCCTTTTTTCTTTATATCAGGAAACTTGTTTATGAAGTTAAAAATGTTACAAATATGCTCGCGAGCATGTTTTAACCAAAAGAGGCACAGTTTAGCTAAGGTTAGGCTAACTTTAAGAGTACATTTAAGCTAGCTTTTAAATAAGTGTGCGATGGAAAACTGTTGTTAAATCTCTGTATTTCTCATTAACTGTCACATTGAGATACTTAAACGCTTAAAAGACTGGTGAAATATATATAAACGTGTTCTTTTACAGAGAAAAATCTATTATCACTCTTTAAAATGTGACGGTAAAGTACAACATACGCATGTTAGAGGCTCATCATGTTATCCGGCTGACATTTCCCCTCGAGCCCACCACAATGGGACGGCACGCGCCCACGGCCAACGTGCGTAACGGCCAGAACAGTGTTCCTTCACGCGCTTTGGTCACGCTTTCCCTGTTATTTTTTTGTTTGTTTGTTTGTTTTTTTTGTTTGTTTCAAGCACGCAGCAGGTTTAACGTGCACTATTTGATAAAAGAAGTTGTACTGTATGTGTTTTCAGTTCCTGTTTAACCCACCACAAAAGAGAAAAACTGATAAAAATGTGAATGTAGTCTGTGCGTGTTTATATGTGATGCTAAGCCTTGGTGGTCTCCTCCACGTGTCTTTAATAAATAAGATTAGATAGACAGTAGTAGATGGCAGTGTAGACATGAAACAAGAGTCACGAGCCAAATTAATTAAAACCCACGAATCAGCAGTTGAAGACATTTTGCTCTTTAAGCACACAGTACCAATGAAGACTTCCTGCTGTGGAATTTTTCAATATATGCTTTATTGAACACATACTGTGAGCTGGTGTGTGTGTGTGTGTGTGTGTGTGTGTGTGAAAAGGCCAGTTGATAAGAGCAGTGGTGATAACAGTTTGCTACTATGTGGCACCAGGACAGATTGGGACAAGGACAGATAACAGAAACGGTAGATTCTGCTGTTCAGTGTAACACTATCAGGACGAAAAGACTGTTAACGGCTAATTATTTGTTGGGTTAATCAATATTTTCTTTTAGGTTGCTTACAATCAAAAGCCTCAAAATTTACAGTAACAGGAAACAATCAGATTTTAGGAGCTGTAACCTGCAAGAGCTGCATGTATCTATCTCCTTGTCAAACATTTAATTGGGAATCAAATTGTCATCAGTCAATTTTGCCTTGATTAATTCTTAAAGCGCTAATGTAAGGCAGGTTTCTACATAGTTTTGACACTGTTCATGGGGGCTCATGAACGTGGGTGCTAAATGCCAGTAGAGGAGGTAAAGTGTATGGCCCAGTCCGGCAGGCAGAGAGCTCAGTCCACACAGACGTCTCTCCTTGGCTCTGCCTTCCCTAAGCTCCTTCTTATATCTACCTTTGCTCTTCCCCACTCTTATCCATCCAACCTTAACCCTTTGGCTCCCACTCGGAAACCCCCAGACAGCACTATTACTCCCACTCATAGTCTCAAGTATGTATATCAAGGGATTGTAACATCTAGTCCTAAACTGAACCCTTACGCTATTAAACAATTATAAAAGGACAGAAATTAGTTAACAGTTAAAACAGTGGATTTTTTTTACATTATCACAAACAAGAAGCCGTAGGATTTTACTGTCTGTGACCAAAATCATAAAGGGAATTGCACACTACAAATCAACCCTATAGAGGTTGAAATTAATTGTACAAGAGGCACAGAGTGACCATAGGCCAGAATGCACTGCAGCTGTAAAATCTGTTGCGTTTTGAGCATGTGGTGCTGCCATGCCATTAGATGCGCTGCAAATCTAACATATTGTTTGGTAAACAATTTACATTATGCTTGTCCATTAATAAGTGGATGTTCCTTCCATTCTGTGGTGGGTTGCGGAAGTTAAAATGTTAGACATTAGGCAGTGTATCTTGAGGGAAAGTGGGACACCAGTAAATTAAATAACACCTTTTGTCTCCTTCGCATCCATGGATTTTATATTAATAGAAATAACAGGTAAATTATGTGCACTGTTGCCTTTGTGTGGATTACTAATGTTTTTGCCAAAACAAGTCAATACTCTGCTAATGCAAAGCTATGCATGATTATACATTTAAATGATTTAAATTCTCCTTACTTAAATGAGCACAGATTTACAGAGAGACTGAAGTGAGGCACAGAGAGATGAGAGAGGTTACAGGGTGAGAGACAGAGATGAAGGGAAGGTGAACAAAGGTGGCAACAGACAGAGTTGTCTTTCCTTTCTCAGGTGAAACACACTCAGCTCGTTGTTCTCACCTCTCCTCACATGACCACAATTCCTAAAAAAGAAAATGAGAGAGGAAAACAGTTGGAGGGGAGAAAGAGAGAGCATTGCTAGGCAAGTCACACTTTCTCCTCACCTTTCCTCATATCACTTTGGTGTCTCACAAACACAAATTTAGAAACCTCAACAAGAAGACATTGATTTTACTGTGACCTTCGGTGCATTCCCTGTGTAACCACAAAGCTTTCATTTACGGCTCAGCAGAGACACAGCTAATCATTTCTAATTCCTTAACCAGTCGAGATATTTCTATTAACACCTTACAGTTACGTTATAACCATTAAAGATAAAATTTAAGTCATCAAGTTCATTAGAGCACTTGCGAGTCAATATGTGTTAGTTTTATGGACGGACGGTGGGATAAATGAGGGAAATGTGCTTCATCTTTTGATCGGCTGATCATGACTCCAGAGTGAGGAGCATGAAGTCTGTTGCTAGCTGCTCCCTGCGAGCCTTGTGGTTACCATGTGTGACTCATGGTTCTAGTATGCTCCACTCCCTCTTACCCTCTGTCTCTCTCTATGTGTCCCTCCTTATTCCCTGTCTTTCCCAACCACGCTCTCCCTCGTCTTCCTGCCTCCCTCTCTCACTCCCTCAGGCTTGAATTCTTCTTCCTCCTTCTCTCCCTCTGTTGCTTCCTCTTATTTCCCAACTTGATATCTTGTTTGTACTCTCCTTTTTTCTTTCTCTTTTTCCATCCCTCTTTCCGTCTCTTCATCAGTGAACTGTCTCCACTGATTTCCCACCACCCTCTGCCTCTTCCTGTCTATCTCTCCATTTTATTCTCTCTTGTCAACACTTAAGTTGCATCTGTCGAAACCCATCTTTGGTCAGTGACTGTTATCACCTAGCTATTCAACAGCCACAGAGACAAATAAGTCTACTTTTTAATAATTCATGTGCTTTATCAATCACATTTCCAGACGTTCAGTTCCTGAGAAACATCATGTACTCTAGTCATAAAATGACAAATTCCTGAGTGTGTTGTAAAATAAAGGGAGGAACAAGTTCAACTGTGTCTCAGCTGAGGTAAAAGCAAATTATTCATCACAGATTGCAAAGCAGGTTCACACTTTGTTCAGTGTTTAGTTCATGACGACATTAATTTCCATGTGTGTGTGCGCGTGTGTGTGTGTGTGTGTGCGCGTGTGTGTGTGTGTGTGTGTGTGTGTGTGTGTGTGTGTGTGTGTGTGTGTGCATGTGTGTGTGTGTGTGTGTGTGAAAGGATGTGTTGCACACAGGAATCCTGTGCTGCTAATTTAGGAATAAAAATGCCACTGAGAATAGGCAGCTGTCTTTGTAGTGTGGTACAGGAACACACACACACACACACACACACCGGTGTTCAGCATTCAAACAGTTGGGTGGGGGTCGTTGGAAAAATAGAAAAACAAGGTCTAACACACAGATACATGCTGTGCTTACAACATCCCATAACACACACAGTCACGTGCACACAGAGTAGAGGAAGCAAACAAATTCAGTCTCTGGTTTTTGGGATGAAGGAGCATCAAGACAACATATACTTTTACACACTGTGTAAAGTATGTTTGATTTTGTTGGACATGATGACTAGTGTGTGTTTTTCATACAGACATACACGCTATAGATGACACTTGCTCCCTGACCCTAAACACGACAAACAGTTTTAATAATGGATGGGTCACATTTTGCTGTTGTAGCAGAATGCTTTGCTTCCTATTTCAGTAGTTTTACAGGACAAATGTGAGTTATTCAAAGTACTTGACTGTGCGTGTCTGCATGCTTTTCATGGTCACAAGGGTGTAAACACCTGTCTCACATTCAAAGCCAATGAGTGGTCTTTCTCTGGATGTGTACGCTGTATGTGTTTGTGTGTTTCTGACACATATATTTGTCCACTTACATATTTTTCCATATAATCACCGTTCACAAACTTTTTTTTTCCTGCTAGCAGCGGGACTTAAAAATAGGATTTTAGGTTGTCCGTATGCCATCTAGCCAGATAGTTTTGGGGCCCTGACACAACAAGCTGACAGTCGGCCATCTGTCAATGTTGGGCCGTCGGTGAGCGTCTGTCGCCCGGTTTTGCAGTGTGTTCTGTACCCTTGGCATTAGTCGGCCCTTGTTCGCTTTTTGGAGGAGGTAGAGCCTGTGAGTGAGTAAACGCCCCCTGATTGGCAGTTCAGCTCAGTGTATGAAAAGAGAAGTGATGAAAGCAAACTGATGGCTAAAGTCAAGAGAGGGTGGGATCTAAACAAACTTGTTATATAAGTTTTGGGGGTTTTTTTATCAGTCATTAAGCTTTTGAGCAGAAATGTTTTGTAATAGTGTAAATGTTCACAAGTGCACTGTAAATATCCTTCGTTCTGTTAACATCAGGTTGTGTTGTTAATGTGCTAATTGGCTAACTAGTGTCTGGAATCTGTCTTGTTGGTCTGCTGGTATGGTGAGTTACTTCCCCTCTCACAAGTGCAGAACAGGCGTGCTAGTTGGCCTGGCACCTGTAGTCTTTGCAGTGTGTTTAAGTGCAACTTTTTGGCTCACGTGAGGTGAGCAACAGTCAGCCTGCGTTGCATATAGTTCTTTAATGTTGATTTGGTGTGTCTGGGCCTTTTATTTGACCATATTTGAAATGACTCACATTTGTAATGGTCAGAATTTAAAAATTCCACAGCAGTGTTTTATCTCTATTAACCAAGATTTCTGTAACATATCCTCACAGTTTGTATGATATCTTACAAAAAGTTATGCATAAAGTTTGTATGATTTCTTATGAATTAGTGCCCTTACCAGTTAGGTTAGGTGTAGGAAAAGAATCACGGTTGGGCATTGTCACATAATGTAAAGTAATGTAACGTCTGTATGTGACTTTTGGTCTCATACAGGACACAAACCCCAGTCTCCTGGGTTAAAGTCCTGTGTTTGCTGACCTGTCCACCACACCAGCCTCTTCCCTATGTGGACTGTGTTGCTATTTATCCTACGTGACCTGATGTAGGACAGCCTGCAGCACATAGGTCTTACGATCATAGCCTCCTGGAACATGATTGCATGGGTTATATAGGAATTATAGTGCATTACTGTCTGTACGTAAAAGTACGAACAGTGGATGAGAGCAACCTGATTTCTGTGTGTGACTTTTTTATGGGAACTACTGAAAACTTTGTAAAGCAAAACACAAATATTTAAACCTAGTAAGGAGTGTCAGTAGTGGATGGGATCCTGATTGAGTTAACGACAGTGTGATTGATACATAGTAGCTACTCATAAGAATTAGGACTCTTGACAGCCCTGCAGCTTATTGTGTACCGTACTGTTGGTTAAGAGAGGAAGAGTGCAGTGGAAAAGAGAAGATGATAGTGTATGAGCGTGAGACGGGCATGGAGCCTAGAAAGCCTGTGCTCCAGGGAGTTTGTAAGGGAAGGGATAAAGGAGTGGAAAAGACTCTTACAAAAGGAGAGGAGAGGGGAGCGAAGGAGCAAGGACATGCAGAGGTGTGTCAGAGAAAGGAAGTAGTAGAGGAGAGGTTTTAAGAGGCTGGAGAGGATACAGCAGCTCAACAAAGGCATAAGAGCAGTGTGAAACAGTGGTTTCAAACAAACGAGCCATTCTTAAAGCTTCTCAAATAGGTGGAAAGAAGTATCAGGCAGACAGAGAGAAGACAGAATGAAAGAAGCACGGGGTGTAGAGACATTAGAGCAAGGGACAAAAAAGTGGAAAAACAGTCCTACAGACAGGAAGAAAAAGAGATGCAGCAAGAGCTGAAAAGGGGAGGGACAGTCGGAGACAGGCAGAGTAGCATGACAGAGCCAGAACAGAAAAGTCTTTATCCCCGGACCAGGCGGAGCTGGAGAAGAGGCTCCACAGGGAATTTGTACGCAGGGGAAAAGAAACAACGTCATTACATAATATCTTCAGAAATTCTTTGGCTATATTTGTAATAAAGCCTTCTTTGGTATCAGCCTACATCAGACGTTTTACTAAAGCTGACTGTTACTGTTTGTTTCATAAAAGTTGCCTGAAGTGTGAAACTATGAACTAAATTAGGTATGAAACAATTTTTTGGTTATTTAATTAGTCGATTGACAGAAATTAATCTGCGACTATTTTGATAATCAATTGATTGGTTATCGCCTTTCAAGCGAAGATTACAAAAACTTGCCGGTTCCAGCGTCACCAGTGTGAGAAGCATCTGCTGCTTTCCTTTTTCCTATATATTAGTGAATTGAATATCTTTGAGTTGTGGACTGTTAGTTGGACAAAACCACGAATGTGAATATGTTCAACTTTACCTATTGTATGAAAATGCTCATACAATGGTTCATATGATACCCAACGAATTAGCACCCTGCAAATGGTATTGTCACTACACGTACTCAACATAAAGTTAGGTAGGTCAAGTTTAAGAAAGGAAACATGGTTAGGTATTGTAACATTACGTTAAGGAAAAGAAACATGTTGAGGACATACCTAAAACCAATTCAAAGTTCACTTGGTTTTACACAGATCCGAACACTGGTCCTCCGTGGGAAAGTCTGTTTTGTGACCAGTGCACCACCTCAAAGGCTTTTGGTCTTTATACCACTTCTTTAATCCCATTAGCACATTGGTCAATTGGTGATTGTAGCCTTTCTGATTACGTGGGTTATACACAAATTGCTGGCTCATAATTACGTATGTTATATAGGGATTGCGGTGCTTTACTTTTAATAGGTATGCATATGAACAGTGCATGAGAACAGCCTGATATGTTACCATGGACTGGATCGATTTTTCATATTTTACAGAGAAAACAGTTTGTCAGTCCATCTCAAAACTAATCTGCAGATTGATCGGCAATGAAAAAAATGTGTAGTTGCAGGCCTAAACCACAGATATTTGATGTTGAAAGTTGTTTGTAGGAGGATTCTTTATTCTTTATTCTCTATTCGGATCCCCATTAGCTTCCCCAAAGTGGTCGCTAGTCTTCCTGGGGTCCACTCACAAAACACCATTAAAAGTACATCAGTATAAAAATCACACAATATCAACGAGACAATAGAATTCAATATCAACCCAAAAATAGGACAAAAACCAGAGTAAGAAAAACGAAATTGTCACAACATCACTGCACCAAGTAAAAAGAAAAATTAATTAATTAAATTAAATGAAACAAAATAAAATAAAATTCACAAAAATGTTCTAGAGCTGCCATAACAAAATTTACATGTGATTCATCAATTTTAGTTTTAGTGACTTCTTGAAGGAATATCTATTTTTAATCTGAGCACTCAGCTTTGAAAGCATGTTACATACATCATACTTCCCCACCAGGGTGCTGTGATCCTGGCTTCTTAACCAGCCATAAACACAATGATTTAAATGCACACCTTCAGCGCTCACTCTCCGGCTCCACCTTACACTAACATTTGCTTTAGAATATGATCTTCAGATAGAAACAGAAAGGTGCCACCTCTTTTACACTCCCCTGCTTTCTCTTTCTCACCCTATCCCATCTCTTCACCCTCCCTCACTGTTCTCACTCACCTCTTTCTCTCCCCTGCTCCCCTTTCTAATATTCTCACCCTCAGGTTTGCCCCCTGTGTCTTCTTCTCTGTCCCTGTCCTTCTCTCTCCTGTTTCTCTCTTTGCCCTCCATCTCCTCCTCCTCTCTCTGCTCCCTGTGTGGCTCTCTCCTGAGGTAAACCATTCTCTAGTGGTTGTTGGCCCATTTCCCATCCTCGACATTCCCCCTGCCTTGCCTTGGGTTGCTGTGGAGAGGCACCAGGAGAGGTGCACTCGTCCTGCTCTTCTCTTTCTCTGTTTCTAATAAACTCCAAATACCAACAACAGAGGAGGGACACACATTGTTTTACTTACATCCGTCTTTATTTGGACTCAAAGGTCACTGTTGTTTGTGTGTCCATAGAGATACTTAAAAAACTAAACTGCTAGGAGCTCAATCTTTACTGTAACAAGTTTCCTGAGAGATACACTGTCAGTTTGATATGTAGAGTTTAAAGATGCCTAATTAAGCAAAAGTTATGTTTAAATCTGTGTGACTCACCAAAAAGCATTGTATCCTTGACGGAACATGTTGAATGCATTTTCTTCCTCATAAAACATTCGCAAAGACAATTTTTCTTTTCAGTTTTGAATCCTACATTGTTAAATGTTTACTTGCCAGCAGTCCTCGTCTTCTTTACTAACTGTGTTGATGCATTGGTGTGTATCTTGGCTCATTACAGCCACCTGTAGACCAGTGAAGTAGTTTTTTATTTGTCACAGGTGTAAAAAATGAAATTCATGATGGATGAATTCCATTTAGCTGCCTTGATTTCAGCATCCTGGTACTGTGCGTGCTGGCTCACTGTCACACTGTCATGGCTTAGTAGGACACCTCAATAGAACGGAGCCACTATTCATGTTATCAATAACACATGTTCTTTTCCTGCCATGACAAATTCAAAATGTCTGTTGTGAACAAGGGCATATTGGCTGGACCGTTTATTGTGCATGTGCATCGTCATGTGCATGTATGAGACCAACAAGCGGCGAGCCACTCATAAAATAAACTGCTTCATAGCACTAGTCAAGGTCAAAATGTCTACCTTTAACCTGCAACACTATATTCACCTATACGTCTGCCAAAGATGTTAGTTTTTGGTTGTGATTGTTTGTATGCCTGTCAGCAGGATTACGAAAAAACTACTGGCGCGATTTTCATAAAACTTGGTGGAAGCGTGTAGCATGGGCCTAGGAACAATCTGTTTAAGTATGGAGGTGTACTGTATCACAGGGCGGATACACAAATTATTTATCATGTTTATTAACATTGCAAGATATGGAATTTGGCCTTGGCGGAGGTCTGTGCTCTCTGACTGCCCCTCCAGTCTCTTGTTGTTCTCTTAAATTACTACTGCCTCTCTCAAATAGCAAAAGCAATAGATAAAAAATTAGAGAATGTATCCAGTATCCACCAAAAATTTGTCGTAAAACTCACGGTAGACAGACCAATGACAGATCATAGTGCTGTGTCGGCTAAGCTGTAGCTTCAGCAGGGGTTCAGACCAGTGCAGTAGGCAAACTAATTTGACTAAATAACTGCTGGCTGCCAAGGCAAGGTGTGCTTATATCTCCTCTTTGATAAACAGTCGCTCAACCCAACTTGAATATGATGTCATCCATATGATGCATTTTTATGTTCGTGTTTATGTGAGTTTTCAGTCACATACTGCCATGGGCACGTGTGTGTTTGCTCTTCACTGTGTAGCACTCTGAATGGAAAAGTACAGTAAGTGGAAAATCACTACTGCGTTACCTAAGGTGTGTCTCCTCCCAGGGCACATGCTACCTCTGCTACTGCTGCTTCAACATGGCAGCTAACACAGCACAGACACAGAGCCGCTCAGACAGTGTGTGTGGGTTGTAATTGCGGCTGTCAGGAAATCTGCTTGTTCCCGAAGGATAATATAAGTGGAATTATTGTAAAATCTGCCTCACTGTCAGGAGGGAGCTCTAACTGGAAGTGTTTAAGATGAGAGAGCTTTTTTGATAGTTTTTAATAATTAGCCAGCACAGGAAAATAAAAATATCTCCATTGACTAATGATACTTCAAAAATAAAACTCAAAGCTAACTATCTATGCACTGATGCACGCTTGAAATAGGATTAAAATGAAATTACAGACAGGAATAGCTTTGGAAGGGTGAGTGCACTTTATTATATTCTCATGGATTTTTTCACCAGCAAGTGAAAGTTCATTTAAAAGAAGAAAAATCTGGACAGTCGCAGCAGGTGACTACATGTATGCCGATGCGTACAGTACTGTACAATATATTTGGTAGAATAAGCCTGTAGTGTTTTGAAAGATAACATTGAAACAAGAAGAAAGATGATTGAAGCTTTGGAGCTTTTGCATAGCAGCACAGTAATGCATTACACAAGGTGATTTAGCTCCCCCGTTAAGGCTCCATTAGAGCACTTTGCAGCCATCAACATCAGATCAAGTTTCTGTGTGTGTCTGAGTGTGAAGGAGAGCGGGAGAGACCACTTTGTGCCTATCTAAATATAATCAGATTTCTTTGTGTGTGCATCAGTGGAAATGGATGCATGTACTGTAGGACTGATGACTTTATGTGTCTGCGTGTGTAAGTTCTTTTAGTGCCCCTCAGAAAACACAGAAAGACTCAATGTTGCATCAGGTCTCTGTTGACTTTGTTGGCTGCCGGTATGAGCCAGTTTGGAGTACTTTAATCAGCTTTCTAACATGCAGGCACTTTAAAAATTTGATTATTTGTGCCATTGGGACCGGAGATAATGTCATTTACCCCATGTTGACAGTAGAGTCTTGTTCTGATGGCAATTCAATGCACCACAATTTGTAGTTAATGTTTTCAATCAGTGTGCAAGCATAAATAAAAGCAAAGGCACCAGTTTTAAGTGAATACACAGTTTTATATGTTTTTTATGATGATTTTTGATGTATGATGACATTGTTGTTGATATCAGTGTCTGTATTTATCTCTGCAGGTAAACAGCCTCAAGCGTGAAGATGTCAAAGATCTGTGCTTTGGTGTTGATGACACGTGAGTAAAACTCTTTTAAGTCTTTTCATTTAATCACAGTTTAAAATCCTCCTTTATTCAATTTCTAACTTCTACTTTTAAAGGTCAGAAAGTAATTGATGTTACATCTCTAAGTACTCGTGACCTGTTAGCTTCACTTCCTCTGTGCAGAGGAAATTATGTCTGAAGGTCTGTCTTCCATCAGCACTTTGCCCAAGTGTTTATAGTTTTGTGACAGGATGTAACATGTCTGAGGTGAAACAAAAGGGAGCAGGGTGGATGAGCGGTTAGAGAGATTGTCTTCTTGCCTGTTCACTCCAGATTTTAAACTGTCAGGACGTCTGATGTGATTGTGTCCTATAGAAATGCGCTGTAAGAAAGCAAACCCCTAACACTGTGAGTGAGATGGAAAATGAAGTGCTCTACAGTTAGAGTCCTAGAAAGGTGAGGGTGACATCTACAGCTCCTTCAGGTGTTGTTGAAGAGAGAAGATGAGATGAATAAGGATGAGTAGAGATAAAACAGGCACAGTTTTATGTGACATTTTTAAACAGATCTGGATTTTTAATAAACGCAACAAAGATGTAAGAGCTTTTTAAGAGGTGTTTTATTCATTGACACAGACAGTTTCATTTGTCAATGATTCTGAATAACAGACATGGTGATTCACCTGTCTTTCCTCAAAAGTACCCAAAAAATAAAAAACAGAGAGCTACTCCAATAATAAGTGAATTAAACCAATATGAGTGAAACTGATTAGAGCATTCTTTACAATTATACCAATTTTATTGGTAAAAAAATACAGGCTTTTCAGCAGACATTTGGACTCGTCACAAGCTTGTACGAGCTAAATGGAATTTATCCACGATTAATTTCATCACACATCCAAGTTGTTCCAGTTGTGACAAGTCCATGAAAAGCGGTCTGTTCTGCATTTACCCTTTTTCAACAATACCGGTTAAAACAAAATACACACAGCAAAAAAGGAGGAAAGAAAAAAAAAATGTAATGCACAAAAAGAATCATACAATGCAACAACAACAGCACCAAAAACAAAAATAAAAACAAGCACCACGTAATGTTCTGTGCAAGGTATTGAATTAGTCTGTGCTTAGAGGACATTAAAAATGTTCCAAAAGTTTGTGCCACTCCTAACTAAACCAACTACAATGAGCTATTTTTCTTTTCCACTCTCATGATCCCTAACAAACAAATGAGATGTCTCGAGCTGTGTTTCACTTTTGTAAAGTTTGTCTCCCTCTGAACTCCTTCAGTTGTGTCCTTGGTGTTGGCAGAAGAACAGAACTGTAAGTACACTATTATGTCCTTCCTTTAATCAGTCCATACAACTACAGTAAATATTTGAGTAACGTAGTTAACAGGTCTCACTAACAAAAGGACTTCTATATTTATATCTGAAAATAACAAGAGAACCATGAGAGTCTCTTTTTGTTTTACATTTTTTATTAAAATTAAGTAAAATGCCACTTTTTTTCTATTTGATAGTCAGGTGTGTCAATCATTAGCAAGAGAATCAAAGTAGGTCATTGTGTTTGTTGACTTTATTACATCACTGTTTGATGTGTGGATGTTTCTCTATACCCACATTTATCCGCTGCTCAAACCAACTTTTAACTGACCCCGTTTATTTCTGTCCCTACAGTGGAAGATGACCCATTTACCTTTGGTAAGCTGTTCTTTTCTAACTCATTATTTTCACTGTCATGTAGAAGTTAATGGAACTAGGAAGCTGATCTGTAACATTGACAAAGTTGAGACTGCTGTAAATCACTTTTTTAAGGTTTTATAATATGAAATAAAAATGATAATATTGTAATGTTATAATATTTTACTGCTTGTCCCTGACCTTTCTTTTAAAGATGTTTTTCTTGTAATGTCGTTGTATGTTTCTGTACTTTTTAAAAATTTGTTATGTTTGTGTTATTTTCACGTGGTGACCATGACCTTGTTTTGCAGACTACCACAGACTGCGTGTCGGAGGCCTGATTTTAGCTGCCGTCCTCTGTCTCATTGGCATCACCATCCTGCTCAGTAAGATGCAAATCATGCACACACCCTAACCACACATACAGAGTCATAAACTGCCTCAAACAACGCACAAATACACACTGATATCATAAAGAAAGTCAACCTTTCTTTTCTCTTGTTCCAGGTGGCCACTGCAGGTGCAAGTTCAACCAGTCCAAGAGGTGATCCTTCATACAGTTAAACATTAAAAACTATGTGTAATTGCTGTGGAAGCTCCAAATTAATGTAATATTGTAAAAATAATACATATTACCAAGTTCAAAAGATCATAAATGTGAACTGTTTTTCTCTTCTCTTTCTCTCCTTTCGTCTCTTTGTAGAAGGAGGACAGGAAGCAATGCTCAGCAGATGCTCTCCGACCAAGGTAATGTTGCTTCACCCACAAGAAACCCCCTCTTTACCTTGTTAACTGTCGTGGATGTGAGACACTGTTTATAGTTAAACCCTCCAGCAGTCAAGACTATGTTGATGACATCTTCAAGAGATGAAACCTGGAGCAGCTGTGTGAATAAAAGTAATCCAACCTGTAACTCAGTTCTACTAAATTATTTATTACCCCACAAAAGAAATTGCGTGTGTAGTTATGGTTTACTTTAAATGTCAACAGAGAGGGTGATCACCTGTAACCACAGACACATGAAAAGAGCAACAAGGACAGCTAAAACAAGTTGAACAGTCCTGCATATGTAGCAGACAAACTGTATGTATGTAGACCTGTGTAGAGAGACACACAGGTTCTTATCCCTCCTAAGATTTCATCACCCAGTTGACGTCCTGCTAAGGTCTAAAGTTATATTTACTCTGTCCATCTGTTTCACTGCACACGGCCTCGTGTCAGACACACATACTGACACAGTATGGAAAGCCTTCACAGTGCTGGACTCAGATGGAATGGCCCTCGCTGTTCAACAGGTGGTGTGACTCTGGGTGTCTGGCCTGCAGAGAAGGGAGGAGAGGCAGAGTGGTGTGAGGCAACCATTCACTTTTTTATGTAGTGGTGCAGCCATAAAAGACGCCCTCTTGAGGCCGAGAATGCACACACATCTTTCACCCTCAGTTTATAATGCAGATTTATTGTCAGAAATTTTGCAGTCAAGCCAGTTAAACCCCGATGATGCTGATGATGTCAGATGCGACTGGTAAACCAAGCACTAGTTTAATTGTAACAGCTGTGATGTAGACAAATTACACAGGTGGCCCATATGGAAAAACAGTGTGTGTGTGTGTGTGTGCGTGCGTGTGCGCACACAGTATGGAAGCAGTTCAGCAGGGGCCCACAGGGACGTACTGCACTGATAGGCAATTTCCACTTGCATGGGCTCTCACACACACTCTGTCTCTCTCTTTCCTCTGCTCATTATCTGAGGATGAGGGGCAGAGCATACAGAGAATGCTATCATATATGACAACAACTTATATTTTAGCCTCACATCTGGCAAACAATTTTAGCTGCTAATCTTTTAAGGGTTGTCAAAGCCATTTGCCAAGACAAATATGTAAATAAAGTAATGTTAAATGTTGTGATATTGGGCTATATACAGCTTAAATTAGTAGTAAAGCCACTGTTTGAGTCACATCAAAAATTTGATGAACTGTTCTTTAACTTCAGTTTTGGAGAAAAGTGATATTTGTGGGTTTTATATTACTGATCACATGTTCACGCAGCAAATTAACCATCTGAATTTAGAAACTCACCTTCCTGTCTGTCTGTGTATCCTCAGGTCGTGCCTGCGACTGCTAAATATCCACCAGAACACACACTGATGTCCCAAACCTGCAACCAACAGATAACACGGAGGAGCAGCAGCGGGATTTGATACGTCCAACGAGAGGCTTTTGTTTTATTGTTAGAGAGCAACAGAAAGTAGTCTGTGTGTACCAGCTGTGAGGTGTGAAGCTTTCTGCCTGATAACTGAGCTACTGATCTGCAGCCTGCACCTTCACACATACACACACGTACAAGTTGTCACTTTCATTTCAATCAGCCGTTTTTGGTATTTAGAAGTTAAAAAGGCTTTGAGATGAAGAAGCTGTCGTATAAAACCTTTGGTAATTCCCTCTGTTCACTCAGTGTGAATGCTTTGTCATTCACTGTCAATAGTTGAGGTTGATTGAGCTGAAAGTGACCTCATACAACAGTAACACAAACCTATTACCAAAAAGTTCCTTAAGTGTCCACATACTGTAGGATGAGTCAGTGTCTCGCACTACTTCTGTTGTCTGTACTGTATGTGTAAGGTCAACATTGATGTAGATATTAGTCGCTTACTGTGGCCAGCCTAACCCACTGTCCATGCTTTCATGTCACATATATGAAATCCACGTAGGCATGAGTGTTTAGAGTGCTGTTGATACTTCTTGATAATCTGTTAATTCCCATGTTTAGCTTTATGGAGGAAAGTAGTGGATTGCACTGTTCAGAGATACAGAAACACTCTGTCATGTTTCTATAAAAGAACTGTTGAAACAAACAACTATGACCTGTTGAGTTTTATTTGAGTGTGTGAACTTGTACATCAGTCTTTGTGAGAACCAATGTGAGTTTTCAGCCTTGAGAGAGGACATTCTTGGAAAATGAGGACACTGTGGCCAGTCCTGACCTTGGGACAGACCTTCAAAGGCTTATTTGAGGGTTCACACTTGGTTGCAAGGGTCAAGTAAGACAAGGGTTTAGTTGTGGTTGGGGTTAGACATGGACTTGTGATGGTTAAGGTGAGAGTAAGGGGCTAAGGAATGCATTATGATGACGAGGGTCCTCACAAGTTCAGAAGAACGGAAGTGTGTATGTGAGAGAGAAGTGACCTGAAAACCCAAGTTTCATTTAAGTTTAACCATGATTTTAACAGGAAGATAATAGCAGATGCTAAATATGCACTATAAAATTTTAATTCTAATATTACACATACAGATTTATCATTGTTTTTAAATGTTATCCTTCTAGTGCTTATTCTTTACTCTTATTGTAATTATAAATGTAGCCTTTCAGCAGATCCTCCTGAGTATTCCACTCCAGAATTTTGCTGCACACTCGATTGTTGAATGTAAAGTGCCATTGATTTTAAAGTTGTACTCTTGAGTGGACTATATTTAGTTATTGCAGTGTAATTGGGCTATTCATTTTTTTAAATTCAGCCCGCTGCACTAAAGTCACCAGCACTGACATATTTCACCATAGTAAGCTTTAACTCTGGTCTTTAACTGGATAAAATGACATTGTTACATCTTTTACTTAAACTTGCAAAAACTAAAGAAAAAAAATCACTGATTTGTTACAAAACAAATCCATAGTGACTGAATAATATGTTAAGCAATGCATGGATACTGACAGTGAAGGCTCTGCACACCCACACAGATGTTTGAAGTTACTGTCTGATTGGACCTCTGCTCAGGTTGATGATAGGCGAAGCTATGCTGGAAATTATGTGGTATCACCAAACTCTATTAGAGTGACTGCACATTAAGCCTTGTCTGTGTGCTGTTCATTACATAGTAGCAAAAACAGGGAGGCCTGCTTTAAAGGAGTAAAGGTGGCACATGAGGAGGCTTGATGGTAGTAAAGATGCTGTAGTAATAGTTGTTGAGGATGAGTGCTGTTGTTAAAATGATAATGGGTAAACATAAGGATGGGGAAAATTAAAACATAATAAATCACTGTCTATAGAAAAGAGGGTATGAAACTTACAAGTACACCAGGGATATTAAGAAATCATGACCTAGTTACTCAAGATAACCCACAGACATTTTTTTTAATCACATTTTTATTGACCAGATATAGTGAAATTACAATGACAGTATACATTTTAGATTTTTCAGACATTATCCACAGACCTTCTTGTGAGCAGTTTCATGTAGGAATTATTTTCATTATATCGAACTACACCCACCAACCATATCTCCCGACAGAGGGACGCATACGTCTACTTATGAACGAGAGGCTCGTGTGCATGAGAGCACAAGATGTAAACATTAATGGCGTCCTTCTCGGCTGAGCTGTAATGTTAGCTAGCTCAGTGGTGCTAGGTGCGCTACCAGTGGATGCACACTTCCCTCTGCAGGGTGATACAGTTGGCGGAGTAGTTTGACAGAGAGAAAGTAGTTCCTACATGAAACTACTCACTACAAGGTCTGGGGATTATCTCGAGTAACTGGTTCATAATTTCTGGAAAGAGACATTGCTGTTGAGTTTTTCAAATTAATTTTTTTGGCGCACTGGGTACCACAAGCCAAGTGCCATCTAGTTCCATTATATTCAAGAGAAGGCAGATGTCTCTATGGCCGATATCTCCATCACTCAGCAACTCACACCAAAGAAATTTAGACTTATAAGAGGCACGACAGGTGAGAGGAAAATTATGAATTTTAAATTTTGAGTTGAACAGTCCCTTTAACAGGACTTTTATATCTTTTCAACCATAAATATACATATGTATATGTATATTTATATATATATATATATATATACATATATATATATTAATTACCTTTCTTCATATTATCAAAATGACAAATCTTAAGACAAAACATTGAAGCATCAGCAAAAGAACATAAAGTACTTTGTGTGAAATCCCATGTGTAATAAGAACAGTCTGTTGAATGTTTAAGCATAACAGAGTAAAACAATTAAACAAAATAGAAATGTAACCATGGCATTTAAACGACAGGTGCATAAAGCTGACTTGTCATGACAAGAAAAGCACAAGTGTAATTACCTTTCAAATAGACCTGTTTTTTCTGTTACAACATGCCCTTTCTGTCTCAGAAAGGCTCTGGCTCCTCCTAGTGGACACTGGTATATCTATCTATTTCCTATTCTGGTTTTCATACTCTTCAAACCATTAATTGAGCTGCTGCATCGTACAGTTAAGCAACAAATATACAAACATTTTCTTTGACATATATAAAAATGCTGAGCAGGCTCAGTTGATTCTGATTTTGTATCAAGATGACAAGAAGAAAAAATATATAGATAAATAACTTTGAAAAAGGGTTTATTGTTGGGGCACCGATGTTCAGTCACAAAGACTGATCAGCTTCAGAGTTTTAACTGGAACAGTGGCTTAAGTGTCATCTTGTGTTTGGGTACACCTCAAGAGAAAGATCACTGCAAATCAGTACAAAGATGTTCTAAATGACAGATAACCTTTATGTTATATGTTATACATAAACATGTATAACCTGATGGGAGTGGTCTCTTAAAAATGCCCCATCCATTAGGCAAATGGGCTCACTGAGTGGTTTGATGACAATGAAATTATGTGAATCATACTAAGGCTGATTGCAAACCACATTTACCAGATAAGGCCTCAGAGGAGTTATTTCTTATATAATGTAGGCACACTGTAGACCACATTTACCAGATCGGGCCTCAGAAGGATTATTCATTGTACAACGTCGGCTCATTGTAAACCACATTTCCCAGAACAGGCCTGAGGAGGGTTGGTAGGTGTTGTTTTCCAGTTTTCCTGAATGTTATAGAGGCCCAGCCTCGCCTCCCTTGGCCCCTCCCTCTTCTTTTATTGGCTGACTGTAATGAGGGAGACTGCAGCATAAATCACCCATTGGTAGCCAGAGTAGGACCGGAAATTAGATTAAGTCGCATAAGAAATAAAAGCCTAAAATGTTTAATAATGTAATGTATAATAATTCCTCACAAATTTATTTCCTTAAAGTTTATTATTCGTGCCTGGTTCATAGTTGTGATTTTGGTTTAGTTGGGGTCCAAGAATGAAGAGCTTTTGTTTATGTTTGTTTTATTTTAATGTCTGTTAATGTGTGTCACAGACCTCCTTGGAAACTAGATAGTTGATCTCAAGGAGTTTGTTCTTGCAACAATTCCTGTGACCCACTCCATGTCCTTGTATGGAAAGTTTCTTGGAATAGTGAGGATATACACATATAAACATAGTGTGGAAGACAGCGATGTCAGCCAGACATTATCCAGAGCTCTGTAAAAGCCAAGTCACTAAACTAATTCTCCTTCCCGAGTGAACCCAGAGTGACTTTTAGTGTTTGTTGCCTTCTCATAAGTACACTTCCAAATTATTTTGTATCCAAGTCGTCTCTTTGTAATTGTGGCAATTACATTTAGGCTCTGTTATTTAATATTTCCCATACACACAAATCTACTTATTTGTATTCTAGTCATTTTATTTTATTTTATTTCATTTCATTTTATTTCATTTCTTTCATTATATTTTATTTTGTTTTATTTCATTTCATTTTATTTCATTTCTTTCATTTTATTTTATTTTATTTTATTTTATTTTTGCCATGCTAAATCCCGCACCAGAGTTGACAGAAAGGTAATTTTATCTTAAATCATGTCATCTCATATTACAACACACTGTAGCTTTCCTTTAGAGAATCAGAATATGAAATAATGAATTGATCCTCGGGTTAAAGTGTGATTACAATCACTCTAAAGTAAAGTGTAGAGAAGAAATAGAAGTATAAAGTACGAAATATGTATATATAAGTGCAGTATGTCACAATGTTAACACTAGTAAGTAAAATATTAAAATAAACTAAATATGTATAATGTGCTGAGTAATATAAAAAATACGCGCATTATGCTATATTGCAATGTATAAATCTATATTTAAAAATATGTGTATAATATTACAAAACGCAGTTCAGGTTCGTTGGTGCTTTTAATTTGAAAGTCACAACCGGAATTTCCTTGTTCATTCTGCGTGCCTTGATAGTAATGAGAAAATGTTATCAGATCTCTTCATTTGGACAATTCACTTTGTAGCGTAGCAGCGGGGGTGTGATAAAGAAAACTCGGTGTCGGTGGACATTTACCGTTAAACCCTTCAGGAAAATACTCGAGCCCGGCTGGGAAAAAAAGATAGTTTTACTCTGAAAGCCCAGACACCAAACCTCTAGCATTATGGACCCCAGTAAGTCTGCCAGCGCCCCTCCAGCGGGATGGTCTGATGAAAAGTCCTCCATGGCCCACGCGCCCCCTCCGCCCTACAGTGACCAGCAGTACCCGGGGTACCCTCAGCCCGGCCCGGGGTACCCTCAGCCCGGCCCGGGGTACCCGCCACAGCAGCAGGTAAGTAGCCCAACTCCGGGTTTTGCTATTAAAACAAGTGGAATAGTTTTTTGTAGTTTATGTTCCCCAACTGCGCTGCTAACAAGCTAATTACAATTTATTTAATGCTAATTTCCCTTTAAGAGTTATTTTAATTTGTAATAATAATGAATAACAGAAAAGAATAAAATTTCTAAACGCACTTTTAACCGCATCCCATTAATTTATTAATTAAATTATTACATAACAGTCCGTATTTGCGCGGACTTTTAACTACTCTATTTTCTTTTCTCCCCCATCGTGTTGCATTATGAACTTTATGATACTTAATGTAAGTCTTGGGGAGTTGTATGAGCATTTCTTAATTATTACCCATGTCCTCTTGGCGGATAAGGCCTTACAGTGATTCAATTGATCACATTATAAAATCATTAATTACACATGAATTTAAACTGTAGCATGATAAAAACGCATGTCTTAAACTCAATGATTATAACAGTGTGTGCTTTTATAGGCCATAAGGAGGATCTAAATCTCTAAGTTAAAATAACATGATGAAACTCATTTCTTCTTTCTTTCTTTTTTTTTCTTACTTATTTTCAGTATCAACCTGTTATTATCTCATACCATGTGAGTATTTCATAATTGAGTCCTGTAGTCAACTTGCAGTTTCGTTTTGTGTGAAGCCTCCCCATTTAATTTACTTTAACACGCCTCCAAAACCTGGTTTCATTTTACCTGAAAATGTATTTGAATTGTGTTTCCTTTGTGTGGCCTGCAGGGCTATGTACCCCCACCGCAGTATGGAGGTGTACCATATGGACAGCAACCAGGACAGCCGACCCCTGTCACTGTCCAGCCCACAGTGTTTGTGACCCAAGGCCCCCTGACCAACCCTGCCAACGACTACTTGTGCTACTCCATCTTCACCATGCTGTGCTGCTGCCTGCCACTTGGAATTGCTGCCCTGATCTACTCCATCTCAGTGAGTTAAATTCAGTGGTATTTATATTCTCAATGGCCCGGTGCATGGACACAGAGAACAAAATGTTCCCCAACCTAAATCCAAGTAATTTAGTTTTGAATATGCGCCAATATAGAGCGAGTCTGCGCTACAGCTGTATGGTGCATATTTCGAAATACATAAAACTAACTAAAAGAATCCCACTAAGAATTAAAGGGGTAAAAACATACTGCTAATGAAATACTGATGTCTAATATTTCCAGTAGTAATGATTAAAGTACTTTATGTCTTGTGGTAAGGACAGTGGATTGATGAGACTGTTTAAAAATATAAAATAAAAA
The DNA here is from genome assembly GCA_019142605.1 of Cephalopholis sonnerati. NCBI lineage: Eukaryota > Metazoa > Chordata > Actinopteri > Perciformes > Serranidae > Cephalopholis > Cephalopholis sonnerati. Next base: position 15,257,877 of record JAGQAX010000008.1, on the reverse strand, counting down.
GCACCCTCTACTCAGCTTTTGTATCAGAGCTGCAGACCAGATGATGGGAAGAAAGTATTTACCTTGTCAGAGGTGAATATATACATTGTTATTTTGGCCTCTGAAATGAGCTCTGGTATGATGAAATAAGTGTACAGTTCATTTTCAATCACTGTAAATAATTGATAGAGGACAGAACTCATTTGTGTGTGTGTGTGTGTGTGTGTGTGGGTGTGTGTGTGTGTGTGGGTGGGTGGGTGGGTGGGTGGGTGGGTGAGTGTACGTGCATGCAAGAGTGCCAAGTTTGGGGAAGTGATTGAGGGTTACTGGAAGGGGTGGAGTTCTGTGGAAGCAGGGAGAGAGAACAGGGAACAGATTGGCAACAATAAAAAGGAGAAGGTGTTTTGTGGTCTTAGGTGTTTTATTTAGTAGGAAGTACCCTGTCCTGCATTACATACATATAGTATACATATAGTTACTTCACCCATTGGTTTGTGGACTACCTAGCCCTTTGGCAACTGTTTTTTTTTTTGTTTGTTTTTGGGTTTTTTTCCTTTCCTTTTCATTTTGTTTTGATTGTTTTTTTTTTTGGAGCTGGAAATCACCAGCCTGTCTCTCAAAGTGACCACACAATTAATGATGCATAACTTTAAGCTTTGTAAAAATCTGATGGATAAGTTGTATAAAAATCAACACCCTATCCATTCGTCTTGGATGTTGAAATCAGTTATGGAGACCAAACTGGGTTGTTGTTTTTTTTGTTTGTTTTTTTGCAGCAGGCTGTAAACTTGTTGTTACGGTGGGTATTTAACATGGGGGTCTATGAGGATTGGCGTCATGGATGTATGAATAGAACTGGATGCAGCGTTGGGCGGGGCCCCATTCATTCTTATAAAAGTTGCTCTGTGGCACTTGAAGCCATAAAAACTCAAATTTCCACAAAATGACATTACCCAGATATTTTGCAGAGTTGGGGCCCATAGAGCGGGTGTGCCACAGACGTCTGCCAGCTGTGCTGCTAACTTCAGGGTTAGCTTTCCGCTAATTTGAATGGCGATAATAATGATTCTTTCAGACTTAAGAAATGTTATCGGAACCACATGGAGTGAAACGAGTAATTTTACAGGGGTTGTTCCACTCAAAAAATTGTATCCATTGATTTATAGACGTCTCCTGTACAACTTAAGTCTACGGGAAAATGTCTTTTGGTCCCAGTGGCATCATGTAATGAACTCGGAAGTTGTAATTCCATGTTTGGCCAGTATATAAAATTGTAGGGATGAGCAAGCATACCATTATCTGTTACTGTATCTGCATGGGTTCAGCCTTCTTAATTATCTGTATTCATATCTGTGCTCAGTGTGTGCTGAGTTTGAACCAGTAGTGGGTGGGACACAGCCAGAAGTTGTGATTTTATGCTTAATATTGATATGGGTTGATCAGAAGTTGCTATATTTATTATTTATTTGAAAACTATTTACAGAACAGTGTCAGAATTGAGCTTCAGATAAGTATTTTTTTTTTCATCACAAGTACGGATATTGTCACATTTTACTCAGATGATACTCGTACTTGTAAAAAGTACATTATCCATACCTGATCCTCATTTCATCCGAATACTCGGCTCAGCGTAATGAAATTGGCTTGACGCTGTTCTTGGGGGCTTGATTGATTTCGCTTTTGGAGCCAGTCTCAAGTGGCCATTCAAGAAACCGCAGTGTTTGGCACATAGGCGTCGCTTTCATTGTTCAGCCCTGGATGTTGACTCCTAAGCATTGCCTAATGTTTCTTCTCGCTCCTTGATATCCTCAGATATTTGTCTGCCATCACGTCAATTTCCCTCGGCTCCTACTTAATTACAGTGGGGGAAACTGATTATTTAATACAAAAAAATTGTGAAACTCGAATCTAGTGTCAAACAAAATTAGAGCCATCTATCAGTATAACCTGGAATGTACTTTTAATACTAACTCAAAAAGTTAACGAGTTTGTTTTTGCACTGTGTCTCATTGAAGTGGTATGACATGAGGAATGCACACACTTCTTTAAGAGGAAACGTGGGTTGATTGTTTCCATGTGGTTGGTCTTTAGTCCTCAGTGGGGGAAAACACTCTTGTGTTACCTCCTAAACATTTCTTAAATGAATTAAAAGCCAAGTATAACATTTATTTGGCCCTAAAACATTTAAGAACACTCACTGAGAGTCTTGCTTAGGCATGGAAAGTGGACTTTATTGAAGCTTTAAAGGTGATGTGTGATGTCTTTTAATGTTAAATGTCTCCTGTGGTCTGGCCTGTTTCCACCCAGTGTGTGGGATGATGACTTTTTAAATATCAATGAGAGTTTGAAAATATATGGCACACTTCAAAAAACATACATCATTTAATGTTGCTTGTTTTTTTCTAGCCTGCCAAGTCAGTTTATTAGACTGTTTAGGCGTGTGTGTGTGTGTGTGTGTGTGTGTGTGTGTGTGTGTGTGTGTGTGTGTGTCAGGGTAAGTGCTGGTGGCAAACATGTTACTGTGGCATACCTTCTACGGCAGCAGTTGTTTAACTTTATTTTTAGAGTTAGTCCACATTTAGCATCCAGTATTTACCTTGACGTTTGAAAGCAACACACAGAGTTTAGTCCCACATACAGACTGTGTACATGGCTGTTGTTTCTGTCTGTCCCGTGATCATCAGTAATAACAGTCTCTGTTGTTCCAACAGTAGATCAGAGCTCAGTCCTCTCCTGCTCTTTATTGACAGTTTATCTCAGGTTAATATGTGCAGAGCAAAGTCCAATAAAGTCCAGTAGATCATTTGACTGGTGCCTGTCTGCGTCTTTAGAGACAGAATGCTGTGACTGTAGTGTGGAGCAGTCATTCAGCCATTATGATCATACTAAATGAAATATTCAAAAACCAAAGCATCTTTTTTTTATGCCTGTACCATTGCATCAAACGGAAAATTCTAGAGGATTTGTGTGTGTGAATGCAACTGTTTATATGTATGCAATGCAAAGCTTTGAAATATGTATTCATATTGTTATTGCTGCATCTACATCTCCACAGTCAGCACACTCTAAATGATGTCAATTATGTAAAATGGCTGCCTTTCCCAGAAATTGTTAGCTGCGTCAGGCGGTTTCACAGCTCCAAATGTGAGCAATGAGTGACTTTTTAGAAAACATGAACTTCGGCACTCACGCATACGGTTATGTAGGGTGGTGTCAACTCACAGACTAACTTCACTCAGCGTGTTTATGAGTCTTGTTAGTCATTTCTGTCCTGCAAGTTTTTATAACTTGTGTTTCAGCATGCACACAAAAACTGATCTATCTGTTGCAAGCCAAAATCGGCAGAGCTTTATTGTTGTTAGCCACAAATTGTTTACATTTTGGCGAATCTGTTAGCGACAAACTGTTTCTGTTGGCGCTGTTACCATGGATGTACAGACAACAATCACTGGATTACAATGGAGATTAAGTCAGAATTTGGTAATTATGAGGAAAGAGCTGAGGTCCTAAGGTTATTTATGTGATGTCTAAACAGATGTATCAGTATTTATCCTCAGTGTACAAAGGAGGTTCAGTGGAAAGATTTGGCTGATGTCAATAGTATGTGTGCAGATTCAATGCATTCTGGTTCAACTGGGTCATAAGAGTTAAAATGTTAAGATCTTGTTGACTACTTGTGTTTAGAAATATACATATCTGGGACATTTTTCTGTGAAAGTCATGTTCATATTTCTTAAAATGAAATATTTTAAAATGTATAGGTCGTTGGTACTGAAACGTAGATACTGGCATTATTTGTTTAGCCTTTAAACTTAATGAAAGCTGAAAAGTCCAGAGGCCTGTGTTATGATGCAGGATTTGGAGCTAGCAGAGCAACTTCAGAGTCAACCCTTGGTTTTCAGTATTTCAAAGCTGGTTCACTTTCTACTTGGATAAATGACATTATGGTTACTGGTTACATTGTGGTTACTTATGCTTCAGAGCTGTTCAGATGATCTGATAAAAACCTGTTAACACCCCAATCACTGACCAATCAGCTCAATGGAGAAACATATCCTGACATGGACAAAAGTCCTTAATGACAGGTCACAAGAATTTATATTTTTTTAGGTCAAGAGAATCATTTTGATGTTGCTTATTTTGTGACACTAAACACATGATGACGATTTTAGCTGCATTTTAATTGTGCAAAGGTTATTTTATCCATGGAGTGAAATCTGATAGATTGACTGTCTCATAAAAAAAAAAAAAATGTAAATTTCATCACTGCCGCTCAGAATACCATGAGACACCTGTGTGATGAGCTGGAAATATAAAGAGAAGATTGTCTTTTAGTCAGTCATTAACTACTTTTCTACCCTTTACTTTGGTAGCAGGAACAGTCTGGCCTCACTTTTAAGTGTTTTTATGTGGCATATTCAGAGTAGTTTCTTAGTCATCCATATTTAATAATACCTACATGCACTTTAAACCTTTGCCTACTTTATATAATTGGAAATTATGTCTAGTGTTTCCACATCGTCTCTTTCTGTTATGAGATTATAGGCTATTGTTTGCATTTCACAAATTCCCGCAGGTAATTAGTATCACCGTGTCATCTGATATTATTTGAAATACTTTAGTCATAGTTCAGATGATGATTTTTTTTCTTTTCTGTGCTGAAAGGCTTAGTACGTAGCCTACTGTCTACTTAATCTGCTTTATCACTGTAACTGTGAAAGAAATCAAGTTGACCAGTTTAAACGTTTTATTACACTTTGTTAAACCCTAAATTTGCCCTAATGCTGGGATCAGGATAACCATGATATTTTGGATCAAAAGTGTCTCAATCCCACTAAAAAGTTTTGAACAAATACTGAAGGTTTGATCCACATCAAAATATAAATCGGATTACGTGATCTAATCCAATCTCAGAATCCCTTTTTTCTTTGAAACAACCCATTTTCAAGATTTGATCCAATCCAATAGCCACAATAAGATTACTTCTGAACAAATGGGCCCTGATTATGTTAAACGTGCTCTGGTATTTGTGTTGGTAATGGACTTCTCCAATTTCCTGCACTACATTAAGACTACTCTGTCATTACCTCAAATGTATTCAAGCCTTTTAATATTTGATTGCTCATTGCAACATGGAAGTTGAACAGACGTGGGGGAGCACAATACTGTAAGGGTTTAAAACCTATGTTTAATTTGCATTCAGCCTCAGCTCATAAAACCTCATGGAAAATCCCAGGATGACTTCATTTGTTGCTGTATTTACTTAGAATCTGGACACTGCACATTCCCAGTCCTCCTAGTTTTGCACTTCATGTGTTTAGATTGAGCAATAACAGAGCCTCCAACATATTTCACAATTATTCTTCATGACAAAGCTGCTGGCCTGCTGTGTTTTAAAGAGATGGAGTTTTAGGGAATGGCAGAGTGCCTTTTTACAACACTTTTAATCAAAATGACATTTAATTCCACCTACTATTCAGACAGACCTATTTACTCCTCTCCAGCTTAAAAACATCCGTCATTATCTTGCCTCTTTGCGCTCCATAAACATATCCTTTCAACAGTTCCTTTGATATCTCACACACGTATCAGCCATTACTTATCCATACAGATCTTATGATGAGACTTGAGATGTATGAAATGATAAAGACCTTTGCAGGGGTTCACCAGAAGAACAGGTAAAGACAACAGTTCCTCTTTCATAACATTGCCTTGGAGGGTGAGATGTTGAAACGAGAGACTAAAACCACGGGCAGTTTTCCCGTACTCTTCATAAGAGAGTTGATTCATTCCTTTGGTCATGCTTTTTGTAAGATTGTAGCTGCATCAATGAATAGCAGAGCAGAGTTTAAACAGGACCTGCATGAGTGTCCAGAGTCACCGTCTCTTCAGTATTTTCACCTGATGGGCTCAAAAATAGATACACTCACTAAAAATAACAGTGGAATGTTGAAATGAATGGGTTATCGCACAGAGCCCATTGCTGTTAAGTTCATTACTAAGGTAACCAAAAGTGTGTTTCGGCAGTTCATGTGTATCACAGTTTAAAATAGCTGCATACATATGGCTCCACTCATTAAATGGACAGTGCAGAATTAAATTAGATCTTCAGTCAGCGGTCTGGTACGAGAACAGAAACGATACAAAGCTGTGTGCATACTGTAAGAACTTGGCTGTTGTGTACACAGCTGTAACAGACTTGAGTTTCCATGATGCATTTACATGCTTCATACTGGCTTTTGGTAGATAAGACTCACTGTAAAATTAGATTTGTGTCAGTGCTGAGGAGATGGTGGCTGCAGGGTGATGTAAGAGCTGTTCTGATTGGTGATTGGTGATTGATTTTAAACACTAGAGTTGAAACATTTATGAGATAATTGTTAAAGTTGTGATGATTCTGCTTTTTTATATGCTTAAAAGTGTGTTGAAATTTTTTGTTGTCTACACAGAAACCAAAATTCTCCATTACACTACCTTTGAAGTGGCAAGAGTTCAATGTATGTAGTGTAGCTTAAAGCTAAATGATACCATCAGTGTGCTAACATGCTCACGATAACAGTATTAATTAATAATAATAATCACCAGGTTCACGCTGTTATTTTAATCTGTTAGCATTCTAACGTTTACTTTCGTTGCACATTAACAAAATACAACTGTGGTTGATGGGAACATCATTTGTTTTGCTATGTCTTTGGTCTAAAATTCAAGTAAAGGGATCACCAAAAGTATTTCATTTTTTATCAGTAGTCTAGGTACACATAGACTGCACTTTTTTAAACTGTTGTTGAATGTGTTTTAGTCAGTGTGTCTGGGTGTGGCTCTTAATTATGTCTTAATGTTTTAATGCTTCATTGAGCTGTTTTAAAGATGAATTTCTGTTTATACTCGAGACAGACAATAAAGAGTCTATCTATCTATCTATCTATCTATCTATCTATTAATGTCACTACAAAGTTGTATAGCAGTCTGTCTAAAAGTTTGCAAGTCCAGACTAAAATGTTGCACTGACAACAGACTGACGCTGCCATTCCTAGAGCTACTTGCTAGGGTGGCTAAAAATGTAAAGCCAACCTGAGTTGTTTGATCCTTTTACCACACAGCTTTGTATATACAGCTGAGCAGTTGTATGGGTAGTATAGGTAGTGTTGTCACGATACTTGGATTTTTAACTTTGATACAAATCCTTGAAAAATATTGATATTCGACGCCACAGGAAAAATTGATATAGAGGGCATACAAGTTAATTTTTTATTAAAAAGTAAATATAACAAGACTATAACAAGACATTGACAACTTTTTTTTTTTTGGTTAGTAACAGAACAGCAGAATGACTGTAGTAAACAATATCAATAAGAAAGAGCAGCTGCTATTAATGTATCAGTACTGTCAATCTATCAGTACACATCCTGTGTCCCTGAAGCATTAAAATCTGAATGGACACAGTAAACTCACTATCGATGTGTCCAGGTGACGCACGCTTGTTATTTTCTCATGTTACAGAAATCACTGAGAGTGAAACTTGTGGTTTTAATTGTACTGTCTGTGACGTGTCAGTTTCTTTCTTCCACACATCTGACACCTGCCAGCCCCCTGTCACCCCTGCTGACTGAAGCTCTGTGCGCCAATGTGGCAGTGACTGCGGGGTGGCACAATAACCTTATATTTTTTGGTTCATAAAATGTACTCAGATTCACAAATATGTATGTAGAATATTAATACTGACATTCTTGTAATCTACATCACAATGTCTGCTATGACAGGAGATGCTGTATTGACTCATGTCGATGAGTGAATGAAGACAGTGCCCCCTTTTTTATTTCCCTGATCATGCGAATAATGTTTTGACTGAAGGAAAACATAAAACCTCTCACAAAGAAAAGAAAAACCACATTTCTCAAGATGTTGAACTAAATCTATACAATAGTTATTTCAATTTTTGTGAATTACATATCATAATAATTTATCACATTTGATTTACTTGATACTGGGTCGCACATGCACGGCTGAACTGTAAGCTGCCATTAGAAGAAAGTTGGTCCACGTATTTTGCTGTAATAACAGCATGTCAAGGTAGGGCTTAAGGATTTAACTGCAGCAGTTTGTGGTAGCATTAAATGATGTTTGGAGAGGGTATCTGTGTTCCAGTATGAACGATTATCATCAGTATGCAAACACTCAGGTGCACTGACAAAAACGCATGCTAATATTACTGGGTTCTCCTCTGTGATTTTCGTTGGAAAAAGGAGAATATTTTGACATCTATTTTTGGGAAATACAAGGATCAATAATAATTTTAACCATGCAGGGTTAACACTGTAATCAGCAGTTGAATGAAATCAGATCTGTTGAGCAGTTGAAAATCATTTTTGATCCTCAGTGCAGCCTCAGGAGTGAATTTATGTTCCTGTCGTGTTTCATAGACGCCAGACTTGTGCTACTGTTGACCTCTGTCTCTCTTGTTTTTCCTGTCTCTTCTGTATGTCTCTCTCTATGTCTCCCTGTCTCTACTCCTCTTGGCGTCAGTAAAGCGTCTGCTTAACAGACACTAACTTGCATTTCATGATCTGGATGAGCCCACTCCCATTCAAACACACATAAGCCATGCCAAGTAGTGTTAGGGGAAAACTGCAGGAGCACAAACACCAACCTGCTGCAACCTGAATGTTAGAGTGATCCTTCAGACACAGTAACACAGATACTCTGAAATTGTTGGTGGTTAACCCTTGGGGTTAAGATGAAAATATGCAACAGACAGGAAGCAAGATGCATGCACCTCCATTTTTTTTTCCATTTCCTTCACAACAAATGTTATCTGGGTCAGTCTGGGTCATAGAGTCATAGTATGCCATTTTACTCACAAATACTGATTTCTCTGAAATGTCTGAATCTGTAAATAGCATTGAAAGTGTCATGAATGTTGGCCATGACATGGTCATCAGGATCTAGTCAGTTCCTGAGTGCAGGGACCCTCCCCCGATTTCCCTTGAAAAGTGAAAGAGATAAACAGCAAAGGGGGATGGGAGAGGAAACAGGGCCTGTAAGTGGGCAGCTTATTGGGTTCCCGTTATTTTCCTACGTGGCTACATAATGAGGCCGCCGGATGAATTGGGAGGAGATAAAGCCCCGAGAGATGCAGGAGAGAGATAAAGGCAAAAGAATACTGAAGAACTGAAATGAGGTGACTAAGAGTTTGAGATTGGGAGCAGCAGCATGTTTTTGTGTGTCAAACTGTATCAGAGTTTATAGCTGGAATGCTAAACAGAAAAGAAGGCAGAAACGGAAACCAGATAGGAAATAACAGACCAGAAAAAGGGGAGTGTTCGGGAGATATGGAGCTGGCTGCAGGAATTTGTCTCACTTAACATTATCTCTCTGGCAGCTCAGGCTCAGTGGACAGTAGGGCAGTGTTTTCTCTTTTCTGCTCAGAAAAACAGTAGAAGGACAACAGAACAAGAATTAATTGTAACCGCTGTGTGCCAGTTCTCGCTTTGGACAACTTTGATAATATCGAGAAAATGATAACAACTTTCTGTTAGACCCAGGATGAGACTTGAGAGTTGAAATTTTTAACACAGCAGCTTCTGGAGTGTCCCGACAAGAAATGCTTTTGTCAGATCGGACATTAGTGCTCTGTGTGTCTAGTGCCAAGCCACTCCTCGCTTCTGACAGAGCCATCAAATGGTCCTTTGTTTCACAAAACATGAGCTTTTCCTCACAGCTTAGCTCTTATTGACAGTGGATGAACATCCAGACAGTAACTTGCAACTTACAGTGTGAAGCCATGATCTCTACTTCCTGTCCTTCTGCAGATCCCCAGTGCTGCAACAAGGGTGACATCGTCGAGTTTAGGAAAATGGCTTATGTTTAAATATCAGATTAAATTATTCAGGCACAAAATAACATTCCTGATGTGAAACATCTGCCCAGGACATTGCTTCCATTTACGATGAGATAACATAGAACTATATTTATCCCAGAGGAAATTCTTGTGCCGGAGATTGCTCAAGAATTACGGCAGAAATTACAGCAACATGAGAGAAACAGCAGAGTGATAAATGTGAAGTGTATAAGGAGTCAGGCTGTTCTCATGCACTGTTCATACGTATACCTATAAAAAGTAATTCACACAATTAGTGTACAAGCCACGCAATCATGAATAAGTATTGAATGTATAACCCATGTAATTGGGATGGCTGCAATCACGTGACCAATGTGCTGACGGGAGTGAGTTAGTGTAAGGAGGCAAGCTGGGGGGGTGGATGGGTCAAAGAGCAGAGGACATTCCCCCAGGCAGGAGACTGGTATTTGGGTTAAAGTTCACCCTTTTTAAGATATGTTGTCACCACGTTCCTTCTCCTAACCCTAACCCTACGTAACTCTACGTGCCAATACTAACTCGCCTACCTTTTCTTAAACGTCAATCGTGTGGCACTAATATGTTAGATATCGTACCAACCATTGAATGAGGATATGTTGAAGCAGTAAAGCTAACACATGTACCAACAGAATTAGATGTAAAAGTAAGATAAATTTAGCAAAAATAAACAAGCTAAAATTGAATAGAAAACTAATAATTGCGATAATATTGAAAAAAGTAATTAACTAAGTGACAGAGTGACATTGCACATATTAAAAGTCATATTTCACATGATATTAAAGTAATAGTAAGTAATATTGCATATGATATTAAAAAATAGGATTTGTCTGATGTTTCAGCTGTCGTTCCTGCAGAAGGGGTGGAGTTGTACAGTTTGTTGACAGCTGGTAGAAAAGACTTCCCATGGCGTTCTGTGATGCACCTGGGTGGTCTCAGTGCACGGCTAAAACATACTCACTGTTTAAGCCCACCTTGTGTTATTTTAGTTACATTGCATTTTTTATCAATATTATTTATCAGTAGTAAATCATAACGCACATGAGGGAAATGATTAAAAAAAAACATGGCTGTTGCACTGCAGTTGTATTTCATAGGGTGCATTTCACCACATTCGAAACACGAGATAATTTCCTCTTGTTCCGAACATGTTACACCAATTAACTTCTCATCTCATGAGTTTGAATGCAGCCATCTAAAACTTTCCAGCTGACTATCAGAATTAGTCCAAATATTTTAACACTCAGGAATGCGTTGCTTTTCTAGAGCATTGCCCGCTGCCAGTTTTAGAGATTCATGTCCCACTGGAGGCACACACCTGTTGCCTGCCAGTCAAGATCGCTGTGAGATCAGAGAGTACACTGCAGCATGGCATATATATATATATACCACAACACAGCAGGCTTACAGTAACATGTTAGCTGAAGACAAGTCTCCTAACCTTGATAGACATTGAAAAAAGCTCCATTTATGTTGAAAACAAAAAATATTCACCATTTCTCTAATATCTATTTCAAATATAAATGTATGACTTCTGTGTTACGGTTGAATGCACAGTGAAATACTGAATCAACAAGTAGCTGCGTCCACAGTTCATGTAAATATTTGTTCAGCTGGGTTTTCCCTTGCTGCAACAGGATGGCATCACTTAACTTGATTTTGTGTGTCGGTGGTTTAACCACCCACAGCTCTTCATCAGAGCATTTCGCCAGGGGAAAATATACCCGGATATTTTCCAAATGTAGCTTTAGACTGACTTCCTGTGAGAGATTCACTGTAAAAAGCTGCAATCATATCTTTATTGGAAGGCCTTAACTCTGAGGTAATGTAATGTGTAATTTCTATTAACACGATACCTTAGTGACCAAAAAGAACTGTTTCTTTAAATCCTCAATTTTGATTGTTATTGAATAATTAATGGCTGCCATTCAATAATCATTTTAAATTTTACCTGTCTCTTATGTTCTTAGTTATTACACCTGTACTAATTGATGTGCACATTCAGCGATTAACAACAGTAAAGCCGTCCTGGTGGCAGGAAACTGTTGCAGAAACATGGTAACCACTTTCTAATCTCTGTTCATATAGTCCTAGTGAGTAGGCGGCTTCATTTTGAGCTGCAAAACCCTTTGGTATTGTTAACTATGTTAGCTGCACTAACCATGCTGACACTGCTAATTGTGCCAACAAAGCTAACAGTGACAACACTAACAATGCTAAAGGGGGTTTGTGGCTCACTGGGGCAACTTAGGGGGAGACCGGAGAGTGAGAACAGTGTTTCCATAGCAATGCTGCTGGGTCAGGATGGTGTTACTAATGGTAATTGGCAAACTAGTGGTGCTGTTAGGTAGCTCCCATCAGACCTGGGGGATGCGCAGTGTAGTAAACTGAAGAATAACAAAATAAATCTATAGCCTGACATGTGTAATCGGTCAAAAATATTCTAGTATTCAGTTAACCGTTGACATTACTTGTCCTGATGAATTCCAATATTCACTCTCCATTAGCTCTGTTGTAGTCTCCACCAACTCTTCAAAAATATATATTTTAGCGGCTAAATGCTCCACTGTGTTCACCAGCTAGTCGCTAACTTTGACTACATGATGTTAGGTGCTGGGTACGTAGCTTACAGGCAGTTTATCAGAGCTGTTCTGCTGAAAACAGCTGCCGGCCATGCCTTGAATCTGTCTTGCCTTGAATCTGTCTTGCCTTGAGAGCTGTCGACTAGAAAACCAAAACAATGAGCTGAAAGATGGGGAAAAAGCTCCACAAAGCTGAGGGACACTGCAGAGTTGGGTGATAATTCTCTGTGGATTTGTCACTCTGAGTGACACCTTTTCACGTTACACTAATAAAAATATTGATTAGTGTAGCTTCAAAGGAAAATGAATAATCCACTAATCCAGGCTACTTTGAATCACTGTGATGTCTGGCCTGACACGGCCAGTGTTTAAATATATCCAGTGCGTCACCCATGCTGATTCTGACAGGTAGTTACAGGCTTGTGCCCCACGTGGGTCTCACCCCAGAGAGCCAGACTGTAATATATCCCAGATGGGGGATTTTAAAGACCGATCCAGTGGACGTTTGAAGTTGAAAATCACACAGAGCCCACTTTGAGGAGGCAGGCATCCCTGGAATAGGTTGTGGCCTTGAGGCTACGCCTGTTTAGCCTGCACAAGCAACAGCAGCCGTATGAGCCCTGGTTACCTGCAGAACACAGAGCCTGTGTCCCTGCGTCTGTGTACATAACTGTGTTTAGTATAAAAACAGGTTCGTGTGTCAACCAGAGGGTCAGACTGCGGTGTTACAGAGTAGGATGCATTTTCCCCATTGACCTCACCATCAGCCAATCAGATGAAGGCTGATTCGGGAGGTATGAAGGCTGGGGGTGGAGGGTGTTTGGTCAGGGTTGGAATCTCTACGTACTTCACAGTTCGAGTAGATTTAGAGGGCTACAATGTGATTTTAAAATGAGTATATTCAATTTTGATTAATCAAAGTTCTTGATTTCTTGACATGATTTTTTTCTTGATGTGTGACCACTTTAAAACACGGTGTAATTGTAACGATCCAATCACAATAAACAGATGAATTTACTTCCATTATCTTTTATTCATACAATAATAGTAAGGAATGGAAGAACATAAACACAACAGATGTTTACGTCTGTCATGCTTCACAATCCAATTGGTTCAGCTAAAGGAGCATGAACATGACGCTGTCGGGGTGTAGCACTGTTTGTTCAAGTGCTGCAGCACACAGTGAAGTTGTGGCTTGTTTCAGAAGTTATGTAACCACTGTGCCTATGGTGGCAAGTTTACATACATTAGTAAATTATAACCATAAAATCAAAGGATGTTTTGATGCCGTTTCATCTTCACTATTTAGCAGTGAGTGGCTATAGACTGAGAAAAAATGTTCAATTCACTGTGCCACTCAGAGGCTAACGCCAGCAGCCACTTTAAATGTATTTTTGCATGATACTCAATGCATGAGTTGATATTCAACGCACCCTAAATGTCAATATGATAACAATGCCCATTCCATTTGTTTGTTTTTTTGGCTCTCATTCATGGCATTCATGTTCAAGCGCTTAAAAATTTTCATGAATTTTAACCACATTATGAGAACTGAAAATATTCTATTTCCTCACTTGGAGGAAAACAGAGGTGAAGTGTTGTTCCAGTTCACTCTGGCAGCACGCATATGTTTTATGTTCATTACATTTCACCATCCAATTGGTTCAGCCGTAAGGAACGTACAGCCTGGTCAAAATTGTTACAAGTGGTTGTAAGGGGTTTTACATTTCTGATCACTGACTTTTCTGCATTAAGACATCATCTTTCAAGAGAGTATTGTTTTTTTTTCTTTGAAAAGACAGAGAGAGAGGTGTATATGCAGAAACCAATGAATGCATGGCAGAAATGTTACCGTGTGAACGTAACACGTTTGACTCTTCTGCCATTGTGACTTTCTTTTGGTCTCTCTGTATGAGAGGAGGCCCTGCAGGCTTTTGGCATCTGTTCCATCCTAACTTTCATCAGCTCTATTTAGTTCAGCTCTCTGCAGTTTTCTCACAAATATCAGCCCCCCGCTCTCCACCCTCCATCCATCCTCACAGATTGCTCACATGCATGGCAAACCACAGGCAGACACACAGACAGGCCCACTCAGAGAGCACACAGACATTACTGAAGGACAAATGAGACAGGGCAGACATGATGGTAGACAGGCAGCCAATCAGCAAAAAGCCTCAAACACAATTTAAGCAGCAGCGTATCAGCCTGTATAATATGATTTGAGGATATGAGGATGCATTAAAGCAGCAGATCCAAAGAAGAATCCTTCATTTCACCTGTTTCAAGGGCCTTTATATTATTTGGATAAAACAGCTCATGATTTTTACACAGCATTTCAGAGGATGTAATGTTGTATTCTAAGAGGATTCAGTCGGCATTCTTTTATTTTGTAAACACAGATGCAAATAGAAGATCCTTTGTTTCTCCCCTTTTCCTGAGAAAAAGAACATTTTGGTAAAATTCATATTAATTGTTAAATATCAGAAACTAAACTTTCCATGTATTTTGAATTTTATGCTTGCCTTTCACATTTTTGCATGATCAGCTGATTTATTGTACACTAACTCAAGATGCTCTCGGTAATCACTGCCTCTGTTTTCCTGTTATTAGTACCCAGTTGCATTTTTTTTCTTTTTAGGAAACCTCAAAACTATTAGGAAATTATGGACCGTGATGATAAATCTTTTACCGTTTTTT
Organism: Cephalopholis sonnerati; assembly: GCA_019142605.1. Lineage (NCBI taxonomy): Eukaryota > Metazoa > Chordata > Actinopteri > Perciformes > Serranidae > Cephalopholis > Cephalopholis sonnerati. Next base: position 15,242,745 of record JAGQAX010000008.1, on the reverse strand, counting down.
TGTTGTAGTTGAAGTTAGTAGGTAGAGTTATTCTTTGAACAACTGACTCAACATTTGATATTTTGAAATGGCGTGTTCTGTGACCTGCCATGCTTTCATATCCCGTTTTATGGGTTGATAATAGACGTATGTAAAGCATTGGCCCACATCAGGTGCACTATTGACTTGCTAAAATGTGGCGCACATTTTGTAACCTCTGAGCTAAAGGCAGAGCTCTGCTGAGTGTTTCTGACTGATATCAGATATCAGCTACTTTGCAAAGGAGAAATTAAACACACATACTCACTTGTTTTCGATAAAGGCCGTTATGGGGGAGGTCGTTCAATGAAACTGCACAGGCGGGTTTATCGACGGTTCTGAATTTACTTTCACTTCCTGATATGAGTCTTTGATTGAGAAATGTGTGTGCCACTTACAGGATTCCCAGCAGAAGGGAATTTTTTCAGTTGGTTTTATGACCTTTAGTGTAACAGGTGTAGTTTGAATGCCCTGTTGTGATTTGTATATTTTAAAGGAGCCAGTTTTATGCATAGCCTATTACAAGAGATGCTGTCAGGGTTGCAGCACGATTATAGTTTTATATTAATATATTCCTTAAATGAATATTGCAGTGGCTATTTTAGTTCAAAGGGTCGTTTTCTCTGCTTGCAAAAGGCTATTATTGTGATCAGTAGCCCTTACCAAGTAATTTCTGTTGCAAAATACAATGTTAGTATTTTTTCAAGTACAACACCACACATCACTGAACATAAACATACTGCACCATGTGTCTGCACTTGTTAAAGATATTTTTATGCCTCCATGCTGGTGATAGCCCTGGCCGGAGGCATTCGTTTTTGGGTTGTCCATCCATCCCGTCCTCATGAATGCGATATCTCAACAATACTTTGAGGTAATTTCCTCAAATTTGGCACAAACATCAACTTCGACGCAAAATAATGAAGTGATGACATTTCATATCCAAAAGACCAAAGGTCAAAACACACGTCATAACTATCAAGCCCTTAAGGAGGTGTTTCACGTTGACATCCCTCAAGATCCACAAATTGCATTACTTGGGCTGAAACCCAAAGGTGAACTTATTGAGGGAAGAGCTGCAACATACTTACTACAGATTATGTTAACTGCAGCATTAAAATGCATCACTATAAATTGGCTGAAGACTGAACCACCCACATACAATCAGTGGATCCAGAGAATTTGGGAAATTCACGTGATGGAACAAATAACTTATTCTTTGAGGTTGAAAAAAAACATTTTTGTTAAGAGATGGAGCCCTATTATGAAATTATTAATACAGTGATAATCTTACCCCCCCCCCCCCCCCCCCCCCCCTTTTGGTATATGTATGTGTGTATGTGTGTGTGTATATATATGTATATATATATGTGTGTGTGTGTGTATGTGTGTATATGTATGTATATATATATATATATGTATGTATGTATATATATATATATATATATATATATATATTTAACACGTCATAACTCAGGAACGGAAGGAGAGACAATTAGTCAGATATTGAATTGACGACACTAGTCTTGGGTGCCCATCTTGAAACTAGAGGACGAATCTCCAGACACCTCACGATTGGATTAGTGTGTGACTACTTGTTACTTTTAAAACATAACATTCTGTATTTGTAGTGATCCTTAATTAAATAAACAGATGAATTTACTTGCATACAATGTGGCTCTTGTCCAGGTCCCTTTCTCCTTCAACCTGCCTCCATACCCTGGCTTTTTAACCAGGGGGTGCCAGTCAAATTTTATTCATCTGCGTTTGCTGCAGTTTGACCTCACTCATGTCTAATTTTATATATTTATGACTGAAGGCACCTTACAGACTCCTGTTTGTATAAGAATAACATGAGGGGGAGGCTGAAGCTCAGACTGAGCAGAGAGTTATTTACTTCACCACACAGGTGTTTTCAGGTAGGTAACGCTGTAGCAGTTTTATTTTTCTTACATTACTGCTGATTGCTCCGTTAACTGACGTTAGTCTCTGGGTGATGGTGTAGAGAGTATTCACAATACACTTCTAACTGTAGTGTTCCCACACTGTAGGCGTATGCTGCCCTGCCTCGCGGCCAAGGTCTGCCTCTTTCTTTCCGTGAAGTTACGTCACATTATTAATAAACATTTAGATAATCAATTATTGACATTTGTGAATCGATGCCGAATCGTCCACATCTGGATCACGATGCATCTAAGAATAGATTTTTTTCCCACCTCAACTTAAATCTGTGTTGATTGTATAGATCTTCTGCACTGCCGAGTTGAAGATGTGTGTGAAACATTTATGCTTCAGAATTTGTAGCTTCTGTGCAGCAGCATCCATATTTGAAGCATCATCTACTGTCATGGCTTCATTTTAGTCTGAACAGACATGGATGCAAACTGTAACTGCAACTTCACCAATTCATGGAGGTTAACAACCGTGAGGCGGTAATACTTGTTACCTTCTGTCATTTAAATGGGAAACAATTACAGGTATATGATTGGAAGTGCCAAAAGGCATTTACCACAGACTGTTTCACACGTGTTTTTTTGTTACTATTCAGTGTTGCAGTGTAGTTAAATACCAGTAAAAATGGAGAGTTCTCCCAAAATTTTCTGCCTTGTTCCTCTTTGATGTTAGGAAATATATCTTTAGGAAATTCAAGTCCTTTGCTTGCTTTAAGATTGCAGGAATGTGAAGTTCTTTCATGTTTGAGAATTTCCACAACCTCATTGTATAAATTGATACTGTACATAACAGTGACATACACACACATGTTGGCCTGTTTGCCCCTGACTGTAAGTACTTGCCTTGTTGAAAAGACCCCTTAATGAGGCTCTGAATACCAGCTCCGACTGCTGGGCAGCAGCCAACCTGAACTCTCTGTGCAGTGGGGGGAGGGTCAGAGACACACTGACAAACTTCTCTCTGGGATTTTCTAGAAATACGGATGTGTTTCCCTGAATCATTCTTTTACACATGTGATAATCCCATGGACTACTTTACCAATAAACCAATCAAACTAACTTTTACTGTATTTTAGTTTTATATTTGAAGTAGCTGTAATGGCATTGTTTACAACTGCAGGCTCATTACTCATCATCACTGGCTCAGAGTTAGGATACTGAAACAATTTAAAAATAAAATCTAGATGGAGGATAAAAGGTGTAACTGCATTTAATGGATCCACTTTGAGGTGTTGGTGTTATATGATTACAGTGGATGTTATATTACATATAATCATAGTTAGTAGGAAGCACATACTGGGGCAGAATTGGGGTGTTGAAAGAATAATTGACCTCATTATATAAAACATAATTTTTATTTATTTATTAGCTGAGACAGTGCTGCACCCACTGGGAACAGCTCCAGACAGCATCTTTCTCTGATTAAGGCTTTGGGACGGAGTTGCTCTCCTTTGCTCAAATTGATTAAGCTGTCTTATCTCGTTGAAACAGCAAAATGTACGTTTAGTTTTTTTTAATTAGCTGAAAGCATCTTGGAGTCTAAGAAGACAGAGTGTTCATGACAGCTTCTTGATCAGGTTGATGTTACCAGGATGTTACATAATCGTCCTTTGCCGTGTTCCAGCCATCAAAGATGCCCTTGTTCCTATTGACCAATGAGCATTTAACATATTAGAAATGAACAACACAGTCACTGACGAAAACAGCAATACAGTGTAATTTATCTAGTTGAAACATATTATTTAGTTTAGTTTAATAAATAAAAAAAGAGACAATTGGATTAGAGGAAACTAAAAAATAGATAATAGTATTTGTGAGTCACATTTTGTCAGTTGAAGTATTAGCTTGACATTTTTGGAGACAACAAAGATTCTTAATTATCACTGTATGAAAACAATGAAACAGCAAGCATCCATCTAAGCCACACATACCCTGAGTATTAGATAAAAGAGGTAATAAAAATACCATCCAATAAAATTGCTTAAAATGAATATTGAGAGGATAGTAAAAATAAAAAATAAAAATAGTAAGCGCATGCAAACATGAGTCAGAGTTCTTGTCTGGGGTCATTTATGGCAGTAGTGGGGAGGAGGGGAGTTTGGGACAAGACAGGAGGGGTGTGTGCTGTGGAGTGTTGTTGTCCAGCATGACTGCTTGAGGAAGAAATGCTTATCAATCCAGTCTTTGTTTGGATGGGAGGCCTCAAAGCCACTGCATCCGTTTGCATATCTTGCCAACTAACATCCGTCTTTTTTTACCAAAAGTAACAATCATATGCAGGTTTTTAAATAGGCCCTAGACACCTAGACTTTTTTTTTTTTTTTTTACTTCTGTTGTGCCATGTTTGGTGTCACAAACACACCAAAAAACAGGTTAGTAAACAGTAGAATTAGCATGGTACCTGGAGAAATGTTACTGTGGCTACTACTTTCTTTATATCTGTTACCTATTCAGTCTCTGGAAAATTAGCGCAGTCTTATTTTCATCACTGCTAATCGGAGCTTGCTAATAGGAACAAAAGAAAGATCTGCCTTTAAATAGTTAAAAATAGTGTTGGATTGGGACATCATCCTGTTTATAAATCATGCATGGCCGTGGGGACAGAGCCACAGATTTTACAACAGAGCCAGCCAGACAGCTGCTGGTAATCATGACCAGCTTTAGTAAAGCAGACAGGGCCTTCTCACGACACCTACAAAACACACACACACACACACACACACACACACACAGATACACACACACACACATAAAGTCGTATACACAATAGGGGTGTGGGAGTGAGAGTAGGAGTTTGATTTGATTAAGACTCTGGGCAGCTGTCTTGTTAAAGGCACAGGGCTCCCTGTTACTCAGATTAGTCTTTTAAATTGGACCACAGGCTTCTTTCTTTCTTTTTAAAATCTAATATCACATGTACACCAGTGAAACCACCTTAATTATTTCCTTTTTAAGAAGTCATTCCTCTTATGTCCTTTTATGGAGCTTTGTTCCAACACTGACGTGCACTTTTACACAACAAATGTCAGTTTCAGTTGTATTCAGTCTTTCAGTTCCTTATTCATTTGCGCACTAAATGATGTTTGAATAGTGGAAATAAATAAGGGATTAAAGCTGGTTTCACTCACTCAGTTTGTATCGTATGAAAAGGTTGGTGTGCTTTGTATCGACTGCTCTCTATAAACCATACCAAATCCTCCAAGCAAAACTTGCTTTGTAAATCTGACAAATGACAGTTTACACAGAGGAACATGTAACCTATAATGATTACTTCCAGTTGCTTCTCAGCGGTTGCCAAACAGCAGGACTGTTTGCAGCTCTGTAACATGTTTTGGAGCAGGTGGACTCAAATGCAGACTGCAGGAGCTCAAAAAGATCACTCTTTATTTCGGGGAAACAGCAACTGAACATCACACAACTAAATCAAGGATCCAGCCAAGAGGAGCTCAGGGGAGAGGAATAAGGTGACGAGGCAGAGGAACAGGCAGGGAGCTGATTGGTTGGGAGAAAATACAGGAGCAGGGAAGGACTAATGCAGGGCAGGTGTGTAGCTGGGTAAACTAGGGAAAGGTACTAACTGGGGGAGTAAGAACAGGTGAGTAAAACTAATCAGGGCGGGGCTGACAAAGACTAAGGCGGGAAAACACACAAAGACAGGAAGTAAAACCAAACATGACACATGAGAGGGCTTTCCAAAACCGGACCCTACGCATTCCCACTCCATCTCAGTGTGTCAGTGTCAGTCCATTTGTAGTCAGCTTAACACCTAAATGAAGCACCCTACATTTAAGTATAGGGTGTCAATACAGCAGCAAACCTTGGGACACATTTTCGTCTCTGCAGCGGAGACAGGAGCTGTCGTTATGTTTGGTTACCATGGAGAAAAGTAAAATGACTCCCATTTTATGTTCTTTATATGTATTTTTATTTGATTTGTGCTGCTGTTTACCAGAATTTTGGTGGCGTATATTATGCATTTGCCATTAAAGTAGATAGCCTTTACAAATAGATAAGTAAGTAGATAAATAAATAAATAATCCATAAAAGGTAACAAAACTTATCCCTGAGATTCACTGGTGCCATTTCTTGTCTTATACTTTTGTAAACATCTTCTCATTTCCCACTCTGATGTTTATTAGCTGCTCGTTTTTGCAACAGTTCCTGTTACCCTTTCTTATAAAATAAACACAACTATTGTTTTACAGACACTAGAGAGGTGTAGATTTGATCCTAAATACAATGTAGCATTTAAGATGTTGTCTTAGTTTGAACAGTTCAAATTCCTCATGCAGAGCTTCTTCCGTGACGAACACAGTTCTGCATTGCACGTGGTCAGCAAGTCGGCATCCGTGCAAGCTCACTGTTGAAGGGTTTCATAACCCAATTCCACCCCTCACTAGTTAGTTTGGGATGCACTTAATGTGGCGGATACTCCGGATGAGCATGGAAACAGAGCTGAAGTGGATAGGGAGAGGGTGTAGGAGGCGGTCTGGGAAAAGCCCGAGGAGTGAATCTACAGGAAATGACATGACTGAACATGAAACAAGGAAGAACACAAACAGAAAACACAACAAACAAAATCCCACGGATAAGACTACCGTGAAAAGCCCTGGCTCGTGACAGTCATAGCCACAGGTTGGTTTGGAGTTTGGTTAGCTGGATGCTACAGACTGTTTTTACAGACATGGCTATTAGTTCATGATCATGTCTTCAAAGATATGAGTGTTTTTGAAAATAATAACACTAATGTTTTTAAAGTCTGACTGTGTCAAATTTAATTGTAGAGCTCTGTTTTTAAAGTTAAAAAACACAGTCTTTGTTTAGATGGAAGGCCGAAGTTCAGAGAAGAAGATGCATTTTTGGATTGTGTCCAATTACTTCTACATTATGATAATATTCATACATGCTCATACTATGGTCTCGGTCATGATATTCCACCAAGCCATGCAGGGATTCTTCTTCTGTTTTAACAGTTCAGGTATTTTTCTTTGCATGCCAACACTCACACTAGTGATGAGCACTCCCACTGAAATATTGTGCTGGCTAAAGCTTCCCCTTAAAAACTGAGCAGTCTGGCTGTTTGGTCTGCCAGTACCGCATTTTCCCCCTTTTTTTATACTGTCAGGACAAGTAAACATTCTGTTAAAGGCTGAGTCAGCAATTTTGGGGAAAGATTGTTGCTATTTGATCTCAGCACCCAAACAAACACACAGTCAGCCAGATTTACCGTCCCATTTGCTCCTACTGCCTTTCTCTCTATACATCTGTGGCCTTTCCTCTGTCCTGTGCACAGAACACTGAAGTTTCTGATTGGCTGGTATTCGTTTTGTGTATCTCAGTTTGGGTCACTTTGTTTCCCATTTGCAGATCCAGAGCTGTGTATGAACACAGAATGGTGAAAGGTTTTTTAGCGCACACAGAACTGGCAGCTAGCAGACCGTGAAATGTTCGCTGGGTTTGTAAAAATGTGCATTGGATTAATAACACTGACTGCACCTGAGTGAATATTGGACTTGTTTGCCAGGCATCATGTCACTGTTGTTATTGCAAGTTTAAAGTGATTGTGCAACTATTTTGAATTCATAAGGAAAACACACCCTTTTTCATTTTATTACACTCCAGAGTTATAGTGCTTCAGCCGTACTTGGTCTGTCATTACCAGTAGCTCATGTTGGCTAATGTTAGCTAATTAAATATATTACTGTATAATTGACATTGTTTAGTTGGGTGGCTGACTTTACAGCCCTTCTCTACTTGTGCTACCAGTACAGCATTTACCATCCTCCTGTAATGACCACTGGCTGCTGTTCAGCTGAGGTTACATAAGGTCAAATACAGGGTCGTTTACTCCTTTTACAGTGACATAGTACCACAGGTCAGGCCCATACCATACCACAGTGTTCCTCAGATTGCCGTACGAGCACCCCTATGAGTGCTGCAGATTTTTTTTAAATGTTATTTTAAAAACTGTCCATCATGCTTACTTACTTAAATCTAACTTCAGTAAACCACATTTCATATTCACCATTTCTATTTCTGCAATCGTTAACTGCCAACTGCCACAACAAACACAATCACATTTGTGTTTACATTTATTCACCAAAAATGTGTTTCCACCAAAAATATTTTGCAGTGGTCAGGGGGCACTTAATTGAATAAAAATATTTCAAACAGCTACACTACTGAAAGAAGTTTGAAAATCACTTTTATGCTATATACTTTGATAATGTGATGCACGTGTGGTTATCACAGATTGAGTATTCGGGCTGGGTATCATTTTAAAACTTACTATACCAGTACCACTACCAGTAAAGTGATACTAATATCAGTAGAGTCAGTAGAGTACTTCATTTGAGTACCTTTTTTTGGTACTTTATTTCATACTCATTATATAAAGCCAAGCAATCAGTTGCGTAAATTGCCACCAGACATGGGACAATTTCATTGTTGGTAGCTGATCTGTTTGTGTGTGCGTGAGAGTTTCAGTAAACACAAGTGTGTGTGCGTCAGTGTCGCAAATGTCGCTTATAAGCGGATGGATGCCACCGTGAGCAACAGGGCAAATTAACTGGCATTAGCTTTTCTGTGTGTGTGTGTATATGTGTGTGTGTGTGTGTGTGTGTGTGTGTGCACCTAACACACGTGGTTAGGTTGAGGAAACTTTCATCCTTTTTCCGCCACGTTTTCAGCTGACACCGCCCGGCACTGTTAAACTGTAAAGGCAACCAGCCATGAATCATGCCAACGTTAAAGGAGTACTGGGGCATCTTGACACGCTGAACTCCCAACTTTGCCAAATACAATGCACTCGACCTCACCAACCAGGCTGTAAGAATGTAGCTGCGGGCCAATCACATGTCGCATGAAGTTGGACAATGCTTCCTTTGATTGGCTGCAAGCAAAATCATACAAATAGTCTTTTATGGATTGAAAACAGGTTATTTCGGTGAATACCTAGAAGGTTATGGAGTAAAGATACCCAGCCCTATTTAGTGCATAGAGAAATCTTACCATATGGAGATAAAAACACTTGCACAAAAAGTTTGACAAAAAGAAATTTGTATGTTTTGTTTTTTGACTTCACTCATGTCTAATTAAAAAAAATGTTTCTCAACTTCAGACCCGTGAAGCCAACCATGTCGGGGACCGGATGGGGGCGGAGCGGAGCAGCAGGATGGCCAGGACACTGAACCATGTCGCCCTGGGAATCGGCATCGGATTCTTGATCCTCTCCATTGTCTATGTAGTGGTGATGTCCAGCGTGCTCTCCTAAATCTGTTCCAACATCTTTCCTATAATTCCCCATTCTCATTCTACATCAGGTAATCGGACCACATCAGGAACATTACTGGTCATCCGGAAGAGATTGTTAAATTTGTAACACTGATGTCACCTGATTGGCTAAAAGACCTTTGAAACGTTGAGATATTAATCAACAATAGATGGCCATGTAATCCCTTACTCTCCAACACTGTAGAGAGTAACCACTACAACCTTCCAAAGATTCATATTTCTTCATCATGTTTTGTCTGTGATTTGCTGTCATTCATCCAAAATCAACACTTTTTATATTTGACATGAATTATATTGTAACTTTGATGCCTTAAGAGTCCCGCCTTAATTCAGTGTTGCTCCTCCTCACATGGAGACTGCAAGTATTATCCCAAGAGAGTTTTACATGTCGTGTTCAAATAGCAAATGAATATCAGTACACAGTTTGTAGTGTGTCAGAGATGAATTTTGTGCAGATTTGTCCAATTGTAGGATAGGCCAAATATTGCTGCCCTTTTAACAGAATTGTTGGCTGTAAATATGCACTAACACCGTCTAACCTTATGAAATGTATACTAACATAGAATAACATTAAAAAAAAACTAACCCATGATACATTGGAAATACTCAGAGTGGGAGAGATTTAGTTTTGTTTAGCTCATGCTCAACATGTAAAAGAAGGAAGGTTGAGCCTGTCTGTGTATCTGATCTGAGACAATATTAGCTGATCTCCTCTTTCCAGTCATTTTTGAATTGCACCTCCTCTTTATTCTAGCTGAACAGGAATGCCCAGCTTCACACAAAATCAGCAGAAACTTAGCAACAGTGGAGCCAAAATGGCTGACACCGCCAGCTGCTCCATCAGTGGCTCTGGCTCCATTCCAAAAGCATAAGCCTCTTTTACACAGCAATTGTGCACATTTGCAGGAAAGCCCAATCCGTCTTCTTTCCGCATTGGCAGTGTAAAAACAAAATCGGGGAGTGCGGCAAATTGCCGCCTGCCCACTTTTGTTTATACAGAATGCGCCTTTTTCGGGGCAATGGTGGGCGTGAGCTAGTAACAGAACGTGCAGCTCAGCATGTGACGTAAACGGTGACATACCGAGGAAAGCCGCAGCTGGTCAGTCCTTCGGCGATTCGCTCATACATCGGCCCGTCTTTCACGGTTCCCATCATCTGATGGTTAATGGCCTCCTCATTAGCGAGGGCAAGGAGGGCGCGCAATTCTTTATCTCCCCAGTTGCTCATCTTCTGCTTTGCGTCTCCTTAGTGCTGCTAGATACTCAGTCCTGCTATCAGCTGTTTCCGGGTTTGAAGTCCACGCCAGTGGGTCGAACGTGCGGCGTCATCAACAGCCCCTCCCACAAGTCATCAACAGACCCTCCCGAGGCGGAAAGCCGCCTTGCTCTGTTTAGATCAAAACCGTTCCGCCAATATGACTACCCTACGAGGCGGAAAATTGGGCACCTCAGATCAACTCGCCCATCTGGCTCTGTGTATGTAAACGTTCGCAGCTTGCCGCCAAATCGGCCGAACATTCGCGGAAAATCTGGCAGTGTAAAAGGGGCTGTAGTGTGTTATGTATGGCCTGGGTGTTGTTTGTCATGTAATGTCTGTATGTTCTTTTCTTAACCAAAGCTGAAAAAGGAGAAATTCACTGTATAACAAATTTCTTTATAAATAAAGTAATAGTATATTGAGAGAAAAATGACTTGTGGTGTCTGGTCTATTTGGATGATTTATATCTGAGTGATGCCAGAGTTTAGATCTAGGTCTCTGCAAAGCTGACGCTGTGGAACTTTAATCGGTATCTGTCAAATATGTGATGGCCACCAGAGGCTGGTCTGAAGCAGTGTACCAGACGAGAACTGTACGCTCTATCGTTAAGCAAATATGTTCTTATATTTTAAATATTAGGACCTCAAGTTGTGATCACATGCAGTATTGCGTATGTACAGAATTGAAATATTTACACTCTCAAAGGTCTGTTTACCTCTGTAACCTGTGTTTCTCAAGTTACACAAGAGGAAAAAGTGGCTACCTGCCAGCGTCAGGTGGAGGTTCAGGTTTCAGAGATAAAATGAAAAAAATGTGATATTATCTCATTCTACTGTTTCGTTACGGTCACACATGAGCGAATGCAGACAAGTGACTATCACATACCGAGGTGATAGTCGTGCTGAATGTGGACAGTACAGTAAGGGAAAATTAGCTTTCTAGCTAATGTTAGCTAGTTTGTTGATTAAAACTGTAAATATGTTGTTACTGGCACATTTTCGATTTTCATACATTCCACGCCTGTCCCCTGACTCAGTGCCAGCCAGGTAGCATCTCCGACGCGGGGCAGTTTGGATTTTTCATGACAAATATATCATTCAATATCAGCTGGTTAAACACAACAATCGCTGTCACCTCCACACATACTTCTTTGCTACTGGTTGAAGCTGCAACCATTCAGAGCTCATTGTTGCTCTTCACACGATGTGAATTTGCAAATTTGCTCTGTCATGGAAGCCAATGGTTAATTTGGTCCCTTTTGCTCACATTCAGTGGAAGTGAACTGAAGGCAAATAACCACCAGTGTTAATATCATGTGTGAACATACCTTTATGCAGATGACATGCAAATTTACCTGACTTTTAAACAGACAGATGCAAACTCTTTAAAAACTTTGGAGTGTCTCGAGGAATTCAAAGCTTGGATGGCCTTAACTTTTTCAAACTTTAAAGGTCCAGTGTAGGATTTAGAAGCATCTATTGGTAGAAATGGTGTGTAATATTCATAACTATATTCCATTAGTTTATTATCACCTGAAAATAGGAATCATTATGTTTTTGTTACCTTAATTTGAGCTGTTTACATCTACATACAGAGCAGATCTTTTTCCATGGAGTTCACGATGTTGTTTCCACTGTAGCCTAGAACGGACAAACCAAACACTGGCTCTAAACAGGGGCATTTGTATTTTCACATCAGCCACCAAAGTCGAGAGTAAAACTGAAGCCTTGATACTTGGACCCGGCTGTACCTGTGACGCCCTTCATATGGACCTGCATTCCCCATATGTAAACCCCCCTGAAGAAATCTGGGTACGATAATGGGCAAATAGATAAACTCAGTGATCAAAACAATGTTTTTCCAGCCGAGGCTCTTATCTAAGCTCAAGTCCTTTTTATCATGTAGTACATGCTTTTATCTTGACCCGACTGGACTACTGTAATGTGCTCTTTGTTGTTGTTGACCAGGACTTTCCGTCACGCTTGCAGTTGGTCCAGAAAGCTGTAGCTTGTCTTTCAACGGGAACACAAAGTGAGAGCACATTTCCCCTGCACTGGCCTCCCTTCACTCCCTGTGTGTTTTAGGATTGATTTTAAGGTTTTATTTGTTGCCTATTAATCATTAAAGCTCCAACTTCTCTCTCTGACATTTTACAACAACACGTACCACCAAGGTCATGCAGGTCTGCTGACCAGTTGTTTGTGGTTGTGCCATGATCAGTGTTGACGCACAAGGTAGATCAAATTCTGGAACGAGTTGCCTCTGAATGTTAGGCTTGCCCCTACACTGCCTGTTTGTAAATATTTAAATCTTTAGTCCTTGACTTTTTAACTGGTCTTTGTGTGTTTATTCTTTTATGTGTGTGTTTTATGTTTGTTTTTTTATCCTTGATTGAATTTGAAATTGAATTGGACTGTTGAAACGGATATTAGGACCTATTATGCTCTTTTTCTTTTCAACAATACATTTATTGAAATTTCAAGTATATATCAAAACATACAAACATATATATTCCCTCATACAGTCACACATGCACACAGACAAAACAAGTCAAATAAAAGTGATAATACTAATAACATAATAATGATAATAATGTTGTGAATAATCTGAAATACATAAATACACAGAACAATAAAAATAATATAACAAATACCAAAACAATAAAGTAAAATAATAAAGAGCGAAGTCAAGTAAAAGGCAACACTTTCAGTCAGTGATACATATTACATTTTCCAAGAATGACATAAATGAGACCCAAACATAAACAAACTCTTTCTGTTTACCTTAAACAATATATGTTAGCCTCTCCAGCCCAAGACATGCTGCCAACTCTTTTTTCCGCATTTGAAGTGATGGTGGTTGTACATTTTTCCAACATAATGCAATCATTCTTCTTGCGTGGAGAAGTCTAAAATTAATCATTTTTGTTTGATTTGTTGGTCTAACAAAGTCACTGGGGTATATTCCAAGTATACATGTCTTAGGCCTGAAAGGAATGCTCTTTTTAACCATCCGTGATAAACATTTAACCACATTTTCCCAAAATATCTGTATATTTGGGCACTCCCATAAACAATGAAACAAAGTTCCTTCTCATTCAAACACTTATGAAGAAATATGATGTTTAACAGGGGTCATGTAGACCCTCTTTAACTACTTATATTGGAGCAATTTTAATCTTGTATTAATTGAATTCTGCTCATTTTCAGATTCAGACCTGAACATGTTTACATGCTTTTATGATTAAAAAAAACTTTTTTTCCTCATACTAACATATGATGCTGTAACACCTGTATTCACCCTGTGTCTGAAACGCCCTGTTTTAGTGTCTGTCTCTTTAAGCCCCACTACCGAAAAAGCTCTGATTGGTGAGCGTATCCGGGTCTTCTGTATCTCGGCGTCTCTGCCCGGGTCTTGCAGGGGTCTGATATGCAATACCTCACCCACCCCGCCACCCGCACGTATGACCAATTAATTCTGTGACCAGACGCACCAACTAAAGATCCACAGTCCAACCCAAAAACCGCACATCCCATAATAACCATTCACTGTTCAAATAATTCAGTTAGGCAGCACGTTTAAAGTGATCTTTCTGGGGCGTTTCCCGCCATACCAGCGGGGCTGCCAAGGACTTTGTGGAGAGACTTTGCTGGAGTGTTGAATTGTGCTGTGTGCTGTTTGTTAGCCCTGCCCGGTACCTGCAGAGTAGTAACAGTAAACATCATCACCAACTGTTCCTGGTCTCTGTTGTGCTGCTGTTGGGTCCAAATACCACCTGTCACACTAGCGGCACTTTCTACTGTGATAAATCACTAATAAAAGCTAAATCTAAACAGAACCATGAATCTTTCAGCAGGAAAACCATCCAGAATCATGAAAAATTAACAACATTGGCAACCAAGTTTACCCTGATGTTAACACGTAGCTTCATCTAGCAGTGTAGGCTACGTAACGTAAACACTTGCAGTAGCTTGCCTGAGGCAAATGAACAGCACAATATGGCATCACACTGTAGCCAGAGTAGAGAAAACAGCCGAGAACAGTATTCACAGCAGTAAAAAACCCAAATGTTTTTTCTCACAGGAAATACTCATACATACATTTACCTCATTATTTGAAACTTTGGCCAAATTTAACATGAACAATCTTCATTGTAACACTAAATATAAAACACAAATTATGGAAAAGCCTAATAGTTCCACTTCAAATTGCATTCTGTGTGGCCTTAAAAGGGTTTAAATGTAACTTGGTGAACCCTGCAGATACCCTGTTGTGGAGGCTTATTTTTTTTGTTCGGTCAACATGACTGTTCAGTCTGAAGCTGCAAGGACCCTTTGTTGTTAAAATGGCGGAGGTTTTAACTGCTTCAGTGTATTTAGTAGCAATACAGGATAGTTTTCCCACATTGTGACAAGTGTCAGAGAAATTAAATACATCAGTGGACCTACAGCTGTGGAGTAGAGGACGGATGTGGGGAAATATTAGCAATTGAACATTTTTGAGTAATTATGACTTACTGTTAGGAGTTGCAAGGCTTCTTATGGAAAATATTATGCCTATTGTCTTGCTCTCCCAGCCCAACCCTCACTTCCTCTTTTTTACTTCATTTCCCTGGGTAAAATTGAAGTCCTGCAAGAATTTGGCAGAAAAAATACTGGAACAATTACTTCACTATCTTAACTTTCTTCCCCAATCTACCACTGTGTAGCCAAACTGTTTCGTCTTCATTCTCTACCTGTTCCTCTGTAGTCGTCCATCGCCATGGTCACTGCTGTTACACTGACAAGAACGAGCTCCAAACTGACGCCACGTTTATTACTGTGGCACACTGGCCTCCCATTAACTGTCTGTCGAAAGGTCTTCCTTGATTTTAATGACGTCATCAGTGTATTGCTGTTAAACACCAGACGTCTTTCGGGTTCATCTTAATATTTTTTGTAGTTACAGTTTTTGCATGATGAGACCTTTTTTTGTTTGTGACCAGAAATGAGCATCTGGCCTGCTGACTGTTAAAATCTGTTATATTTTCTCCTTAAAATGTTTGCTCTAGGTTTGAGTTGATGCCTCTTTGTCTTAATATCTTAAGAACTTGTTGTGGCAACTTGTTTATTTGCTTTTCTCTTTCCAGGGGAACTTTTTAACCACAGAATTCAAAATGGATCTTCACTGTACTGAAGCGTGACCAGGCATCTGTTCATCATGTGGTTTAGCTTTTGATTTCATCTAGTTCAATGCTGGATTCATTACAATACGTTTTTTCTATTTAAGCTGTTTTTGCAGAGCTGCTGATGTTTTATTTTGCACTCACCAAGTAGATGTATTAAAGCCCATGACGGGAAAAGCATTGCAAATAATCTTAGGCTATAAATGGACATGATTTTTCTTCTTCTCTCTCCAGCTCGGTTTAGCAAAAGTGCAGTTGCCTGTGATTAATAATTCTCTGCAGGCCTGGATCATCTGCCCTGGACGCCATAAATAACAGCCAATATCTGTCATTTAACCTGAACTGTTCCAGCACAGGCGGACAGAGCACGCCATGCTTCTGATGATGTGTCTGCTTTACAGAGAGGAGCAAAGTGTTGTGGTTGCACAGGTTTGACGCGTTTATGACATATAATTACCATAATCCATCTGCCTTGGAAATGGGCCATCGAAATTGTGTCAAGTAGCTTGTAGCTTTCTTATAACTGCTGCGGTACTCAGTCATGTGGTTGCTTCACTGCACATGTTTTGAGAAGAACCACAAGCAGTGAAGAAACACACTGTTGTAATAACACTGACCTTCACACGATACCTCCCAGAAATGTCTGAAACAATGTGCTGTTCATGTAGTTAAAAGTAGAAGTAGGGTTACAGTACATGATAAATCACATTACATCGCAGGAACAAGCCTATGATAAGTTGACTTAACCATAATTACTTACCTAAAATATATACATGAATGTAACATACTTAACTGATCCTGTCTCACCTTGTGCTAGCTGTAAACATTTATCAAAGCAGAGGTGTCAAACATACAGCCCAAGGGACAGAACCAGCCCTCCAAAGAATCAGAATCAGAAATACTTCATATATCCACAAAGGGAAATAAAGATTTGTCACAGTTGCTCTGATGTAAAGAATAGAGAATTATAAGAAGAAGAATAAGAGTATGAAATAGAAGTATGTAAATATGAAGCAATAAAATAAAATAGAAATGAAAATGTGCAATAAAAATAAAATGTGCATAATGCTACAGTGTTCAACACTACTACTTAACCTCCTGAGACCCTGTGTCCTCATATGAGGACCGCACATTTTGGGTTTACTTGACCTTATACTTCATTCTACTTAACTTAGACCTGTTGTCCTTGTTCGCTGACACTTTTTTGTGCAGCTTTGTAGTAGTAGTGACTGTGATTTTATTGTCATTTTATTTGAGGACATTGGGACTTTATTATCATTGACAATGTTATGTTTTTTTTTTTATACTTATCAGGTCCTATTGATCCCAAATAGCTAGGAAAAATTAAAAATGCATACCAAACAAAAGTTCAGGTCTCAGGAGGGTAAGATATTAAAAATATCATAAATAAAATATAAATCACTGTGCTGAGGCTGTAAGTGTAAAAATGTAAATACAAAATAAAGAAACAGAATAAAACAAGAATAGAATAAGAGTAAACATAAGAAGTATATGAATGAATGAAGGCGTATACTGGAAAATATTGCACAACTGGAGTTGTACAGGTTTATGGCCACAGGCAGAGATGACTTCCCGTGACGCTCTGTGGTGCAAAGGGTCCAATCCAGCCCACTGAATGACTTTACACACCTAATAATGAGTCACCTGTGAAAGCTAAGAGGCGCCAGGTTTCTGATGTTAAACAGTGAGTCGCCTAATTCATGTAAAATGCTGCTTCAGAGGCTTTTCATCCTCACCATAATATAATCAATACTCACTACGGTTATATTTAAAGAGAACGAACACTGTGCAAAAAATCAGTCAGCTGCTTAGGTAAATTAAAAAAATGAATCTGTCAGACCTATATCTTAAAACAATGTTGGTAGAACCCTACTGCTGAGGCACTGCCAGACGTTTAATTTGTAAATGGTTTTTAAGGCAGGGGATGCTTCCTCAAACACACCCAGTGCACGTGGTGTGGTGATGCATTACTTCACAGGAGAGGAAATGTATGTAAGAAAAATACACATATAACGACAGTAAGAAGAGACTGACTGAGTGTGGGAAAATTGAGACATGTTGAAATTGCACTTGTTTTTCTCGACATCTCAGGCTGTTCATTATCTATTTTCTACATGGATGAAAACTTTCAGAGTGAACCTGCACTGAAAACATTGAATGTTCTGCATTTTGGTAAACTGTTCACCAATTTGTGCCTTTTCTCTTTCAGTGTATGATGGAAATGTCTTTAATTCCATCAAAATAAAAGTCTTCTTCTACTTTCATGTTTTTAGAAGCATCAGTATTAAACTGAGACGGTTTAGTAACCAGTGACAATGCAGTGACTTCAGCTATGTGCCAACTCTCACTTATATTTGCTCAATCTTTATCCAGCAGGAACCTCACTCAGTGGTGTTGTAATAAAAAACTTTCCAGTGTGAGATCAGAGTTTGATGACATACTGATCATGTTTCTGATACTGAGGTACTGTTAGTAGCCAGCCACTGACTCCACACAGGGAGTGGCACAAAGGTACTTTCTTTACTCTCAGCAATCCTTTCATTTTTGTGAATACGGAGGGAGTTGGCTACCTCCATCCCTTTCAGCTCTGACCTTTCTGGACTTGGCTTGTACAGCTGGACAGGATATAAAAATGGGCTTGGGTTACTTCAGTGTTTGTTTAGGAATTGTTGACTTCCTCCTGCAGAATATCCTGTAAGGTGAAAAGACTGCTTACAGCAGGGCTGTTACTGAGGAACTGCACTACTCGCCATATCACTGTCCTTTATCTGAATAATGCCTCACAGTAACACTGATGTGGTAAGACAACTAACAGCCTTTACCATGTAGCAGACATGAAGAGCATGTGCTCTGTTTCAGTGCTGCTCTGTGATCTCGTGATCCCGATGCTCTAGTTGAATAATGTGCTGTCTGCTGCCTCGTAGTGGCCATAAATAGGCACTGGACACAATAAAGGTACAAGGGATCTTTAACTGAATAGCATTGAAATTCCAGGTGTCCATAGGTGTAGATTTTGGGAGTAATGCAGGGGACACGTCCTCCTCAATATTTAGAACATGAGCGTGAGCACAGGACTTTTATTTTGACAAAATTAAAGACATGGACATTATAAATGAATGAAGAAATTGCACAAATGAATGCATTAAATTCACCAGAATGCAGGAAACTAAGTGTTAGATGCTCACAAGTTTCTGGCAGGACCCCCAAACCTCCTATTTTACGTGTCCCCTCCAATGTCAAAACAAAACCTACACCCTTGCAGCTGTCTGTGCTGTTGTGCCCATTAGACAAAGACAAACCAGATGCTCTTGTTTCTGTGCATAGTCTACACTTTATTGAACATATGAAAATAAGTACAAATGGCAAAACCTGAAGAAAATTAACTCAAACCTTTTTTTAAAAAAAAGGAAAATAAATTAAGCCACCAAATGCATCCTTCAAAGTGACAGAGTGGCAGTTTGTGGAAATTTCCCATCAATTCTACATCACACACAGCTTTAACAGCAACTGCTTTTATTATCAGGGGCTCCTGAAGCACTAGATCTGACACAAATGTTGGTGCTCAGAATAATTAATTACTTCTGGAAGAACACTTATCAGCAATATGACAAACCCAATAACTCACACAGCTTCGTGTACGTCACTGACCCCTTACTGTAATTTGTCCCGTTTTTAGAGAAGGCAACAGCAACACCAAAATGTATAAAGAAGCCATTGTTCCAGGAGATGTGACACCATATTGTGGCTAAATATATACGCACATGCATCAAGCTGCTTTGTTTGGTTAATCTTTATAGTGAATAACTTTAAATAACTTTAGCTCAATTAAGTATCAGCTGATTATCTACTGAGCAGGAGACAGATGATGTACTTTATAACTTGGAACACACACATTAATTATCACAAGAAGTATCCAAGACTGAAGGCCATAATGAGTGAGAAAAGACTACCTGACACTACAAGTACATACAGTATAACTCGTCATGTTTATTGTACATTTATGCAATATTTACATACTTAAAGCTTCCCTCTGTGGCTCCTCTGTGACATTTGCATTCCCACCACCTCCTCACTTCAGAAGGGAGATATATTCAAAGACTGCAATGCAAGACTTGGAAACAAGAGCATGGTGTCATCACAGAAAGCCAAGTTTGCAACGTGCAACACATGTCAACTATTTTCCATCTTCTTGTTCTTCAGATAGTGTCTAAAAAGTCACCCACTTGTCTTGAGCTCCCCACAATATATACAAGACCAGCTCACACAGTGTGAGACGTCACAAGACTCATGTTGAAATATCTTGTCAGCTGCACACAGATTAAATCAAGGCAAAGCACACAGGAACAGGAAGGTGAGACGAGGGGATGAAGTTTGGAGACATAACAGTTTTGTATTTAACCATTCTGAATGGATACACGTGTAACCATGAGCATAGTTTGTCCCAGAATGTTAACACTACTAGAGGAAATGTATTTTTATAAATAGCAGATAATGAGTGAACTGAATGTGAGAGGAGAGGAAAGAGAGGGGAAGGAGATGGTCTTAGTAGGAGCGGATGGCAGGAGGGACGTGGGCACAGTCCTGCTCGTCCAGAGAGCTGTCAATGACGGGACGGTACTCCAGGGTCACCTGTGATTAGACAAAACAAACACATATCATATATTAATAATGAGAACCTAAGCTGTTTAAATTGCTGCTGTAAGCACCACACACTGAGGGGGGTTGTACCTTTCCAGTCTTAGGGTCAACGTAGGATAGTGTGTGTTTCCTCCAGTGCTGATCGAAGGGCTTCTTCTCCTGACCCTGCAGGGGCTTTGAGTAGTCGTACTCATCAATTCTTTCCTGGAATATGAATGAGAGATTGATATAACGAAAGATAAGCAGAGAATAAAAGAAAGAAAAGGACAACACTGACACTAATAAGAGGGTGGATAGACAGAAAGGAGAAGCAGAGGAAAAAAAACACTACAACAGTGATTGATTAAGAAACATATACACAGATTAAGTATGGTAAAACTGACCTTGAAGTCCTCTCTGGCGTGGGCTCCCCTGCTCTCCTTTCTCTGCTCGGCAGAGTGGATGGTCTGGACGCCGTTCAGCATCAGATTCTGCAGCTCCAAACTTTCCACCAGGTCTGTGTTCCAGACAATGCCTGGAGCAGAAAAGGAAAGGTATTTTATGACTTACAGTGTGTCACATTTTGCAGACGGAGGGGAAATGAATTATAAACAGAGAAAAAGAGGCACACAAAGTGGAGCACTACCTCTGTCAAAGGTCTTGATGTCATCCAGGGTCTGGTAAATGGCATCCATCTTGTCGCATCCCTCCTTCAGAACTGAGCCTGTACGGAACACTGCAGCGTGGGCCTGCATGGTCTGTAAGGAAAGGCAGGAAGAGACACATGATTTATGTTTGTCTGTAGACCTTTCTGTAAACCTCAGTAGAGGAAACACAGCAGTAGAATATGACACCGAATGTAACACGTTCTCTTGTGATGTTTGATTACCTGTACATAAACTCTTGTCAATGAAACGTCCAAATAATATTCCTTATGCAAAATGACCTTGTGTTTGTGTGCATGTTTTTTGTGTGTACCTTCTGCATGTTGAGCCTGATCTCTGAGGTTCTCAAGCTTCCGTTGGCAAACCTCAGCTTGTCCAAGTTGGCTACAGACTCCTCTCCTGCACTGGGCGCCAGAGGGGACAGTTTCTCTCCTGAAAAGAACAAAACACCAGAGTCAGCAGTGAAGCAAGCAGGTAATGTGTACAGGTGCACAGATGCCAGTGGCAGTAGTGTTATTTTATTTCAAAATAAGAGGTGAATTGTTTCTCAAACTGAAGCTACTTGATTTTTCCTTAATCTTAATGAACAATATTAATATGACATGACACTTTACAACCACTATTAAACTCATTAACAGAGGTCCTCACCAGGTTTGTGCTCCTCTGCGATAGTGAGGGCACAGGCTCTGCCGAACACCACCAGGTCAAGCAGAGAGTTAGCACCCAGTCGGTTAGCACCATGGACACTGGCACATGCTGCCTCCCCGCAGGCATACAGTCCACGAACCACCTTGTCTTGTCCGTCGGTGTGAGTGATCACCTGATGGGAAAAAAAAATTAAAGGCGTGTGACTTTATCGGTTAAGTACTTGATAGAGAAAGGGGAGGAAATATGTGTGAATGCACACGCATGTGCAACATTATCTACCTGTCCCTTGTAGTTTGTGGGGACTCCACCCATGTTGTAATGAACGGTGGGCAGGACAGGAATGGGCTCTTTAGTGACGTCAACTCCAGCAAAGATCATGGCCGTCTCTGAGATACCGGGCAGCCTTGTTGCCAGCTGCTGGGGAGGCAGGTGGTGAAGCTGCAGGTACACGTGGTCCTTGTCTGGACCAACACCCCTGAAGGAACAAAGACGGACAGGAATGAAAACATGATTTAAGTGTGCATGAACTATTACACTGTTACATCACACACACACTTTGTCCATACCTGCCCTCTCTGATCTCTATGGTCATGGAGCGGGACACCACATCTCTAGACGCCAGGTCTTTAGCGTTGGGTGCGTAGCGCTCCATGAATCGCTCTCCCTCGCTGTTGATCAGGATCCCTCCCTCGCCACGGCAACCCTCTGTGATCAGACAACCGGCTCCATAGATTCCTGTAAAGATTCACATGTTAAATGAGACTCACATTTTGCAAAAATCAGAGACACAGTTCAGTTATTCCTCATTAATATGAACACGCAAACACTAACACCAAATACTGGGTTTTTAATACTGTAATAGTGTTTTAAATGAGGTACAATATTCCCCTGGGTTACCATGGTATAACTTAGACAAGACATGTAACCTGCTCTGCAGTAAGGTTTTGATGAAACCATAAAATATGCAGTAAACTAATAAAGCTACACTTGAAAACTTTTATGAAAATAACTTTCGGTCATATCTGCTGAAACTGTGTATATATATTGAAAGTGCATCAGAGAGATAGTCTGCGGAAAAAAAATGATGTCCACCCTCCTTTTCCTACTGCTTTTGATGGCATTCGCTGAAATCTACAGTAGCGCACTAACAATACCAACCCAGAGCCGGGGAGTCTCTTATGCAGCTGTCAATCATGTCAGTCACTTTTCATGTACAGTCAAACAATCAAACGAGGTTTGTGACCCGGCTGCCATGTTGGAAACAGCTGACCAAAGTAAAAAGCACCGCCCACCGGCCGGACCAGCTTTGTTATTTTCCAGCTTAACAGTACACTACAATATGTTTCTGAAAATATATTAGGTGAGAAATATACAATGCAGTAACAGAATCTTGATTGATACTCGGTAAGTGTAGCCTAGTTTGACAGTTTGACTGGAGTTCACAAGCAGTGACTGACAGCTGCATCAGGGTACTCAGCTCTGATTGGTTGTTTTCATTCACATGCAGTAAGGCCGCTGGACGCACTACAAGACAACAGAAGGATTTTTTTCACAAATTATCTGTCTTATTTAGTGCTGTGTGAATTTAAAGACAGTTTCAGCAAAAATGTTTTTTTTTCATAAAGCTTACCAACTGCAGCTTTAAACACCAGTTATGTTTGCAATGAAAATACTTCATAGCACCTCTAGGTATGATTGATGTAAAAGATTTTAACAACATTCTAATGAATGAAGCATAATGTCCACGTTGTGAACATAAAAACATCAAAGTTTTATTGTTATGACACAATACTGTCTGAGTAAAGACTATAACAGTGAGCTTTATTGACTGAGATAAGTATATTTACTTTGGCATTTACACTGTAATTTTACTCCTCTAGAGCATCAGAGTGTTTTACTTTTTACACGCATATTACTTGTTGTGCTAATATTCGTTCAGTGTATTAGTTAGAAAAAGGAACATTGACATTAGTAACCATGTTCTGATGTAAAACTAAAGACATGCTGACAGCATTTTACACAATCCCTTTAGTACTGTGAAGCTACTGTTTTTATTGTTCTTTTATGTTCTACAATAAACGCATTTTGATATTGTAGTTTTGTGCTCTGATTGGCCATTGGTCACTGTAATAAACTACCACAAAAGAGGCAGTCTGGTCAGCTGGTTAATGAGAAAGTCTATAATTATTCTGGAGGTTCACTTTAGTCTTTGCAGTGAAAGGCTTTGTAGGTACCTAAATTATTTCACCTACATAAAAAAGGTATGCTGCATTTATGTAACCAGACACTTGAATAACTTGCAAGACGGGAAGGTGAGAAAAACCGTGCAGTGACTTAGCCTTTGGTGACCTCCT
Source organism: Cephalopholis sonnerati (assembly GCA_019142605.1). NCBI lineage: Eukaryota > Metazoa > Chordata > Actinopteri > Perciformes > Serranidae > Cephalopholis > Cephalopholis sonnerati. The sequence goes on along the minus strand of JAGQAX010000008.1, from coordinate 15,218,756 downwards.
GCAGGCCACATACATAACTGAGGAGTCTGGTGTCAAATGTCTGGCAGGAGCAAAAATAAAGATGACCACTTGTCTTTATGTAAGTGGGGTCTGTTATCGGAGCTCAATGTAAACAGCCAGGTCTGAACAGACCTAAGGTTAAGCTCAGAAATAAAGAGCTGAAATCCATGTATTAATGAACTTATTAACTGACATCTCTCAGTATCTCCTAATTTGTCTTCAGTAAAATTAAAAGGGAACAGAGAATGGCAATAACCACTACACATACAGACAAACAGACTGAGAATGAAGCACAGCCGACACTATTTATACTGTCTTATCACACCTTTACAGCCAGACAATAAAATAATGGACTTTGAACGGTCATTAATAGAATACCTTCACCAGTGAAATAACTATACACAATGTAGACGTGTCTTTTAAGTTTGCATGTAGCTGCTGTTGAGCTGCCTTTCAAAACAAGATCTTGCTTTCACGCTTCAGTAGAAGACCTATTTTATGACACGGGTTTAATAAGTTAATAAGTTTCACTTTTCCCACCTGTGGGATGGAACTGTACAAACTCCAAATCCTGGCAGGGCAGGCCAGCTCTGGTCACCATTGCATTTCCATCTCCTGTGCTGGTGTGGGCAGATGTGCAGCTGAAATAGGTTCTTCCATAACCCCTGGAAGGGAAGTTAAAACTCATTTATAAACTTGTATATGTCTCATATCAACTCTCAAACTATGGCAGCTATAATGTGAGTTATAAAAGACGATGCAAGTGTCTACTTTTTCCTGTTTTGGTCCACAGTGAGTGTGATACCTACCCAGTAGCTATGACAGTATTCTGTGCTCTGAAGCGGTGAATAGATCCGTCCTCCATGCACAGAGCGATCACTCCTTTACACTCTCCATTTTCCATTAGCAGGTCCAGGGCAAAGTACTCCACAAAGTAACTGGTGTCGTAACGAAGCGACTGAATGGAAGACGGAAGGGCAGACAGATTAAACAGACTGAACACACGTTGATACTCCACAGAAAACTTGGTTTCTTTATCCACAGACTGAGTCTGACAAATGATGAGAAACAAGTTTGAGGACTTACCCGTCCATAAAGTGTATGCAGTAGAGAGTGTCCTGTCCTGTCTGCTACACAGCAGCAGCGGTGGGCCTGGCCTCCTTTTCCATACTTGAGACTCTGACCTCCAAAGGCCCTCTGGTAGATCCTTCCATCTTCAGTGCGGCTGAACGGCATGCCAAAGTTCTCCAGCTGAAAAAAAGGCAAAGCAACATGATGTTGAGATTTACTGTTGTGTTGTATAGGTATGTGGAAAGAGACATTAGGATGTGACCCAAAAAGATTTGTTCATTAAAAAGCCCACAATAAGACCAAATCAACCTGACAAACCTGCCTGAATAAAAGAAAGAAAGGTTTTGATGCCTAATCTAAATAGTAAATAAATGGGGCAACTGTTTATTTTCATTATTGAATGCTGTATATTCTAATTCAATGACTTACATTCTCTAGATTTTCCTCATTTAGTGACAAAAAGCCAGTAACTGTCAGCTAATATAACCACTGATGTGTATGTGTGTGTACCTTACCTCCACTACTGCTGCAGGAGCCTGCTCTGTCATGTAATGAATAGCATCCTGGTCTCCCAGCCAATCAGATCCCTTTACTGTGTCATAGAAATGCCACCTCCAGTCATCCTCCTCCATGTTCCCCAGAGCTGCATTGATTCCACCCTGTGGACCAGATCAATATTCAACAATTCACTACAATTACATAGAAGCAGTTGGCTGTACTTATACTAAGCTTTGGATTTGCATAATAAATATTTTATGCATGTTGTTACTTAATAAATGCAGAGGGGTTTGAGCCTGCTTAATTCTGCAGAAAATATAGAAAATTATCTATATGTGTTATCATACCTGTGCAGCGACAGTGTGGGACCTGGTGGGGAAGAGCTTGGTGACGCAGGCAGTGTTGAAGCCAGCCTCAGAAAGTCCAAACGCTGCCCTAAGTCCTGCTCCGCCAGCTCCTACCACCACGGCATCAAACTCATGATCCACTACTGGGTACTGAGTAGAGATCTGAAAACAACAATAGAGAGATGTTATTGTAAAACATCCAGCAGCGGAAACTGAAGAGTGCTGTGAGTATGCACGACCAGTTTGAGGTTATTACTGTATATTATCAAATGGTATTAACTGTGATATTGAAACCTCATGATGCAGTGAAGAGTATAGTAATATTCTAAGATGCATCCACATAACTAACCCTGATACATGCAGATCTACATTTAAGACTGAATGTAACTCACATCATCTGATACTTTGGCACTCTTCTTCTTGCCATAGATGGAGAAATGAAAGTTCCTGGATCCCTGAACTGCAGCAGCAGGGACCTGGTAGAGGAGGAGAATTGATATCAATGGAAAAATTAAACAAAAGCAGCACCACTGGATTATTGACCAAACCGATGGAAACTAACTGACATAAGACTTCTAATGAGCACATATTACTATGATTATTCACATATTACAGTCAGCTTCAGAGATATATTAATGCTAATAACACTTTCATAACAATCCGTAATTAAGCATTAATATCCGTTAACATTTCACTTACATTTTGCAACGAATTTTGGTGGTTTTAAATTAACAATAGCATCATGATAAGGTTAGTTTAGCCTACAGTTGCCTTTTAAATATATTCGCACTGTATCCTTCAACATTTGGCTAGCTAACACAAAGTAGCTAAAACTGTTCTCCACAAGGGCAGCTGAAGTAACTCTTATAAACACGCTGGAATTCCTCGGTTATGTTGATAGTTTACTAAAAACATCACTCTTTGTGTAAAATGTGAGATAAATGAAAAAGAACAGCTACATATGACATTTGCTGGAGTCACATAATAGCTTTTCTTTGAGGTGTCACATTGAAACACCCTGAGCTACATAACACAGCTTACGCAAGTCGAGATCTGCCGCTTACGAAAGCTCAACGTGGAGCAAAATTCTTCCTTTCAGCGTAAAGAAAAAGACACTCAAAACACATAAACATGGCACAAATAGACAGATAAAAGATCCAGCATTCAATTGTTACGACTTACAGCTTTTGTTTTAGATAGTATCCTTTTGGAGAGGAGACAGGAGGCAGCACGAACACTCGCCATGTTGTCGGTTGAAGGACCGATTCAGAGCCGCTGCGGAGGATAAGATATTCCGTAGCAATGGACTAAACCACTCTCTGAAAACGGGGGTGTCACTTATGTAGCACCTAATTGCTGTGCTTCGAAAACATTTTTTACGTGATTAAATTGTGAAAAGGTGTATTTTAATATCTATGATGAATCTATATAAATACACACAGATCTCAATTTTGACACTTAATGGGATCTTGATACAAGCGACTTCCCAAGAATACCCCCGGTCCGTATAGATGGACTGCTAAAGCGTAAAATTGTATAACTAGGGTGTGCAGGAACAAATGTATAAGTGACCTAGACTTTTCATTCAAGGTGAGACACAGCACCATATATTCAACAAACTCACCCCGAGTTGTAGTCGGACTTACAAAATTATTATGTCCCATGTTATTTTTGTCTTAAATACTCTAGCGAGCATAAGCCAGCAAGCTAAATGTTAGCTAGCATGTTAGCTCATAGCTAGCCTTGTTTGTGGTTAGCTGGGCTGTCAAACTTCAAGTCATGTCAGGCAGGTGTTGTTGTTGTTGCCTGTCGCAGTGTTTTTGGTAAATGCTAACAAGCTAATCACTAACGAACGTCCACATCTCGTTATTATCTACAATATTATTTCACCAGTGCCTCACATACCGACTGGTTAATGGTTTTAAATAGCTGAATAGTGCAACCAAAGCTATCTCCTTGTGGTTAGCTTCAAATTCAGTGGACCCTCGGATCTTCACTGTGTAAGAGACTTGTCATTTAAACAACTACGTGGTTTTGTTTTTAGCTAGGCCACCATATAGCTGTTATGGCCGCTAACATTTATTTACAGGCACCACCAGATAATAGAGACCTGTGATGACTACAGTATCAGTGTGTGACTGAAAAGACACTGCTACTTCCCTGATGTCAGTGTTGCAACATGTAAACATGTGCCATAATGAAAATCCACAAGGCACTGTTACTTATATATTTTGGCCTCCTCTGTGTGTGCAGCCTCCATGAATAACTTAAATGACCCCCCCAGATGGAACATCCAACCAGACCCCAGAGGAAGGGGGGCGGGGGCCGGTGATGGCAACCAATGGAACTACGCCCTGCTGGTCCCCATGCTGGGACTGGCTGCGTTTCGTAAGTTGCATACATCTGACTAGGAGTGTGTCTGTTGTGAGGTAACAGACACGGGGAGAACAACATTTGAGTTATCAAATGTAGAGTTAATGAATGTGCTCATGCAAAGCTCTGAAATGTGTGTGTGGGGATTTGCTTTCATATGTCAAATTAGTACCTAACCCTCTGGGAAGGTGCATGGCCCTGTATGTACAACATACATCTTCACTGGGACTCTTTTTATTAGATTGCCAAATGGCATAGTTAGACATGAAGCTGTGGTGGAGAGGAGGACACTGATCAAACTGTTATCCATTATGGAAGATCCCGACCACCCTCTCCACCACCTACTGGACAAACAGCAGAGCTCTTTCTCTGGCAGATGGGTTGAGCTTCGCTGTCACAAGCACTGGAAATCTTTCCTGCTCAAAGCAATAACTCTGCACAGCATCTCACCTCTGTCTAACAGAGAACTGTCACCTTTATAGTTTGTGTCCAAACCAAACTCCACTCTGGTTTGCTCGTCAGTAACCTCCCACATGGCAAATATGCACATTTGTTCTCCAACTTTACCTCACTGCATTCCTAAAACTGAAACTTGAACAAATTTGCACATTGGTTTAATACACATACTGGTTGTATGTTATCCTGTGGATATATTTAATATTTTAGTGTTTGTATTCAAGTATATTTATTGTGTTTTATAGCATATTATAGTGCATTATATTGTGTACTGTGTAGATATTCTGTAGAGTTATATCTTATACTTACAGAGTATGCTAAGGTTTATTTTCCTATTGATATATATTTTCTGTCTTCTGTGAAATAATGTATATCGCTGCGTTTTTACTGCTCCTCTGCAAAGCCTAAATAACCTGCTGCTGTAATGTTAGAATTTCCCAATTTAGGATCAATAAAGAACATCTTGCCAGCTGTCTAGCTATCTATCATATAAAAACATATCCTCCCTCTTTCAAAGGATTAATTACCACCTGTCTGAGTTTGGCAGTATAAGTAAAAAAAATAATACCTGGTTATTAAGTGGAGGATTTGGGAGTTGCAAGTTTACCAGAGACCTATTAAAGCTAGTGTAGCTTTTTGTTAGGGACTACATTGTTATGCTGCTATGCTTGTCTTTCGAGTGCTTGGTCACGTTTATTCTTAGGTGATGCCATTGCCATGTTAACTGCACTAACTTTCTCAAACTTAAGACACACGCAGGTGTTCAGGATTATTTCAATCAGTCACTCAGGAAATTCTTTTGGTTGAGAGACGTGTTTAAGGTTTAAAATCATGGCAGGAAATCTTAAATATCATAAATATGTCTCGGTGCTTTCAGGTTGGATCTGGACCAGGGAGTCCCAGAGGGAGATCCAGCAGGTCAAAGCCAAGTATGACAAGGATATTTCCACAATAAAAAGCGAGATGGAGGCAAAGTACCAAGAGACACTGACTGAAAGGCGCAGAGCAGCGGCTACACTAGAGCTGGAGCTGGAGAAGGAGAGACAGAGGGTCAAAGGCTACAAACAGGCCCTGGTCTCACAGAGCCATCAGCTGATGGAGGAACGGAAACAGTTGCATCAGGTAAAGTATGGTCATATAATTCAGCTATTGTGCACAGTTCCCTTTGAACCTGTCAGACCAAAAACACTGTCTTCCCTTTTACAAGGAGCGTGAGGCCTTGGAGGAAGACAAGCAAAGGCTGGTAAAATCCGGCGCTGCAGGGGCTGTTCTGCATCGCGCCCTGGAACGAGAGAACAACTGGTACCAGCGAGCCACCGCCACTCTGAAGGAGCTAGAGGCTCAGCTTGTGGAGCGCCAGAATGCCTACTGTTCCCTCATCCAACCTCGTGATCAGCGGCTGGAGATGGAGAAGAACATGCTGCTTAAGGTCGTCAAAGACCCCATCGGGGCGGAACTGAATCTAGAGTCCGATCTGAAGGATATTTTTAAGAGAGATAAGCACTGTGCGGACCTGCTAAACATGGACAGGAGGAAGAATGGCAGCCTCATGTGGGTGTACCTCAAGTACTGGCAGCTGCAGGTCACCGTCCAGAAACACAAGAGGGCGGAAGAGGCGATATTAGGAGGGAACATGCACTCTCACACAAAGTGACAAACACAAGCTTGTGTTTTTCACTTGACTTTGAAGAATGTTGAAAGTTTGTGGATCAGGGATGGAAAATGCATGTATTTTTCACTCTGTAATTATCTTTACTTGATAGGGACGTTATGGAAACACACAACAACAAGATCATGTTCAACATCTGAAAGTACCTCCCTTGATCTCAGAGTTTTGAAGAAGAATAATTTGTCAGGTTTTGAGCATGCTGAAATACATCAGTACCATAACTTCCCCAACTGTGACTCTTTAGCTTTAAATTAGCTGCATAAAAAATGTACAGTAATTAAAATGCACTAGGATAATTCAGTTGATATCCATATTGGATACATAACTGATGTTAAATACTTAGAGGTGTATTTTTTATAATTTAGCCCCATGGAAAATTTTGTCAGAATATTTGTGTCAATTTAAGTCAGATTCTCTGAGTGCCAATGAATTAATGCTTGGTGCATATATTGTATGTCTGGATTTTTTTTTGTTTTTCCACCTCAAATATGAATTTAGGACTCCCATTAACTGTTCTCAGTGTGATGTGATAATACACATCTATTTGTTGCTGTAAGTGTCTTCAGGAAAAAATCGAACAAAGCAGCCAGGAATCATTAACACATTAAGATTATTTTTCTAACATTATGTTTATGGAAAAGTCATTGAAGTCTCTTGAGTGTGCTCATAGCATAAAAAATAAGCGGATGGACTATTGTAGATATTTATCATGATATACGTGGGACTTAATTTGTTTTTAGCAACACTCCTGTCCATAACTTGGAGTTCCCTTCAATGTATGACATCTCTCTTTACACTCTGACGTGTGTTGCCATTTAGGATACATGGCCTTAAGCCAATAGAGTAGTGTGTCTGATCACTGGTTTTAAATTTCTTGTCTTCAGTGCTGGTTTGTTGGAGCTTTTTAATCATCAGGGAGACAGGAAATTGAAGGTGCATGTGAATCTAAAAAGGGATAGAGCCCAAAGTAGTGCTCAGTCGTGCAACACTATACCACAATACTGCAACAGAAATAGTCAAATAGCACCCTTTACTTCACACTTCACCCCTGCAGTGAAAAGATGAACTAAAGCTGTAGCATTTGTTTAGGGTTGCCAAGCCTTTCTATGCTGTTATGGCTTTTTTGGGACCGTTACTTGGTGATTAAGTGCTGGATATGATGCCATAAATTCAAATGTACTGACTCTAACCACTCTGTGAAATCCTCTCAATAAATTCCTGGTTTAAGAACCCAATTTCAAGACTTTTTGTTTTCTCTTTAGAATCTCAAAAGCACTGACAAAATTACCAAAGTGTATAAAAATATCTTACCACAGGGGAGCACTGTTACTGGATTTGTATCCTGAAGAATGATCATTGAATAAAACAGCTACAGTATGTGAACGCTCAGTGCAATTGTGTGAGATCATGAACACATCCAGTGGTACAGTGGAGGGTGTGCGCAGGTTTCTGTGGCCATTTACAGTGTACCCACCTGTCAGACAAAAAGCCATTGGAATATACAGGAGAGTATACCCACTTCCTCCTCAGTAAACTACCCATCTACAGAGCAGTGCACAAAGCCCGTCAACCACCACTACACCACTGGACACACCTCCAACGCAGCTGTGGACTATCATGCAATTATGGGCTGTAATTTAACCAATTTGTCACTTTATGATTGTTGATATGTCTTAAGAAAGATCTTTGTGACCCAAATGTCAACTCTTTAAATAAATCAGTGTGTGCTGGAATTAACTTTTTTCTTTGGAAATGGATCTTAGGGGGAATTTATGCCCTGCACCACAAAGGAAAGCAAGTGGTGTGCATGTTGCCTTATACTTATCCTGAAGGTCATGATACACACATTAAAAAATACATGCAAGCATGGCCACATTATGTAACACTAAACTATAGTCCCAAACTTAATATAGCACATATATGCAAAGTTATTTGTATTTTCTCTAACAGGATCACTTTATTCACTTCAATATAAAACAGTAGATAAGATACGTTTCCAGACAGTGTTTCATGAAGCTTTATTTGGCATAGAAATCACCAACAATGACAAAGCCATAAATATCTCCTGAAACATAGTATATATTATAAGAAATCTACAATACAGTATGTCATTACATCATCGCAAAGTACAGCACATGAATTATGCATTAATCTCTTCAGCATTACTCCACCTCTCAAAAGAAAAAAGGGCAAAAATGTCTCCTAAAGTAAGTTAACACTCCTCAGAAGATAATACCTTTTCTTTCAAAAGTCACAGTTAAGATGGTTTACACAATTAAGACTTTCATTTTAATTTACTAGTACCAGCACTGTGTGTAAATTACCATAACAAAAGCTATATTAGATTTTCTGGACTGCAATTTTAAATACTCTCCACTCTCTTGCTTCACTCCCTCCTCTTCACCCGAGGAGAGGTTTCCCTCGGTGAGGACATCAGGCCTGAGGCTCTGAAGTTCATTCTGACCGGCTTGCTGCTGTCCCGAGTTAAGGCAGTCCCTTCATCCACTTCACTAGTCACCCTCCCTAGCATGACTGGCTGTTGTTCTGTGGACCCAAAGGTGGCTATGGCATGATGTAGGGGCCTGCTGGTGATAAACAAAGGTAGCCGGTGCTCTGTCATGCCTCTGCTAGTGCTGCCCAGCTTCAGTGTCTGGCTGGGACTCCTCTCCACCATGAAGTGGGTCACCTGTTGCTGCTTGTAACTCTCTTTACGAACGCTGTCTGTCTCAGACAGTGTCAGCCTGGAACACATTACGCACACAAGATAAATGATTTTTAATCCTTCCTCTGTAATAAAGTACAGTGGTGCTGTGATCATCATATCTTATTTAAATAACTGTAAATCACTTAGAGACTTATGGCTAAATCCACACTAAAGAACTCAAGAAGAAGACTGCTGCTTCAGTGCTCTTGGTTAGTTGAAACTTTAAACTGGTTGCCCTTTTGATCGTACCATTACATATTACATATGTTTTCCTTTAACAGTTACAGGCAGTGTACCTGCAGTGACATCACTGATCAGGATGAGGGCCTGTTATATCAGTGTGGATTTTACCCTCTAAGTCAAAACACAGCATGTCCATGTCATGTGTTTACAGTAGAAACATAGTGAGAACATGGGCTGCTCCACTGTCCTTGACCCGGCTGCTTGTCACAACATACTGAGTGCTACAGTATACTAGAAATACTCGACAAAGTTCACACCGGCATAGCAGACAAAATACAGTAGAAAACACAACATGTATTAGCAATGATTCATGTAAAACTTAATCTAGAGTAAAGTAGAATTATAAGTGAGAGCCACTTACTTGAATTGCGGCCTCGTTTCGATGACCAGGCTCAGCCAGCACGCTTCATAGCTCTCCTTCTTCCACTGGTTCTCCTCCTGAAGATCACAGTAGGAGTTCACCAGGTAGCAGCCTCCTCTGCTCACACAGTGCATGATGGTGTGAATGTGTCGAGAGTGTGAACGTCAGCAACGTCCATGAAAGAAAGGAACACGCGCAAAGACAAATGTCTGCTCTCACTCCTGTCTATCTGGACTTGTCTAAAACTCAAGGGAGAACACAAGCAATCAAATCATCTGTCATCATCGATGTGTGTATCTGTGTGTGTGTGTGTGTGCCAAGCAGTCTGAGATGCGAGTGTGTTTGGCAATGTCTTAAATATCCAGTCTTGTTTCTATTTTTACTCCTGTGCATCACTTTGTGGTGAATGTAGTGAATGTCCTCACTCCAGGCATCCTGAAGGTTGGTTTCATTTGAAAATGAGAGTTAGCTGTTTCCATGACACGAGTCAACCTCATGAACCCAGAGGAAATCCCCACCATATACATTTATCTAACTGATCTATGTCAAGAGAAGTCATCTGAAATGATTTAAGGATAAAAACAATATCAACTTTTACAATTTACCCCAGCGTAACGCTGAATTTTTTGTACTTTTTGTGGGTTTGATCATGTGAGTATTGGTCTGGGGAAACGTGTTTACATCCATATGGCATGTGGATGTGTGTGTTGATAGAAATCAGAATCAGCTTCAGCTTTTTGGCCAAGTATGTGTGCATATACAATTTGATAGATAGATAGATAGATAGATAGATAGATAGATAGATAGATAGATATATAGATAGATACATAGATAGATAGATAGATAGATAGGTACATAGATAGATAGATAGATAGATAGACAGATAGATAGATAGATACAACAACACAACACAGTGTGACTAATACCTAAGTCATTAGAAATGACTATCATGAGAAAAATCACTAGAAATGAATAATCTGCTGTGAATGATGTGGCTCCAGAGTTCATCCCATCAGGTCCAAGAAATTATCCTCTAACTCCTCAGATATCTCTCACATAGACCACGTGTTGCAGGAAGGAAACAGCTGTGAGCAATAAGATCACTGCCTTGACAGTCATAATCCACCTCATTAATCCAAAGCCAGGCCAGTTCTGCCGGCCAAAATCACATTATACACTGCAAAATTATGTTTGTGACTCACAGATTGTTTTAAGAAAGTTCTCTGGCACCATCAACACTATGTGTTTGTGAATGTTTTACTCTCATCTGTATCTCATTAGTCCATCTATACTCTCTGTGAATGTTGAATAATGAGAATTCAGACAGTATTTTTTCATTTCAGTTTTAATGTATGGATATGAGAATTGTTTTTGAGGCAGGTGTAAGACTTTGTTAGACCTCTGTACATGTAACTATTTACAAAGTAATTTGATTCCACATGACATTTCTGACTTTTAAACTACGTAATGATTTTTTTAGTTATTTCACAGCTCTAAAGCTCCTTGAAGATGTAAATATTCTGACAGTGATGACAGAGTCATATCTTGATTACTCCTGCTCTCAGGAGGACGCTGGCAAACCCAGTTTAATCAAAGTGTGAGGGTGAAACTGAACCAGTGTACGATGGTATGACCGAGGCAGTGGAATGTATGCTGGACTCATCCCAGCAAAAGCAATCTGTTCCCGCAACACAAGAGCCAGTATTAAATAACTAACTTTGATGCTGAATCACGACTAACAGATGTTGCTGTGGCAACACCAACATATATTCATAAACAAAAGTGGGCACCTCTTCAAGTTTAGAGGTGGCAATTAGTTTTCCATCAGGAGACGGTTATCTTTCAGCCAAGTCATTTAATGTAGAATGAATATTATTTCAAATGAGCAGGACAGTTTTTATGAATCAACAGTACAAATTTTACAGACACCAGATTCTCTGGGGGTTCTTATCTTTAATTAAGTTTACCAGAGGGTGGTAAAAATTGTGGTCTCAGTAAGAGGTGATAGAAGATGCCAACACTATGCCAACAAGAGAGCACAGACCATAAAAAAACTATTTCACTGTTTCTTACTTTACCATTAAGCGTTCATTCACCTTCTTTAAAATATAAACTAATGTAGGGGCACCCACCAGCTCAGTGGGTAGTGCAGGTGTCCCATGTACAAAGGCAATGTCCTTGCCACAGCAGCCATGGGCTCGATTCCAGCCCATGGCCCTTTGCTGCATGTCGCCCTCTCTCTCCCCCTTCACACCTCTGACTGTCCTGTCATTAAAGGCCAAAAAGTAATCTTTAAAATAAACTGATGTAATCATTGCCCAGCACACTGCATGGTCTCATCTATTTTTAAAACGTGAACAAAGTAGATACATCAGGGTTTTTTTCCAATAATGAATTTATTCTCAAACATTCAGATATACAGTAAATTCATCTCAGCTGAAAATGTGAAAAATAACAGTTGAAACAAGGACAAAAAATGTCTGATACTTAAAACTCCAATGATCTCGAGGCAGCCCACACACATCAATCAATACGTTCACAGAGATATGTGAACACGTATGTCTGATGTGCCAGCATTTATCAAGGCTCCTGATGTCAGTGCTGATCAAACACTCGTTTTATGGAAGTTGTTTGTGGAAACAAAACTGACACATCAGCCTCCTTCATTCACTGAGCAGACTGGACAATAAATGCTGTTTGTTACATCATATAAAGGATCAGTGTGTGTCGTACCAGACTTGTGTCAAACTCAAGGTATGCATCACACACAGTCTGAATATCTCAGCATCAATAGCTGAACCAGGACGGCCTCTTCCTGGGCATCTCCACTATCCTCTTGTCTTTGTCTTTTGTCTGTGGTGTTTCACCCTCATACAGGACGACAGTCTCCACAGTCGGGGCCCCCAGCGGGCCGCCTTCCATCGCTTTTATCTGATTACGAATCTTAGCCGTCTCCCTGCACACCTTGGCGTAACAGAAGCCGCACAACATGTGTTTCTGCTTCAGGTGGCCACACTCCGGACACGACTCGATGCTGGTCTGAGAGACAGAGAAACTGTGGGTCAAATTATGTCACGACAAAATTATTTCTGACGTATCTTTGGCATTCTCTGTAATGCAGTTTCTTGTTACATATTGGCCAACATACATTGCTGATACATGTGTGATCAGCTCATGAGCAGCTACTATCAGTCAGAAATATCAGCATGCCTCTGCTGGAGATGTTCACATTTACTCAGCTTGGCTTTGTTGCAAGGTGCTCTGTTGTTACTGAAAATGACTCAAGTCAGATATCGATTTAAAATTATGTCCATCGGGTTTGTACTTTGAAAAAATAATCAATATACAGACTTTGAAAAATGCAATCTCATTAGGGATTTAGGGACTGCTGATGAACATTAGTCATTCCCTGTATCAGTCACATTAAACAACAAGGAATCCTAAAAATAACAGTCACTGAGTGGCATTCACACTTTTTGTTCTTGCTGACAGTGAAGAATCTCCACAGATAATCAGTGATGTATATGCATGCCATTAGAAGTCCCATAAGTTGTGATACTTAGATAAAAAAATGACAATATATACATTTGCTGTCTTTGGTTGTGTGTTGTTAAGCTGTTGGTGCAGCATTTGTCTACCTTTTATCTGTATATATACTGTGTTATTATCTATCTTAAAAGAAACGTTTCAGTTGAGTTCTGTAAATGTAATTTTTTAAGATTTATATGCCACGAACCAAAAGCTATTGATCTTAAATGTACAGGAGTGAATTACAACTGATATCACTCCCAATCAGTACAGGTAAAAGGGAGCTCTCTACATAAGACAGCATCTTCTAACAGTTGGGTGTGGGGATGAAATGAGAGGATCCTAAATGTACCTTGACTTTTAGGAGTTTCTCAACAGCTCTCCTCCTGGTGCGGTTGATCTCTATAGTGCGTCTCTTCTTTGGTGCTGCCATCCACAGGATGCTGTCCAGGAGGCCAGGAGGCTGCTCTGGGCTCTGCTGCTCCTCCAGCTCGTCCTCCCTGTTGAGCTGAGGCAGGAGGCTGGGGCCAGTCACTGCCAGCGCTGGAGCTGCACACAGGAAGATAACACTGTTATAGTCCCTGCTCATCACAGTCAATCAGTTCAGTAGGAACAGAAAATGGAAGCACATGTAGGCAGATGGTAGTCAAAGGTAGCGTGTTTAAATGTTGGATGTAATCAAACTGAAATTAAAAGAGAAACAGAGGGATACAATATGTGTGTGTTCGTCAGGGACAGAGCTTGTACCATGATTAGCAGTAGCATTAGCTGCCGTCCTGAGCTCAGTGAACTCACCCAGCTGTGTGTCCAGTCCGGCCGCCTGCAGAAGTCTGCTCTCAATGTGTATCAGAGAGCACCTGAGCCTGTGCACTAACGCTGATAAGTTCATCATGTCTGTTGTCAGCACGTTACTTTTCTGTCCAACCTAAAACATCCATGCGTCCAACATGTCAAACAGCTCACGGTCACGGAGACTCTTACGTCATCAAACAGCGACAACAAATTCTACTTGTTCTGTTTAATTTTCGACAGGCAAGATGAAGTGAGGCCTGTTACTGCCATCTAGTGGTCATGTTTACTAACTTCACTCTGCAGTGTGTTCAGACAGCATGTACTATTTTAGATTACAGTCATTTAACAAAACACTGATGCTTTCCAGGTGAAGGCTCCACACTAAGTGAATCACGTCCCCTCTGAACGCTCATACTATAACAGTCTTAACTTAGTTGCTTTATCATATTGTGATTGTGGAAGATATTGATTATGAAATAATCTACCATAAAACTTCAATTAATAGCCCAGGCTACCGTTTGCTTAAATCACTGAAATCAACAGGCCTATATTTGGGACAGGTGTCTATATGGGACAGGCCTTTAATTCCTTCACACAAACATGTTGCTCAGCAAAGACGGGAAATTAAATCAAATTGTTTGTTCAAACCAGTATGAATATTAGTTGTACATAAATATATCAATTATGAATCATTTATTTGATCTAGCTCCGACTGACAGAGCATCAGAGATAGAGTGAGTTACACACTTGAGGATTATGGCACTTGGAATACTGACACAACACCACTTTATCCTGTTAAAAACAGTACTTACAACTTGGATTAATTTGTATGAAAAACCCTTTTAATTCTTTTGATCTTAGGACCCTTATGGACTAAAGGAATATGAATAATTTAAAGGGTAATGGAAGAATGTGCACATAATTTGAGGTAGCCAGCAACCTGCTTTTCTACATTCTAAGAACCTCCACAAAATAAAACAAATAAATAATAATAAAAAAAAGCATGGCAACCAGGCTAGGCATCTAATTATTTGTCAAAACGTGTGGCTAAACTGGGCTAGTAAAAGGGACTGGGCCGTTTGACTGGGACTAGGCTTTTAATTGAAGTACGGTAATTGTTTGTTGTTTCCAGGGTGCAGAAGAAAGTATTTCAATAAATACATGTTTTAGTAAAGAAATGTTTCAATATTGTTTGTGTTATATATTCCAGATAATAATTTTATAAAGTTGATAGAGGAATGTACAAGTAGACCCACATCAATTTTAAATTCCTCTTTTATTGTACCAGATTATTGTCATTCTCTAACATTGCTTCAATATAATTGATAATGCAGTAGAATGATGCATCATTAAAATACTTAAGAGGTATTGCCTTTTTGACTTTTTGTTAATCAGGTGTAGTCTATATAACTATTTTTAGTCACTTTATTCATCTTTATGTAGCAGTTTTATTTTATTATATCTTTTTATTATTTATTTTATTTTTCATTTTGTATCTTTCTCTATTTTACCTTTATTCTATTTAATGTCTTTTTTTGTCTTGTGCTGCTGTGACATTTGAATTTCCCCTCTGGGGGATCAATAAAGTATATCT
Organism: Cephalopholis sonnerati; assembly: GCA_019142605.1. Lineage (NCBI taxonomy): Eukaryota > Metazoa > Chordata > Actinopteri > Perciformes > Serranidae > Cephalopholis > Cephalopholis sonnerati. The sequence goes on along the minus strand of JAGQAX010000008.1, from coordinate 15,203,120 downwards.
TATCTTATCTTATTTTAGTACAGATTATTTGTAATTTCTATTTTAGAAGACACAGGAAAAATGAGAAGTATTTTACTGATTTATTTCAAGTTTTGGCTGTATGGTCAATCGGGTCATAGACTTGGTTTTATATTTAATACACACAGCATCTAAACAGCGTGTGAGTTGTAGAGCAGGTTGGGTGTTTAATTTAAGTCAATAGGTGGCAGCATACACTCTTTAGTGGCTTTAGCAGGTCTTCAGTCAACACAGAGAGAAGAAGAAGAACAAGATGGCGGAACGAGGCTACAGTTTCTCCCTCACCACATTTAGGTAAACTTTGTCAAAATTACAATGAAATATTAAAACAGCATCTAAACTTTCAGCCAGTGAAGTTCTTGTTGAACATCAGTTTGATAAAGTGAATGCACGGTTTTCCATATTGATGGGAGAAGAAGGTTTTGGGGGCCGTTGTAGTCGATGCACTGTCATTGCCGGGTAGTGTAATGAATCGGCTAACGTTAACGGTTAGCATGTCGGCTAACGTGTTTTTTTATTAAACTGTAAAGTGGCAATTTTTGCTGATGTCAATAATAAAACCGCGCCAAAATGTGTTATTTGTTATAGTATTACTGAACAGATTGAAACAGGCCAATTTTACGTACTAATTATAACCTTTTAGAGACAATGTTAGCTAACAGTTAACGTTAGCTACATTAGCTGAGATGAGTCGGTTGTTTCAGCTTTTCCTTTCACTTTCGTCTTTGATAATTGTTGTGTTATTTTCAACCTACGGTTCTTGCTGTATCTTCACATAGTTTAGTTGGTTTTCCTCCTCCTCACAGCATAGTAATGTAGCATCATGTGTTTCATCCTGCAGCCCCTCGGGTAAACTGGTCCAGATTGAGTATGCCCTGGCAGCTGTAGCAGCCGGAGCACCGTCAGTGGGAATCAAAGGTAAGGAGTCCTGGAAATGTGTGGGGCATATCAAACTGTTGGTTTTAAAACCACGTTCACTCAATGTCTGATTGATAACAGAGAATAGAACAAGACTCTGTTTGGAAATGTTTACAATGCTAAACTGCATTCACTGTTAAAGGGTAAAGAACCACATGAAGTGGATGTAAATAGGGTCTGATCTATTGCCACACCTTCAGAGTAGTTTCTCCAGACTTCGTCGTCAGTGTCAGTGTCAGAGGGCAGTGTGACTTCATGCTTAATGTGGCAGTGGTGTACAATTAGGGTGAAAAGCCTAATTAAACAAAAGAAACAATAAACTGTCTAAATATAATGCAGCATCAAAAAATAATAACACACTGCAGTTTTGCTTGTTCATCTGAACTGTGTAACATTATAGTGAAGAATGTGCTTTTTATCCAGACAAGTCAATGTGCCCATCTAACAGTCACTGGTGCAGCAACCTAAGCAGACACCAGCATTCTCACAGGCTGTGCATGACATTATATAGTTGAATCTGGTTAGAAAAAACATGATTATCAGATATAATTTGTGAGGACACTAATTGTGATATTGTCCTTCATTTTCAGCTTCCAATGGAGTTGTCCTTGCAACAGAGAAGAAACAAAAGTCCATTCTGTATGATGAGCAGAGTGTCCACAAAGTGGAGCCCATCACTAAACACATAGGCATGGTGTACAGCGGCATGGGGCCTGACTACAGGTGGGGATTCTTTGTTTTTTCAGACAAACGCAACGCCAGCGATTTGGGTTTCTTAACTGCGATGTCCGACTGCTTTTAAATGCACTAATGAGGGGAAAAACGTAAAGATGGACCACACTTGTTCATAAGCAGCTTACGCAACAATATTTCTAGCCTTATTCAGTCTATTTTATTGGAGGTTTTGCATGTATTAACTATTTTGCAAAGCATACCATAAAAGTTTTAGCTTGATATACTGCTTTGCAGACAGCGTTTGACATCCTAGATTTTACAGTCAAGACAGCACATTTTGTTAGAGACTAATTTGTACTTATTAAAGCCTAAAGCATTTTCTGTGGGATTTTTCTTGGGTGATTTTTTTTTTTCTTCTTCTTCAGTGTTGTTGAGCTTAAAGCTAGTGCTATGCTTTGTGCACACACTTATACAGTATATTTATGCGTTTAACACTTTGATGTTGTGAGTTCAGAGGATATCCATACAAGGGCTGGGCAATATGGAGAAAATCAAATATCACAATATATTTGACCACATATCTCAATATCTGTATTGTAGGGTTCACCATTGGTGCTTTTACAAAATGTTTACAGAATTTAGGATTTTGCTAAATTATCATCAGTAAAGTGGATATAATAGCAAACTAGGTAAAGACAACAATAGAACAGCTAGAACAGAAAATGTCATCACTTCCCTGTAACGCAACCTTTAATACCAGGAAAGACAACACATATGATATTACAGTATCCAACATCTATTCTCATCACAATATTGATATAATATTGATATATTGCCCAGCTTTTGATCATATCTTGTGTCACAAGGAAAAAAAAACATCATTCAGGACTATGTTCGTAAAAGACGGCGTGTTGCTACCAGAGTTTGCCTAAATACTGAACCTCATATGCGCTAATAAATGAAAATTAATGAATTGTGTTGTGCTTGCAGGGTTTTAGTGCGACGAGCCCGGAAGTTGGCACAACAGTACTTCCTGGTTTACCAGGAGCCAATCCCCACAGGCCAGCTTGTCCAGAGAGTGGCCTCTGTAATGCAGGAGTACACACAGTCTGGGTGAGTATACACAAAGATGCACCAATACATGCACTGTTATATACACATCACCGTTACATTTCAAAGGTAAGATGTATTCAGTCAGAATTTTTGGATTTAATCTGTGTTATTTTTTTGTCCTCCAGTGGAGTGCGTCCGTTTGGCGTGTCATTGCTGATAGCTGGATGGGACGAAGACCACCCCTACCTGTTCCAGTCAGACCCCTCTGTATGTTGTCTTACTAACTTTCATATTTGTTGAAAAAAAACCCAATATTTATATTCAATTATTGTGCTCTTTCAAGCTCAAAGTTTAGCAACTGTTTTATTTAAATAAATCTTAGACAGTAGACTAAAACCTAATTTATGGTTTGGTGCTTGACACTTTTAAAAAGTGATGGTCTAGAGAAATTACTTATGTCGCAATTCTCTCAACACTTTTCTTTCATGTTGTGGCGTTGAGAATTTATATTTTGTTGGGTACTGTGATTGAAAGTGTTACTATCATGGCCATGGAAATAGTAGTTTTCAATCCACACCTACTCCGAACTGCATTCAGTGTCTGTCCACACATTTACTGAGCCAAAATACTTTTCATGTCAACTCTGCAGGAAGAAATCAACAGTGTTGTATTCACTGATTTTATTTCCCAGCCCACTGTAGCGAGTGAGGGGAATCTGCTGCTCACAGACAAACACTGGAAGCTGATCAATCAATGAATATATGGTTTTATAAGTTTAAAACACATATCCAGTGGGATATTTGTGTGATTTCAGGAAGCTGTCTGTGCAGATTATGCTTTACTAAATGTGACAGAAATAGACTCTGGCCATAAAAAAATGCAGGAGGGCCCTGGTTACCATGAAGCCTTTCGCTGAATAAATGTTAATGCCACACTGCTCTTTAATTTCTGTTGAACATCAATCTTCAAAAGTGTCAAGCGCCCTACCATCATCAGCACTTAGTAATTCCCTAACAAAACCCTAATTCCCTTCATAAACTGATATCATGTTTTTGAGAGGGTTACCCCTGGGGTTACCCTCCCCAAATACCCGCTACAGTTATACCCTGTCCTAAAGTATTGAATTTAGTTGTACATCCTGTCTGTTTGGTGTGCGAAACCTTTGTCAGGTCACTCTTAGTCTATAGTTATTCCAGTGTAAAGACTATGTACAATACTGTCAGAAGCACAACTTCTTGCTGGATTTTTATTCTTCTTTTTCTCACTGGCAGGGTGCATATTTTGCATGGAAAGCCACAGCCATGGGAAAGAACTACGTTAATGGAAAAACATTCCTTGAAAAAAGGTAAGATTTTTCAATTTAAAGCTTTTTTTGTACAACGAATGTCATAAAAGTGCAGCGTACAGCAACAGTATAAATGTGTACTGACTTGGTAGTTGTATTTGGCAGTCAGTGGCCAGTCTCCCACCACAAGGGCTCTTTACATCATTGGCTATCTCAGTGCCCACTGAATAAAAAGAGTATTTGTTGTGGTATATTTTGGAGATAATGGTGCCTTCCTGAATATTCTTGCAAAGTCTGAAACAGTGCAAGTGTCAAAATCTTGTATTACACTTAAAACAATAAAGAAAAACAAAAACAGTATTTCTACAGTTTAATATACTTTTATTGTCATTGCAGACATAATTTAAGCCCAAGTTTGATCTAATGAAGATGATGCTTTACTATTGAATTAAAGTAATGTAGCTGGCACACAGGGAATATGAGCCAGGATGCTGTTAGCTTCACTACATATATGGGAAAGCATAAAAAGAGTTCAGTGAGTTTTGCATGAGTAGCAGGGTGTAGAACCTGATTCCAATGCTTGCTGTTACCATTAAGTGACCTAAATGGAGTGAATTTAGTATTGTCATGGCTCATTAGACCATATTAGCACTTACGTCTTATGGTAAAAAGGACATTGTTCAACAGTAAGAGTTTGGCTCCTGAAACATTGTTTAAAAACTTCAAATATTATACAGTGCAGCATGAATACACAAAGTTGAGGTGTTTGGTATGATGGGCTCACAACTCTTACAGATCTTCTACTTGATGCACGCTTCACAGATTGCTATATGACCACGTTGTTTTTGTTCTTCAGGTATAACAATGATCTGGAGCTGGAAGATGCCATCCACACAGCCATCCTGACATTGAAGGTATAATGTTTGTTATGAAATAAAAACCCAAAGCTATGGGATCTGTCTCTCTTTTTATCAGTCATTTACACTGTCCTATCTTTGTGTTTCAGGAGAGTTTTGAGGGTCAGATGACAGAGGAGAACATTGAAGTTGGGATCTGCAACGAGGCCGGCTTCAAAAGACTCACCCCAGCTGAGGTGAAAGATTACCTGGCAGCCATTGCGTGAACACATCCTCCCTGATGACGGGGCTTTCTGGCCACATTTTAAGACATAAAAGCACAGTAGCCAACAGTCTCATAACACATTATTGTAAACCACGGTTATTCAGATAGTTATCCAAGACTATGTTTGTGAGTCGTCAGAATCAGACAGCGTGTTTGGGATTGTGCCCAGACCTGACAGCCTTTGTGTGGCTGCTACTCACAATTGCATTGACTAAACTCCATCTGTGGCTGTGAGATGACAACCTCATGTTATCACATAACTAATTGGCTTTGTTGTGAAATGCATACCTGGGTACTGTGAAATGTGGCATTTGGCTGCTGTGCATATGAAAAGGAATGTGGGCTCTGATGAGTGAAATCTCAAGTCTTCCATTGAATCCTTCAGTTTTCTTATTTCTCACAACTGTTGCAAAGGCAACACTGTCGGTTTGCAAACCAGGCACAATAGCTTCATGCATTTACACAGAATTTGATTGTTTGTTACCATTGTGACAATTGGCCTATGACTGATCAAAACGTGAAAAGATAAAATGGTAATAAGGTTAGCAGTTAATGCAGACCAGAAAGAGCTTTGGTCTCTCTCGGGGTTGATTTATTTATCCTGAACATTGAGTTTCCCTTTATTCTCCTGACTGCAGTTCATGAGTATCTCAGACCCTGGGAATGAGTTTCAGCAAAAAGAAGGATGCAATGGAAAGTTTTGAAATTTTACAGCTAGGATCTGGTTGCCTGTACAGCAGTTTTACACAATGTACTCTTTTTTTCAGGCTAGAAATAATTCTAGAGTTTGTATTTTCTCCTCTGGTATCTGTCACTTATTCAAATAAAAGATGACGAGTTGATGTTGACTTTGTGTTTTTAATTAATATGCATTTATAAAACGTGTAAAATGCGAGTATGTTCTCAGTACATGGTTTGTGTACATAATGAGCGCGCGCTAGTGCGCTTTCTGGGGAAGAGCGCGCTCTAACATCAACCGGAACAACTTTTCAGATTTTGTACGTATCCCTCCGCCGATGTTATGTTTTAACTAATATAATGACTAATATAATGAAAACAACCGCGACCATGAAAATGTGCCGCGGCGGTGATGTGGTAAAAGTAGTTAAATATAAACTTACTTCTAAAATTCGACTTCATTTACAATCTTGTCAAGAGATCTATTTTTTCTGGCGGTAGTTCTTAGGCACTTCCCTCATCACCTCTGATGACGTTTATGGCGCCAGAAATCAAGGGTTTAGTGAGGAGGTTGTGTTTGTCAGCTGGTGGATATTTACCGTTATCTGTGCTATGTTGGCGGCACCGTAAATATTTAGCCTTTTGAAGCGGAATAACGGCTGCTTAACCGTCGTTTCGTGCCAGTATAAGGTCGGTTTGGAATCAAGATGGTGATACTACGCAGCAGCAGCGGTGTCGGCGCTGAGCCGGTGGCAACAACTCCGAAGAGGAGGTCGATGGAGTTGGAAACAAGCTCCGAGTTTCTGTCGCTGCTTCCCGCGTCGCAGAGAAAGTCCGCCCGGCTGACCCGGTCCTCCCGGGCCCTGGATGACAGCTTCAGCAGCTCCGAACACAACATGGTGAATGTAAGTATATGCACCTCGGCGGCTAGTGGGACACATTGGTTACCATTTATTTGGTGTATAAATTATCTATGGACATAACTTTGCTGTGCTAGTTTTGCTAGCGTGCTAAGCTAACTAGCCAGCCTGTCAGCTAACGGTGCTGTCAGATTGTCTGAATGAGCACTGTGATCCTTTTTAACATTTTATTGAGACTCGTATGTCTGCTGCACATGTGTTGACTCATGTGTAACGACTTGTTATATGCTCTACAGTCAAAATCACATGGTTACTAAGTAATGTCATCTGTAATGCTATGTGTCCTGGCTAAATAAAATAGTACATTAAACTCGACCAGGTTGTCAGATTGCTAATTGTCCCAGATGTCGTACTTCAGTTGTCTAGCAAAGTGTTTCGGTACATGTTTTCGTCTCTGCTGGAGTGTTCACTGGAGAGAGGGGGTGGGGCCTCTATCCATTCATTCATTTAGTCAGTCATTCATTAAACTTGATCTTAGAGACTTATCTGTTACTTCATTACAGAAATTGAATTATTAAACGTACTTTACAGACGGTAACTGTCATTTTGTTAAACTCTAGGGCATCTGTGATTAACTGGTCAGGATTAACTTCAGTTTTGAAACTATCTGCATGCTTGATGTGAATGTGAAGTTATGTTGTTGATCGAAAACTGAAAACTGATAATCCATTATCAACACATTGTTAAGACACATCTCAAGCATTTCAACAAAGTGCCTGCAGAGAGAGTGGTCAGCAGCAGCACCAGTAGGGCAGACAGTGATTTAGTGACTGAGGAACACTGAGATATTGTCAGTAATGCTGCTGTGGGAAGCAAGTCTGTATTTTTCTAGTCACAGGACAGTTAGTGTCACCCAGCAGTCTGGTCTTGACAGTCATATAAAAATCTATTTATTTATTTTAAATGAATGATCCACAAATAATCTATTAAAGAAAATTCATGCAATTCAAGCACACACTCATTCCTTTCATACATGCTGTAAACTTACAAACCTATATTCTCACTGTGCCAGGGACATGCTGATATGAAGCAGGAAGAGGGAAGTGGTCTTCATCATTCTCTGAGGACCCGAGGAAAGAGAGAGAAACTTGAGGTCTCTTTTGCTGACATGGAACCAAAGACCAGCTCCCCTGTGAATGAAGAAAACTCTGGAGGAGGATGCCTCAGGTGATACAGACACACTTACTTTAATATTGTTGGCACATTTTGACCAGTTACTCTCTAAGGGGTACAAGTAGTTATTGGGTTGTTGGAACTCCCCGCTATTTAAAATTCAATGCACTCAACCTACTTTGAGCAAGTCTCAGGTTTTTTGACTTGGTGTGACAAAACGTGTGTCAAATGAATTTTATTAGTTATCCAGAACATTTTTAATTTTGCGTTGGCTGCCAGCCACATGACCTATATTTTATACAGAGGCATAGTTAGAAAAACCTTTAATCTCAGCAGTAAATTCTCCTGATGTATGTGTGTCATATCAAACTACTTAAGGGATATTTAACATTTTTGCAAAAACTGTGCTCATAACTATGCACATTATAACTCAGGCAATGAGAATGTACATGAGGAATTAATTTTTGATTTCATGTATCCCTCCTTTGTTCAGGAAATCTTCCAGGCTGCAGAGAGAGGGAAAAGCATCCAGTGGGAAGCAGCAAGCAGGTACAGTCCACTAAAGTGCCATTTCTTTACAAAGAGCACTGCAGCTCTTATGTAGTGCACAAAGCATGTTCAGCAGGTCGTAGGTCTGTACTATTAGTATGTTAACAGAAATGGTTTCTGTTGCCCCAGATGTTCCAGATGAGGTGGAGGGGTCATCCACTCCCAAAAGGAGCCGCTTTAATCTACGGAGTCGAGAGGACGATTGTTCAGTGCGACTGGATTCCCGTAACCAGTCTGTACTCTACGACCGCCTCATCACCAAGTGAGTTCAGCAAAATTCACTCCAGCTACTTTGGCTCCTACCTTCCTGCTTCAGTTCAAAATGAAGCTGATTTGTCACAGTTTCGATGAAAAAAGTTAAAGGTACTAATCCAAGAGATCCACTCAGGAAGCAATAAAAATCTAGTAAGCAAGTCATACAATGCCAACACATCACTGAATAAGTGTACTACAGATTCTGTGAAACAATGATGGGAAAAAGGAGCTGGACATTGAAATAACGAGGAGATGTGGCTGAATGCCTGGGAAACACAGCTGACCTCCATTAACTCCTGGACCTGGAGAGACTCTGCCAGAAAAACCACAGAAGTCTAAACAGCTGGCACTCAGCGATGCTACCGGAGGGACTGTCAAGAAAATCATGGTTGAACATGCCCATATTTTCTGGTCTGGTCTTTCAGTTCAGACTTTCTGGAAGAAAGTATCAATAATCATTTAAAAAAACTTTAATTCAATTCAATTTTATTTATAAGGCACAATATCACAAATCACAATTTGCTGCAGAGGGCTTTACAGCATATGACATCCCTTTGTCCTTTGGACCCTCACAGCCAATCAGGAAAAACTCCCCAAATAAACCCTTTAACGGGAAAGAAAATAGTAGAAACTCCAAGAAGAGCAACTGGGGAGGGATCCCTCTTCCAGGACGAACAGACGTGCAATAGATGTCGCGTGTACAGAACAGCTCAACATAATAATATTACAATAATCCATATGACAAAGTGATACATAAAGAGAGGGAGAAACTGAGACAGAGAGAGACCAAGAGAGACAGAGACAGAAGCAAGGCAAACCGTAATAATATTATACTAATAATAACAGTAATTGTGTTACCGTATGTTGTAAGTATATATTAAAATATAGCATATGTATAGGATAAAAATAATCATTAGGGCTCCGTATCAGTACAACATTCATATCCCTGATGGATTAAGTAAAGATGACGCTTGCCTCCTAAAGATCTTGCTGATAGCAAGGAAAAAAGCCATTTCGTCATTACTGTTCAACACGTCTTCTAGAACAGATGACCTACTCCATATGATGTGAAAAAGAATTGAGAGAAAAACGATGGGAAAAGTGGTGTGTTTATTTAGCCATGAGACAGATCTCTCATAATTATTCTATGTAGCATGTGTGGTTTCCTACTTTAAACAAGGAAGAGTTGCCTTGACTTTTTAAACATCCCATGACCTCATGCTTATCTATTTGTTTTTTTCTGTGTTCTGCTGTCTGTTTTTTCCTGTTTATAGTCACTATAATGTAAAACATGTTCATAAATAAAAAGTACTTAAAAGCTGATGTCACCTCAAGTAGTATCTAACAGATGACATGACCAGTGGACTGTGGGTGCAGAATTTGAGCTAATGTGTAATTAGATTAGAGATACTCTTTGATAAAATCTGTTCTTCCTCTGATTGTCCCTTAGCACTGCTGAAGCTGTTCTCCAGAAGATGGACGATATGCAGAAGATGAGACGCAGACTGAGGAGCAGAGATAGAGACAATGAACAAGAGGTAATAACTCACACAGCCAATTTAACTGTTTAAGTTTAAGCTCAATGTTACATTGTGTACTCCTGGTGTTTATATTGACAGCAGTTTGACAATATGTAACAAGCGTCAGAACAGTGAATTTATCGGCATTCAACCTGTTTCCTCTGAGCAGCTCGGTGTCTACACCAGAGGCAGAATATTACGGTCTGTGAGGACAGATGTGGAGAGTAAAGACACAGAGGAGGAGAACCAAGGTGAGATAACCCCTTAAGGTACATAGCCAGGAATGGTGTATAAAGCATACTGGTCTGGGTCCATCCCTTTCCGGAGTTTTATACACCTGAGAGTCTCAAGTTACCACGAAAACAAGAGAACACCTGCATGCACAAGAGAAATTCCTTCATTTTAAATTCTATCTGTTATCTCTATGTAACTTCATCAAAAGCAGAATTGTTTAATTGCTTTGTTTTAAGAAACAATAACAGTGTTTCCCCTAGGTTTACAGCTCTGAGGGGGGGGAGTCAGATAATAAATCAGAAATTTTGCTCGGGTTTGGTTTGGGTTTGGCCCACTTGACATGCTGCTGTGTTGTGCTATGGCCTATTCAAGTGTTGGAATTTGTTATTTACGTGACAACGCCTGAACGCAACACGAGCTCTGCTCCAACTGAGTGTGTGTACAGTGCAGTGCTGCTGTGCAAGCTGTGTGTTTGACTGTGCGTAACAGCAGCCTTTTGATGGTCATTTACACACTGACATAACAATAACTGCATTGGGTTCGGGTCGGGCTCGCTCATAATTGTCTGGGACTCGGGTCGGGTTCGGTCAGGAAAATGCGGCCCGAGCCACATGCTGTCATGTAAATAAGATAAATAACACAAGGCTGTTTAGTTTGTTTAATAAAATAACAAGGTGTAGACCTGTTCTATAGGAAAGGTAACCTTAAATGACTTCTGTTGTGATCTGGCGCTAAATAGAAAATATATATAATATATATATATATATATATATAATAAATATAATTAACTTGACCTTCCGGGGTGGCAGGGCGGGGCGCCCCCCTAATATAATGGTAGGGGAAACATTAACAATAACATGAACGGCACAGGTGTTTTTTACCTGTTAAAGAAACCTGAACAGGAACAGAAACCCTTTTTTCCCTGTAAAACACAGGAGGGGATGAGGGTGATCATGATGAAGAGGAGGAGGAGGAGGAAGATGAAGAAGATGATGATGAGGAGGAGGAAGATGATGAGGATGGCGAGGATGAAGAAGAAGAAGATAATCAGAGGCGTTACGACTTCAGACAGCGAAAAACTGTGGTTCGCTACCAGGCCCCACAGGATGGTACTGCTTCTGTTCAACTTGATCATGTTTTTTAAATGGCAAATAATATACCCGAATGAAAACACACTTGAAAATTACCCTCGGTCCTAAATGCAAATTAAGGTTCGAGTGTAAATAAATGCATCTTGACTTTCATGCCACAATATTTATATTGAACATCCAAATCTGATTCGACTGACATAATTCTGAAGCCCTACAGCCCTAGTTTGATGAGGTTTCTTATTGTGCTCTTAGAACCCAGAGAGCCCAGGAAGCGCAGCATGTACTTCAAGGACCACTCGTCTCCTACCAGACGCAGGTTTAGATTCAGCTCCACGGCCCCAAGGAGCCCCTACAACAGGAGAAGAACCAGCAGGTTAGTATGATGGCTCAGACACCAGCTATCATCAGCCATTTGAAATAAAACCTCTGCTATCAAGGGATCTGTTACTACCTCATCAAATACTATTAGAACTTACTGTAGCCGTCGGAAATAGTGTCCTGAATAATGCAGTGCAGGAGAACAGGATCACACCCTTGTGGGTCATAACGCTGTCTCTAATAGCAATTAGTTTTATCATTGCATGTAAAATCAATCCCAAAATTCCTCTTTTTCCTCTTTTTTCTGATTCTCTTCATCCCACCCTCAGGAGTAGTTCTGAGAGGTAAGACCTTCATTACTTGTCTGTAGACTTTGTTGGTGTGAAATGTTAGTCGGTAGTTTGTTTTTGGAGTGCTGTCTGTCTTTACTAGCACTGTGGTTGTTAGTGGGTTTGGCACATTTGGGTGACACAATAGTTGAAGTATGAGACGATGAATGTCACTGGAACCTAATCATCGTTTAGCATTGTTTAACTCTGCAACAAAGAACAACCCGATTTGGAAGGCTGACTTTCTATTAGCCAGTGTTTTGTGTATTCTAATTGTTTGAATTATTGTGTTCTTGATTTATCACATTGAGCCTTTAAGTTGAATTCTGTAAATCAGGCCTTCCTTGTGTGTTGCTCAGACAGTGTGTTAGTCAGGTGTCATGCATGATCACGGTGTCATTTGAAGTGGCTAAGTGAGCCACCCTTGTGTTATTGTTGCACATGATGCATAATCAAATACTGCCTTTTCTTCTAAATTCATGCATTATTACTGCTGTATCAGCCATATGTTTGTATATATTAAAACTGTAATACTTACTAATTAGTGAGTGGTAATGGTGTTGTGTATGTTTGTTTTTGTTTGTTTGATTTTGTATGATTTGTTAAAGTTAGTTTTAAACACTAAATATCTTTGCTCACCAGCATTATTTTCTTTTTTTTCTGGTGAGTCTAACTTAACATTTGGATTTTTTTGTTTGTTGTAGATAAGCTGATTGTCTCAATGATATAGATAGAGTGAAAAATAATGTTGAATCTCTGGCTTTTGCAGAAGGAGACACGCCATTCACAGCAGTGACTCCACTTCCTCATCTTCAGACGATGAGAAATTCCAGAGACGGAGAAGTAAGAACAGGAGCAGGTCAGTCAACAGGTGAGAGCATCAGCAGCTGTCACACAGTACAGGTAGACAACAGCAGTGTTCCTCAGCACATGGGTGCAACACAGAGGTGAGTGTCAGGGATAAAGTCTAACTGTAGTAACGATAATAATAACAATAATTCCAATAGGTCAACAAATTTACAATTTTCAACTGAAAACGTTTACTGTCACTATTTTATTGATCTATTTCCTAATTCATGTAAATGTGGGAGGCATGGTAAATATGCTTTATTACTCTGGTGATCTCTTGGTAGCCTTAGTTATAACAATTTACATGTTTACACTACCCATCACGCCATTATGTAATGATAATTTACCATAATTTATAGGGGTGGGATTCGCCAGAGGACCCACAATGCAATATTAACAGGATACTGAAGTCACGATCTGATATTATTGCGATATGCAGAGTAATGCAATAAAATACATCATGACATATCGTGATTTATTACCTTTTTTTCCACCTGCAAATTAATTCCGTGAGACAACAGTCACCAGTCCTCTGTGAGATAATGTGCCGTTATAGTCACATTATGAATCCACTGACCTTGAAGTTCAGGCGTCACAAGTTTATGACACCCTTCCTGCTGCACTCAAAGATTCCTCAATTTTGTGCTTGACATCTCTGTAGAGCTTGGATATGGCTGTGTCAGTGTAAAAACGTCTTGACGGAGTCACATACCTGGGTTCCAGCCCTTGTACCATGTAACAAAAACCTTTATTTTCAACAACGCTGTATGGACGCAGATCCTTGCACATGAAGTAGGTGATAGATTGTGTTATTTTCTTCGCTTTCTCAGAGTTGGATGATAGTTTAGTCAAGCTAAGTGTGTCCAGTGTTGGTTGATCTTTCGACAGAGCAGGTTTAGCAGGTTTTTTCTGGGTGACAGTGTGAGATGAGCCCTCATGTTCATGGTATTCCCAGAGTATTTTATTCTCACATGACACTGCTTACAAATCATTGTCATATCCAAGTCTTCCTTTCTTCTGTATAACAAAACAAAAAAAAATCCAATATAAGTCCAGCCATTCGATTTAAACACCAATGGCGTTTTTCCTGATTTCTTCCTCTGGTGCCTCCATCTTTGTTTTGATGAACTTCCTGCCAGATGCTGCTGACTGAGACCTCTGCTGACCTCACCAGGAAAAAAACATCAGCACCATCTAGTGGACAGAAAAAGCAATTGATTTAATTATTCCAGTACCAGAAGTATTTCAATGTGTATTTGCAAAAATTAATAATGTGTATAATAAAAGATCGATACTTGACATTTGTTAATCGATACAATATTGCCACACAAAATATAGCAATACTATGCTGTATCAACCCCTTATAATTTATATGGGTGAAGTAAGACCAGTAATTTAATGTGTTTTAATAGTGTAATTTTTACTATTAAAAAAATGTCTTATGAAAATCCACAATATATAAGCAAAGCAAAACTGCCAGAAAAATAATCCAAAGCTTTGTTTTTTTTATCTGCAGATGTCTGCCTATGAACCTTGTGAAAGAAGACCTGCTGGGGATCCACAAGGACAGGATGAAGATTGGAGCCAGCCTTGCTGATGTGGACCCTATGCAAATTGACAGGACGGTGAGCTGCATCCAAAGATGGAATGTGTTGACATGTTGACAAATATTACTGTATTGACTTAAATGTAGCACTTTAGGGTGTTTCTTCAAATATAACAAGGTTAGCAGATATGCCATATTTTGCATCATATATCACAAATAAATAGAAATACAGTAGGCTGTAAGCCGACCCCACATTTTTAACAGGATAATTACTGAGAAGACCAAAATCTTTTATTATCTTTTGTCTTTTATCCTGCTAATATATTACTAATAAATGGATGACTGGTCATTTTGAAGGTCAAAGACAGGGATGAAACCTTTACAGAGCAGTAATACAACTGTGAGCAAACAATTTAAACACAACACTATTTGTCTTCCAGGTGCGTTTTGAAAGCATTGGAGGTTTGAGCAGACACATCTCAGATCTCAAGGAAATGGTTGTCTTCCCTCTCCTCTACCCAGAAGTCTTTGAGAGGTTCAAAATACAACCTCCCAGGTAAACTGTGGGTGTTTGTTGAGATGATAATATGTGAAAATGTGGTTTAGCATTCATAGTTCATTGAGACTGAATATGTCATTTACTGCAAGGACTCATGCTGTCCCTTTATATCTTGTCAAAGAAGTTGTATACTTAAGATTGAAAGATGGAAAAAGAGATATAGAAGAGAGCTTTGTTACAACATCTGGCTCACACCAAGACATTTTTGGTCAACAGTGTATTACCCTTTCTCTGTCTTTCGTAGTTTCTTTCTTTAATCTCTTTGTCCCTTCAGTCTCTCCTCTACCACTAGCTTAGACTTTACTGTTATTTTGGTGGCAGTTGAAATCTAATAAAATCCCCATTTTGTTTCATTGTCACATTTTCTGATGTCTTTAGGGGCTGTTTATTTTACGGTCCTCCAGGCACAGGGAAAACCCTCGTAGCCAGAGCGCTGGCCAATGAGTGCAGTCAGGGTGAAAGAAAGGTGTCTTTCTTCATGAGGAAAGGAGCTGACTGCCTCAGTAAGTGGGTGGGAGAATCTGAGAGACAGCTGCGACTGCTTTTTGACCAGGTAAACCAAACTCCTCATCAATATACAACATGCTTTTTGGGATGGATGGATGGATGGATGGATGGATGGATGGATGGATAGATGGATATTGTCAGGTTTTGTTTGATGTTTCTGCTATTGTCGCAAGTGTGATTGACTTTTGTTGTCAACAGAAGACAAACCCATCAACAAAGAATATCAGGAAACATGTATTTTAAAAGATTACTCAATATAATTCGACACTTTAACTTGTAGATAAGTTAATTTCTGCACAGTATCAAGTGTCAGTTCTAAAGATAATATAATTAGCAACTAACTGAATTCTTATTGAATTGTTTCAGGCATACCAGATGCGTCCTTCCATCATTTTCTTTGATGAGATTGATGGTTTGGCTCCAGTTAGGTCCAGCCGTCAGGACCAGATCCACAGGTGAGCAGCACCCCTTTTTCTTATGTTTCTCAGCACACGTTGGGTGATTGTACTGAGATTGATGTGTATAATGTAAAGAGTGGAACAATGAAAATTTATGTCGGATTGTGTGATGGGCTGCCAGATATGGCTGCCAGACTTCTTAGAAATAAATCATTAACATTAATTAATTCATCTTAATCAGCATTTAGCATTGACCATCATAAGCCGAATTCATGCTTCACATGAGAGCAATCACAGTGAATACACCAAAATTATGTAATTACCATCAGAATGACTGGATGCAGCCGTCGCGAGTCATGTTTAATGTTTTGCCCCACCTGTAATTTGAAACAACTTGGATGCAACGACATCAACATGTCACAATCATTCTTATGGACGCATCATACGCACAAATCATTTATGGCTTAACTACTGAGATTACTGGTGGCTGATGAGAAAGTAGAGCTTGTACATGTTGCATGTATCAGGAAAGGAAAGCAGCTGCAGCAGCAGCAGCTTAGACTAAATGTGTGACCTTGATATAGTTACTGCAATTTAACATAAATGATTCCACTCAGTATACTGCAGTTATATCCTCTTTGTTGTTTGGAGATAGTGTTGACCAGCTAGAAAACATAATCTTTTTTTTCTGTCTCTGTAGTTCCATTGTGTCGACCCTGTTGGCTCTTATGGACGGATTAGACAGTAGAGGAGAGGTTGTTGTGATAGGAGCTACAAACAGACTGGACTCCATCGACCCAGCTCTGAGAAGACCAGGGCGCTTCGACAGAGAGTTCCTCTTTGGCCTGCCAGACAGAGAAGTGAGAAGCTGCAGAGGTCCTCTATTGCTTAGCGGAGATTTTTTTTAAAAGAGAGAAAATAGAGATGTGAAATGAGTTTGGGCTAAGATGGTAGAAGCCTTCTAGCTTGCATATATTTGACCTGAATTTAAAATGCTGTGATCTTATTTTGTATGGCAGGCAAGAAAGGACATTCTGAAGATCCACACGAGACTTTGGACTCCACCGCTGTCCGACACTTTTCTGGAAGAACTGGCAGATAAATGTGTTGGTATGTCTGCATATGATGGTGCAAAAACACAGTGGTCCAACAGCTTGTAAAATACACATTTTACTTAACTTCCCCAGTACAAATAACAATTACAGCAGATTAAAATTGTCAATACTGTAAGACTTGGTTCAAACATCAGAGAAAGAGATTTTATACAGGACGTGCAACATCTAGTGGAAATGACACTGGTATAAACCCAGGACAAAACCAGTATCTCAGTATCTAACTAAAACTATTCTTTATCTCCATTGAGATCATTTGCACAGGAGAAACACTGGCACAAATACTTGCACACCTACA
Source organism: Cephalopholis sonnerati (assembly GCA_019142605.1). NCBI lineage: Eukaryota > Metazoa > Chordata > Actinopteri > Perciformes > Serranidae > Cephalopholis > Cephalopholis sonnerati. The sequence goes on along the minus strand of JAGQAX010000008.1, from coordinate 15,185,773 downwards.
ACTACAGATTGCACATCGATTGTCTACAATCTGTCTCTCTTTGTTTGCCAGGTTATTGTGGAGCAGACATCAAGGCAGTGTGTTCAGAGGCTGCCCTGTGTGCACTGCGGCGTCGCTACCCACAAATCTACTCCTCATCACAGAAACTTGTGCTTGATGTCAACTCCATCGCTATCACAAACAAAGACTTTATGTCTGCCATGTCCAAGATGGTTCCTGCTGCCCAGAGGTAACCAACCTGTATAGTAGTGGAAGAGTGTAAACATCATTCTTACATTTCCAGTGGTACTTGCGTATGCTTATTATGTAAATACAATGCTGATTGTGATTCTCAGGGCAATAGTGTCACCAGCGAAGGCCCTGATACCTGCCATTCGTCCTCTGCTGAGCTCCACCCTGCAGAACATCCTCCACACTGTCAGCAGACTGTTCCCGCATGCTGAGCAGGGCTTAAAGAGGAAGAGAGAACTAGGTGTGGCCTTGTTTCCGAAGAATTACAGAAGAGAACACACCTAGAGTGATTGTTCATTTGCCAACCCCTTGGGGCATCAGGAATAACTGCTGCACTGTGGGTTTGTGCGTGTGTTTATTTTCAGATGCAGCCTGTGGCGTGTTTGAGGATGATGTGATGTTCAGTGAGGACGAGGACTCAGAAGTCTGCTCCAGTGGACAGACCTCTAACTCCCAACTCAGAATACCTGCTGTTACGGGACTCCTGAACTTCAACAGGTTGGTTAGCCATTATTCAGGAAGGAATGTTACGCAGGGGTCCATTTGTCTCCTCATTCTTTTAGATCATGACTGCCTCTCAGTCGAAGTTCTATATGTGGGGAAACACTGCTGATGTATCTTAAGGCCCTGAAAACACCAAACCGACTTCAGAGTGCTAGCGGTGACGAAGGCCTCTTGCTATGTAGCCTGTTGTCACTATGTCTCTGCCAAAAAAGTTGCACATAAACACACCACAAAGACTGAAGCCAACAGTCAACCAGCACGTATGTTCTGCACCTGCGTGAGAGGAATAACTCTCCATATCAGCAGACAAGCAGTAGTCTATAATCCTCATTAAACAAGGAAAACTGGTCTTTACACTAGGTAGCCAGTTAGCACATTAACAACACAATCCAGTGTTGACAGAACAAAGCATATTTTCTGTGCACCAGTGAACAATAACACAAACCATCACGAAACGTATCTGCTAAAGAGCTCAATGGCCAAATAAAAATAATCTTACGTTTTGTCACAAGTTTGTTTTGGTCTCACTCCCTCTTGACTTCATCAACTTTTCTCAATTTGTTTCCCCTCTCTTGTGCTGAGCTGAACTGCCAGTCAGAGTGATTTCATTCCCAAATGAATCGGCTAAAAAAAAAGGGGAAAAAAAGCCAGCGGGGGCTGTGAGGGGCAACAAGGGTGGCAGAAGATCACCGATGGCTGACAGTCAGCTTGGCATGTTAGGGCTTTTAGGCATTTACACCAAGTAGTCTTGAGTCTTGCAGTTGTCTTAGCTCTATTCCCTCTTTTTTATCATAGCTTTACTGTAGAGGAGCTGCGAGCTGTCTCGTGTCCTTGTGACCCAAATCCTTCTGAAGATCTTTTAGGCAAATTAATGAGTCTTTTTCTACCGCTTTATCCAATTGAGTGTCTCTGTCATCTGTTGGCATGTAGGAGTGTGCTGAGCCACCCGACCTCCTACCGTCCCCGACTGCTGTTGGAGGGCAGACCAGGCTCAGGTCAGAGCTCCCACCTGGCTCCTGCTGTCCTCCACGCTCTGGAGAAATTCACTGTGTACACACTGGACATGGCTGTGCTGTTTGGAGCCAGCGCAACTGCACCGGAAGAGACTTGTGCTCAGGTAAATGAGATACCCGTATGCAAAATAAAACACTAAATGATGGGAGTGAAATGAGTGAGTCATAAGTGACTATTCTGATCATAGGTTTTACTGCCTCCACGACTATTTTCTTAACTGTATCATCAGTTTAGAGGTCCTTGACAGGGTTGAGAACCACTGGACTATGGGTAGTCTTTACTCTCGCAGCCTTGTCAAATTCAGTGAGTCCTTTTCAGTGGACTTCACTGGCCAAAATGGCTGCCACAGTGACTGTAGTTCATGGGCCCCACTCCTTACATCGTGGGCAGTGGGGATAAATATGTACTACAGACAAATACTCAATGAAAGCCATGATGAGTGCAGTGAATGAGCCATTGCGTTACCCAAAGTGATGTCTGGATGTTGTTTATTTATTATCACCAGCAGTCAAAAAACCCAAAAGTATTACATTTACAGTGGCATAAAATGGAGAAAACAAAATGTGTTGTGTTTTTTCCCCATTTTTATTTTACTTAAAATTGCATAAATTATGAATTATCAAAATGGTTGTTCAAACAACATTGGTTTAATGCTGCTGTACAATCTCCTCTCTGCTCTTTAATGTCCTCATCATACCTTTGATGTATGCATTTTGTATACACATTATGTATCTGTAGATTTACATTCATTTTTTGTAAATATCCATACCTTATATCAATGCATCTATGTCATATGTTCTGCAGATCTTTGTTGAAGCAAAGCGGACCTCTCCCAGTATCCTGTACATCCCTCATATCGGACAGTGGTGGGAAACAGTGGGTCCAGCCTTAAGAGCTACCTTCCTTAGCCTGCTCAGCTCGATCCCTGCCTTCGCTCCTATACTGCTTCTGGCTACATGCAACCTGCAATATAACCAACTCAGCGTGGAGGTATGGGAAGACTAGTGACAACCTGTTGACTTAGAGTGGTGATGCATGAGGGCACAGTATTTAAGAAAAGAGTTGTGGAGTAAAAATAAGATGTGTATATATAAAAGAATGCTCTCTGACAGACAAAATACTCATCATCAAGTCTTCTCTCACCTCTCACCTTTCTTGTCTCAGGTGCAGGAGTTGTTTCGGATGGAGTATGGAGAGGTTTTCCACATCAAGGTCCCCACAAGCAGAGAAAGAAGAAACTTCTTTGAGGATCTAATCCTCAATCAGGCTGCCAAGGCCCCTGCCTCAAAAAAGAAAGCTGGTAGGTAAAGATGAGTGTGGTTATAATATACAGATGTAAGTGAGCTTTGTGTGACCTGTAGATAAAGTTGGCTTTAGTCCCCTTTAACCCCAGAGCTAGAATAGCATTGTTCAGGGTTCATACTTGTTTTTAGGCAGGGAAAAAGTGTGTTGTGATTCTTATAGCTTTTTTTATAACCCTTAAACAGGGAAGGGCATTTAGAGCAAACTCTCTAAACTGTCTTTTACAAGGATGCCCTGATTACAGTTCATATAAAACAATAGAAGCACATGAAAGTTACAGTATACATCATCAAGTTATGCAACAAACAGGTCAAGGACATCAACATAAGCGACAACATCAGTTCAGAGACACATGTATTCACACTGCTCTGTCAGTTAAAGGGATTTAAATTGATTAAAAAGATTAGCTTGTCTAATTGTACAAACTTCTGGTGCTTGTTTAACTTGTATGGAGCACAGCATTGAAGAGCCAGTTTCCCAATACCTCAAGTAATTACAGCTTTAATCATCATCTGTGTCACATACCACTTGGTTTGGCAACACAGCTAAGTAGGTGTGATGTTTCATTGATATGCCATGCACCTGTTACACCTTTTAGCTACTGTGCAACAATTGGTGTGGTTAATTTGGTAGAAAAATGCTTGAAGATTGTCATTAAACTTGCCGTGAATGGAGAGAGAAAACTGAAGATGGGCAACAAAAAAACAGCAACACAAGTAAACATATGTAAGGAAATTTTTGGTGGGAAAAAAGAAGCCCAAAAAGAGCAGGATACAAGACAAATCAGGTGGAGGATGTTGGAGTGTAAATACAAAGAAGAGAGAAAGGATGTCTGCAGACTAAAAGTCAATGTGATTTTAATGTTGTGCATTGTGCAGTATTATGTTATGTTACATATATGTGAATTCATCTATTCCACTTTCTTCAGTGCTCAATGCATTGGAGGTGCTTCCTGTCGCCCCTCCACCTCCTCCACGTCAGCTGACGAAAGAGGAGATCCAACGATTGGAGGAGCAGGAAGAAGACACCCTCAGGGAACTCCGCCTGTTTCTGCGTGATGTCACTAACCGCCTGTCCCAAGATAAACGCTTCAAGGCTTTTACAAAGCCTGTGGATTTAGAGGAGGTAGCCGTACCATTATATTCTCTCATCTCATATTCCCTAATAAAGCCTTCCTTGAAGCTGAGTCACTGTTGACTTAACTGAGAAAAATGTCTGTACTCCAACAGGTTTGTTGTTGTACTGTCCTCCATTATCCATCATCTTATCCAGTTTCAGTTTGATCATTTTTCCCACCGTTGTAATCACGGCAGCCTATTTATCTTTGTGTTTTAGGTGCCAGATTACGCTGAGGTGATCAAGAAGCCTATGGACCTGTCAACAGTTCTCTCCAAGATTGACCTCCATCAGTATGGGACGGTCAAAGAGTTCCTCCAAGACGTGGACCTCATCTGGCAGAATGCCCTCGAATACAACCCAGACAGGGACCCCTCAGGTACACACAGTAAACATACTCCTCATCCTCACAGAACATATACAGTAATAATACTCACAGTAACCATTTAGCGTAATGCAACTGTATGAACTTAAAAGTTGCATATTTGCTCACGGACAGTTTGTGTATGTTTCCTCCAGACCGTCAGATCCGCCACAGAGCATGTGCACTGAAGGACACCGTCCATGCTATCATCAGAGATGAACTGGATGAAGATTTTGAGAAGATTTGTGTGGAGATCAAAGTGTCGCGCAGCACAAGAGGTGACAGCTGTGTGTATTTGTGTATGCGTACATGTAGTTAGAAGGCAAGCGTCGCATAATTGACATTGTCCCAGCCAAAGGGAATACACAGACATTCTGTGTGAGCTCAGTTTTAAAATAATAACCAGTTCAGATAATTTTAGTTACCCAAGGGCTGACTTGGCTCAGTGACTATTATGTAGAGGCTAATTTTGAAAACCTTTATATAGTATCCTGCACAAGTTTATGCTTCTAATTTGTTACTACTATATTCGGTTTCAGTTCCTCTACTCACCTAGTTTGTCATGTAAAACACTCACCCTCTCACAGAAAGTACTTGAGCTTGAGCATCTTTTCTCAAGAATCACTCTGTACTGTTGTATCCACTTAAACCAGACCATCAGTTTAAGAATGAACATCAAAGGCGTAGAATGACAAAAAGCATTGTGCTTTCTTTTTTTTCTTTTTTTTTTTCTGACTACCTCAGATTGCTCCAATGCCCGGTTTGCTCCCTCCTTTTACCACGTCCTTCCCAAACAATCCAAATCTCCTGCTGAGGCCAAAATCACTGAAATGACCCCTCAAAGAGAGCCGGCTGGATCCACCGCTGCAGTCACTCCCAGTACAAGTGCCTCTGCTGTTACAACGCCTAAAAACACAGGTAGAAACTACTGTAGATACAAAAAATGAAATGATTTCCGTAAAAGAACTATCACTAAAAATCTTTTGTTCTTCCAGCCCAAAAGAAGAAAAGGCGGAAGAGTCGCTGGTCTACTGGCTTATATGCAAAGAAGAAGCCTTCCTGCTCTCCTCACACGTCCAGAGATGATGCACAGTTGGGGTCTGATGAGGAAGAGGAAGATGGGGATGATGAGGAGGAGGTTGAGAAGGGAGGAGCAGAGTGTGATGAGGGGACTGGTGGAGAGGAGGATCAGATGATGGTTGATGTGGAGTCAGGGCCTGAACCAGCCCAGGAAGGTAGTTTTGGGCCTACTGCACAGGAGCAGGAGTGTCAGGAGGCAGGGGAGGAGAGGAGTGAAGCTGCTGAAGATAAGGCCATCCTGTGTGAAACAGGGAAACCAGGAAATGACGAGCAGACACAGGACGAAAAAGAAAAGGAGGATAAAGCTGTCACAGATGAACCAGGACAGTCAGAGGAAAGCAGAGTGTTGACAAAGGCAGAAAATGAGAACAGTGAAACCTCTTCAGTGAACACTAACAAGGACAGCCACGTTGAGTCAGAAGGAGATACCCAGGGGCAATCCAACACAGAGGAGAGTGGTGAAACTAATAGCCAAAAGGTGACAGAAACTGAGACTGAGAAATGTGAAACTGTAATTCAGGTGGATGAAAGCAACAACAAGGTAGTCACTGTAGAGGAGGTAGAGCAGGTAGAGCAGAACAGCCCTGCTGAACCAATGGAGGTGGAAGCAACAGATACCTCAACCACAGATTCCTCTGCAGCTGTCCGAGGAGAGGAGGACACAGGCCCAGGTTTGATATTAACACTGTCTTACACTCAAAGCTTGGCTCTTTAATTTGAGGTGTCAAGATATTAAAAGATGCAGACATTTAATCCCCTACAGCCTTAGCAGTAGGAAAATAATGTAGTGTTTCTAGAGATAGCAGGGCGTATTCCCAGTGTTATCAGCACACTGTCATCTGTTAAAGTCAACTAAACACTTGTGCACATTATCTTGTGTCTTAGAGCGCAGCGTGAGGCGCATAACTCGGGCACTAAAGAATGCTGTGCTGCAGCAGCAGATGGTCGATGTTGACAAAGCTCTGCAGATCCTGGACCAGGAAACTCCTCTTCTGCTGGTGGACAGAGACAAATTAAAGGTGTGTGGGATATTGTGGGTGTCTGGCTTATTCTTCATTCTTTTTATAGTTCCTGGTCAGATGGATGTTCTGCATCTTGACTACTCATAGACGCCCTGATAAACAAATGACAAGGCTACGTTGTGTTATCTTTCCTTCATCCTGTACACTTGGCTTTTCTCTCAACAGGAGGGTATGGAGTTTGACAACAAAAAATGTAACCTGCACAGCATTCCTCTGTCTCTTGCATTTTTCCTCATTTCTTCAGGAGCTGTTGGAGAGAGTAGTGACCAAGACTGAAGGCTATGAGGTCTACAAGCTGGAGAAACTCTACGCTCTGCTCTGCCAGAGCATCTACAGACACAGACGAGACTACAACAAAACTTCACTAATACAGGTCAGTATATGACCGCATGCAGCCACAGACTGGTCATGGAGAAATTTAGGAATTTTCCTGGTGGCAAATGTGCAAATCCTAGGATAGTGAAGGAGGGACCCATCTTACTCTGCATCTGACATTCTTATGCTAACCAATCCCACTCCTCTCGCCTAAACCTAACCAATCCAACCAACGACAGCAATGAGTACTAGCCAATTATTGGGAGCATAGGGCGAGTCTGTTTTTCATTATCCTAGGATTCACAAATTTGCGAGAGCTGGATTTTTTTTCCTCCATCTCTGGCATTATATACTCTTTAACACATCCAGTAATACAGGTTTCAGTGTTTTACATATTAGCCTAAAACAAATAATACGTATTAACAGATTATGTTTCTTAAATAATGATTCGTTGATCGACAAACATGTTGTCGGTTCAATTTTGGTGCAGCAAAAGAGGCCCGGGCTGCTTTTTGTTGCCAGTCTACTTATGACTGTACAGATCAGCAGATGTTGCCTTTTTCACTGGAGATGCTCCGACTCTCCATTGCAAGAAAAGCACAGACATAACAAATAACCTTAATGACGGCTGTAAATAAGCCATGCCTTTGAGTCCAGCAGCACTGTCCTGATACACCTCATCATTAATATTAGTAATTACCCGTGCTTCTCCTCCTATGACATGTTTGAATAGAATAAAATATGAATAGAATATTGGCAGTGTTATTCAGTATTAATTAAATTGATATTATTAAAATACAGTAGATGGTTACCTTTGCCTAAAGTATTTGAATGTTTCTAATCTATTGTCGTTTCCTGCTGTTTTCATTTGATTAGGAGTTGGAGCAAGAGATTGAAGACTTCTGTTGACTTTCTTACTGGAAGAGTATGATTTTTCTTGATAATCATACTCTCGGCTATGTAAATACACTTTGGTGCTATTTTCATAGAAATCTATAGGCACCTTTCTTTGTGCATTAGCTAAATCTTTGTATTACCTCTTTTGTTTATATTTAAATAAACGAGTTTCATGTAAATGTTGTGTGCTCTCTTCTGTGCTCATCATGATAGTGTGACCTTTAATGTCACTCTTGGCAAACCCTGATTCACTTGGGGAGTGAATCATTCACAGTGTTGAGGGGACTTGTATTAGAGAGTATCATGATTGCCTCTTTAAAACATCACTTGTTTTCTGCACAGGGGTAATACATTTTAATGGCACTTGTTACAAAGTGTGATCTGGTATTTATCTGGTAGATGGAGGGGGGTGCTATGAAGTTGCATTATGGGAAGTGTAGAGTGATTTAGAGACACATCGGCATCTACTGCATCAATTTCTATTTTATGGAAGTGCAACACTAAATTGTTTAAAATCGTAATGGAAAAGGCATTTTATCTGTAACAGCTACTCAAAAAACAAAAATTCAGGTGTGCAGTGGTGTGAAAATCCCTTTGTTCTTCCGGGTATACACTGCGTTATTATTCTAGCGTTCATTTTCTCTATTTTGGAAATAGTTACATTTTTACACCCGCTGGCTAGTTTAACATACAGCCTGGTCATTTTCTCTTTGTTCATCTCCTGTGGTAATCGTTTTAACCAATAATACGCATGGCTTTTTACTGTGACATTATTTACCTACGGACTCAGCTGGCTGTTACCGCGTTTTAATTACGCACAGGTAACGTTATTATTAATATATCATATGGCGCTTACAAAGCAGCATCATAAACAAGATGCAAAGCGCCTTACAGTGTAGCCGAGTTAAGAAATAGAGTGGCGGTAGTTGAAATAATGACTAGTGAAGTCTGAAGTGCAAAACAAGACGAGATCAGGTGTTCTGAGAGGAGACTTTGCAATGTCAGTGTTGTCCTCAAGTAGCTTCTCTTCTGCTGCCCTGACAGGTCATGTAAGGACAGGTTGGCAGACAGCCGGGTTGGGAAACGGATGAATGCACAGCCCGTTTTAGACGTTTTTCGCTACCACTTTTGTCCTGGACGGCGCACATCTCAATCCACATCATAAAGGTTATATCTGAGTGGTAAAATATTGTATATTTTTGCTAATTTTTCGAAAATTTTAGAGCACATAGAGTCGCCGAGGAATGACGTCAGCACGTATCACAGTGAATGATGACGCCGTTTGATCATTAAAAAAATCAGCCGTTAAAAAATATCAGAGAATTAGGTCAGCACATTAACACAGCACCAATGGCCATATAATGAGTGTAACTGCCGTGTTTTAGATTACATAAGTTTCACTAAGGAGCGACCTGGGCATAAAATAACCTGCTCCGACGAGGAGAGAGATGTCCGGTGTTTCCAGCATCTGCAGACGGGAGCCGTAGCCGTTAGACCGGTCCGTCTGTCTGTCTGCCTGCCTCCGCTGGGTTTTGGAGACCCGCAAGCCCAAATAACGTTAACGCTAGCTGCTGTAGTCCCGGGCAGGCTGGGGCTGAATGGTTAGCCGGGGAAAGGAGACACATCACCGGACTGAACCAGAACGCCGCTCTGCTGAGACCCAGGAAATTACTCGTCGCCTCGTCTCGACAGCCTGGTAGCAACACAGTGCACATTTCAGTAGTTCCAGTAAGTTTACCGCCAGACATGATCAATAATAATGACTGCCCCGGCTAACACCGGCTAGGTGGCCCACCTCATATACATGCTACATGCTGTAGAGCTAAGTTACATGTCCTGTTATGTTAATTTATCGCTTTAACGTTACTTTAACGAATTAGCTAGCTCACACCTCGAAATTGTGAGTGATGTGCTAACTGTTAATGCAAAAAATCTCATGGTGGCAGTGCAGAATAGCATGCTGTACTCAGTAACGTTATTGTTAACACTATGCAATCTATTTAACGGACTCAACCAGCAACAATAAATCATGAACCCCAGGCATGTTGTTGTGTTGTCTTAGAAGTGGGCATTGTTATACATTTGCAACACCTCTATCACTGTGAATGACCTAGTCGTAAATAAGGCGGTAATCATCAAGTGAAATAATGACTTGCCGCAAGAAAATATTAGTCATATCCTGGGGTTTCTTAAATTATTCTGGTGATATAATTTGAGCCCTGCTACTGTTGGAAGACCAATAAACTGACTTTTGCTGGATTTACCCTGTCATACACTATATCATATTTTAAATTAAGTAGAATAAGACATTAATTAATGAAGATTGTGATGTGAGTTCAGTACTATAGTTATCTTTCATGTGGTTTCATATTGTGTCAGTATTTTATAAATCTCAGTTGTCTGAATTAATAGCTTCAAATAGTGCTGCAACCCATGATTATTAATACTTCATCTATGAATAATGTTGCATAGAATGTAAAATGAACTTTAAAATGCCCATCACAATTTCCCTTGAGCCCAAAGACACATCTTCCAATTGTTTGTTGTGTCTGAGCAACAGATAAAACACATTCAACTGTATTCAAAGGAACAATATAACAAGAAAACTGAAAAATCAGCAAATGACAGGAAAAAATCTGAGTACAAAAATGATTGACTCACTTATTGATTGCAGGTCATAGCATTGCCCATTAATGTGAACATGTCTTGAATTTTTTAGTATTTATTACTATTGGTGATAAATGCAAATGTCATATAAAACTGCAGTTGTTAAAGCTGTTAAATCATGCTATTAGTCATCATACGGAGTGAAGTGCAACAACATATTTCCTCCACTGGGCACCACGTACAATCCAGTCAGTGTTCACTTGTGTATTTACACTATTTACTTATGAAGTGTCATGTTCTTAGTAGACACAGAAAATATTTTGTTGGGTTTTAGGTTCATTCTCTACGAGCTGAAAATGTGCAGTTCAATCCCAGAAATCATACGTATGCGTATGCTTGTTTTACTACATCATGGTTGCAACTAACTACTTATAAATGTATTGGTTGTTTTGTGAAGTAATTATTGATTCTCATTCAAGAAAAAATAATGGCCATTGCATTGTCATAAAGCATTTGAGTTTAAAATGTCATAATCCCCCCCCAAAAAAGACAAATCACTTGTCAAAGTTGTGAAGCTGTTTTTTGTTCGACTTACAACATCGAAGGAGTTGTGTAAGGCCATTTGTCAAAGAAGTATTTGGCATGAAACATTCAACAGTTTAATCTTTTTGTGACAAATCCTTAATGACATTTTCAAATTTGTAATGTTTCCCTCACCAGAAATTAATAATTCAAGGACTCATGTCGCATGTGAACAAAACCACCTGACCAAAGACATGTGAGCCTCAACCCTTCTGTCCCAGATCTTCTTTACCCTGAGTAGAAGTAAACAGAGTTTGCTTTGACAATGTCGAGTCGCCGGAAATCGACCACACCTTGCATGGTGCTGCCCTCTGATGTTGTGGAGCAGGAAGAGGTAGAAGAGAAAACAGAAAGGGCAAAGGAGGAAGAGGCGGAGGAGGAGGAGGGGAAGATGAAGGAGGGAGCAGAGGAGGGGCCGACTGCAGAGGAGCTGAGTCAGGCAGTAGTGGTTGTCCCCACCCCTCCAGATACAGGTGAGATTCTTTTTGGCCCGTACTCCCGTGTGTATATGGCATTGGCACATTGTTAGCCTGAAATATCCACAAACTGTGTTAATAAGTGTATTATTATTATCATAGATGAGCCCAGTACCTCTGCTGTAGAAGACAGTGAAGTCAGCGCTCCCTCACTGAAACGTAGTGCGGCAAACCCTCCAGAGGATCCGAGCAGTGACCAGCCAACACAGGAACAACAGTGTGATACACCTGAAGAGGGAGGAACAGACCCTGCCGCGGTTGCTGCCATTTCCCTCAGCAAGACCCCCATTATGAGGATGAAGACCAAATCTGAACCCAAGAGGATCGCCGTGTCCCTGAAATCAGCAGATGAGGCAGCAGAAGGTTTCGGAGTTGGTGGCGAGGGAGAGGTGGGAGGAGAGCAGGAACCCATCGAAGCTCCTCTTGGGCCGATGACACCTGTGGAGATGCTGCTGCATGACTCCATGAAGCTCGGGGGAGGCGGCTTGCTGGTAAACCAGCCCTCAGATCAGCAGAGGAAATCATCAGCTTTAAACCCCACAGTTCTGCCTGCTGGACTGGCACAGGTACAAAGTCTTAATTATACAAGGGTATAGTAAACTCATCACAGCACTGTTTACTCCTATCTGTGAAAGAGTAATGTATGTTTTCTGCTGAGAGAGAGGTTAGATGTCAACTTCAGCTACAAAGCAGCAGCTGATAGATATTCAATGCCTTATTCAGAGACTGCAGCTTGCCAAACAGATCTTGAGCAGTGTCTTACCTTTGCCACTGTGTAGCATTATCAGTCAAGACCTTTCTTATCTCCTCCCTCTCTTTCTTTATTTCAGGTGCTTTCTGCTTTCCAGGCTCAGCAGAGTGCAGCAGCAGCTCAGCCTCAGCTGTTGATTCCCCTCAGCAGTATCCCCTCCTACAGTGCAGCTATGGACACCAACCCCCTGCTGGGTAGCACATACAAGAAGTTTCCTTACCCCTCCATGGCTGAGATTAGCAGCTTGGCAGCACAGACGCAGTTCACAGAGGAGCAGATCAAGGTAGATGAAAGTTGGCTGATGTTTTGGGTGGATTATAGCATGAGACACATAAAAAAGACACAAACAGAAGCTCCTTACTCTGTTTTTTGTATCAAGTAAAAGCCATCTCAAATGTTGACTTAGAATGTAAGTCTGAAGTTTACTAAATATTGCCTTTTTGTAAATATTGGAGTCAAATTAACTTGCTCTGCACCCAGGTGTGGTTCTCAGCCCAGCGGCTGAAGCACGGTGTGAGCTGGACTCCAGAGGAAGTGGAGGAGGCCAGGAGGAAACAGTTTAATGGCACGGTGCATACTGTGCCTCAGACCATCACTGTCATACCTGCTCATCAGCTCTCAGCAGCTGCCAATGGCCTGCAGTCTATTCTTCAGACCTGCCAAATAGTGGGCCAGCCCGGCCTGGTGTTCACACAGGTAGGTAAGGAAAGAAAACACGCCATATCAAACAGGACTCAGCTTTGATCTGCCTTGACTTAAACCCAGTCATCTGAAGACTGGTATGACTCTGACACGCTTTAGTTTGAATTAAATTGACCTAAATCGCCTCCTTTGGTTTGATTAGACTTTGTTTCAGCTGGACTTAATTGATGTGACTTAACTCAAAATCCGCTTAACACAACTTCATTTTAAGTAACTTTTATTATGCTTCTGCACCGACGTTATGTTTTCGGGTTGTCCAGTTTCTTCAAATTTGGCACAAAGGTCTGGTTGGACTCAAGGATGAAGTGATTATAATTTAGAGGTCTCAGGTCAGAGGTCAAGTTCACTGTGACCTCACGTTTCTCATTCCTGTGAATACGATATTTCAAGAAGGCCTTGAGGGAATTTCTTCGCATTTGGTACAAACATGCACTTGGACTCAAGGAGGAACAGATTAGAGTTTGGTTGTCAAAGGTGAAGGTCACTGTGACCTCCCAAAATCATGTTTTTAGCCATAACTCAATAATTCATATGCTAATTATGACAAAATTTAAAATAAATGTCTAATAGCATAAAATGATTAAGTTATTAGGAGGATATGATGTATATCCAAAAGATCAAAGGTCAGCTTCATCATAATGTTCTGCAAAAAATCTTTTCTGGCCATCATTCAACACTGTACCTTAGAAACAGAAGGGGAGACATTTGGTCAGACACTGAAATGGTGACTTTAATCTTAGGTGTCCACCTTGAAACTGTAACTGCAACTTGATTGGTTCATGGAGATATACAGTACAACCACGAGACAGTAATTCTAGTTTCTAGGATTTACTGGTCCATCTACATCCCAACCCTCACCTATGGTCATAAGATCTGGGTAGTGACTGAAAGAATGAGATCGTGGACTGAAATAAGTTTCCACTGTGGGGTGGATGGCGTAAGGAGCTCAGACATCCGGAGGGAGCTCGGAGTAGAGCCGCTGCTCCTTCATGTCGAGATGGGTCAGTTGAGGTGGTTCAGGCATCTGATCAGGATGCCTCCTGGACGCCTCCCGCTGAAGATATTTCAGGCATGTCTCACTGGTAGGAGGCCGACCCAGAACACACAGGAAGAATTACATATCTCATCTGGCATGGGAACACCTTACAGTCCCCCAGGAGGAGCTGGAAAGCGTTGCTGGGGAGAGGGATGTCTGGGATGCTTTGCTTGGCCCGCTACCCTCAAGACCCGGCCCTGGATAAGCGAATGAAAATGGATGGATGGATGGATTGATGGATGGATGATTGACTTGGATTGTATTAACAGCTTTAGATTGGACATGGACATGAGTTTGACTTTTCCTAATTGAACCAGATTTAATAATGCTGTAAGAGTTCAAATAGAGCTGGCCAATATAAACAATATACAATGAATAGATTGCTCAGACTCAGATTTTACAAATTAGAGGAAATGCAAATCCAGTGACATGAACATCACAACAGTTACACACCTGAAAAGCAGTTTTAGGGCTTACATACAGTAACATCCTGTCTCATCCTCACATTCTGTGCATCATTATTTTCTGATTCTTTGTAGGTCGGCCCAGGGGGGCACCTTCCAGTCACCAGTCCCATCACTCTGACAGTGGCAGGGCTTCCCAGCCAGTCCCAGAGCTCCAGCAGAGTTTCCTGCCAGCCCACCCCAACAAACAGTGAGCTAAAGCGGGCTACCACTGTCCAGCCTCCCTCTCTTTCTCCACAGGTGGGGACAGCACTTACTGTTGCCTTTCAGGCAAATACTTTTTGCTCGTGTGCTGTCAATAAGCAGGTTTATGATTTTTTGACCTCAGTCAGGGCACAAGATTACAACATAGTGTCTCTGTCAGTTGTATGTAATGTCTTAACTCAAAAAAAGTTGCACACAACTCATCTGTAGTCATATTGTCTTTCTCTTAGCAGGTATTCGGTACCACTGTATGCAGAATAACACTGTAGGAACCATTATTTAACACATAAATCTCCCCTTCCTTTTCTAAGGAGAACTCAGCCCTCAGTGCTGACACATTCAGTTTGCGGCCGAAGAAGTCCAAAGAGCAGCTGGCAGAGCTGAAAGCCAGCTACCTGAAAAACCACTTTGTCACTGATGCAGAAATTGCTCGGCTGATGAAGCTCACCAACCTCACAAAGGGAGAGATCAAGAAATGGTTCAGTGACACCAGGTACAACCAGCGCAACTCCAAAAACAGCCATGTCATTGTTTTCCATGACGGAGGGGGCAGAGGAAGTGGCAGCTGTGGTAGCAGTGCTAGCACCGCTATTGTTATTGACTCAAGTGATGAGACTCCCACATCCCCTCATCCTCCGCGCACTCCTCCTGTGAAGGAGAAGGAGACACGGCCCAAAACATGGAATCCGTTCCCAGATTTTACCCTGCAGAAGTTTAAGGAGAAGACTCCGGAGCAGCTGGTGGTGCTGGAGGAAAGTTTTGAGAAGAGCAGCACCCCATCAGATGAAGAACTAAGCCGCCTGAGGACAGAGACTAAACTGACGCGGAGGGAGATTGATGCCTGGTTCACTGAGAGAAGAAAAATGCCATCTGTCAGTACTTCCTCTCCAGATTCTTCAGAGGGAGGAAAGATGGAGGCAGAGGGGGCAAAAGCAGGAGAAGGTGGAGGAGCAGGACCCAGCTCTTCTTCTCCTACTGCCTCCTCATCTCGTAAAGGTAGTCAAACTCCTCCTGGCGGTCGCAGTAAGCAGCTGCCCAGCAGCAGCAGCAGCAGCAACAAAGACATAAAAGATAAGAGTAAAAAGACTCCGGAGCAGCTCCATATTCTGAAAAGTGCCTTTGTGCGGACCCAGTGGCCCACACCAGAGGAGTACGACCAGCTGTCAGAGGAGAGCGGCCTCCCCCGGTCCTACATCGTCAGCTGGTTCGGGGACTCTCGGTACTCGTGGAAGAACAGTAACTTGAAATGGTTCTTCCAGTACCAAAGTGGCAACGTGGAAGGGCCAAATGGTGGAGGAAGCAATAAAATGGGAAGCAGCGGCAGTGCTGGACGAAAAAGACGTGGCCGAAATCGTGGTTGGGGGCGGTCCCGAACCAGAAAGCAGCCAAGAAGGTCTGCCTCCTCCAGTGCAGATGTGGATAGATTTCCCCCATCAAAGAAATTCAAGAGTGGAAGGGAGATTCTGAAGGAGTACTACATGAAGTACCGTTTTCTCAATGAGCAGGACCTGGATGAGCTCGTCGCTAAGACCAACATGAGCTACGAACAGGTAATCCTTTCATATGTTCTATTTTCTTTTCATTTATAGTATGTATTTTGTTTTCCAGTTGCTCACACTGTATTGTCAAATCAAGTCAGTTTTATTATGTAGTCCAAAACCACAAATTTGCCACAAATTTATGTATTATTTTTTCAATATGTTTTAATACATGTGTATAGGATAGCCAACATGAGGAAGCTCTTAGTGGCATATGCATGCAGTTGGGCTTTCTGCTGCTTGGTCAAAGTACTTGGGAAAAATGTGAGAACATTCATATAAACACTCTCAGAAAACACTTTTAACATCTAAAATGAATCGTTATCAGGATACATATCCCAGAACCAGTAAATACTAAGGTCATGAGTGCAAAGTCCTGCGGCAGAATTCCAACCATCCCCCCCACCATGAAATGTTTGATGAGCCAAACTTTTGAGCATTTAAAAATTGATTTTATTCAGCCATTCATTATATTTATGTAATTGTTATCTCCCTGCACTGTGGTCTAAAGGTCACGTCAAAGTTTTCTCTAAACTGCCAAGTACATAATGCGGGTACAGAATACTAAATCCTGTTTATTTCCAATTTATTCTTTGCCTAAAAACAGACAAACGATAAGATGTTTAGTCCAAAAACATTTTCAGAATTGGCCCTAAAAATCTATAAAGTGACACGTGTCTAGTTTTGCAGTGCAGACTCATCTTCATGTAAAGAAAACACAGCAGGTAACGGTCACTATGACGTTCTAAACTCTGAAAGATCGAGATCAAAACTGCAAAAGAAAGAACCAAAAACAAAATCCTGCGTACTTACTGTGGACCACTTTATCTCACTTTATCAGCATTTCAGTACTCAGTCCTTCTTCAGGTAAAATTTATATGCATTCCTAGACATATCACAGAGGACATGACTTGGTTTCCTTAATCGTATCTACAGTCCCGCTGTCATCACACAGTTAACATGTTTTTCTCTCTCTCCGTCAAAAGGTGAGGGAGTGGTTCGCTGAGGTCCAGCGACGCTTGGACATGGGGTCAGATCCCTTCCTGGAGGCGACTGGAGGAAGGACAGATGGAGAGGAAGCAGGAGAGGGAGGGGATATGCAAGGAGAGACGTCGACGGCCACCGAGGAACAGAGCAACGCAGGGGCGGGAGATGAGGAGGATGATGATGAAGGAGATGAGGAGGATGACGGCGATGATACGGACGACAGTGAGGTTTGGGAGCCGTCACGTAGCGTCAGGAAATCCTTGTCGGTCTCTGAAGACTAATGATTGTGGAGAGCACAGTGAAACATTACAGAATGTTACAAGAGAATCGGTGGTATGGTCAATGCTGGAAGACAGTTAGCTAAACCAAGTCCTTTTGCCACTGATTTGCATATGTGCTCATTCGCAATATGAATTCACTGTATTTAAATATTTCTGACATCACGTCTACATGAGACTAACACATGGACTATTAGCTTTAGCTCACCCTCTCAAAACTTAACATATTCACTGTAAGTAATTTGTAACAATTTAAAAAAGAATCATGCTAAAGGAGTTTTTAGCTAACCCAGGCACACCAAACTTTGATAAAGCCTAAAAAACAAATATTTTGTCAAAAGGAATACCATGAAGTGCAATCTTCAAGCTGAAGATGAAACCTGTTGTGATGAAATAGTTACCCAAAAAGATGGTGTATCCAGACACATTGATACATTTGATTGCACCTGATAAATACTGTGAGATTTATTATCGCCCCTTGTTAAATTTGCACTCCTTGCTTGCTCAAATGAAGCCAGTAAGGGAGATTTATTTACACAACTATGCTGCATTTCCTTGGAGCCTGTTGTGAGCACAGCAGGCCTAAATTCAAACTTCAATCTCCAGTGTTATGAATGTTTCGTTCCTGGTCCCAAACTAACAGCGCACACGCACATGCACACATAAAAAAAGACTTTTCTGTGTGTTTACAAAGGTGCTTAAAATCGTTTCACAGCTAGATGTCCCTGCTGAGCAATGTCTCCAGTGAAGCAAGCATACATCTACTTGTGGAATTGCTTGATTTTACATGTTACAGTATCTTTTTTTTCTAGCACCTGTGAGGATCATTGCAAGGACCGGATGTGAATCAGCAGGTTGTTTGAGCTGAATGATAATGACACTGAAAGTCGGGTGTTTTATCTCCCAGAGATAAACGCCTCAAACGATATGAGACAAAGCACCTTACTGCTGAATGAATGCCAATGCCGTGATGCTTTTAAACACAGGATGTCTACTCAAGTCTTCCCTTTATAGCAGCTTGTTGTTTCATTAGTATTAATAGTAGATAGATTTTTTTAGCTGAACACATACAGATCTGATGGAAAAATGCCACAGTATGTGTTTGGTATGCACTGCTAGTAATGTTTTTTAAGTAATTTTTCACCTTTTGATAGAACACATCCTGTGCTAAGGGTGATTCAGACAGTAGGCTGTTGTTCCAAAGTTGAATGTGTTGTCTCCTAAGCAGTGAGCTGCAGTTTACAAGGCACCATATGTGAACGAAATAATGGCCACTGTGAGGCAGACATCTGGGTCCACTGAAATAATAATAGAAACAGATACACTTTGCTGCAGTGTTTTGCTTAGAATGAACTCGAGGTGGGTTTGTGATGGGTGGAATAGATGGTCTGAGCTGGGGGATGCAGCATTGCAAAGTTTTCCCCAAACCATGTAAATGTAAGCAGCGGCTGCAGCTCCATTGTAAATTTAGAGTAAGTTAATCCACAAGGTGTCACCTTGACTGCAATCACCACCAAATCACCAACACCTTGCCTTTAGGTTTGGGCTCATCTGCTCATGTCAGAAACAACAAGGCCTGTAAATCATTTTGGGTCTTGACCCGTACTTTAAGAAACACTGTTAAAGTGGAAACAGACGACTCCCAACCCCCCCAACATATCTTAGTGGTATTATCATTGGCACCACTGTCACAGTCATGTTGAGATGGTAACCCCAGATTCGCAAAAACTTCCTTGACATTTTATGTTACATGTTTCAAGTGGTCATTTTAACCCAAACTATTATCTTTCTCTAACCGTAACCAAGTGTTTTTTGTGCCTAAACCTAACCAGACCTTAACCACAGTATCGTCATGTCATAAAACAGCAAGAAAAGAATACTTTTGAAGCCGGTCACGAGAGTTTCACAAATCTAGGGTTAACATCTAGCCATGACCTGCAAAGACAACCTGATTGCTTTCTGTTTTCCTCAGAGCCGAGTGAAGGGGCTCCTTTTCTTTTGCAAGGTAGTTTCCACACTTACTTAAGTTGCTCCAAAGTCTGCCATTTCTGCTAATCGAACAAGTAAATAGTAAGTGCAAAGAACTTACATTGATACTCTTTGATAACTGGAGATAGCTACCAATAGCTACCAGGGTAAAACATAAGCGCTATCCTCTTCCTTTTTTGGTTGTGCAATGGTTGATGCACTTCCTATTTACGGCACGTAAATAGAGCCTTCATTTTCCCTGGAGATCGTGCCTGGTGGCAGACATAGTTGCATAGTGGAAGCGAGGCTTAGTCCTGATTAGTCATTACTGATGATTATCAAAAATCTCATCGTGTAAGTATTCTGTGAAGGCAGCAGGAGTCAACCAGACAGTATCGCTGCATTATCGACACAGATGTATTTGGTGAAAAATATCATGATATTTGATTTCCTCCATATCGCCCAGCCCTGTAGGGAACCCACCTAAACACCGGCATTGTAATTATTCTATAACCATTACATCGTGCAATCAACATTTACTTCTCAATGATAAGTTAAAAAGCTCGTCTATTTCCACTTTAAACAGTATTTCAAATAATAATTTGACTCCAGTCTGCACTGAAGAGAAAAACATGAAGCACCTAAACTAAACTTAAAAAAAAATGCACTTTGTCCACTTGTATACACGGTGGACTGAATCCTGATTTGGCACCTTAATCTCTTATTATACCATAAAATGGCTCTGAGAGACCAAATCTGTTTTGTATGACTACAAACTGAACCAGTATTTTGCCTTTTTTTATCCTCTGTGTGTTGTCAGGAGGAGGAATCAATTTATCCACTTTTCTAACAATATGTGTTGTTTCATAGTTGGATGTTTTTAAGGCTCAAAAACCCGGTAGAACAATCACCCATCGCTTTCTTTCGCTAAATTGCACAATTTGAGCCCCATTTTTAAGCTTTTCTCCTTTTGAAAATGCACACGTGTTATATTTGTTGTCATGTTTTGTATTGTTGCTTTAAACTATGGGAATTTTCTCCCATCTCTCCCTCTATGCTCCCACATACCCCCCTGTCTGACTCTTACCCCTCTCCTCCAGTTAACTTTTGTAAAATGAATGCCTAGACTCATGATGTGCACTTCCCAAGACATGTTTCTGTAAATGTTAGCAGTGTCCTGTTGGTTCTCTGTCTCATTAAATTGCCTACAACATCGGACAGACAGCTAGACAGGGCTATAGGGACATCTTCAAAAGAATGACGCCGTCAGAAAATTAAAACAGACATTCTTGGAAAATTCACTTTCTCTCGTGGAAGGAATTGTTGTGAAGAAGCAGCACAGCATTCCCTCTGTGGTGGGAAGTCTACCAAATAACGCTCCTCTTTCTGTTTTCCTCACGCTTTACCGCATTGAACTGACGGGACAATAGTCTCACAACTGTCTCGACCACGGTTCTTCACAAATAGGGGAGAGACTCTGATGAAGCTTTGCAGATAAACCTATGTGCCTACGTGGCTCGTACGCTTGTTTGAACAGAATTTCACCGACTCTCGACTGAAGACGATGAGAGAGGATTTGCTTTGGAAATCGCACACTGTTGGGTGATTCTTAAAGAAGGCTTGTTCAAACTAAGTTGTGATGCATGACCGAGCTCTGCTTTCTGCCGACGCTAAAAGATGCCTAGATACTCTGAAGTTGACTTTGGAAACTTCTGTTGTAAGTCCTTAAACGGATACCTTGGTGTTCCGAATTTTAATGTATTTTTTTCACCAGGCACTTGTCACACTACACGTTGGCACCTTTAGCTGTCCAAAAAGCAATTTAATGAGTAACCTAGAAAGCAATGTTGTCTGTTAGCTGTAAGATAGCTACGATAGCTTTTTTTATAGCAACCGAAGGAGAGCTTGATACATTTTTGCGTAATGTGACAAGTGCTTGGTTATGAAAAATAACTGATTCAAAATGTTAAGGTATACCTTTTGTCTAATACTGCATGCAATAATCAAGACGAACAACTGCTCATTTTTGTACATATAATATTTTGGGCTGGTATACTTGGCACAGTAGAAGCCTCATCTGGGATTAATTCTTTGAGTAGCAGTAATAACACCAGTTCATTACCAAGCTGACTGCAACCATGGGCACATTTTCGGCAAAGAGTCCTTTTGCTCTAAACTGTTATCACAACAACTGCAGTCATTGTACGGCAAACCTTTCGTGCCCTGTTATCGAATCCCGGTACTTCACCCACTTCTTCCTATACCTGCTACAAACTGGCTGTCCGCAGTTAGCTTGTTTTAGTCCACAGGTTAGGCTTCACCCCGCCCCAGGTATCCAGCCCACAGTCTTTTACAGTGTGCTCTGTCTTTACTATAGTCTGTCTGTTTTGAATGGTTTTATATGTTTCTATCTATGAAAACTGTGTCTTTACAACTCTTTCCAGACATCAGTGGATTGCTTGTTAACAAGACAGACTCATACAATATGTACAATAGAGTAGTGTTTTTTGAAATAGAAACAGTTTTAGAGTTCAGACAGTGTTGCCCAAGTGGCTTTTTGGTACTTTGTTGCAAAAAATATGAAATCAGAACTCAATAGAAAAGGCATGCACTTAGTTGAGGAATTGCTGAACTGATGTCCTGGTCGCACTGGGAAAACGTTTTTTTGGTGCTGATAATGTGTCCAGATTTGAGGCTTTACAACTAAGCTGTTTTACAAAGGTGCATTGAATTATTTAAGTTGTTTAAAGGGGCACTCCATGGATTTTACCTATGAAGTTATTGCGAGGAGTAGAACTGAGCCTGTGAAATCACAGTTGTATAATGTCTTCTGTGGCTCTCAAAATAACCCTGACGATGTCATAGTGTTGTCATTAGGGTCATCTCAGACTTAAAGGTGCATTATGTGGGATTCGGAGGGGATCTACCGACAGAAACAGAATATGATATTCATAATTATGTTTTCATCAGTGTATAATACATGGCACAAAGCATTGTGTTTTCAGCTTAGCTTACAGTGAGCAGTTTTTATGTCTAAATAGCATAGGCATATATTCTGGGTGAAACATGGGGACATGTCCTCCTTAATATTTAGAACATTTGCATTTGTTCCCCACCCAATAAAAACATGAGGACTTTTATTTGACAAAATGAAATTAAATGTGCAAATTGGTGTAAAAAAAAAAATCACAAGAGAGCAAGAAATGAATAGTTTGATGCTCAAAATATACATGTGGAGGACCCTAAAACCTCTTGTTTCACGTGTTCCCCTAGTGTTAAAATGAGACCTACACCCTTGCTATATAGGGAGCGTGTCCTCCTCAACGGAGCCCGCCATTTTTCGATAGTAGCTTGGAAAGGACAAACCAAACTAGCTCTAGAGAGGGCCTTTCTCGTTTTGAAGCTGAAGTGAAGGCCACTGTAGGTTTCCTACATGCTTGGAAATGGAGGGGTGGCAGTCTGAAACTTCACCACTAGATGGCACTAAATCCCACACACTGGTGCTTTAAAAAACTGTATCAGTGAACCTGCACAAAAAATGGAGATGTGGGGTTTGGAAAAAGTGGGCATTTTTTGCAGCTTGACCTGACTAGAGACTTAAAGTCAGGATGTTTAAGCTTCTGCTTCTGCTTTATGGAATGGCAGTACTAAATTGCTGGAGTACCCTTTAATGTTTCTCTGTCTTTAAGACAGAAAGTAGAAACAGAACCAGCCTGATCTACAACAATATAACCTTCATTTTTAAATATCATGTATTTAAATGTTTTCCCAGGTTGCTGAGATGGCATGTCTTCTCCCTGAGTTGTGATTTTATATCCAACAGTCATCATGTATCCCAGTTAACCTTGTGCAGTA
This sequence comes from Cephalopholis sonnerati, assembly GCA_019142605.1. Lineage (NCBI taxonomy): Eukaryota > Metazoa > Chordata > Actinopteri > Perciformes > Serranidae > Cephalopholis > Cephalopholis sonnerati. Next base: position 15,162,480 of record JAGQAX010000008.1, on the reverse strand, counting down.
GAGCTAAGAGCTAACATTGTGATCTGAGTAGTTTACCTGATGTCCTATTGTGCACATGTCATGTCTGTATCCTTCTCGCTATACTCCTGCTATAGTCCTCACTCGTTTCTGTATTTAGACCGATAGGTGGTTGAATGTTTCTTACAGCAATCAGAGATTCAAATGTTTTCACTATACAGCAGCCAGCTTTTTTGGCAAAAAAACACCTTGTCACAGTTGTAATATACTGTATGTATAAATGTTTTTTTAAGCTCATTTACAGTGGAATTTTCGCCTTCTGGTTTTTCTGATCTAATTTTTTCCTGTTGACAGTTTAACCACAAGTTATTGCTTCGAACAAGCGTGCTTTGCTCATAACCGTAAAATGAAGTTTTCTTTGTTCCCTGCTTCAGTACAACTCATACATCAGCACCTGTTTTACTGAACAATGACAGCGATCTCTCAGCTACGGTATTAAGTTACAGTTGGTTCCGTAGACACAAATACTGTAGCATACAATGATCTAACTGTATTATCTACTTTAATAAATGGGTAAGTGTTAATTTAAAGACAACAAATATTTGCAGCCCATTTGGTCCCTTACACCCAGGTTTTTAAAAATAAGCTGTGATCTCAGTCCTGTAAATATCCACCTTGGTCTGACACACCTGATTGACGATCAGAGGGGATGCTGGGAATGAAACTGATTTACCTGAGGTTGGACTTTCTGCAGACGATGTAGGTAAAGATGATGTTATCGATGACCTAAAACTCAAAACAGTTCAAACTGGTGTTACTCTGTGTCTACGGAACTGACGTGTCCATCTACACTAAGTTATTCCTACACTGCCTGTACATCTGAAATGAGTATCTGTCATAAACTCTGATTAAACATGGTATGTGTGTGTGCGTTCGCCTCCGCAGGCTTGCTTTAGAAAGCTAACACTTCCCTCTTTGCGGTCCTTGCAATCTTCAGCTTGTAGCTACCAGCTGTGAGGCAGACAACTTGTGCAATGTTAATTTAAAATCCCAGCTGTTATTGAGGCTCTGGCTTGATTTCTAGCTTGATTTAGAAAAGATTTATATTTTATACTTGTTTGAGGACAAAACCCAATAAATTTTGATCAAAAGATGTGCACTCGTGAGCAACATTTTGCATGTTTTGCTTTGAATATATGTGAAATGAAGCAGTCTGGAATAAATGCAGATTCAGAGTGGAAAGAAGTGCATAGTGTCCCATTGAAACAATTACTATTCACATTTGTTTTCAGGTTTAACTATTCATCACCGTAGCTCTTTATTAGTCATGTGATGAATATATTGTTGCTGTTGATGGTATTTACAGTGTTTTAACTGAACCATCAGAGATACAGTGTCAGTTGTTCGTATTTCCCTAGAGTCCATCAAAAGTTGTTCTTTGAAATATAACATGTAACTAATAATCAAATTTCTTTCCTTGCAAAGCTACAGATAACAGTGCTTTGTCCAGAAGCAGTCGGGATAGATTTGTATATGTTTGTACTAAAACAAAACATTGTGTTTTTAAGCAAATATCAGGGAGATGCAGACATGCTTACAGCTGTGGGGACAGTCATGCCCTGACTGTGTAGGTTGACCAGGGCAGCACTACAATCACAATACTGTATTTGAAAGATGTAAATATAAGTCTTGAGGTGCTTTGACTATGAAAACAAGAGCTGGACTCGACCAGCAGAAATGACGTTGTTTGAGATTAGTGTGTGTTCCTATAGACTGCAGTCAGGGAGGGGAGATAAGTAGCTGAGAGAGGGCATCATTTTGATACTGTGGCGTGAGAGAGCGAGAAAAACCGACAAGGTGAGTGAGTTATGTACAACCTAAATTATCATTTTTCAACTTTTGTAATGTTAAAGAGTCCTCAGTATTTTCTTCCTCTCAGATGTAGGTTGATACACTAGTGCGATTGAAAGGAAATTGATCTTTCTGATTTCAGTTTATTTGTCTGTGGGCACTTTTATAGAACGATGAACCCTTTCAATTGTTGATGCTACATTCTCTCCTCCACAGTAAAGATGCTGTTGAGTCTGTTGTTTATCTCTCTGATTGGTAAGTAGCTCATTTTGTGCACATGCCTGTCAGTGACGTTAAAGCATGAGATTTGGTGGGACCCTCAAAAATGTGAATCATGGATAAAATAATGAAATACTTAATTGCTCAGCTGCTCTACACTCCTGAATGGAGCACGCTGTTTTTGTTGTTTAGAAACTTGACTGTATATACTTTATATTAAGGATGCTGTACTTGCTGCTGTATTGCCAGGCATTGATATGATAGTTTTTACTAACTTTAAATGGAAACAGGAATTCTTATATAATCCTCTGGCATTTCACAGGAAGTACACACTTACAAGACCAAAAAAGAGGTAGGACTTTTTTACATTCAGTTTGCCCTCTCTCAGGTGATGCAAAAAGTATTCCTATGCTAAATATGTAAGAGCCAATAATGTTTTTAAGTGAATTCTATATTTTTTTCTGTTTTTGACAACAGCTTTGTCACTGAACGTGACAACATCCCAGTCGTCAGACTACCAAACTGAAGATGTCAAATACACTTCTGATAGAGCTGTTGATGGAAATCGGACAAAATGTGCTCACACCTTGAAACTGCGCAACTCCTGGTGGAGAATTGATCTGCTGGGTGTCTACAGAATCTCTTCCATCAGCATCTACAACACAGAGCAGCATAATACAAATATAAGCGGTGCTCAGATCTACATCGGGAACTCTCGTGAGAATAACGGAACCACCAACTGCATGTAGGCCTCAATACCCTCCTGTTACGTTGAATTACTTTATTTCACATTTTAAGGCTTCAGCATGTTTTCTGAGATAGGTTCTGCATTTAATGTCATCTCTCCCAGGGGCGGAGGCAGACGTAAACATTCAGGGCTCAGCCTATAGAGGTGTGGGGCCATGCATCCCTGGGGAGATTTTTTTTCCAATTCATGGCAGCTGCATTTGTTATTTTTCAAACCATTTGAGTTAACAGAATGCCTAAAAGTCTGTATATCATTTGGGAAAAACATGATAGTTGCCAAAGAAAAAAAGTCATCCAACACAACAAATGTTGAGGATGACTCATTTTCACTGCCAGCTAAAAGGAGGCAAAAATTGTCTGATTTTTAAGTTACATAACATAGGCAGGGTAGAAATTTAGTGTAAACAGCAGAGCTAATTTGAAACCTATTTTTGTTAAACTATGTTGGAGTAAAGTTCACAAACTGAATGTTCAGCTGACAAATCTGCTACAGTTGAATCCATCCCATAATCATCTGAGCTGGTGTAATTGCAAATCAAGAGCCCCCAACAATGACAAGTACATGAGGTCATCAGTACTCTAAAGTAAATATTAGGCCAACAGAGGAACATTTACTCAGTGATATTAAACATAGTAGTAGGATGAACATCATGGGCATGTCTCATCTGAATGACACAAAGCTGATGGTATTTTAATAATCCAAAAAAATTTCAGGCCTTTTTTAGAAAATATTTGGGACTGGAGCCCCAAGAAGATCTCCCCTTATCTCTCCCTCTAACTTTAGATTCATATTTTCCTCTCTTCCAGGTGTAAAAACATCACAGACTTCACACCAGGCCAGTGGTATAAGGTTAAATGCAATGCAAACATGTCAGGGCGCTACGTCACTGTGTTCTTACCTGAAAACAGGAATTTAATTCTGTGTGAGGTGAAGATCTGCGGTACAAAAAAAGGTATAATAAATGTTCTCATCCACAAAGTGAGTAGCTTTGAGATGAGCTAATACTTTACTAAAATGTCTTCTTCACAGTCAAACGTGGACAAACTGCATATTGATACCAGAGCATTATGAGAAACAGCAAAAACCTATTGCACCAAAACTGTTTTAGTGGATTAAAAAATTTGCATGGCTCTTATTTTGTTTTGTTTTTTCAACAAGTGATGGCCACAGGGCTGAAGGTTTGGTTCGTGATGAACTGTATTCTGATGTACGTGTGTATGATGTAGTATTTTCCCATGTTTCACACTATAGACAAAATTATTTGAAAATTTTAATTATTTCAGTTCTCTGATGTCACATGTTTTTGCAAGGAGTCTGACAGGCTATGCTGTAATTCATAAATCACATTACAAGGGCTCATATTTGTGTTGCACTGTTCTGTTTTTCTCTCAGATGTTCACTGTCAGGGAAACTTCCCATCTCATACTGTCTTATTCTGTGTTTCTGTCCTTTGTTTTATATTCTGAAATTAAGAAGAGTGAGAGTTGCAGTGAATGAGAGTTGACAGACTCAGTGAGTTGTCTTTTACACAAGGATGAAGATGTTATCAGAAAGATTTGTTTGAAAAAATCCTTGCGTGTTTCCCCTAATCCTGCTACAATTTGCTTGCATGGTCATTTACTCAGTTTCTATTCACATAAAACATTTTACGTTTATGTTATTTTTCTCTAGACTCACCCTTTGAGCTGATCACAGAGAACAAGACATGGGAAGATGCCCTCTACTACTGCCAGGACAGAAACATGGACCTGGCTTCCATCGTCGATGAAGAGACCCAGGCCTGGGCTGAGCTGGAGGCTGAGAAAGCCCAGACTTCCTTTGTGTGGCTGGGCCTTCGCTACAGCTGCACCCTGGACCTCTGGTTCTGGGTCAATGATCAATGTATAAAATTCATTCGCTGGGGTTCAGATGGAAAGATAGAAGAGTGTGACATGAGCGGTGCCTTGGAGACAAAAGAGGACCATCTCTGGTTCAGCAAGCCTGACAACGAGATGTTTAATTTCATTTGTGCAAAGTAAGAGAAATCAATATTATGTCTTTCTCAGATCTTATTTCATTATTGTGTTATGACAAATTCTCCTCTGATATGTGTTTTAGGCAGCAGGTTCAGGCCCAGTGCAACAGATGTAATGAATGAAGCTGAGAGCATGGCTGCTGTCACCTAAACACAGCTGACTACAAAACACCCAGACATCACTTGTTTTTTAGTAACTGCAACAGCGGATTTATTCATTTCAGTCCATAGCCTCATGCATACACTCATTTTGTTCATGTTAATATGTTTGAAGTTATGTTGATGTTTTGATCCTGCATTTGTGATCCATGATACTGTAATATAATGATGGCTAAATATTTATTTATTTGCTGTTGTGAGACTGTTCCACCATTTAAAAATGTAATCACTGATGTTAGAACATAAGATGTCTTTCAATTTTCTTCTTAAAAATCTGGGATCCTGGCATTTAAATGGACTTTTCATTTTATGTTGATTAATTATGATGAAAAATATTTACAAATTAGAAATGTATGAGATGTCTTTTAAGTGGAAAAATCATTGCCCTTTTTATTAAATATATTTTATGTGGCCACATATATTTTTTAAGAGATGACATTTACTGTATATGTTAAAGTCTGAATGCATAGGAAATATATGTACCTACTGTTTGTTTATATTAATGTAGGCCTGTGGTTATCTTTTTCAGGTTAAGCATTTTGACGATGGAAACTTAACTTTCACAGTATTTCTTTTTAAGATGTCAATTTCGGTTTGAATAAAAGTTCAGATGCATTTAAACAATTCATTTTTGTATCATTGATGTGGGCTGAATGTGCTAATATACCATAATTTATTTACAATTACATAGCTTATTTTGGACAAGGTGATTGCAAACATTTCAGATACTGTTAATCTTACGATTATTTGGGTTAAATATCATAGTCATACTTGTAGATGTAGAGAATAAACTCCATCTTTCACTATGTTCATAGGCCATAACTTTGACAACTACTTCTAATTGCTAAAATAAATGGAAAAGTTGACTAGAAAAAAGCTTTAAAAAACTTATTAGGTCTACATCTATATGTAGGTTCTTGCAAGTTGTTGCTCCTTGTTTGTTTACCTGATTATTTATCCTTATTTTTATTGCCTCTTCATTTAAAACATCCTTTTTCTCTCTTAATTTTCACGTTATCTCTACTGCTCTTCCTTTGTATTTGTGTTGTAGTATTCCCATCATTGTCACTAAATTATACCCTTTGTCTTAGTACATGTATTTTATGACTTGTTCTGTATGTTTTTCTTGTACTAAAAAAAAATTAAATGAAAATAAAACAAAACAAAAAAACCAACCACATTTTCATCATTAGTCGGAACCTTTCTGCCCGGAACCATTAACCCCGGACACTGCAGAGGTCGTGCGCTTTACAGTTAAGGACTGGGCAACCATGAGGTGTATCCCGGTATAAACAAACATTACGAGAGCTTACCTGTTTGTTTTTTATTTCGGACACGTTTACCTGTTGGAGTTTGGGGGTTTTCGGGTCCGGATGGAGATATTTGGGAGCACGTTTGACGACTCGGTGTTTTCGGAGGCGAGAGACCGAGTGACTGTGACTCTGTCGTCTTATAACGCCAAACTGTGTGAACCAGAGGTGAGACTGTGTTCAATATAAAACTCCACTGATTCACATGGAGAACCGAGGTGTGTGTTTAGATGCTGCACAGGGATGTAGCTTCACTGTCTTCAAGGCTTCGTGTCGGGAATAAGATATTAAATAGAAGCTGCTAGCTAGCAAGCTAATGCTGATTTGATGACATAACTGTATGACGTTACACCCAAACATTCATACACTTGTCATATATTTTGTGATAATAAATACTTTATGGGCTGAAGCAAAGGAGAAAACAAAAACAATAATGACAGACAAAGACAAAAATATAAGATGAAATAAATAAACCATAAGTCAAACCATAAAATGCTTATACAATAAGGTGTTCAGCTTACAATTCAAGGTACAGCATTAAAACACCAAAAGTTTATGTATTTTTAGGGACTGTTCATTATTTATTAGAGGAGCGGGGTGGCTAGGATGTGTGCTTTTATTTTATTTATTCTTTTTTATTTTACCCTCCCCTATCTGTTTATTTTAAGCTCAGATTTGGTTATATTTTTTTCTGAAGCTGTAGCAGCTGATTACACAAAAACATTTTAGTGGCTGGAGGTGGCTTTTGTTAACTGTTTTTAATGAGAATGAAGCTTTTTGTTTCTGCACTCAAGGTGCCTGGCATTTTTGCTGGAGCGCTCCGAACTCCTCGAGTTTAAGAAACTTCAACTCAGAGCGGAAAATTGCCCCATGTCATCTCTGACTGTTGGATACCTACAGTACAGGCCAAAAGTTTGGACACACCTTCTCATTCAATGCGTTTTCTTTATTTTCATGACTATTTACATTGTAGATTCTCACTGAAGGCATCAAAACTATGAATGAACACATGTGGAGTTATGTACTTAACAAAAAAAGGTGAAATAACTGAAAACATGTTTTATATTCTAGTTTCTTCAAAATAGCCACCCTTTGCTCTGATTACTGCTTTGCACACTCTTGGCATTCTCTCCATGAGCTTCAAGAGGTAGTCACCTGCCCGGAGAGGTTGTCAAACTGCCTGCGAGTCATCCTAAAATATGCCTGGAAACGCCCATCATCGAGGTGAAGCTCCTGGACCAACTACCCATGATCCACCCTCTTTTTCAGGGTCTCATGCACCCACACAGATCTCCGTTTCCACTGTGGCCAACAAACTATTGCTGACAGCCTCTCACCCTCAACTAGAGCTACAGCAAGTATCCTCTGCCTGAACATTTTAGGAACTAGATTCTAATTACTGTGAAAAAAAAAACAGTAGATTGATTCACGGGAAGGTTAGTGTAAGGACTTGGTAGGCTGGTTGCCTGGCAACAATAAAAAAAAGTGCAGCAAGCATTTTTATACTACTGGCATTCAATTTTTAAAAAAAGGCATTGCGATGCGCTACGTGTTTTGCAACCTGCAAAACGCTCTCTGTGTGATCAGGGCCTTAGTCCTACATAATGTGTACAAGGACCGTCAGGAATTTGAAAATCCAACGATAATCTCTGGTTTTAGAATTTCAGGCTATGAATGAAAGAATGAATGAATGAATGAATGAATGAATTTTAAAATAGACAAATTATATAAATACAAACTACAACCATTTTGAGTTATACATGCCTCTGCTTAACCAAAATAAAAGACCATAGGTCCTTCCCCAGTGCCCACCCCCCCCGCCTCATAAATAACAAGCAGTCCCTAAGTACATGACCTTTACATATGGAAAACACTGCATGTGTTTGCATACTTCGTATGTATGTGTGAATAAAGCATGAAGTATTTTTAAATTGTCATCTTCTCTCCTGTTTCTCTCTGCAGTGGTTTTGTGAGAGTACAGCTCTCGACACAGATGATCCTTTGGAGAAGCAGAAAGTCTACAAGTTCAGAGGTGACTTAGCTGTGAGGCAGGGGAACTATCAGGTAATTAAACATTCAGTTTACTTAGTCAGCTCTAATTTTAAATGCTTAGTTGTAAGTTGCAAGTTCTTGACAAAGAAGTGGAGGCTCTCAGTTCAACTTCCTTTAGACGTTTACATTTTATCAGCCAGCTTATATGCAGCACTGTCGTCATGGGCCAGTATTTGAATGTTTCTGTAGAGCTGCTGCTGAAATAACAACAAACAGGACTGGTCACATGACTCGTTGCTTTAAGGTAAACATGAACATGTTCAATGCAACAGAGCACAAAAGGAATATATTTAGCAGCAACATTTCCAGACAACGTGAAAAAGACGTCTGAAAACGCATCCAGCCATGTCACACCAAAACTCTTCAATGAACTAAAACCAGATTTAAATTGTTGAAATATTAAATACAGGTGGAGTTTGTTAACAGAAGCTGCTCAAGGCAAATAAAACACTGGATTTGACCTGGCTCATAACTGTCGTCACACCTCGTTCATACCACTCATCATTGTCCACTATGAGGTGTGTAATGTAAAAAAGCGTTGTTGCATTTTTGTCCTCATGGTGTGGTGGATATAGAAAGCCTTGGACGCATACAGCAGCTGTCTGGAGTGGATCGCTGACAACAACCTGACCATCAGAAGAGATGTACTGGAGGGAATGACCCGATGCTGCACCAAACTGGGACAGAGGGACAGGGCGCTGGAACTGGCCCACTTACTGGTAATTCTTTGATGAGCTTTTCCATGCAAAACAGTGACCCTGCTGTAACTGAAACTGTCTGCTGGTATTATGAAATATGCTAGTGTTAAAGAAAAAAAACTTTAATTGCTATTTTGTTTACAGACAACAATAATAATTCATCCACTCCAGACGTTCTGTCCGATATAGACAGTGACCAATACTAGGGTTTACTGTAAATATAGTATGTCCATTACATGTTACTACACACTATAAATATATATTAATGACTGTTTCTTAATGTATAACATAGTTTTTTTTAAGTTTTTATTGTCCCCTTCAGGCAGCCGTTGCTTATTTTTCACAGTATGTTTGTACTCACTGCTTACTGTTTGTGCTTCAGCTTTATGAGAATGTGTTGGTGCTTTAGACAGCTCCAATATTCAGAGTCGGCTGTCAAACAGGAATCTTTTAAATAAATCAGTATAATAGTCGTTTTTAAATATATATAACGGTATAATAGTTAGTTTAATAGTGATGGTGCATCTGCTTATTGTCCATCTTCTGGTTTAAATTGTCCACTAATAAAGCTCAGTTGTTGCAGTGTGTGTCGTCCAGGGGTGTCCAAACTTTTTTAAAATGGGGACCAGATAAGATCATGTGAAAATACCTGGCAGCCAGCTGCTTCTAGCATCATATGGGTTATTAAAAAATCACTTACAAATGACAGAAACACAACTGTTTAATCTTCAAGTGAAACAGTATTCAGCTTTCCACCACTCCGAAAAACAGCAGCCCTCGCTCTTGCCTTTAAGCGTCTTTGCTGTGGCCATGTCTGCTGCCTAACAGGAAATAACTGTCATTAGTTAACTGTTTGTTTGCTTGTTTATGGACTATCTATGAAAAGACATTAGTTCCACCTGCGTAGGTCTAGTGCACTTTTACAAACTGTATGGTAGTACCATCATTGTGAGGTGAATACAAAAAAAAGGGTTTTGCTTGTTTATCCAATATTGTGTAGTCATATAGTACATTTTGAAAGACAAGCTGAGGACCTTGTAAAATAGGCCTGCAGGCCACAATTGGCCCCCGGGCTGGACGTAACTGGTGTAGGCAGTTTTCTCTGAAGTGGTGGATGTTTTCCATGCACGCACCGCCTCTGAAGGCTTTATCCATCCATGAAATTCTAACATGATACAGCTAAACTCAGTTGAATCTTCTCTGTGTTGTAATCTGTACATGATTTTTCTCCAGAGCAAAGAAGCCTCCAACACCTGTCACCTGACCGGCCTCCTGCTGCTTAAGGTCAGTGTTAGCTAGAACACACACACATGCAGACAGATACAAACACATTTTTCTCTTTTTTTGGCTCCAGATTTTTCTGTGGAAATGTAACAACATCGTTATTTAACTGAAATGTAAATTTTTACTAAAGGTCAGCATCTACCAGCATTTTGGAGCCGTAGGATCAAAGATGTCGTGTCTGCAGCAGCTGTGTAGCCTGCTGCCCTTTAACCCCTGGCACTGGTACAACCTGGGACAGACGTGTCTGCAGCTGCTGGAGAGCGACAGAACCACAGGTAGGATGGAGTTCATTTGCTGTCTTAAAAGTCAGTTATGCAGGAAAAACTGCGATGATGAAAGAATGTTTTCTCGCTCTGTTTTTTAATTAAACGATTTGTCTGCATGGTGTGATGTGATCTGCTGTGTTCGCCTTTATTAGGACCGTGTTCCCCGCAGAGGTGTGTATCGCCAGAAGAGAAGAAGGATGGAGACACTGAGGAACAACAGGAGGAGGAAGCAGAGCTGGAGGAGGACAAAATGTGGCTGAAAGCTTGCACCTGTTTCATCAGGGCGAGGTACTGCTTAGTGATTGTAGTTGCTATGCTTCATATACTGTATGTCACATACACTCCATACACAAAATATCAGTCTGTTTTCCAATATTTGTTACATACTGTAATAGTTGAAAGTCACTGGAAAGAGCAGTTGTGTAAACTTCTTGAAGGAAAGGAGCGTAGGTTTAAAAAATCTAATCAAAATCTTTTAAAATGCTCGACTTGTGCTCCCACACATCAGAAGTTCAGCCAGATTATCTGCAAAACTTCAGTCAGTGTAACTGGTAATGCCACAGTTGAAGGTGTGCTCAAATTAGAGATTTGCCCTGAGTATATGAAGAGTTAAATGTAAATTGTCTCCTTGTGTCTTCTGCGTCCCTCAGACTCCTGTTGAAGATCCTCCGGCAGCAGCAGTCCTCCTTCGTGTTGCAGCGCACTGAAAGCACCCTACAGACGACAGATGAGCTGTTACAGAGGCTGAAACCCAAAGAAACAACCCTGCAGGCTCTCACTGAGGTGAGGACATGGTGCTGGTTTTGTTCTTGCAAACCCAAGACTCTGCTGTGTCAAAGAAAGGCTTGACAGCTTAGAGTTAGCTTGTGTTTTGAGCTGGGTTAAAGTGGACAGATTTTACACAGCAGCAGTTTCAGTTTCTCTTTATTTGATCTCCCAGGTGATGTCAGAGGACCTGATCCCGGAGAAGATGAGGGAGGACTACCAGGATGGGGAGAGTCTGGCCAGTGTGTGTGTGCAGAGCTTCAAGGAGCGCTGGTGGAACAAGATCTTACTGATTGGCGTGCTGGAGACTGATGGCTGTCAACATCAGATGCAGACAGACACAAAGTCCTGATGCTCCAGTGACTGTTTACAGAAAAATTGGCTGACAGGAAGTGACTAAAGAACATACTGAAGGTCCTGTCACTGTATAGATCCATCAAAGAGCAACTGAAACACAAGATATACTGAAAGCTAGATCCAACTCCTAAAACAGACACATGTTTACATGTGGAAATACACAAGTACAGGTCAAAGGCAAAAATTAATACTGACAATCTCAAAATACCAAAAAGCACAATAATCAAAGGATAAATCACTTTTAATCTCTTCAAATGTAACAGAACTTGTCATGTTTGCCTCTTCACTTAATTTCAGCACAGGGAGAACTGCACAGTGAATGTAGTCGTAGTTAATCCCAGTGCCAGACGTACCTATTAATGTGTCATACACGTCAGACTGTGCGTAACATAATCTGTGACAGTGATTGTTCTGCATTACGACAGGAAACAAAGTGACATTTCAAAGTTGCTGAATGTTCTTCATAAAATGTCACTTCATGCCTTAACATGTTCATATCTTAAGAATGTTTTTAATAAATCTTTTTTTGTTCCTGAAATAGTTTCAAAACATTTTGTGCAGACGTAACCTGAGTGTGCTGAAAACAAATGGCATTTTGACATGTCGTAGCAGAAGCATGATTATTATTATCAGTTTTATAGGTGTGCCTGTTCCAGTGTTGTTGTGCAGAGACATCGTTAATGTTATTAGTTCCACCTGTGCCTCTGCTATGACAAGTCAAAATGTCTGCTGTGAAAAAACCCTGTTATTATATGGCACTTATAATTTACGTCTTTATCTCTACAGTTACGGAGCGGTCTGTCTCCAACATTAGCTGTTCCCTGAATCATCCCTCATGACTGGCACCTTTTCATTTACCATAATAAATTTCCACTGTAACAGAAAGATAGCCTGAAAGGTTTTTATAGCAGAATAATAAAACAGTATTTCCTCAGCTGTAAGGTAAATTATAAAATAACACTTAAAGAACAGTTGGTACGAGGAGAGTTTATTCTCTTCTTTTACATGGATAATAAAAGCCCCAACATGAGGTACACTTGCACAGATGTTTTCACTGAATTGCCTGATTAGGCCTCTTTAGGCAGTGCATGACTGACGTCTCTCTCCCTGTTAGTTCTGTTGTATCTGATGTATAATATTAATCATTATGGAGACATCACTCAGCATTAACCTGAGCAGCTCTAATCAGTCAGTAACTGAAAACACCTGCGTGGGTGTGCAGAGCCTTAAAAAAATGAACACTACAAAACCACCTAATTATTCTCCCCAAATACGTTCTTTTTAAAGGGACAGTTCACCCTAAAACAATTTTTTTTTTTCTCTTAGCTGTAGTGTTGTTTATCAGTCTAGATTGTTTTGGTGTGAGTTGCTGTGTGTTGGAGATATCAGCTGTAGAGATGTCTGCCTTCTCTCCAATATATTGGAGCTGGATGGCACGCGGCTTGTGGCACTCCGAGCGCCAATAAATACAACAGCAATGTCTCTTTCCAGAAATCATGACCCGGTTACCTAACATAATCCACAGACCTTGTTGTGACCAGTTTCATGGAGGAACTATTTTCTTTCTATCATACTTCACCTGCCAACCGTATCACACCACAGAAGGAAGCATGCATCTACTACTAGCTCATCTAGCAACACTAAGCTTGCTAACGTTGCAGCTCAGCTGAGGAGGACGCTATGAAACATCTCATGCTGCCATGACCACGAGCCTCTTGCATGCTTCCTTCTGCGTGGGAATGCGGTTGGCGGGTGTAGTGCGATACAAAGACAATAGTTCCTACATGAAACTGCTCACAAGGATTATCTTGAGTAACCAGGTCATGATTTCTGGAAAGAGACATTACTGTTGAGTTTTTAAAAAAAAATTTTTGGGGCTTTGAGCACAAGTGTTATCTAATTCCACTATACTTGAGAGAAGGCTTACAGGTTTTAAAGCATATTAGTAAACCAAAACCCTTGATTGTTTTGCAAAATTAAATCAACATTTTGTTCTTAATATATATGTAATAAAAGCATTTTTTGAGATAGTATGCACAATAGTTGATGCTCTAAAAATAGTTAGACATTTTTCCTAACACAATTTTGTTTAAAAAACAGTGCAAGTGACTACCAGTTTAGTATCATATATGTTTTACACAATAGAATAATTTGTATTGTTCATATGAATAGCTATTTTATTGACCTATATGATTATATGTGTGCCTGTGTGAGGGTGAACAGATGTGTCCAAGTATGTCAGTTTAAATAACCCCAAAGGTCAAACTTATGTTTCTTCTGTCAGGTCTTAGTTATGTTTGGATTCAGGCGTGCTGAGTGTCTGTCAGTCATGCTCTTGCTCCTTCTTAGTGGTGTATTCATGCTGCTGTGAAATGGCCTCCTGCCCACATGTCCGCCAGACACCTGTCCCGTCCCGTAGGTGGCGTCGAAGGAGTTGTGGCGAGCCACAGGTCTGGGTCTTTCAGCACGACTCTGGGTCATCCAGTTTAGTTTTGGAGGGGGCCTCGCCTGCTGGGAGGTGTGGGGCTGTAGATGTGTACCTGGCAAGAACAGCTTGGAGTCGGACTGCAGCTGAGGTTTAAGATGAGCTCTTGTGGCTGCTGATGTTGACTTTGACCCTGGAGTGTCTGTGGCTCTTTGTGACGGGAAGGAGGGTTGGTGGCTCCTCTGAGGCTGATCCTGCCTCCTGGTTCCTAGAGTGGACACTTTAGCTTGCAGCCCAGATGTGTGTCCTCTTGGTAGGGTTAAACGGAACCGCAGGCCTGTCTTTGCTTGTTTCTGCTGTGATGTGGCAGGAGGCAGGACTTTGGGTTTATCAGACAGAAATTCCACCTGTGGTTTAAAGTTAAAAAGATAGTTCCATTGTCGTCTTTGTGTGTTTAGACCTGCAGCAATCCCCAGAGGCTCTGTCAGTCTGTCCCTGTTCCTCTGTCGAAAGAAAATACCTTCAGTACCCACATTGTGGTGCTCGAGATTTTTCTTGAAAGTTGATTGATAAGTGACACCCCTGTGCTGTCCGTTTGTGGGGAGAACAGTGTGTAAAGGGTTTGTCTCTTGAGCCCTCTTTTTCTTTTCAGCTGGAGTGGCGATAGTAAGGCTTTTGAGCTGATACTGAACATTTGAGAGATGAGTCTGACCGAGAGGGTTTGAGTGACTCTGTATCTGGTTTTGATTCGTCTCCAGAGGTTTCACACGTGTTTGTGCACCGTGCTGTGTGCAGACAGCTCCCACTGTATGCTTTGGCTTTCCCACGGATACACTCTGCAGTGTTTCTGCTTGAACAGGAGGCTTTGGGTGCAGCTGGGGAGTTTTTTCATGTATTTGTGTACCATTGCCTGCTCTGTGTAGAGGCTGGGAATAATCCGCGCTGGGGTCGATTTCTGCACACTGTGGACTGGATAAAACCGACATTTCTGCTTTGGTCTGAGTGTTTTGAGCATCTTCATCCTGAGCCGTGTGGCACATTGTTTTGGTCAGGCTTGATTTTGATTCATTGGCATCAGTGTTAGCATTTTGAGCTGCACATGATGTGGTGTAAAGAGGCAGAGTGTGAGGCACAGTGATAAAAGTGACAAAGCCAGGGACTGGTTTGGAGCTGGAGTACAGCCTGAGGAATTCCTGATGGAAAGGTATGACCGGGCTGCCCTTTATAAGAACAGCAAGACTGCGATGGACCTGCCAGGACAGCCAGGAGAAACTGAGGAGACAACACAAACACACACATGTATTAATGGTAGAGCCAAAAACTAAAAAGAAAGAGACAAAGATGAAGCATACACAAACCTGAAATGCAAATACATTAGATAAACACCTAGAAGAACACAAACATTCATAACATGATTTGCTATATTAGGGTTTCTGTACATACAGAGTATTAGTATGTACAATATGTTTGCATGTGTGTGTGTACCTGTATGAGCCAGTCAGCACCTCAGTCCAGTCAGTGATGATAAAACTCTCTGCAATCTGACCGGTCAGCTTCCTGCCTGTCTTGGCACAGTATGTCTGTCCTTGGACGCTGCGTACTGACAGTTTCTATACACAAACAAGAGAGCAATTCATTCATTCATTCATCTTCTGTAACCGCTTATCCTGTTAGGGGTGGAGGGGGGGCTGGAGCCTATCCCAGCTGACATTGGGTGAGAGGCAGGGTACACCCTGGACAGGTCGCCAGACTATCACAGGGCTGACACAAAGAAAGAGACAACGATTCACACTCACATTCACACCTACGGACATTTTAGAGTCACCGGTTAACCTGCATGTATTTGGACTGTGAGAGGAAGCTGGAGTACCCGGAAAAAACCCATGCTGACACGGGGAGAACATGCAAACTCTTTGCGGCTCTGCAGTTAGATAATTTTGTTTAATAAAGGTAAATAATCTTTATCACCCAGCTGAGTTATTCTTGCACTAAATAAACTGCAAAATTAGCATAATCAGCAAATTAAAGAACTCAAGGTAATGTCTCCTCTCTTTGGTTACATGCATCAGTGGCAGCACTGCATTCTCAAAAACTCCTCTGCTTTTCCAAGATCAGACTCTTGTGCCTGTGCTTCAACATCCTGCTGAAGATCAAAGATTAGCTTGTGAAAGAGAGCTAAAAACAGACGTCTAATGAGACACGACAGTCTGGCTATGGTGCTAGTCTATGTATCTAGTGTTCGCATCTGCCAGTAATCTGTGCTGTGTGCAGCAGGGCAGCTGTGACCCTTTGGTTGGTTGAGAGAGAGGATGATTAAATGACACTAATGAAGATAGATGGAGGGTTGTAGATGACATCACATTCACCCAAAAACTAAAGCTTAAAGGTACCTCCTTTTCTTTTTCAAAGCATTAAACTGAAAAAGCTAAAATATATTATTTTTTCAACCTGAGGGTTACATTTTAAGAGCAGAGCTTAAATGAAATTCAAACCTGGTCTTATTATTTTATCTAAGAGATGCAGGATGAAGTACTGTATTTATGTACCAGAGCTCCTCAAAGTCACACAAAATGTTTTTTGGCCCTCCACAGGTTTTCCCACAGCAAAGTACATTTCCAACAATTCTAATGCAGTCTGATTATTTCAGGTTTTAGTGAAAAACACAGTTCAGCCAGGCTCACACAGGTAGGTGGATGGAAACAGACTCACGGGGAAGTTTTTGCTGTTGAGTTTGAGGTCCTGCCACATGCTAACAAACAGTTTCAGGTTGAGATGATCCAGCAGCAGATAAACAGACACATTCCTCTTCCTGCTCGCCTCCAGAAGATCACACAGCAGCTCTACGTCAGTGAAGCTGTCCATCACTATGGCCAGGTCCTGCACATAAACAAACAAACACAAACACACACACACGGTCATACATCACTTAAGCTGTCAACCCCTGCAACAAAGACCTGCACAGACAGATATCACTCGCCGGGTATTTGACATTTCAGCACACGAGATGAAATGCCAACATCTGTTATCATCCCTCACATGTACAGGCATGCATGGCTTTTTTACATGCAGGCACATGAGGAAACACAAACACAAACTGCTCTCCCCACACACTCTCACAAACCATTCTAGCCTTTCTGATGAACTCCCTGACCAGGTCTTTCATGCTGGCTGCTCTGCTGCCAGACTGGTAATAAACCGCAGCAGAGGGCTCATCCAGGACAGGATCAGTCCACTTCACACCTGAAAGGGACACAAACATGATCGGAGATTGCAACGAATGAGAGGGGATACCCATTTGCCATAAAAGTACATTATACTGGCACACAAATGTCTCTGCAGGAGTTTAACACCTCAAATATTATGAGTTAAAACACCAGAAAGATTGTACTTAAGCACCAGTTTTAGAGTAGTTTTTCTGTTTTTGTTAACTCCTGTAATACTTTTTCATTTGCTTAGGTCCAAACCTGCCACAGTAGGATCACTGTCTGTGGACACTGTGGGACATTGTGTAGCGGTCTGGGAGCCAGCAGACGAGCTCTCAAAGTCTGTGTCATCATCATCGTCAGATGCACCAAGATGTGCTGCATAATAAATAAAGCTATGATGAATAAAAACTAATACAAGCAATCATTTTCTGTCTTATCCAGTGAATCAATCTGATAATAAATGTATGTTTTTTAAACACAACAGGCTGCAAACAACAAGACAAACTGTCAAAATGATTTACCACTATGTAAAAACAAACATGTACAACCTGTCTTGCCATCTGTCCCATTTTCCAGGATGTAGATCTTCTCCAGATCTGACAGAAAGTCCACTTCTCCCTCTGCCTTCAGCACCTCGTGGTATTCCTCTAAGCCCCCGCTGAGCAGAGAGTCCACTGCCAGTCGAGCGCTCTCATTGTGGCTCAGGTCCAACGCGGGTCTGCTGGCTATATAGTCATTAAAAGAGGAGGAGGGGATGCGGATGTCTTGAACCCTTCGCCTCACCTTCCCCAGAGGTTTTGACGTCTTGTACCACAGCACAGACACACTGCTCTCATCCATGGATGATGGACTTGAACGCTTGTCTGTCTTACTGCGGTTAGGCTGTGCTGTGCATGATCCTCAGGTTACCTGCATTTCCCTGACACAAATGGAAGACCTACAGGTTAAAGCATACCGAAAGGTAAAGAGAAAATAGTAGTCCCGCCCCTGCTTGGGGCAAGATGGTTTCACAAGTGATGAGAGGTGACAGCTTGGAGCAATAGACATACAAATACATGCTAATGAAGGACAGAGAATACACAAGAAAGTACGTCCATGTATACACATGGAAAATATTCAAAGTAAGTGCATGGCTTTATTAGTGAGGTGTGAAATTTGGCTTTAAGACATATTCCTTGACTGTGAAGCACCAGGTGCATGTTTATGGTTGTTGATTAAGAATGATAGAAGAGAAAACGATGGACTGATTTTGCTGTTTTCCTTCCAGGGGCTGAGAGTGATTTATGGCATGTGAGGACAGATAAATGATGGGTGGAGGGAAATAAAAGAATGACTGACAGAAATGGGGATGGCTGTCATTTTAGCTCATGTCAAACAACACCTGGATGATTACAGGACCAAAGGCAGTGACAGACAGTTACAGGCACACCCAGTGTGGATCAGCAGCACAAAGGTCCTCAGGTGTTTTACAGTAATTGCTCTTTGACTTTTCGGCCGCAGCAGAGTCCAACCTGATCTGTGTCTGGTTTATGAAAAGAGGTGGGTGGCAACAGACAAATTGCCTATTGTCTTGACATAAGCAGAAAAACCCTTAACACCCTAAAACAAACTCCCCAAACTATCCAATCAAAACATGATACCTCTGATCCAAAGTCTAGCACAACCTAAATGCTACAGCCAGCACAGGAAGCCCCTAGGCACTGCATATTTACATTACATGGTGTCTGTGTGAAATACACTATCTATACACTCTGTATATCAGAAATGGCACCTGGAGCATCTTTCCATGCATGCAGATCTCACATTCATTTTTTAAAATATATCTGAATGGATGCCACAAGACTTTGAAGCACTGCATTATAAATCATAATGCTCATTCAATCATCATTGCTTGATTGTAGGCTCTTAGTCTCATGTTGTACAATGAAGGTTTAAACTGTTAAACATATCTCATGTGGTTGATACTCCTACTGCTACTAACAATAATAATAATAATAATAATTGTGTACACTTTCCAGACATGGTGCAGTTCACCTCAAATGAGCCTAAAGACTGCTACTTTGACTGTACAATACCAGAGATAAAAAGAGATGCAAACAGAAGGTTGAATCAGGATTTTTAAAAACATTTTATCCAAACCCAGTTTTAAATAACACAAAATTATATAAAATTCACTGGAATAAAAATTTAAAATGGAGCACCAGCGCAAATATTTACAAAACAACAACCATAAATATAAAATGTGAAACTGCACACTGAATGGAAGATGCTATGACAACGAATTCAGAGATAAAACAGTTTGTGTGTACCATGGCTATAAAATGTTATACTGCACTGCAGAAGCTACTGAACTGACAGATGTTTCACTGTACAGGTAGCAGAGTTTGTACCTACAGTACCTTCAGTAATGTTTGTTTGTCACTGTGGTCACATAGAGTGATGTTCACCTACAGATGGACTACGATGATACAGTATTAGCTGTTTCATGGTCCTGGCCATCGTCTGAGTCTGCAGAGTTAAAATGGATGAAACATTTGTTGCTTGTTAGGATATTCTCAGGGAGCCCACTGAATGATAAATGACTTGGATGACTTAAGTAGTGACACAAGCAACAATCATGTGCACATCACATGAAGCAAACAGAGTCAAAACCCAAAAGATTAACCCATTCCTGTCCTTACAGGAAACCAGTCAGAAGACCAGTGTCATAAAGGGATAGTTCACCCCCAAATCCTCTTACCTGTAGTGCTATTTATCTATATAGACTGTTTTGGTGGGAGTTGCCGTAGGGATGTGTGTCTTCTCTTAAATAAAAGGGAACTAGATGACACTTGGTTTGTGGTGCTCAGAGTGGCAAAAAAATACAGCAATGTCTCTTTTCAGAGATCATGACCCGGTTACTCAAGATAACCTACAGACGTTGTTGTGAGCGGTTTCATGTAGGAACTGTTTTCTTTCTACCAAACTGCACCCGCCCACTGTATCACTGCCCAGAAGGAGGCATACATCTATTTCAATATGACAGCTCTGCCTAGAAGGGCACCATTACTGTTTACATCTCGTGCTGTAGGGAGCACAAGCCTCTTGTCCATGAATTGATGTATGCTTCCTTCTGCGCAGTGATACGGTTGGTGGGTGCAGTTTGTTGGAAAGAAAATAGTTCCTACATGAAACTGCTCACAACCAGGTCTGTGGCTCATCTTGAGTAACTGGGTCATGATTTCTGGAAAGATATTGTATTGTTGTAATGTATTTTTTCGGAGCTATGAGCACTACATGCTGAGAGCCATCTAGTTCCACTGTATTTGAGAGAGGGCAGACATCTCTACAGCTGATATCTCCAACACTCTGCAACTCACAACAAAACAGTTGAGATTGATAAATAGCACAACAGGTAAGAGGAAAAATATGTATTTTTGACTTTGGGGTGAACTGTCCTTTTCAACTGTCCTTTCACGTGAGTTATCATGAGACAGTGGTTGATGATGTACACTTAACATGTTTGAGTCTGTTTGTTTTAATAGTCTGTTGTCTAAAGAGTGGTATATAAGTACTTGGAGAGTGGTAAACAGAGAGCAGCTAGCCAGTATGCTCCTCAGTGTGAGTCACTGTTTCTGTCCGTATAGCTCAATTGAGACAAGCATATGTTTTTCTGACACTACGAAGACAGAGAACAGTTTGTGGTCACTGTGAGACAGAGGACAGTGTGTGGACAGACTGTGAGGAGGCTGAGCTGCCCTCTCTGGCTCTAGCTGCCAGCTTCTGTCTCAGTTCTCTGATTTCCTTCAGTAGTTGCCTCTCGCTGCTGTCCAGCTGGGCCCGGCCTCGGTCCAGGGAAACTGTAGAAAGCAAAGAAAAAAGGACATAGTGGTGTAGAGCTGCGACAATTAATAGATGAATCGATTAGTTGACTGAGAGAAAATTAATCAGCAAATATTTTTTATTAATAGATTAGTTAATTATGTCTAATTTCAAGCAAAAATGCCAAACATTTAATGGATCCAACTTCTTAAATATGAGACTCTGATGTTTTTCCCTGTTTAATATTATAGTAAAGTAAACTGAATATCTTTGGATTTTAGACTGTTGGTCAATCAAAAAAAAAAACAAAAAAACAGTTTGAAGACCTGATAATAATCAGCAGATTCATCAATAATAAAAATAATAGTTAGCTGCAGCCCTAATATTAAGCATATTCTTAATGAAAAGGATTTTTAAATGTTCCTTCTGACAAAGAGTAGAAGGAGGAACCTTTGGAAATCTCATCCTCATCCCAGTCAGGTGTTGTCTATCAGTAACTGATTATCTTGCTAAATTGATCTTGTGATCTTTACAATTGATAATTATTGCAGGACAACATGCAAATGTCTCATTTTCTTATCGCACTGCCACAACTCTGACAACACAGCATTAAAAGTCTAGTGCTGCTGTGCTTATTTGCATTGTTTTATAAGCCATGGCCACATCATATAGTCCCAGTCTCAACAGATACAAACTCAACTTTATCTTCGCATTCTGAAAACAAAACAAAACAAAAGAAGACCATATCTACAATGACTTACAGTTGGTGGAGGTGCTCTCTGATGGTGAACTGCTGTTCAGACACACCATGTTGGTTCCTTTCTGTGTTGGGGAGGCTGAAGAGTTAAGTCTGACTGCTGGACCTGCAGCGCTGGTTCCAACACTAACAGCAGTGGTGGCACTGGGTCTCTGAGGAACTCCTCTGGTCAAACAAGGCGACCTTATCCCCGTCTGTCTCTGGCCGTCTGACACAATGCAAACACTGTAGTGTTAAATATGCGTCTGGATGATGGACAGTTTAGCTGTGAGGCCACAAACAAAAATGTAGATGTGTGTGTGTGAAATAATAACCTGTGTCTTCTGTAGGCTGTCGCTGCTCCTGTAACTGGGCTCTGGTACTCATCACTTCATCCCACTGCAAATTAACAAGTTCTTACTGGGTAACTGGTTGACAGTAAACAAACAGCTTATTTTCCAAATCCCAGTTTGTCTTGAGTGATGCTTAATATAATTAGTATTTCAGACACTGCTGATCAGTTGTGATGTTTCTTGGTGAAGAAAAACAAATATAAATCATTTTGTATTCTTAAGAGCCATTTTGTAACATTGATTTTAAAGGTAAAGAAAAGCCCATAAATTAAGTTGTAATAACTGTGCGTAGTCGAGCCAATACATCATGTAAATTGATGTGTTGACAAACACACTCTTGTTGTTCTCACCTTCCTTCCTACCACATCTCTCAGGGTGTCAGCCAGTCTCTCCTCCTCTGCCAAAGTTTGCCTGTGAAGCTCTGCCAGTCTCTCCCTCTTCCTCTCCTGCTCGGCATCGACCTGCTGCAGGCGCTCTGCCACCTCTCTCTGCCAGTCCGACTCCAAGCCCAGCTGGCACGCCTCCGCCAGGGACTCCTCCAGGGCCTGTGTGTGTGTGTGTGTTGAGAAGTTAACGAATACAAGAGAAGAAGGTCACCGGTACCTGTGCCAAAATCAGTGTCTGCATGCATGTGTGGCTTTGATAGTTTCTTGTAAAGTGACGTCAGAGGGATTTATGCATTCAGATCGTGTGCTGACATATGTTGATAATTTTACACTGGCTCCACTCTGGAATGTGCCACTAACCTGCATGTTTGTCTCTGTGTTTTGTAGCAGCTCTGTGAAGCGCTCCTCCTCTCTTTCTGCCCTCCTCATCCTCATCTCCACCTCCTCCTCAACCTCCCGTCCCATGCGCTCCTGCTCCTTAAACAGGTGCTGAGGAAAATGATCATGGAAAAAAGAAACAAAAACTTCAGACTCAAAATTATTACACTGTCACATAAGTATTTCTTGTTTGATTGTAAGAATCTTAATGCAGAATACATGTGTTTAAGGAGGTGTCTAAGGGAGGCTACAACACTGGGAAGTCTTAAATTACAATCGTGAGTGATTTTGCCTCCTATAAATTAATTTTTATTTCAAAGTGAGACAAAAAATTCCCACACTGAAACTTGACATGTGTTTGATTGTCAGACATTTTGATCTATTTACTGTCCAGTGAGAAAGCCCATGCTATGCTTCCAGGCATTTCTACTGCAAAATATGTTCTAGGTTTAGAAGCGTCATCATTGGGGAATGATAAATAAATGGTCACACAGAGAGAGGACGGAAGGGAGAAATGAAGCAAAAGAGGAGGCAGGGATACAGGAAGGAAGTTAGGTTGCATGCATGCTGCTCATCACCTGTTCAAGTCGTCTCCTCTGAGCCTCCAGCTCCATCTGTTGGACTTCTAGATCCTGGACTGCAGCAGCTGTTTCTCGCTCCCGCAGATCCATCTGTAGCACAACATAAAGGTTACTGCTGGGTTCATGCTTAAAACTGATGGTAATTAAAGGAAAACTACTCACTCCATGCTAACTTATCTACGCTCTCTTTTAGCCAGACTCCATTCACATAAACAGTAATTTTACTTAACCAACTACAGGAGCTGCTGGTCTATCACTGCCTTGAACAGTTTGGTTGTGCTATTGTGTTACTTTCGTGTTTATAAGAGTTAGTTTGGATTCACCAAAGTCACACAGTAAGACAAACTAACTGATCAAGGCAGCAGTAGACCAGCAGCTCCCATGATCAGCGAGATAAAATTACTGTTTTTGTCAATAATAATAATAATAATAACCACGATAATGATAATAATAATAATAATAATAATAATAATAATAATAATGATAATAATAATAATAATAATAATAGTAATAGCTTTAATTTATATAGCGCCTTTAAGAGACCCAAGGACGCTTAATGTAGTCTGGCTTTGAAGAGAGTCTGGCTTTCCTATTGAGCCCCCCATCAGAAAGGGCTGTCTGTTTGGGAAGTACTGAGCATTCAACTGGATAAATGAGACTTGGTTTGTATTGCACGTCTTGTGTGACAGTTTGTGAAAAGGAGTTTTGATATAGTTTTGCTATTGTTAAACATGGACACATCTGACGTCAATCAATCAAGAATGTTTGTGTTTGGATTCTTTGTTCACTGTTGAAGCATGCGACAAGAACAGTTTTCTCCACAAAGAGTTATTGATATATAAATGTTCATTTGGGGGAGTATCCCTTTGAGTCCATAGCAGATATTTGGGAGAAAAAAATACTAATAATTTTAACAAATAGCGAAAAGCACATTAAAGATGATAAACTGACCAGCACAGGTTAGGATTACAGCCCTGGGTCTCTGGTATGGCTAATGTGGGCTCCTTTATATAAAAGGACTAGCGTGACTCTTAATCATCACGTTACCTTTCTACTGATCTCCTGCTCTAGTCTTCGGACCTGTGAGGCTCTCAGGTCCTGCTGGTGTTTAAGGAAACGTCTTTTAGTTGCATCCAGCAGCTGCAACTCCTTCACCTTCAGCTCTCTCTTCATGGCTGCCAACCTGCAGAGGACAGAGCAGTGTCAACAACCCACTCTGCTGAATCATATCATTTCTTTTTTTCTCGTAGCTCTACTATGGAGGTGTGAACTGTCTCGTGCTTTTACTTTGCTCTCTGCTGTGTTAGTTTTTCCTCTTCTTGTGCCAGGATGTTTCTGCGCTGTTCCTCTGCCTTCTGCAGCAGCTCCTGTGTTCAAATAAATCGAAGTATTCAGGTCACTCAATTTCCATTCCAGGCACGTTTTAAACACACAAACTATCTGAGCAAGCCAAAAAAAGAAAACATTACAACAAAATCTATTTCTGAAATTACTTAAAAAAACCCATATCTACCTGTTGTACATAATAGGCCTCCTCTTCAGCTTGGCGACGCACAAAATCTGCACGCAAGGCTGACACCTCCTGCCTGGTGAGATAAACATACATTTTTTCTGTTGTATCTTTTCTCATGAATGACTTTGAAATGCATGATCAAACGCTCATTTTAGCTAATTAAACATGCATATCTTATTAACACTGTCAATACTATCTATAAAATCACCTCTCACGGAGATACTCCATCTCCTGCAGTCGTATCTTCTCCCTCTCCCGGCTCTGGTATTCCACTATGAATTCAGGGTAGTGGTTGAACACGGGGTACTGGCCTTTGGTCAGTGCTGTGAAGTCGGAGAGCATAGTCCTGGGATGGATGTCAGCGGGTGTGCTGCCCATGAGCCGGTAGGCTTCCTTTATCATGGCTCCCACATCCAGGTTGTTGCGGTGGTGGAAAAAATACTGAGAGGAAAAGAAACAGGAGAGATTTTAGAAAAGTTGATGGAGGTGAGACAGTGACGTTTACAGACCAACCATAAGGCTGACTTTATTTTCAAAAGATTGTTAGACCTCAAAGTCCTGTTTCTGGGAGCAGAGCAACAGAGGCTCACGGCAGCAGGTGATGTAGGCCACACAGGCCATGAGCAAGAACGACGGATGGTTGGAGAAGATGTTGTCAAAGAGTCTGAGCCAATCATCACGGGTCAAAACTTCTGAGAACAAGGTCTCCAGCAGGGGCCACACATAGAGCTGGAACGGACACAGAGATGCACAATAAAATCTCTTCATCACAAGGGAGTGAAACAGTGAGCTTCAGGACAGCCTGTCTGACCACTCGACTACTGCTCTTCTCTGTGTGTAGCTGTGTACTGCTGTTACCTGTGAGGTGATGCCACAGTCCACCAGGTGCTGCAGTAGTTCCTTGTCATGATGAGCCAGAACATTCTCCACCATGCTCAGGATGTTCAGAGGAGGGTTGGGGAAGTACTCGAACCAATGCTGACACCAATTCACTGTACAACCAAACATCAGAGTTGGACAAACAATTTCAAATTTATTCAGTTTAAATTTCAGAAATTTTCATGATGTTTTGCGTCTTGGAAAAATGATATTTCATAATTTTAACCATGAAGTACCTATGACAGTGGCCACCACCTCGAAGCAGAGCATCGGGTTGTTCTGGAAGAGCTTGACAAAAGGGAAGGCAACCAGAGGAAGGTACTCTGCCTCTCCAAAGATGGCTGCCCAGTGAGCTAAGGCAGACAAAACCCTGCCGAGAGAAAGGAAACAACCAAATAATGGATTTGTTGAACATCATGTGATTTTAAAATAGATTTAAAAAACTACTTATACTGAGTTGCATTTGTGTGTCAGTGTAAGAGAGAGACAGAGTACCTCTGCAGTCCTCTTTGCAGCTTGTGACTTTTTATCGGGTATTTATCGTGCAGAGTGAGGTAGGCTGAATGTAGGCCTTTATCAGTCAGACTGCTGTAAGCCGCATGGTTCTCTGGGAGACACAACAAAGACCGCCATACAAACATCCTGCAACACAGACACATAAATGAAATGTATAAATCTTTAAGTCAAATCAACGTACAGGTTATAAACTCATAACAGTCTCCACACTTTCTTGATGTGGGAAAAGATACCCCTGCTGGCATTTTGCACACAGTTTTATTTGAAATATGTAGATTTTACTGATGGAGATTTTCCTATTGTGCACAAAAGAGAAAAAGCAATACTAAAAAACTATAACAAAATAACCATCAACTAGCATGATAAAATCAAAGTTTAAGTAATAAAATGGGAAGTTAGGGGAAGTTGAGTTAAACCAACAACAGATTAAAAAGAATCACAAGGGCTTTTTTAGAATTAGAGAAGAAATAAATAAAGAAATAAAGAAATAAATTAGATTTAAAACTCATACAGTACATGGTAAAAGTCTAGAAAAAAAAGTAATCTTCACCTGTATTTAGCAGGATATTCTCCAAACGCCTTGAGCATAGCCACCAGTCTCTTCTTATTCAGACCAGCAGGTAGTTCATTCTGTTGGTAGACACAAAAACTTAGCACGCTGTTAAATTACTCAAATACTGCGTCTACTCAAAGGAAGGAAAATGCTTTGTGTGTATCAATGGTGAGACATCTCAATGTTAAATAAACTTAACATCACTCTACATAAAGAAAATTAGACAAAAAACAAAAGTATAACGACATAGGTGTACAGTGTTCTCACCTCTTTATCGTCAGCTGTAGACCCAGCAGGGGGTCTGAGTATCTTCACCTGTGTTCGTCTACCTGAGCTCTTGGCTGGTCTCTGAACGACCTCTGACCTGACCTTGACCTGAAGATTAGACAAGTCCTGATCAGCTCCACCGCCAGAGACAACTGCCACCCGGGAGGGAGGAGGCTGGGTGAGGGACACACACACACACACACACACACACAATATTAATACACATACAGAAGAATATTTTATCTACAAATAAGACAAATCTTGAACCTTGTGAATCACAACTTTGTGTCACCTTGTTTAATTCCTGTGTGAGACTCTGAACACTGTAGATGTTGATGCTGCCATTATCCATGATGGCCACAACATGTCGACCATTAGGGCTGACTGCCACTGTGGTGATGGCGTCATCATGGGAACCCATGTGGAAAAGCAGCTTGCAGGTATGAATGTTGATGAAACGCATGACGCCATCCTGGCTCAATACACCGAGTGTCTACAGAGAGAAAAAAAAAAAAGTCAAACACACAAGGCACACATGCTCACTGCAGCAAAACAGAAACAGACTACAGGCTCATTAACATTCATAGATACACAGACGGGGCCTCTTCCAGGCAAATGACATCAAAGATGTCTAAAATTTAAATAAACAAGATCACATAGCAGGAGAACAGAAGAGATGAGGAGTTTTGCCATCCGTGTACCTGGCTGGCTCCTCCGTCAAAGCTGTCGGGCAGGAATTCCAGCTGTCGCACGGTTCGGACCTGCGTGGGCATCTGAATCACCCTGACCAGCTGTTTGCTGTCCAGACACCACAGGTGCAGCAGGTTGGAGCGCCCACCAGCAGCAAGGCTCTTACCATCACTGCCAAAACAAGTCAGGAGTATCAGTGTTTGATGAAGCCTTCTGATCCCCATTTACTTTACTTTTATTGTGTTTATTAAGTGTTTAGATGCTAAAGGTGGAAAATGAGCTCATGAAGAACTACACTGGGAAGACATATAATCACTGAGTTAGTTAGCACTTTCGATGTGAGTGACCCACCGTGTGACAGCGAAGGCCTTGTAGGAGATTTTGGGCCCACAGTCGGGGACAGGGAGCTGGTATTTGCAGAACAGGGTGTCGCTCTCCCAAGCAAAGATGGAGTCATCACTGAAACAGCTGAGGATGGTGTTACTGAGGGGCAGAAAAAACACCTGCAACACAAATAGTGTGACATGACCATGACAAAAATGAAAAGAAATAACAAATTAAATTTACTGGACACTTAGTCTAAACAGCTTAAAATAAAACAAATGCCAAAAAGCACTCTTACAAACTACATCAGTCCTCAGCTGAATATTTAACTTCATTATTTGGTCAAACTACTATTTGTACATGTTGCTTTAATTTAGCATGTTTACCCTCTGAATGCCAACAGATTGTCTGATGTTGAGCTTCCTCTTCCTCTGGAAGGTGTCCAGGTCCCAGAGCTGAGCCATGTCTGAGGATGTGGTGATGGCGTAGCGACCTGAGCTGTGGACAGAAATGGAGGAAACTGCTCCCTCGTGACCCCGCATCCAGCTGACCAGCTGCTTTGTGTCTGTGCATATAAACAGAAGGCAAATGGTGGAGAACAAGGTGATTTATGGAAGCAGAAGCAGAGGACAGACTCCTTCCTGGCCTTCTTTTAAACTGATCGCCTGCTTTGTGTCTGAAAGAAGATAATTAAAAAATAGCCAGTGCCACTGAAAAATTACCTTGTGTGAAAAAATGCTAAGAGCTAAAAAAAAAATAAGTACATCGCTGAAAATTACCACTAAAAGAACAAAGCAATGTGTGGATGTGTTCATCTTACCTTTGTCAAAGCACTTGATGGTGTAATCAGCCAGAGCCACAAGAAACTCTGTGGTCCTGCGGAGGCTGAATGCCAGAGCAGTGCAGGCCTGTCCGGTCTTCTGCACCAGACGAAATCTGCTCCAGGAAATAAAATTGAAAAACACGATTACAGAAGAATGTGAAAGCAGTTTAAGGGTAAGGGGCTGCTTAGTTTGAAGTCATGTTTCCTTTAAATAGAAAAGATGACATATTTGTTGAAACACAGTCATGTTCTTGACAGTGAATTAAATTTAGGAAGAAGATATGAAGATAAGTACTTTTTTTAACTAAATAGACCATATTCAGGTGAAAGAAGAGACATGTCAACATAAAATGGCTAATGAGAAATGTGGGCATAGTAATGACAACGAGTGGACCATAATATTGGTCATAATTTCCATGTAGCTAATTAGCGTAACGCAATTCATACTCATAAAATAGTGATAAATAACCACTTATTATTCTGGGACCTTTGAGCACAGTCTGTCACCTGTTTCTAGTGATGTCAAAGACATAGATGTTGCCATGGTGATCTCCAGCCAGGAAGGAGTCTCCTGTGGTGTCAAAGGCCACATGGAGGAAACGCACAGTCTTGGCTTGGTGAGTAGTGCGGACCACCGTCACTAACACACTGAGGAAGATAAATAACACACCTTTAGGGGGGAAATACACAGTCAAACAGTAACTCAGGTGAAAAACAGCACACTGCAGTGAATCGTGGCTGCTCTCTAGTGGTTACAATACACCCTGGAAAATAAGTGGCTGAACGAAAACAATAACTCTGAAGAGGCATCCCTTGGGTGTACACAGTATTACAGCGCATAATGTTACATATAGTGTTTGCCTTTCATGTGTGTACAATTCCCACTTGTATGAATGTACGATGGGTGCAACAAGTGTGACTGTAAATAACTGCGTTGGAACAATGTTATTTCAGGCTCAGCAATATATGTTAGAGACATCTTACAACACAGTCTGATCAAATGTGTCACTCCTGCAGCATCAGGTGCACAGGACAACTAATCAAGCATCCTTTCAGTCCTACCTTTTGCCTGCTGTTGGTTTTCGATGCCAGACTTTCCCCTCCTCTTTATTTCCGATGTCCGTCACCTCCATTTTAAAGACGTCTTTAGAAACTCAGAGTATACATAAACAAAACAGAAGAATGTCCTCCTTACTTAACTTAATGTTGCTGCTCCAGTGTAAAGTAACATGGCTAACGCTAGCTAATAGGCTAGCCGGCTAATCTTTTTAAAGGCGGAGCAAACAGCGCGAAATTTGAAAGCGTAACATTCAGTAACCTTATATTTAGTTTTAAGTTACGGCCAAAGAAGCCGCAAAGCTCAGCGCCATTTAGTGTTAGTCAGAGTTTAGAAGTCCCATAAAAGCGTATCAGACTTTACACCAAAATATTTCTTCAACTTCAGTTTCAGGAGATTTTTTTTTCTAGTTTTGAGGACGGTTATTGTGTCGCCCACAGCTGACGTATGTGGTAAACAGAGGCGTGCATTATGGGAGTTGTAGTTCAAAACCTTTTTTCTGACCTATTAAATAATGACACAAGGCCTGCGGAGATTTCATGTTGTAAATGTGGAATGTTAACAGTGCATATTTTACCTTTAAAAAAAAAAAAATGTGTGTGTGTACAGTAGGCTTTGTTTTAAATGGGAATCTTTAATATGCTTATATTTTCCATAGCTTCAATTTTACCTCCCAACATGAATGTCTCACTGCAGGGGTGTCATTAAGGTGCAGACTAACAAACCCTTACGACAGAGCATTATGATTTTTAATAAATTGTTCAGGATTTCTAGAACTTTTCTTCACATATTCCCACAAATGAAATACATGATTTTGAATTTGTCTTGTGCCTCATTCTCACATTGTCCCTGATTAGGTCACAATGCAGTATACTGTTCCTGTCAGGAGTCATGGGGTCAGCATGAATTAAAGTACAATCATTTACTAAAGCAGCCAGGCAGCAGGATGTCATTTGTTACTGTCAAAAGGAATATTAACAGGATGCATAACTTCAGTGCTTTTTCAACCCAACATGAACTGAATGCTCTCAGAATAATGAGCTTATGATCTTTATTCACTGAGCACAGAGTTATTAGATTTCTCAACAATAAAGCAATGTCCAGTTCTGTAAATTAAAATAAATAAACAAATAATAAAAACTACTGAGATGATTATTTTATGTTTTCATTTTAAATTAAAAGTATTCACATTATCTCAGGATTTGTGGTTGCTTTCATTCACCTCTTAAGTAAATCAACCTGAGCACCATCTATTCATTTTACTATTAATACTGATCAGTTCTGAATTTACTATGCATCCAGTATTAAATTAGCTGCACAATGATTTAACATCTCCTCAAAAACATGAAAAGTGAGAACATTTAATGAACAGGGATAATTTGGCTTAGTAGTGCTTCTTAGTAATCATTAGGTTACACTTCCTCTTATTTACATCAACTCCATTCTTCACTCCACTGGTCTCCACAGGTGGCTGCTGTAATAAGAAAACTGAAACTCAGAGTCAGTCTGACACGCCTGTTGTGTTGCTGGCTGCCTCGGGATAGTCCAGCAGGAGCTTTTGCAAATTTCACAGGAAGTACTGTAATAATGCAAAGCAATACCAAAATATCTTGCCTTGACAAAATAAAATACATCCGGTTCTTACACCTTCCCTTCAAATCATAAATGATACGATATATACATATACTTTGATATGGTTATGATACTCTTCAAAATAAATGAACTGCAATGTAATGTTTCGCTATAATTACCACTGGGTGTCAGGGGCGCGGCACCAAATTCTGGGCCCTGTGCATAAGTAATCTCTGTGGGCCCCCTGCCCTTCTCCTTTATATCCATGTCTGTCTCAGACACCTTTGGAAATTAGTTTTTACAGAGTCAGTTTGCTTTCTTTTATTTTTTGGAGACAAAGTTTTCCTTTCTTTGTGAAAAACGTGACAGTGTACAATGGGGCCCCAGCAGCATGAGCACTCACTCACTTGGCTGGAGCTGCATTTAGGGAGGAATCCTTGTGCAGGGGTGAACTGAACAATTTTGCATCTTTAAGAGGTGAGAGGGGCTCTTAGAGAGCCTCCGGTATGTTTACATACAATAGTTAGTCTTTTAATTTATGTATTGCCCAATTTTAATTTAGTTATCAAACTAAATACTTAGAAAATTGCTTAATTCCAGGAAATAGTACATTTGGTTAACTGGAAAAACGGAGAAGGAGGGGTTTTCTTGGCAGTGGAGGAGTCTACGTTCCCCTAGACCGGGGGCATAAGAATGTGCTGGTCTGATCTCTGAGTGTGATTAGCCGCATTGTGTACACTCAGTGGAGCACTTCCCATGAAAAGGCAGCGAATGATCACAGTTTTTGGGTGATTAATTTATTTTCAAACAGGAGCTTTCGTTTCATGGTCATAGCTCGGTACTAATCATATGGAAAGATGTCAGACATCGCGGACTGGTTCAGAAGCATCCCTTTCATCACCCGGTCCTGGTTTGGTGCCTCGATTGCTGTTCCCTTTGTTGTAGTACTGGGATTGGTGGATCCCAGGAACCTTGTGCTGGCTCCGGTGCTCTTCTTCAACAGATTTCAAGTGAGTTTTTTGTCTCCGTTCACCTGTGTGTGTTGAAGTAGCTCATTAATGCTGTGGTAGCTGTGTTTTGGAGGGGTCGGTTAGTTAGCCGTTGGCTAGCAATGCTAACTGAGCAGGCCTGCTGTGTGACAGCCAATGAGAGGGCGACACGGAGAGTTTACTAATTCCAGAGGCTATCAAAATGCTACTTATTTTAGCAACACTGAAAAAAGGTGTAAAATTATTATAAACTGCTGCTCAAAAGTTTGGGATCACTTGGAAATTTCTTTGTTTTCCAGTGAAAAACACATTTTTATGCAATTCACAAAAAATTCAAATTAATTAGATGATTTTTAAAGAACGATCTACATTTTTTCATTGAGGCCTAATATCAGCGACCATCAGTCCTCTGCATCAGTCTCCTGGTATGGCTGCTAATCCAAGTTAATCAGTGTATGAGGCTAATTGATTATCAGAAAACCCTTTTGCAATTGTGTTGCACAGCTGAAAACCGTTGTACTAATAAGGGAGCAAAAAAGGAAGCGTGCCATTCTTTAGGTTAGTTTAGTATCTGAAGTATCAGCAGTTTTTTAGTTTGTTTACAGGCTCAAAATGGCCAGAAAGAAAGAACTTCCTTTAGTGATGCATCAGTCCATTGTTGTGCTTAGAAATGAAGGCTATTCAATGTGAGAAATTGCAAGGAAACTTAAAATCTCTTGCCATGTTGTTAACTACTCCCTTCAGAGAGTAGCACAAACTGGCTCGAACAAGGACAGAAAAAGGAGTGAGAGGCCCCGATGCACAACTGTGCAAGCAGACAAATATCTGAGAGTGTGTAGTTTAAGACAAAGACGCTGCACAGGTCCTCAACTGGCAAAGACTTCAGGATGCTGGACTTCATGGCAGAATTGCCAAGAAAAAGCCACATCTCAGACTGGCTAATAAAAAGAAAAGACTGAGATGGGCAAAAGAGCACAGCCATTGGAAGACTGGAAGAAGGTGCTGTGGACAGATGAGTCCATGTTTGTGGTCTTCAGATCAAACAGAAGAACATTTGTGAGATGCAGAACAAATGAAAAGATGCATTAACAGTGTTTAATACCATCAGTCAAACATGGTGGAGGCAGCATGATGGTCTGGGGGTGCTTTGGAGGTGGTATAATCAGAGTGGAAGGGACCTTGAGGAAGGAAAGCTATCTCAAGATTTTGCAAAGCCATGCCATACCCTGTGGACAGCACTTGTTTGGGGCCAATGTCATCGTACAACAGGATAATGACCCAAAACAAATCTCCAAAATGCGTCAGCAATATTTAAAGAATAACCAGTCAGTTTGACCGTATGGTACGGAGGAAGACTCCATCAAGCCAATCCATCTTGTGGGAGATGCTCCAGGAAGCATGGGGTGAAATCTCATCTGATTACCTTGAACGATTGACAGCTAGAATGCCTAAGGTCTGCTGGGCTGTAATCGCTGCAAAAGGTGTTTTTTTTGATGAAGGCAAAGTCTGAAGTACACATTCATCATTTCTATTAAAATCATTACTTCTAACTCTGACAATGTCAGCATGTCCTGTTCATTTGCTATATTTCCTGTTCAGACTAATTTCATGTGTGTTTCCTTGGAAAACAAGAACATTTCCAAGTGATCCCAAACTTTTGAGCGGTCGTGTACCATCAGTGCAAACTTATCGAGATAGTAAAGTCTTCTTTATTTGGTGAAATCAAAGCAGTTATTAAGCCCAGCTGTGAGGATACAACTGTCTCTTCTATTTGCTTCAGCTCTGGAGACCAGTGACGGCTGCCTTGTCTTTCCCAGGAACCCATGGGTATCTGTACCTGGTCAACCTGTATTTCCTCTACCACTACTCCACTCGGCTAGAGACAGGTGAGACTGCTGACCTCAGTGGCTTACACACACACACACTGGATGCTCTTTTTGTTGTGCTAATCTTTGTCTTGGTATCCAGGGGTGTTTGATGGCAGACCTGCAGACTATATCTTCATGCTCCTCTTCAACTGGATCTGCATTGTTGTATCCTTCAAGTGACATCACCCCCAGCCCTCTAAAACCTCCTGTTTAATAATAAATTGCAAAGGCTGCATGGTGGTGTGGTAGTTGGCACTGTTGCCTCACAGCAGGAGGGTTTCAGGCTGAAAACTTTGAACCCCGGGTGGGGGAGCCCTTCTGAGTGGAGTTTGCATGTTCTCCCTGTGTCAGTGTGTTTTTTTTGCTGGGTACTCCAGCTTCCTCCCCTCCACAATCCAAAGACATGCAGGTTAGGTTGATTGGTGACTCTAAATTGCCCGTAGGTGTGAATGTGAGCGTGAATGGTGGTCTATATACCTCGCCTCTCGCCCAATGTCAGCTGGGATAGACTCCAGCCCCCCTGTGACCCCTAAGAGGATAAACAGTTTAGGAAAATGAATGAATGAATCTACCTTTAACATCTGAGGTTACATCCCTGTTGGCCTGTTTTCCACTCCACCATTCATCCTAGCTCTCTGCTGCCATCTTTGCCTCTCTCTCGCCAGCCAGCCAGGGAGGGAGGGGATTTTAACTTGGAAACCTTCCAGTCACCAGCTGCTCTAATCTTAAGGCTCCAGCTGTGATTGTATTGAGCCACGATGTTGTTGTTGTCCTTGACTCTAGCTATAGATAGCCGGGCTGTTCATGAACATGCAGGTGAGAATCCTCATCTCTCTCTGTATTTGTACCAAAACATTAAATTATGACCCATGTATGCTGCGTATATAAAGCATATAGTAATTGTTTGCAATAATCACTTGAGATCTTGGGGGTGTTTCATAATGTGAGATGACCGCTTAAATGAGGCTCACTCAGGCTGAACTAGTGTTACAATTAATCTTTTCAACTTAAACTAAGAATGTCTTAAAAGTTTCTCTCAAAAAAGGTCCTCCTTACTAGGACTGCAAATTACATACCAGTGCCCTTAAAGGGATATCAGTACCAATAATACAATGAATAGTACTTTATTTGATACTTTATTTCTATAGGTGTGTAGTAAAGCCATACTTTTAAATATTTTGTTGACATCTCAGCATGCTACTATCAACTGTGTCAAATACACCGTACATCATTTGAGTGGAAAGTTTTGATACTACATGGTACTGGGTTCATTCAGTTGGTAACTTACATTTATTGAGTAACAGTACACAGCCCTATTGCTTACAACAGCACTCTAAATGTGTTGGTTTAAAGTATATGTCCTAAATGCCTTATTTGACATGAGCTGCACTTATTGCATACTTTAAATTTTAGCTCTTTTTTTTTTAATCTCAAGTATCTGTGCAACATTTGAGCTTTAGAATACACTGCAATTAAAGTAAGCTGATAAATATCTCTGACCCATGGCTTATTAAGTACCATTTTCACATTTTTTTCATCTTTTAAATGAACTGACTAAATGAAATCTGCCTTTTCAAAAATAAAAACATAAAAATTACCTGGCAAGAGATGTCAGAGTTGTTTTGTACATGTGTGGTACATCAATTTTCAGCACTTACAATACAAAGAAAGATTATAGCTGCTGCGCAGCGATGGGTCGGGTCCGGGCATTTTTAGGCAATTCTGAGCAACAAGCAGAAGAATAATAAGACATCAAGGAAGTTGATATTACAATCTGCATTTAGCATCAGCTGAGTCATTTTGCAGGTTGCATCATCTGGAAATTGTATTGCAGCAATTGAAAAGTAAAAGTGGTTGAATATTGGAATAAATTTGCAAAGTACACTTTTGTATCAGTGGAAATCACTACACAATAACAACTTACAATTTTTCATTTGGACATTTGAGTATTTATTTACAAAGTAATTAACACAGTCTGTCGTCTGAGATTCACAAAAAAATACCACTTAAGTCTACTTTTATACTTACCAAATGAAGAGTATGGTTGATGTTGCATGACAGTGCTTAGTGGATTTAATAGCAAGATCTATGTTGTAGATGAAAAATAATTAGATTACCTTGGATTAACTCAGTACTATAACTATCTCAGTCCATTTAGGTGCATTCAGAACAATTGATTGATTTGCTTCATAAGTAAATAACTGTTGTTTAAAATACCACTCTTGCACTGATTCTGATATGTACTTGTCAAACATCATCTACCATGACTCTAAAATTTTTATACATTTGTTTCTCAAAGACTCTTTGTAGTTTTGACCAGAGTCCTTGGCATTGTGATCCAGCTCCTAACTCACTGAGCTAATTGTCTGGAGGTGAGACCTGGTGTGTGGCTTCTCAAATAGACTCAGGAAGTCACCGACAGGGCTGTAGTTGTTGTGGCAGATTTCAAAAATAGTCAAAATGTCACAAATTCTATCATCTAAACAAAAATCTGACAATACATAAATTGCATCTAGACAGCATGGACATGTTGGTGATTTGTTTTTAATGATAAGTGTTTTGCTTCACAAGAGAAAAGGTGATGTTTAAAAATGCCACTTTTACATTGACTCCAGTTGTTCCCATGAGAGCAGAATTCAAAATGGTCTAGAAAATTCAGTTTTGGAGATAAAATTCTGATATTTGCCAAACTTCATCAACCACGACTCCAAAATATTGTCAATTTTTTTCAGGAAGATTGAAAATGTATTTAGCAAGAATTGCACGGTATATGTTTACATAAACATAAAGTTTGGTGAGTTTTTGCCCATGGGAAGTATGATTTCCTCGGAAGAAGAAAGAAAGAAAGAATTCTTCCGATTACAATAGTGTCCTTGGCTGCTTAGCAGCCCGGACCCTAATTGTATAACCCACACGTCAAAAACAAGCAGCTTGTAAAGCAGATATGACTTCATCTGATCATATTCGCTCAGAGCTGGCTTTATGAAACCACTTAAAGAAATACTTCACCCCCATAAAGCTGGATTCATATATTGTTGTTTATGTTGTTAT
Source organism: Cephalopholis sonnerati (assembly GCA_019142605.1). Lineage (NCBI taxonomy): Eukaryota > Metazoa > Chordata > Actinopteri > Perciformes > Serranidae > Cephalopholis > Cephalopholis sonnerati. The sequence continues at coordinate 15,124,831 of JAGQAX010000008.1, read as the reverse complement.
CAGCTGCTGATGATCCAACTGATCATGTCAGTGGTCTACGTCTGGGCTCTGATCCACAAAGACACGATTGTGGACTACTGGTTCGGAACACGATTTAAGGTATCACGTTTTATCACCAGCGCTCGTTACATCACAGATAATAGTTTTATCTAGTAAACTGTTAAAGGTATCTCATAATTCATAGTTGTATCAGAGCATGTTTTATGGTATGAACTGTCATCATGAGATCTTTATTCCAAATAATATTTACCACTGTGATGTGATGCTAATTCTAACAGTATATTAAATATATTTCCTGTTGCTCTATAGGCACATTATTTACCTTGGGTCATCCTGGTCTTCAACTTCATCGTCCATGGCTCGTAAGTATTTTTCATCAGTTGAATCAAAGACACTGTTTAACAGTAGCATTTCACACACACTCCACTATAAATGTAAATCCATCCTGTGTTACAACTGAATGTGTCCATGTTACAGCAGCCCTGTGTAATGTTAGTTCTGTTCTGTTTGACTCTTCTTCTTCTCTTTGCTGTTACTGTGCAGGTTTGTGAATGAACTGACGGGCAACCTGGTGGGTCACCTCTACTTCTTCCTCATGTTCAAATATCCTACGGACCTGAGAGGACACTCCTTCCTCTCCACACCAGAGTTCTTGTAAGTTTTTTTTTTTTAAACATGGATTTTATTCTGGAGTTTTGAAGTTTAATACCTCCCCTCTCATCCCTTCACACATCTCTCTCCTCCTCTCTCCAGGTATCGGTTCTTCCCCAACAGAAGGGGAGGGGTGTCGGGATTTGGAGTCCCTCCCAGCAGACCGGCTGCCCAGGAGCAGGGGGGAGGAGGAGGTGATGGAGGAGGTACGGGAGGACAACACAACTGGGGCCAAGGCTTTCGTCTGGGGGGTGAATGAGCTGAGACAAGAGGAGAGAGAGCTGCACCCCTCCCCTCCCTTTTTCTCCCCAAAACAAACAATGTTGCAGTTGATTTTTTCTTTTTTAATATAACTTCTTTATTGAAAGCATGAGCGAGTGTGAGAGTGTATTTATCAAACTAACCAAGTTTCCTTCATGCAACACTATGATTTTCTTCTCTCACGTCAGGAGAGCTCAGCCAGTCGTGTTCCAGTGTGACTGGTTGAGAATCAGTGTGACTGTATGTGCAATTCACAGTTAGGGCTGACACATTACCAATTAATCTGCCAAATATTTTTTGTAATTAATCACTAGCTTTATAAATGTCAGAATATGGTGAAAAATGCTTTGCTTGTTTGGTCAGGTGACAGTCCAAAACCCAAAGATATTTATGTTACTGTGACATAAAACAAAGAAAAGCTGAAACTCTTCACCATTTAGAAATCTAAATTAATTTTTGGGTGTTCTGAACTGACTGTACAGAAATCAACTGAAACTAATCCAGCTTTGAATATGAGAGCTTTAATGAAGATTCCTTTTTTCTTTATTTTGACGCTTCGTATGCTCACTTACCTCACTTCCTTTCATTACTCACTCTTTACCCTTTCCTGTTGTATATTGAAGCTTTTTTTTTATTTATTGTGTTTATATTCAAGTTTAAACAGTTTTTATCTGCACAGTTAGTGGGTCGGGTGACTCAATTTCACTGTAGCGTCTGCTGTATGTGACAATAAATCCTACTTCAATTCTTTATTTATATAGCACTAAATGTGCTATATAAATAAAGGATTCAAGATTAAGGATTCAAGCTATTTAAAAACAACAGGTGGTGCCCCACAGTGGTTTCCAGTAGTGTAATTTAAGAAATAAATGTGCATAAAAAGCAAAAATACACAGTGTAATACAATAGAAGCACAAAAGAGAAAAAAGCCATGCTAAAAAAAACAACAACAACAAAAAAAAAAAACACAAACTAGCATGAATAAATCGATGTCGAAGTAATAAAATGGGAAGTTGGGGAAACTGAATTAAACCAACAACAGATTAAAAAGAATCACGAGGGTTTAGAAAAAAAAAAGTTAGGTGGGGACCTGACAAACACCCTTGGTCAGCCTTAGACTGAACTAAAAGCTAGTGAAAAAAATTAGATTTAAAACTTATACAGTACATGGTAAAAGTCTAGTAAAAGTAATCTTCACCTGTATTTAGCAGGATATTCTCCAAACGCCTTGAGCATAGCCACCAGTCTCTTCTTATTCAGACCAGCAGGTAGTTCATTCTGTTGGTAGACACAAAAACTTAGCACGCTGTTAAATTACTCAAATACTGCATCTAGTCAGAGGAAGGAAAATGCTTTGTGTGTATTCATGTTGAGACATCTCGATGTTAAATAAGGATATAAGGACATTGGTGTGCAGTGTTCTCACCTCTTTATCGTCAGCTGTAGACCCAGCAGGGGGTCTGAGTATCTTCACCTGTGTTCGTCTGCCTGAGCTCTTGGCTGGTCTCTGAATGACCTCTGACCTGACCCTGACCTGAAGATTAGACAAGTCCTGATCAGCTCCACCGCCAGAGACAACTGCCACCTGGGAGGGAGGAGGCTGGGTGAGGGACACACACACACACACACACACACACACACACACACACACACACACACACACACACACACACAATATTAATACACATACAGAAGAATATTTTATTATCTACAAATAAGACAAATCTTGAACCTTGTAAATCACAACTTTGTGTCACCTTGTTTAATTCCTGTGTGAGACTCTGAACACTGTAGATGTTGATGCTGCCATTATCCATGATGGCCACAACATGTCGACCATTAGGGCTGACTGCCACTGTGGTGATGGCGTCATCATGGGAACCCATGTGGAAAAGCAGCTTACAGGTATGAATGTTGATGAAACGCATGACGCCATCCTGGCTCAATACGCCGAGTGTCTACAGAGAGAAAAAAAAAGTCACAAACACACAAGGCACACATGCTCACTGCAGCAAAACAGAAACAGACTACAGGCTCATTAACATTCATAGATACACAGACAGAAAAAAAAGCACTCTTACAAACTATGTCAGTCCTCAGCTGAATATTTAACTTCATTATTTGGTCAAACTACTATTTGTACATGTTGCTTTAATTTAGCATGTTTACCCTCTGAATGCCAACAGATTGTCTGATGTTGAGCTTCCTCTTCCTCTGGAAGGTGTCCAGGTCCCAGAGCTGAGCCATGTCTGAGGATGTGGTGATGGCGTAGCGACCTGAGCTGTGGACAGAAATGGAGGAAACTGCTCCCTCGTGACCCCGCATCCAGCTAACCAGCTGCTTTGTGTCTGTGCAAATAAACAGAGGGTAAATAGTAGTAAACACGGTTATTTATGGAAGCAGAAGCAGAGGACAGACTCCTTCCTGGCCTTCTTTTAAACTGATCGCCTGCTTTGTGTCTGAAAGAAGATAATTAAAAAATAGCCAGTGCCACTGAAAAATTACCTTGTGTGAAAAAATGCTAAGAACTTAAAAAACAGAAGACATACCTGAAAATTACCACTAAAAGAACAAAGCAATGTGTGGATGTGTTCATCTTACCTTTGTCAAAGCACTTGATGGTGTAATCAGCCAGAGCCACAAGAAACTCTGTGGTCCTGCGGAGGCTGAATGCCAGAGCAGTGCAGGCCTGTCCGCTCTTCTGCACCAGACGAAATCTGTTTGAGGAAATAAGCAATCAAAATTACAGAGGAATGTGAAAGCAGTTTAAGGATTAGGGGCTGCTTAGTTTGAGGTCACATTTTCCTTTAAATACTAAGGAAGACATATTTGTCGAAACACAGTCATGTCCTTAACAGTGAAATGAAACTTTACAAAGAAGATTTCTGCACTAAATAGACCATATTCAGGTGAAAGAAGAGACATGTGAACATAAAATGGCTATGGCCAGTATTAATGAGAAATGTGGGCATAGTAATGACAATGAGTGGACCATAATATTTGTCATAATTCCCATGTAGCTAATTAGCGTGATGCAATTCATACTCATAAAAAAGTGACATTATTATTTTTGGGGTTTTTGAGCACAGTCTGTCACCTGTTTCTAGTGATGTCAAAAACATGGATGTTGCCATGGTGATCTCCAGCCAGGAAGGAGTCTCCTGTGGTGTCAAAGGCCACATGGAGGAAACGCACAGTCTTGGCTTGGTGAGTAGTGCGGACCACCGTCACTAACACACTGAGGAAGATAAATAACACACCTTTAGGGGGGAAATACACAGTCAAACAGTAACTCAGGTGAAAAACAGCACACTGCAGTGAATCGTGGCTGCTCTCTAGTGGTTACAATACACCCTGGAAAATAAGTGGCTGAACGAAAACAGAAGTCCCCTCAAAGCAAAGGGATTTTGAGAACTTTTCTTCATATATTCCCGAAAATGAAATATATGATTTTGAATTTGTCTTATGCCTCATTCTCACATTGTCCCTGATTAGGTCACAATGCAGTACACTGTTCCTGTCAGGAGTCATGGGGTCAGCATGGATTACAGTACAATCGTTTACTAAAGCAATCAGTTAATGAGTTGTGATTTGTGACTGTCAAAAAGGAATATTAACAGGATGCATAACTTCAGTGCTTTTTCAACCCAACATGAACTGAATGCTCTCAGAATAATGATCTTATCACCTTTATTCACTGAGCACACACAGTTATTAGATTTCTCAACAATAAAACAATGTCCAGTTCTGTAAGTTAAAATAAATAAATAAATAAATAGAAATGGGCAAAACAGAGTGAGACAAACAAAATATAACTCATACTGTGATCTTTGCTTCTGTTGTCAAACCAGAGGGTTTTCCCTTACACCTGGTTATCAGTTTGGCAGTTTTCAGTTTAAATGACAAGTATTCAAATTATCTAAGGATTTATGGTTGCTTTCATTCACCTCTGCCTCTTTATTCTTCCTTTTTCTTAATGCTGCAAACAAGAAAATCAAATAAAGTAAATCAGTCTGAGCACCATTTATTCCTTTTACTATTAATACTGATCAGTTCTGACTTTACTATGCATCAGTATGTACAGTATATTAAATTAGCTGAACAACTACTTCACATCTCAATAAACATGAAACTTACAGTAAAGCAAGAACATTTAATGAAAAGGGATAATTTGCATTAGTATCCTTTCTCAGTAATCACTGGGCTATACTTCCTCTTATTTACATCAGCTCCATTCTTCACTCCACTGGTCTCCACAGCTGGCTGCTGTAATAATAAAAGTGAAACTCAGAGTCAGTCTGACATGCCTGTTGTGTCGCTGGCTGCCTCGGGATAGTCCAGCGGGAGCTTTTGCAAATTTCACAGGAAGTATTGTAATAATGCAAAGCAAAACCAAAATATCTTGCCTTTGACACAATAAAATACATCCGGTTCTTACACCTTGCCTTCAAATTAAGAGCACGATCTAGTTTAACATAATAATGATACTCTTCAAAATAAATGAACTGCGGGTAATTTGACATGACTCGAGCAGAAATGTGACGTTTCTCTGAAATAAATCAACACTGGGTATCAGGGTCGTGGCGCCAGATTTCAGGCCCTGTGCATAAGCAGTCTCAGTGGGCCCCCTGCCCTTCTCCTTGTGATCCATGTCTTTCTCACACCTTTTTTTTTTACAAAGTCAGTTTGCTTTCTCTTCCTTTCCTTTCTTTCTTTTCTTTTTTTTTTGGAAACCAAGTGTCCCTGTGTTGGTGAAAGCTGTGACAGTGTGCATTGGTGCTCCAGCAGCATAAGCAGTCACTCACATGGCTGGAGCTGCTTGTAGAGCTGAATCCTTGCAGGTGCCAACTCAACAATTTTGCACCTTTAAGGGGGGAAGGGGCCCTGAAAGAGCCTCCACTATGTTTTTAACTGATTGTTGCTCAATTTTAATTTAGTTACGGCACTTATTATTTAAAAAATGCTTACAAAACCAAACTTTTGATTCAAGGCTTTTCAAGGGCCCCCTTCCCACTTGGGCCCTGGGCAATCAGTCCCACTTTTTTCCCCACCATATCCCTGCTGGGTGTGTCACATAATTTTGATTAGTCTTATTACCCTTAGAAACTGAATCGTAGTTTTTCCTCTAATAAACATTATTTATTTTCCTAGAATATAACTTCTGTGTTAATGAGCAATATTTTCCCTCTTTGTTGTTCATCAGTTTTGTTTTTATTAAAAAGTGGTGGCATTAGTAGCAGTAGAGGTAGTACACTTGGTTTTTCTTTGAAAAGCTGAACCGGATATGTCCGCTGTGATCTCACCACCTTTATCATATGTAAAGCTAGCTCTCTGTGATTAGCCACGTCATGTAAAGTTAGCAGTGGAGCACTTCTGATAAAAAGGCAGCGAGGGGTCGCAGTTTTTGGGGGGATATTAATTTATTTTCAAACAGGAGCTTTCGTTTCATGGTTATAGCTCGGTACTAATCATATGGAAAGATGTCAGATATCGGGGACTGGTTCAGAAGCATCCCTTTCATCACCCGGTCCTGGTTCGCTGCCTCGATTGCTGTTCCCTTTATTGGAAAACTGGGATTGGTAGATTTCAGGAACCTCATGCTGTTTCCAGAGCTCGTCTTTAACAGATTTCATGTGAGTTTATTTCGTCTCCGTTCACCTGTGTGTGTTGAAGTAGCTTATAAACGCTGTGGTAGCTGTGTTTTGGAGGTGGTCGGTTAGTTAGCCGTTGGCTAGCAGGGCTAACTGTGCAGGCCTGTGCTGTGTGACAGCCAATGAGAGGGCGAGACGTAGAGTTTACTACTTCCGGAAGCTGTCAAAATGCTACTTTAATTTAGCAACACTGAAAAAATGTGTAAAATTAATATACAATCCGTGAAAACTCTGTACTTGAAATAAAAGCAGTTAGCTGTCAGGTGCTTTGCATGCCACAAGGCGAAAAAAGTATTTTAGACTAACGGGATTTTCCTTCTGCACACTCGAAACAAGCCGGTTCATGCAAGGTTAGGAGGCAGCGTGTAAATATGCATCCTTGAGGACTTGCACCAGAGCAAAATAGCCTCTTCAAGCTGCTTTCTTGCAGTGGTGGAAAGTTACTAAGTACTTTACTTATTTAAGAGAAAAAAAAAATTGCTTCTCTATTTCACTAAATTGAAAATATAATTGTATAGGCACTGGTTACTTTGAGTATTAAGATTATATTATTACCTAAAGGTATATTTTCACTTAAGAAAATATGCTGCATTGCTAAATTAAAATACCAAACCGTATATGAAGTAGTTAGAATAAGCTCCACCTTCAACACTTTAATAACCCATTTAATATAACATATAAAACTCGCCACTCGCATGGTAGCAGAACTACTGCTCTTATGTTTGCGACCCACATTTTCCTGTTAATACCTCTGTACTTATACTATGGCAAGAATTGTGACTTTTACATGTATTGGACTAATTTTCTGCTGTTGCATTGCTACTTTTACATGAGTAAAGGACTTGAATAACCACCTCTGGTTATCTGAGCAATCATTACACACTCTGGTGTTATATGACTGTGTACTGTTTAACCTGCCGGAGAGCAAACTGGTGTGACAGCCATAATAAGTTACTGATATCTCAGAGAAACACAGACAGTCACAGAGACAGTCTGCAGCTGAATAGCTTATTATTGTATTACTCTTACTTGGAGTTGTTTTGTTGCTTGGCAACTGAATAAGAAAATTGAGTCTCAATCTCATGACATACTGTGGGTTATTAATCCTAAGTGAAGATATCAATGAAAACCATTATTACTTTATGGCAGTTCAGTCGGTACAACATTATATGCTTCTGATTACTGTTTATAGACCCTTGAAGTTTCCTCTATCACACACTGCAGGCTGCACATGTCCAGTTTTTACAGTAACCATGGGTGGACACGTATTGCAGATTAAAATGCTGCAAAGCTTAAAGTCCGTATCCATCTATTGTTATAATATGGACAGCGTCAGTGAATAATAATCAAGCAGCATATTTAACGATAACCCAGGCACATTTACAATTTATTCCACCTCTGTATTGTATGTTGTAATTATACCCTGTCATTTTCCTCTTGATTAATAGTAATTTAAAGCAGGAAGTAATCATCACCCCTGAAGTCACCTCCTAAATGCTGTATTGATCTGATGTCTGTTACTATCAAATAAAACCTTTGAATCTAATAGTGACTCTGCAGAGGAACACCAGCTGTCTAGTGCTACTTTTTCTCAGTGCTTAGAAGTTATCATTTACAATCCACATGAGACTTCATGTGTGTTACAAGGACAGCCTTTAAAGTCTGGATCTGTGAACAAACACAGCTATGTTTATATCGTACTACATCTCTATTAAACTAATGTCTCTTCTGTTTGTTTCAGCTCTGGAGACCAGTGACGGCCACCTTGTATTTCCCAATAACCCCTAATACTGGGTTTCTGTACCTGGTCAACCTGTATTTCCTCTACCACTACTCCACTCGGCTAGAGACAGGTGAGACTGCTGGCCTCAGTGGCTTACACACACACACTGGATGCTCTTTTTGTTGTGCTAATCTTTGTCTTGGTATCCAGGGGCGTTTGATGGCAGGCCTGCAGACTATATCTTCATGCTCCTCTTCAACTGGATCTGCATTGTTGTATCCTTCAAGTAACATCACCCCCAGCCCTCTAAAACCTCCTGTTTAATGATGAATTGCAGTCTACCTTCAACATCAGCAGTTACATCCCTGTTGGCTTGTTTTCCACTCTACCATTGATCCTAGCTCTCTGCTGCCATCTTTGCCCCTCTGCATTTCTCTCTCGTCTGTCTTTCCTGTACCTCACTCTCTCTCTCTCTCTCTGCAGCACTGTGCCATGTCAGGGTGGCTCTGTGCCAGTGGCCCAGTGTCAGTCTACCCCTGCAGAGCAGAGAAACCTAATCTAGGTCACATGCAGCACAAGCAGTACAGCCCGGCCCACATCTCGACACTGCCGTTTTGTCAGGAGTTCAGCTCTGATTGTCAGCTTGTGTTGACTTCTCGCAGACATTTCTTGTTTGTGAGACAAATTTGGGCAAAATCCAGCTCTCCTTATGCAAGGAGAAGAGGCTGAAGTGGCGGGTGTCAGTCAGACGGAGTGGGGATTTGACCTGGCGACCTTCCAGTCACCAGCTGCTCTAATCTTAAGGCTCCAGCTGTGATAGTATTGAGCCACAATGTTGTTGTCCTTGACTCTAGCTATAGATAACCGGGCTGCTCATGAACATGCGGGTGAGAATCCTCGTCTCTCTGTATTTATACCACAATATTAAATTATGACCCATGTATGCTGTGTATATAAAGTATATAGCAACTGTTTGCAATAATCACTTGAGATCTTGGGAGTGTTTCATAATGCGAGATGACCGCTTAAATGAGGCTCACTTAAAAAAAAAGGAGTGGAAAATGTGCTTCACCTCAGGCTGAACTAGTGTTACAATTAATGTGCTCAACTAAAATCAAGAATGTCTTCTTAAAAGTGTCTCTCAAAAAGGTCCTCCTTACTAGGGCTGCAAATTACGATACCATTTCCCTTAAAGTGACACCAATACCAACAGAGTACTTCATTTGATACTTTTTTCTCCACTATAGGTGTGTAGCATAGCCATACTTTCAAACATTTTGGTGGCATCTTGGCATGCTGGACTCCCACCTTTGTCAAATACACCGTACTCTACTGCAAGACACCACAGACTGTATGGGTTGTAGCTGCTGCAGGAGTGAGACAGTCACATCTGGCATTAAAGTTTGGGTACAAAAAAGATTGAATGCAGGAATCATTTCAGTGGAGAATTTTTGATACTGCATGGTACTGGGTGCATTCGGTCGGTACCATACATTTATGGAGTAACAGTACCCAGCCCAATTGCTTACCACAGCACTCTAAATGTGTCAGTTTGCAGTACATGTACCAAATGCCACATTTGGCACGTATTTAAAATTCTAGCTCATATTTTTTTAGTCTTAAGTATCTGTGCAGTGTTCCAGTCAAAATTTGGGCTTGAAAATGCACTGTAATTAAAGGAAACTGATAAATATCTCTGACCCATGGCTTATTAAGTACCATTTTCACATTTTTTTCATCTTTAAAATGTCACAAAATTAAATTAACTGAGTACCCAAAGTCTGTCTTTTGAAAATAAAAAAGTAATTACCTGGCAAGGGTCCTATTTGAGATGTCAGAGTTGTTTTGTACATGTGTGGTACATCAATTTTCAGCACTTACAATACAAAGAAGGATTATATAACCCACACGTCAAAAACAAGCAGCTCGTAAAGCAGATATGACTTCATTTGATCATATTCGCTCTGAGCTGGCTTTATGAAACCACCAAAAGAAATACTTCACCCCCATAAAAAAGACTATTTGTATGTTAATTACTCACCACGTGTTACAATAAACTTGTTAGGAAAACTTTGTTTTTCATGCATGCCTCCACAGTGAAGGAAGAATCCAAAATCTGAGAATGTTCTTGACGAACTGAAGAAAAGGGGGCTGTGTGTAACAATAGTAAATCATATGAAAACATTACATTACAAACATTTTGCAGTATAATCCAAGTCTCATTGTCTCACCATGCATTTTCACAAAAAACCTTACTGTTGACAACACTTCTACATAAACAGTCTCACACAGGGACAAGTAGTGTGTCTGCTCTGTTTATGCTGAAGTGTTCAAAAAGTAAGCATTTCTTTAATCCTGGTTCAGTGTGTTAGGCTCACTCAAGACAGGGTTTTCACAACAAGCCCTCCTTTATGAAACACCCTCAGATGTCAGGTGACATTGCACTGGTCCTAATTTGACCAAAAATCAAATAAACCCAAGATTTGAAAAATTATCAAACATTTTCACACAGCTGTCTTGTTGATGGCGTTCAGCTGGATTCATATATTGTTGTTTATGTTGTTATCAGCTGCTGATGATCCCGCTGATCATGTCAGTGCTCTACGTCTGGGCTCAGTTCAACAAAGACATGATTGTGTCCTTCTGGTTCGGAACACGATTCAAGGTATCACGTTTTATCACCAGCGCTCGTTACATCACAGATAATACAGTTTTATCTAGTAAACAGTTAAAGGTATGGCATGGTACGGTCATTACGTGATCTTTATTCTAAATAATATTTACCACTGTGATGTGATGCTAATTCTAACAGTATATTAAATATATTTCCTGTTGCTCTATAGGCACATTATTTACCTTGGGTCATCCTGGTCTTCAACTTCATCATCGGAGGCTCGTAAGTGCTTTTATTTAGTTGAATCAAAGACACTGTTTAACAGTAACATTTCACACACACTCCACTATAAATGTAAATCCATCCTGTGTTACAACTGAATGTGTCCATGTTACAGCAGCCCTGTGTAATAGTTAGTTCTGTTCTGTTTGACTCTTCTTCTTCTCTTTGCTGTTACTGTGCAGGTTTGTGAATGAACTGACGGGCAACCTGGTGGGTCACCTCTACTTCTTCCTCATGTTCAAATATCCTATGGACCTGGGAGGACGCTCCTTCCTCTCCACACCAGAGTTCTTGTAAGTTTTTTGTCCTATCTGGATTTTAGGCTTTTTTTGGGGTATAACAATAAACTCACCGATATCTGAGATTTGGGAAAATTAAGGATGTTCTACAGATATCCTTAAAGTGAGACTATGTAACTTTTGAAAGAAGAAATTACACATTTTCCCACTTACAAACGAGAGGTTAAACTCATAAGGAATAAAACATCCTTTCATATTACACCACACTTGGGGATTTTTTGCTGCTCCAGCCTTACTTGGTCTAGTGTGACCAGTGGCTTATGCTGGCTCATGTTAGCAATGTAAGCTATATTACAATGTGTTGCTGAGTGTCTGACTCTTCATTAATTGCACAGAGTTTTAGAATTAACCATTACGCCATGATTTTCACTTGTGGCCACAGTTGCTGCTGTTGAGCAGCCAAGTTCCATGCATGCTGCTTTAAAATGCAGGGCTCAAGAGAAACCAGTTAAGTTGTTAGACAGGGTCTGATAACATCTTGAACTTTGTATTACTGAAAACCCTTTTTTGAAAGACAACGACAAAAAGTTCAGATTATTACCCATACTGTTAAAAAAAGTTAATTAGATCTTTCAGGGCTTCATTTTGGTTCAGCTTGAACCATCTGTTCTTTGTGCTTTGAGTTTCACTTTCAAGTATTTTAAGAATTTGAGTAGAACTGGATTCCTCCCAAGAGTCCTCTCTTTAGTGACTAGTTTAGTCAGCCATGTACAGTGACACATAACAACAGGCACACTGCACCATCAAACTAACAGATATACCACGAGGACATTAGAGTTGCTCAGGAGCTCGCCATGCTCCATGAAATGATGACTGTAGTTGTGTATTGTTTTACCAACTGGACTGTTATATGTAATAAAGCTGTGGGTACTTGCCTCACCATTTCACCAGATCTCAGGATAAATCTGCACATTTCCTTTAATTAACAAAGAAAACTCAACCACTTAGTTTTCTTCTCATAAAATACAAATTGTTCTTGATCACCTGCTTGCAAAACATTATTAAATTCCTCGATAATAAACTGCTCTAAAGTCATCTCTTTTAATGATTGGATTTTAATACTTCCCCTCTCATCTCTTCACACATCTCTCTCCTCCTCTCTCCAGGTATCGGTTCTTCCCCAACAGAAGGGGAGGGGTGTCAGGTTTTGGAGTCCCTCCCAGCAGACCGGCTGCCCAGGAGCAGGGGGGAGGAGGAGGTGGAGGAGGAGGGAGAGGAGGACGCCACAACTGGGGCCAAGGCTTTCGTCTGGGGGGTGAATGAGCTGAGACAAGAGGAGAGAGATTTACACCCCTCCCCTTCTTTTTGCTCCCCAAAACAAACGGCGCTGCAGTTTATGTTTCAGGTTAAAGTGCTTGCTTTTTCTAATTCTTGTGTTTGGGAGAAAACTTTGACTTTAATTTACCTTCATGTTAAGTTTTTAAGGACACACGAGGATGAAATTTGAGGAAGCACGCATTTTAACCATGACAGCAGCGCACAGCAGGACTCTGGCCATAGGCTGAATTCTTCATTACTACTACTGCGGATGTGTCCATGTGAAGCAGTTAGAACAAAATATGAATAAATAGATTTTTTTAAATGTAATGAATCTTTATCTCCCCTCCCCTTTTCTTCTTCCTTTCTGTCCTCTTCTTTTCACACTCCCCTCCACCGTCTCTCCACACCCTGCCATGGGACTGTCAGGACAAGAGATGTTGCAGCTGCACACCAGCACGCTGTTGATTTTGACTCTGGTGTCTTTCTCTCTCTCTCTCTCTCTGTGATGCCATATCAGATTACATTGTAATTACCAACGCACTGGGAGTGTGCTCTCAGCAGAACATGGGAAAAGCTATTTAGAGAGCACTGTTTCCAGGTCTGATTTTACATGGGTGTAAAAATGTTTTTTAAGCCTCTGTGGCACAGACCTGATCTTCCTCTGTCTTAAGATCTCATCTCAATCAAAAAGAGGTGAAGATGAGATTTTGATCTTTTTTTTTTTGTAAATATAACAGTTGTTTATTGAAAAGATGAGCAAGTCTGAGAGTGTATTTATCAAACTAACTATGTTTCCTTCATGCAACACTTTGATTTTCTTCCCTCACATCAGGAGAGCGCAACCAATCATGTTCCTGTGTGACTGTATGCACAAAATTCAATTAGGGCTGACACTAACTGTGTGACACAAACGTAACCAATTTATCTGCCAAATATTATTGGTCATGAATCACTTTGTTTATAAATATAATATGGTGAAAAATGCTTTGCTTGCTTGGTCAGGTGACACACCTAAACCCAAAGATATTTATGTTACTGTGACATAAAACAAAGAAGCTGAAGCTCTTCACCACTTAGAAGTCTGAATGAGGTAATGCTTGAATTTTTGCTTAAAAAATTATTTAACATCAAACTAGGTGATTATTTTTCTGTCAGTCGACTAATTTATTGACAAATTGTTTTAGCTTTAATTATAATAGTTTTATACTGCAGTTAATTGGCAGTCCGTAGGGTTTTATTTTTATGCAAATACAACGAGGCAAATGTGCTCTGATTCTTAATTTCGGTTGATTTTGATAATTGCATCAAACAAAGTGCACATAATTTTGCTCTGAAGTTACTTAATGCCTCTACAAACCTACACATAAAAAGGTGTTAGGGGTAAACATAGGTTGCAGAGGAGGTGATGCGCACACCTCCTAAATTTCAACCACGCACTGTGGGGCCTGATTCAACTCCTGCTGGACGCTGAAATGGCAATGAAAAGAAACATAAACATAATACATATGAGCATAAAAGAAAGTGCCACATAAACTTGTCTGCGTGCCTGAAGGAGCACACTTAAAAACATATTGCATTTTGTGTCGCACCAACATGTTTCCCGTGGTCAACAAATTGTGAGCTGAAATAATTGTAGCAGCTTAAGTCTTTGATTAAAACCAGCGCATCACTACAAATATGCAAAAACACCCCTGTCAAGTTCAACCAATGTAAATGTGGACAAATTTAAGTGACTTGTGGCGACTGTGGCTCAGGAGGTTGTTTACTAATCAGAAGATCAGTGGTTCGATCCCCGGCTCCTCCAGTCTGCATGTTGAAGTATGGGCAAGATACTGAACCTCAGATTGCTCCCGATGGCTGTTCCATCGGTAAATGAGTGTGTTTAAAAAAACAACTGAGTAGCATTGGCCACCAGTGTATGAATGTGTGTGTGAATGGGTAAATGTGACTTGTAGTGTAAAAAGCACTTTGAGTGGTGGGATGACTAGAAAGGCGTTATACAAATGCAGGTCCATTTACCATTTACCACTTAACAAGCCAGTGCACAGTCTAAAGAGAGGAATGTTCTCACTGATTGAATGCTAAAAGGTACACTATGACGGATTGTTGTTACTGTCTGTAAACACCCTTGCCAGCGAAAGTGTATGGCAACACCAGATTCACTCTCGTTTGGCATTTCGCCTCACTATATCTAAATTTTTTTGGGGTGCTGTGTCTCTTGGATGCCTGCTGCTTATGGTCTGGCACCTGATCGTTACCTTTTTATAAAGCCCTGACCTCACCTGAGTGCTTTGGGGGTACATGCCCATAAACATCCTGAACACAGAAAATAAGAAGAAAATATTAACAGGAGGCAGAGTCTCTGCAGAAAAATACACCACCACATAAATGATGATTAAGGAGGATTACTTCTGTGTGAGTCTATACATTATTTTTGAGTAAACCCCTCATAGTGTATCTTTAACTCAGCACTTTAAACAGCTTCTGTCTGTCAAACTCAAAATGCACAAAATAATTTTACACTAAAGTAAATGAGCAATCTTAAACCCTGTACCTTGTCGAGGTTTTTGATGCAAGCAGTTTACACTGGAAGATCGAGACTTTCAGTTTTACAGTTGGTTGTGTATTTATTGAGTTACAGCAGACTTAAAGTAGAAAATGAAAAATGCAAGCGGTTTTCCATTCTAGCCAACCAAATGTACAGTATCCCAGATACTCGTCTGAACAGGAAACTAAAGCAGCAGCAGCAGCAACAGACATTCAGCCAGCAAACAGCCATACACCTGCTGTTCAAACCAGGGTTAAATGACAGTTCAACTCAACTTTTTTTTTTTGTTGCACAAATATTGCGAGCGCTTGCAATCTGACCAGTAAATCACAGATGTCCCTTTAAATCATTTTTGAAAATGAGTTTTTAAAAATGAAAATTGTTGAAGCACATGCAAGAAGTACATGACAGCTTTGGCTGTTGTGACGATCCAAATGCTTTTTGCTGTTTTTCAGAAGATGGTTTCTCTCTGTAACTCGTGAACCACCGTTTTCAGGTGTTCTGAACCGACTGTACAGAAATCAACTAAAAACCAATCCAGCTTTGAACAGGAGGACCTTCCACGAGAGGTGTGTTCACAGATCACAGGAGCTTGAGTTATTTTATCATGTGTGAAACGCTGTCACCAAAATGTTCTTGACAAGTTCAGTCAAGGATATTTCAAGTTTTTTTTTCAAACAAAGAAGTGATGAGCTGAAATCATCGTCACCAGTCTGTAGTGTACCCAGCTCTGAGGCAAATGTCAGATAAGAGAGCAGAAAAGGCAGCATGGTGCGATCAAACAGACACTCCGCTTTCGTCTCTATGTGATTAATCATTTCTATGTCGTGTGTTCAGATTGCCCAAAACACTGTCGCTCCTTCTAACTGCCACTCGAGCACCTCTGAGTGATTTCCACCTTCATCAGTGTAATTCTGTGAGTGCGAGTCGAAGTGACGCTGCAGGAGAAAAGGAAAAGTTTCCTAACAGTTTGAGATGAAGCCTAGCATGTAAATATCTATCACTACCACAGGGATATATGCAAGTGCCATCAAAGACTACTCATAATGAGTAGGTCTGATTCTCAAAAAAATAGGACTGATTATCAGCGAATAACAGACTATCATACACTTTGATCTTAAAACAACGACGACAAGAAAACATTCCAGGTTTCGGGGCACCAGTCACGACTTTTTTTAAAAAAATGTAACAAAACTTGCCCTCCCAGTAAAACTGTACAAACTTTTTTTGTAATACAGAAAAATATTTACAAGGGTGTTTCTTAAAATAAAAAAAGTGTAGTAGTAAGAACAATGCATCAAGTCCAGCTTTGGCACTCCTCTTATGTCAGCATCTGCACCACACACGAGTCAGTGTTTTAACAGTGGAACTCAAACGTCCCCGGTGCTTTGTGATGACATCACAGGCAGACAGTTACATCACTGGTTCCACATTCGGTCATCCTGAGTCAGCTGCATGACGGTCGGTGACTCAGCAGTCAATGATTTACTCGACCTGGAACAGAACATGACAGAAACAAGGACTGAAATGAACATGTGGGCTCACTGTTCAAGTAAAAAATCACAGTTCTCTCTCTGCTGTGTTCAAAGGAAATACATTTCAATGTTTTATTATTTTTAATTATTATGCCTGGAGGGGACTGTATGTTTGGTTGTGCGTGGGCGCATGTGTGTGTGTGAGGGTGTGTGCACATTTATGACTTCATGCTCAAAGATCACTTGTGCTTGCAGTGATGCACAGTTGTTGAAAAACCTCTTTTTTTGTCTATTTTATACCAACACTGACTGCCGATCCTCACTCCTCACAACCAGCCAGTAGGGGCAGCAAGCTTTCCACAAATTGTCTCAACTTAAAACAAGTCTTACTGTCTGCTGCAGGCCACATTGGCCACATTGTTACATGGCAACAATGTAGCCTACAAGGAAAGTTTAATTAAAGAGCACATTTCAGAGACAAAGGTAATCCAATGCAATTTATTGTTGTTAGTCATGCTTTGTTGTGCTGTCACCTACAGACAAAGTCAGTACCATTAAAACTCTAGTTTTTAAGGACATGGATCAAATAACTGAGGCTCTTTTCGTTTTTAAAAATACATTATATCCTATCGTCTGAGATGCACTGCAGCGCGTCTGCTGGAAGTTGTCCAGAGGCCGTGAACAGCTCGGGCTGCTGCATCGCAACTGGAATGTGGCCACCTGGTGTTGACCTCCACTCTACTGAGTGTACTTTCCTACTGAACATTGTTTCCAGTGTATGATTTGAACAAATGCTGGCTTGCTTGTGATGGTCACTAAAAAACGAAATAATGGTTTTGCATATGGAGTAAAACTGAAACTTTACTGGATAAAATGGTAAAAATTATAATAATAAAACAATAAGTATAACCCATTTGCAGGAAGTTTGACAATACCACTGTGTGTGTGTGTGTGTGTGTGTGTGTGTGTGTGTGTGTGTGTGTGTGAGTGAGTGTGTGTGTGTCTACATCTTTGATGCTAATGATGGTGTGGGTCCAAATATCATCCTGCCATCCCAGCATGCCATCTTTTTTGAAGGGCCAATCGGAGGTAATTACACCCTAATAACTTCCTGGGTAGCTGGAGACTGCAGCTGTGGCATCTTAAAGGAACAGATCACCATTTATTTATTTATTTACTCAAGCCAAGTCCCACAAAATCAACATCAATCTGTTACAGACTTTAAAACTACACTAATCTATATATTTTTCTATCAATAGGAGTATGTATGACATGAAAAGACCCCCGGAAATTATACATTTCTGCAGCTTTTCGCTGTTTCTCAACACTTAAGATGTTAATTTTCTTTAGAGGGATGTTTTACTAACTCAACCTACCATCAACCAGTGACCCTCCCAGGTTGCTCCAAGGTCGGAACTTCAGTGTCTGTTGCCAGCCTCTGTCTTTCCACTCCCGCTTCACTCTCCTCCCCCACCGCCATAGTCACCTTTACCCACCTGGCAAGAGAACAAACACAAAGTTTAAACACAAACAGACTCCTTCTAGGAACAAGAAACAAACATCAAAGAAATATTTTTATGTGCACATTGAATGCTTCAGTGAAAAATGCCCTAAACCATGCATGAATATCTGGTGGATGCAACAAATAACAAGTGCAAAGAATGGAGTAATTGAGCATCCACACTCGTCCATACAGTGCTGTATTTTTAGACTGTTTTCACAAAAAATCCTAAAATAACTCCTCAGATATCCCTCGAAAAAGCTGGTCTTTTTTTGTCTGTATAACATCTAACACAAGAAAATAAATGTAGGATATTCCCTCTCTCCACCCACCTCCCTTTGTCAGCAGTGCTGGAGCTGGTCTGGTCCGGTCTGGTCCGGCTCAGGTCCGTCACACTGTGGGCCAATCTGTCAGTCAACCACTGGACTTTGTCTTGCTCGGACAGCTTTGAGTGCTCTGTAGCAGCTGCTGTGTTCTCACCAGCGTCCTCCACTGCACCAACGGTCGTTGAAATAAAATGTGCACGACAACAGAGAAAACACAAAGTCAAACAAGGGTACTGAGCAGTTTGCAACATCATATTAAGAGAGAAAAGTGTTCTTTACTCCAAGTGCTTTTCCAAAACTCACCTTTCACAGTCTTGACGTCCGAGGAAACACTCTGGTTTTTCTCAGAGCTCTGGCCGTTCTGTTCCTGGCCTGCTTTCTGCTGCTCTGCGAGGTTTTGGTTTTGGAAACTTTCCATCCAGTCCAGAGTTTCGCCGTTCTTCAGCGCAGAGCGGTGGTCCTTGAACCAGCGGACGATATCGGTCCTTCCAAGGCTTGTTTGCACCTCGAGCTGGCTGTACTCCTCAGGGGATGGCCACTGAGTCCGACAGAACATCTGTCAAGACAGATTATGTTTACAAATATATTAAATACATCCACTGTTTCATAATAAAAAGAAAAGGCTTTATAGGGCTGGTGTAACAAACAAAGCAAACAAATTCAATAACCACGAAAATTAAAAAAAGTTTGTGCCTTGCTTTTCTAATAAGGGTTCAAACCTCCTGCCAGATCTCATGGTTAATAGATACACTAATAGGTGACTGACAAAATGAGATGTAAAGAGTGCTGCTACTTTTAAAAGGTATACCACTTGCCAGCTAAAGGTAAAGTTAACCACAGACTCACTGTCGTTTGGTGTGTCGCCTCGCTATATTTGTGTTTTTTTTATGCTGTGTCTCTTGGGAACCTGCTGCTTACAGTCTGGCGCCTGATCACTACTTTTTTATAAAGCTTTCCCCAAGAACAGGTATCATAACAGTGGGTTAGCTGACACTTACTTGAGGGCAGTTGTGGGTACACGCCCATAAACATCCCCAACACAGAAAATAGGAGAGAGATGAAAGGAAATACAGTAGGAGGGCAAAGTTTCTGCAGATAAATAAACCACCACAAACTTCTAGTGGGTCACAAGTGATGATTTTGGAATATCCTTCATTGTACATCTTTAAGGATCTGGATACTTTCTCCACCACTGAACATGCTAAACTAAGATGGTGACCATAATCATTATCCTTAGGGTGTCTGCACTTACCAGACACTTAATCGTCAAATCATCTTTTTGAAAATCTTCTTATTCAAGCATTGTGGGTAAGTACAGTATAACTGTAAGCAGTATATACAGTATGTAGTCCTATGCAGTGGTAGGTTTTGTGTAGGAATATAGTTATTACAGTGAGGTAGGTTAACCTATAATTTGCAGACAGGTAAGTGCAAGTGTAAAGTAAGGAGACAATATTAACATTAACATATATAAAGACTTTTAAAGGTCCTGCAGACAGCCTGGTCAGTGTGAGAATGTTAGCATGTTGGTGTTAGCATTTAGCTCAAAGCACTGCTGTATCTGAGTTGCTGACATGGCTTTAGATTGTGAAGGCCATTTCACACTGGGGGCCTCTAATTCACATGTAAATAAAATTCCTTTAAACTGTTTAATGTTACAAGGGAAAAAATCAAAACCTTATTTTTTTGGAATAAGGTAAATTTTTTTCTGAGCTTTTGCACTGAAAATAAAAGCATCAACCAATCACGTTGTGTGGAATGGACATCAACATTGCAATATCACAAATTTGCATTGCTTCAGTATATATAGTTCTGATCTGGGTGAGTATTTTGCATTTTCGTGTAGTTTATTCATCACTCCCCCTCTGTGTAAAGATGTTTAGCCATGTTTAAAAGTGCTTTACGACATTTCTTCCTACATAGATAACATTTTATTCACCGATACGCAACTTGATTACAACAGTTCTAAACAGTTGCCTCATTTACTTACATTAGCTTTGCTGCAATCTGTCAATGCCTGCCAGATTCTCTCCAGCAGTAAAAAGCTCACAGCGGCTCACAGGAGTGTGTTTCACTCCATTTTTAACAATTCAGTCGAGAATCATGTTAAACATCCTACACATCTACTTTAATGTGCTATGTGGGTTTGGGTGATGAGATAAATACATTGGGTGCTGTTGACAGGCTGATAGACTCTTTTAAAATCAGCCAGCAGTAGTTGAAATTATTTTTTAACTGGCAGCCTGCATCTGTGTTACACAGCATAAAAAGAGTACTGTTGTCGTACAAGAGACATCTCATGGATATATGTTCCATTTATAGGTTTTATAATCCTATGGGATACTGCGGTTTTCGAGACACAACACTACTCCAGCGCCTTCTCTTAAGTTTGTCAGATCTGACCTTGTAGTCACCTGCTGTCTTATCTCATTTCTAATACTGATGTATCGGTAAATCTCATCATGCAGTGTCAATCACACGGTTTTTACTCAAGTACCACTACAATACCTCCTCAAGATCAATCAATTTTACACATCGTCTCACTTTAAAAAGATTCCATCTCATCAATTAATCTCTTTAAAGTCACAACTCATTAATGTCTTGATATCACAATCATTACAGCTTTAACTTGTGTCATATTTTAAGACACTGTCATCTAATCAGCGTTGATGTAACATGTTTTCTTACCTCTTTGAGCAGGGTGAGGGAACGGCCGGAAATGGGAGCCGGGCTCGTGGAGGCCGACAAGATGGGAGGATGGGGAGAAGAGGAGGAGGATGAAGTGAGGATGGGAGGTGATGCCGAGGAGGAGAGGGCGGGTGGATGAGGAGAGGAGGCTGCGAGCACAGGAGGGGAGGATGAGGAGGAGGAGGAGGAAGAAGAAGAGAGGACAGGTGGATGAGGGGAGGAGCGCAGAGGTTTCCCACTCTGCTCTCGATGTGAAGCCCCATTCAGCAGCACCCCCGGCCGCTCTGCTCTGTCCTCTGTGCTCTTTGAAGACATGCTGAGTAAAGCCTTCTCCATGTTGTCCCTCAGCGCCCTGCGCTCCGAAAACCAGCAGTCCACCTCCGTCTTGGACAGCCTGGTCTCCTGGGCCAGCTGGTCTGCAGCAGAACAGAGTTCAGTGGATCAGATGAGCTGCGTTACCTCTAAGTGGACAGTTTTTTTGGAACCTGGGAATTCAGTCTCTCTCCAGGGGACTTAAAATGGGCTCATTAAAAACATTTATACTATTCCTGTCTGCAGGAACCCACCAGAGACGGGCCTGCAGCTCCTCTGGGGTGAAAGAAAATTAAGTCACATGCTGTGAACTAGTATAAATAGAAGAAAACACTACTGGTCTGCTTTAAGTAAGTTCAGCATCGAAGTTACAAAGTGAGAATGGTGACAGGAACACAACCAACTGCTCAGCTGACCATCTGATTCTCACCCAATTTATCCTCCTTCAGTCACTAAGTTTTATAATGAGTAGTTTCACAGTTCTGTAACATTCTTTTTCTCAGAAACTTCACAATGTAAACTCGTCCTAAAAATAGATATGACTGGCAAGACAATCTTGTGCTTCATTAGCGAACAACCTGCAGGACGGCTGACTTGTGTTTCTGCAGGCAAATGTGTGTATAATGTGCTCACATCAAGCAGCTAAATTTTCCACAAGGAAATGAGCATGAAAACATTTGTTTGAATCTATACTGCTTGACACAGTCTTCTTCCTCACCACTGTGAAGTCTGTCAAGTCAAAATACATTTAGAATAAAAGGGGGCGTTCATGCTTTCCCCCTCCTCCATCTTTCCTCCTTATGTTGCATATTATGAACCAAAATAAGAATGAGCTAACATCAAGTCATAAGTTTCCTATCTTCCAACCTGGACCCTTTTTCCCATGTTTTTGTGTTGAAGTGACGAATGGGAACAACAAATAGGTCCAGTATCGAGCAAGACTGCTGTAACCAGCAGCAGTGAAACAGGCTGCAATGTAACCACTCAAGGCATAGTTGCACTGTCACTACAAGTGCTTGTTTTTGTCACTGACAGACTAAGATTATTTTAAGTGTTTAACAACTTGTAGAGGGAATACCTTCCTTTATATTAAGGAGTAATATCCTTTCTATTTAATCACAAAGCTCTAAAATCACCATTGCAAAAGCCACCAGACTCTATTTAATAAACAGTAATTCTGTCATCATGAAACCCGCTTAATCCAAAGTGACAGAAACAAAATAAAACTCACAATAACCATCCTGGTTTGTCTGTCCACTGTTCCAACAATCATCAATTCTAATTTGGTTAATATAAATCCTTAATTCACCCTGTTAGATGTGAAAAATGTTGTTTCTATACACGCTAAAAGATCAAGTTTGGTGGGATTGGTGATGGCCATTTCAAGATTGTTTCTGGTTTAACAAAAAGGTCTATCACTGTCGGGATCCATAATGTTGTCAGGCACTTATAATAACACTATCAGCGTGAGTCAGTGGTAAAAACAAGCAGTTTTAGTCGACGTATATTGACGGTGCAATTATTCCCTGAGTGGTGACATTAAAGCCTATTTCGTCACTGCCGGCCGCAGCGCTCTCACTCAATACTGGACCAATTTAAAAAATTGTTGTTCCTATTTGTCACTTAGATGCAAACACATGGGACAATAGGGTCCAAGTTGTAAAATATCAAACCTTCCCTATGCATTTGTTTGTGGGCTTTACCTAGCGCTGCCTCGGTTGGAGTGCCGCTTCTCTGAAAGCTCTCCTCCAGCGCCTTCAGCTGATCTGATGACTTCCCTTTCACCCTCTCCAGCAGGGGAAACTGACTGGGGACCGTTTTCTTTACAGGACTGTCTTTGGGTGCTGGTGTCACCTCTGCTTTCACCAGCACTGGAGGTGGAGGAACGCCTTCAAGGGAGACACAGACAGAGAGAATTAAGGACCAAAATATATTTGTGACTTTCCAAAAGACGGGTAATTGATATTACTAAACGACACAACATAAACAGTAGTTAAAAAATCATTATCAGCTGATTACAGGAGACGATTAAGCACAACTGGCTTTCTCAGTATATTTGTTTTTTAAAGGCTTAGCAATTAAAATCCACCTCTGAGATCCAAAATTAGCTTGTTTAAAACCCGCAGAAAGATGTGTGGTTAATCACAGTCGGAGTGTTTTATCCTTTAAGATGTGTGGCACTGATAAAACCACATACCTTTGAGATTAAGGAGCCTCTGTTCACTGAACCATTTCTTTATCTCTCCTCTGGACAGCCCGGTGGTCTCTATCAGCCTGTAGATCTATCACATGACAAAATACAACAGAAAATGAAACATTAAGTCTGTTTATCAATGACAGTGGTGTGTTAAAAAAAACAAAAGTGGCTAAGTCCTACGGCATGGCACAAGAAATGTCATTTCACTCACTTATTCTTACCTCATCTTCCTCGGGGAAAGGACACTGTGTGTAGCTGGACCTCAGCACTGTTAGCTGCTCAGCTGTTTTGTTGGGGTCGACTGTGAAACTCAGCACTTTGGATGACGCCAGCTTGGATGTGGCCATGGGCGCCGAGATGGTTTGAATGATGGAGGGCCGTTTACTGTCTGTGGCGATCACGGGGGAGGCCAGGGGTCGTTTGAGTGACTGTGCCACCTGCGGTAAACATGGTGAAAACTTTGCTTACCATAACTCATGTCTGTCAGATTAAATCAAGCATGCCACTCACACATCCATATTTTGCATTTTTCTTTACTATGTAGCCCACAGTTTGATTTATCTCTTCACTTGTGTTCTTGTGTCTGCACAAGGTAACATTTCATACCTGGTTAGCCACGGTAAGTGCCAGCGGTGCACAAGTGACAGTGGAGCCGTTAGCGACAGGGGTCAGCACCAGGCTCGTCTGTCCCAGGAGCTGACAGGGGAGGGGCTGCAGGACAGGGGGTGCCGACTGCATGGCTTTGGAGCCTGCAGACGGGTTTGTGGATGATTGCGAGTTGAGCTGAGGAGCAACCACGGTGAAGGTCTGAGGCATAGAGGAGATGGTACCGTTGAACATTTTCTTCCTGGCTTCTTCCACCTGTCAGAGAAGGACAGCACTTGTTAAACTTGAACCTTAAATCTCTTCTCTGTGTGTATGGCTGCCAAGCTGCAAAGCTTTGGATGAAATTATACTACTATCATTTTAAAGGTATACTATGAGGGATTGTGGGCGGCATGGTGAGACATTGGTTCGCATTGTCGCCTCACAGCAAGAGGGTTCCTGGGTGGGGGAGCCCTTCTGTGTGGAGTTTGCACGGTCTCCCTGTGTCAGCGTGGGTTTTCTCCAGCTTCCTCCCACAGTCCAAAGACATGCAGGTTAATTGGTGACTCTAAATTGCCCGTAGGTGTGAATGTGAGCATGAATGGTTGTCTGTCTCTATGTGTCAGCCCTGTGATAGTCTGGCGACCTGTGCAGGGTGTACCCCGCCTCTTGCCCAGTGTCAGCTGATATATCAATCATTTTCAGTACTTGGAATCTGAAGTTAAATAAGAGCATTTCAAATGCAGGGAGCTAGAAAATTTTAGTCTTTAGGAAACCAGCTGATACCTTAGTTGGGCTTCTGAGCTGTGAAAAAGACCTGATAAAATACACTAAACCTCACCTGAGGGAGGAGAACTGAAAGAGAGCCTCAGATATTATCATTACTATAATTCCTACCTCCTCAGGTGACCAGCTGATGCCCTGTTTGAGCCTCTGTGTGGTGAACCAGACTTTGATTTGCTCCTCTGGATGTTTTGAGGCTGCGGTGAGCCAGGAGAGCTCAGCCTGTGTTGGGTAGGGGAACTTGTTGAAGGAAGAGATGAGCGTCAGGTTGTCGTCCAGCGAAGGGTTGTATTTGGTGGTGTTGAGGGGCACTGCGATCTTCGGCACCTGTACAGATACGGTAAGTCCTGTTTTCAGTTCTTGTCTTCACACAAAGAACACACAATCAAGCATGATTAAAATGATCATATTAAAATCTGAAAAATAAACATTAACACTTTATTTTGGGGGTCTGTAATTTCTTACAAAAAAAATCACAGTCCAAGGAAAAACACGGAAACTGTGTAATTTGGTGCCAGTTACATGAGAAATTACCTTAAAATTAATAATTCATTTATAATCAGTATCTTCATTCTCCCTATATGTTTAATTTTATACTTATCTTGTAGACAACTTCACATTAGTGCACTGTCAGCGGACCTGCCGCGCACTGATAACAGACTCTCCAGGTTACATTAGCAATTAATTAGAATTAATTAATTGAAGTGCACCAATATAACACTGCATCTTGTTTCCTTATAATAAGCACTTAATTAAATTGTTTTTTCCAGGAAACTTTCAGGAAATGATTAGGAAACTACAGACCCATAAAATAAAGGCATTACCAGCGAAACATTAAAATGTTAATTTGACAAACAACTTTTCCACTTTTAAAAGCTAACTTTCAATGAAGTGCCAGAATTTAAAGAAATACTTTGAAATTTTATTTTTGTTTTTTTTCCCCCCATGGGTGAGAAGACTGTCTCATGTCTGTAGGCCAAATGTGTAGCTAGAGCCAGGACACAGCTAGCTTAGCTTAGCATAAATACTGGAGTTAGTGGATGTTTTTAACCTATGGACAGAACTAAGCTGCTTGTTTCCCTCTAACACATCTAAAGCTCATTATTTATCACATTATATATCAGCGCCCACTAACTGTAGCTGTATCTAATGTACAGACACGGGAGTGGTATTGACTTATTCATCTAACTTTTGGCAAGAAAACAAATAAGTGTATTTCCCAGAAAGTCAAACTATCACTTTAACTGTAGTACATATAAAAAATGAGCATCGTTCCTCCACTGGGTGTCCTACCTGAGTATAGTTTAGAGGCCGCTGTAGGGAAGGCATGATGTGAGAAAGGCCTTCTGCTTTGAGTAGAGTCGACTCAGGGATGATAACCGTCCCGTTCACATTGACTGCTGTGATTGGTTTCTTGGCCAGATCGGGGGTCAGTTTACCCAAATCTGTCCGTTTAATATCTGACGACATTATTTTTGGTTTACCGATCTTGACTGTGGAGGGTTTGCTGAGTGGCAGAGTGCCCAGTTCGTCCCCTTTGCCAGAAATGGCACTGGAAGTGTTGTAAATGACTGCATTGTTACTGCACCCCTCTATTGTCTGTTCCAAGATTGTCTGATTGTTCATTTTGATGCGTTTGAATTTAAAGTTGCTCTCCCCTGGGT
Source organism: Cephalopholis sonnerati (assembly GCA_019142605.1). Taxonomy (NCBI): domain Eukaryota; kingdom Metazoa; phylum Chordata; class Actinopteri; order Perciformes; family Serranidae; genus Cephalopholis; species Cephalopholis sonnerati. The sequence goes on along the minus strand of JAGQAX010000008.1, from coordinate 15,098,011 downwards.
GACACCTCTCGTTGTGTTCCGTCAGGGTGTCGAACTTCTTTGTGTTGAAATTGCAGACGGCACACAGGTACAGGGGGTTGAGGATGACGTTAGGGTGGTTGGCGTCAACATGTTCTTTGAATGTGTTGAGGTTCTGTGTGGAGAAGGGGCAGTATTTACACTCGTAGCCCCCCTGCTGTCTGCGCTGCGGCTTGGAGAGGTCTGGTGGCTCGGTTGCTGGTTTGTCTGGAGCCGTGGGAGGTTCAGAGGCCTTGCCCATCAGGTCTAACTCCACAGCGGGCTCTGCCTCTGTTGACAGATCTGTTTCCATGGGTCCCTCCTCTGTATAATTCTCCGTTGTTCTCTAGAAGATAGCAGTTTCAGATAAGAAGGACACTTTACAAAAAAATGGCATTTTTTAATTCTGTATATTCCCTATACAAAACACATCAGTACAGTTGCGTTTGCATCATCTCATAGATTTATAAATCCTTCTGAAATGTATACATCCACTGAAATACACAGAAAAACAAGAAAATGTATCCTAGAGTAGAAAAAATATTAGAATGAACTAAAAGAAAGTACGAAAGCTCATTAAATTCGTCCATCCTATGAAATAACAGCCAGGTACTTTTGGTATACTGAGGCATACTGTACCTCCATGTCATGTGACTCCTCTTCATCATCATCCAGCTCCACCATGGTCTGCTCTGGTCGGATCATTAAGGGAGTGGAGGCCTTCCGTCGACTGGACATGATGATGGATCCTGGGTTTGTCTGGGTGGACAGCTGCCCTCACTTGGTGCCTACAGTGGGCCAGTGATGATATCAAGGAGGCCAAGGTGCCCAGGATGTAGGACTCCTGTCACAGAGTGGTGGGTGGATAAACAGTCTCAGGTGCCGAAGAACAGCCAGGAGGCCTGGCTTATACTAGAAGCCAGATACAGGCCTAGGCTCTCTTCTAGGGAAAGGTAGCGAGCACAGGACAGTTTCTGGGATGGGAGTGAGCAGCCAAGGAGTCTGAAGAACAGTGGTCCCCTGAGGGAAGATTAGTGGCTGGAGCGAGAGGAGGGCAGAGGAAGGTGAAGGTCTGATAAAGATGGGACTGTTGTAGCGTAGTGTAGGCCGGGCTCGCTGACAGTGTCAGCTCCAGTGCTGGCAGACCTCTTGGAACTGCATGACAGGATGCTACCTGGATAAAAGAAAGAAAAGATAAATAACAGATTATTATTACAACTAGACCAACATTTTTATTTTGGCCTTCTTTTGTTTAAAAAGCCTTATTTTACCTTCATGTCCTCTACTTCTGCTATCTATTGCCTCATTTCCTCTGCATGGTTTGGCTCGACTCCACTCAGCTCAACTCATCTTTGGTACCATGTCCTTTTCTCTATTTTTTTTTTTTCCACTGGGGAGAGAACCCCCTCAGAGTAGGTGGCATTTTCAGCTCATCATCATAACGACGCCACTTAAAACTGCCACAGCATCATTTTCAATGAGACACCCACTGGATCCTTTCATCAGCAACCAAACAGAGGAACGTCTGCACTTTGTCAATCTCACAGTGTAGTGTACAGTTGTATTTTTTGAAATCTGGCTCGAGTGAATAAAAAAAAAATCACTGTCACTGTAGAGTGCCCCAGGATTGAGTCCTAAAACCCAGAAATGAGTTCGCATTGTTGCACTTTTGGTTTCCTCATCTTGAAGTCAGTGGGTTTTTTGAATGGGTTTTTGGTTAGATGCCAGAAATAGGGTCATGGTTAACACAAGCCTGAGAGACTTTCACTTTTTGTTCTACGACATAAAATACATCAGTAAACACCCCACTCGTGAACTTGAAAGCTTTTACGTGTCTGAAAAAAGGCAGTTGCTAACAAGTGGCTAAATGAGACTACAGAATGCCATCCTAGCAAACGCAGCTTAACACCCTTATTGTGGTTGGGATGTTAAGTCATGCGACCATGGTGTTGTTTGTTTATAGTCTAATGTCAGATTTTTAATTTTGGTGACTGCATTTAGGCTTCAAAAATCAAGTAACATAAACGTTTGTTTACCACAGAGCTTCTGCAATAATCCAATATCCAATGGTAAAATCCTATTGGCTTTTTGATGAGACAACCAGGGAAACACTAACTTTCACATCGGCCTGCAGAAAAATGTCATCACTGGAGCACTCTATGGGCCGCAGCTGGTTATTTAAAAATGGTGTGTTTGTGCAGGATATCTGTGTCACACTAGCAGCAATTCTCTCTGACACACCAAAGGTCTGCATTGTTTTAACTTCACCCTCTATTATCAACTCAGCTCGCTTGGAACCTTGACTGAGGTGGTACCAAAAAAGTACCAGGCACCAGATATTATCCTCAACTTCTGCTCAGTGAAAACCAAAAAAAAGAACAAGTAGGATTGAGTAGAGCAGTGCCATACCATGCAGCAGAAATGCAGAATAAAACTTAAGTGCAATTAGGAGGCGAAAATGTCAAGGACACCTGTGAGGTATTACGGATTTCATCTGGACTGACATGGTTAATCAATACAAGTTATGGAAATAAAGATGGAGCAAATATCAGTTTCACTGCATGTATAAACTTCATGTGAAGAAACCGGTTGTAAAAATATTTGGGACAACTGAGACACTGGGTTAGACATAAGGGAGTATGAAGAAAAATGAAACACGGGTAAGGAAAGACCTTAGATAACCTTTTTAAGTGCCTCTGAGTAAGTGTTGAATCACGCAAACAGGCTGGTTTGAGCGTGTCAAGGAAGGCAACACGCTGCGTTATTTAAGCTCAGCGGTGTCCTTTGTGGATCTGCAGCAAGCCACCACCCAAAAAAGGTAGCAGAGTCAACAGCCGGCAAAATATCTCATAATGAAAAAGGTCAAAGGAAGCTGACATACAGACAGATGGACTACAGGTTGTCGATCGCCTCAACAGTACAACACTGGTGCTGAAGAGAAAAGAGAAGCCAACTCCTTTAACAACAAACTAATTGCAGCGGGCTGAAGAGCAATCACTGGACGCTGGAGGTCTGAAGAAGCACTACCTCACTTAATGAGTATTTGTTGTTTCATGCTGATGGAGGGAGGGAATAGTGTGTTGAGAAATACAGACACATACAACCCAACAACTTTACGCAAATCTAAAGGCAAAAAGGCGACACTGTAATGATCCAAAGTGTTGTTATCTCAGACTATATGACACATTTTCAAATTAATCATAAAACCTTGAGGAAGTGGCAGACGCGTTGTAGAGGAGACAATACACAAGTTACTCTTTATGCAATGTAGAGCTGAAATGCTTAGTTGATTTTAAAAAAATGCCAAGATTCTCTGGTTCCTGCTTCTCAAATGTGAATATTTGCATGTTTCTTGGTGTTCCAGGACAGTAAACTGAGTATCTTTGAGTTTTGGACTGTTGGTTGGACAAAATAAGAAGTGTGAATACATCAACTCGAGCTCTGGCAACTTTTTCTGACATTCTGCAGACTCCTCAGATTAACTGTCAAAATAATTGTCAGGCTAATTGATAATTAAAGCCATAGCTTACCGGCTCTTGTATTTTCTGTGTTGTGTGATTTCTGCTACATTTACATTTTCTGCAAAACTGCCAACGCTGGAGAATGTTCTGGAGTGCCACCTTGTGTATGTATATTAATGTCTGTTTTTCTCCTCTCATGTGGTGATGAAAAAACAACTATGCATATGTTGATGATAAATTAGGGTTAACTATTCACTGATTAGTAAGCAAGTTGCTGAAATAAATATTGGCACAGTTTTTGTAATACATTAAAAGAAGCAGTTGTATAATCAGGGCAACAACACAAGCAATAATCTTTGAGACCATGAACCAACCATGGACTTTGGCCACCTCAAACACATACCTGTTTTGATAACAGAGAGTTCAGGTGGTGACGTAGACTGAAAACGAAGACAGCATAGCTTCATGGACCAGCTTGGACAAGTTTTACAAAAGGATTTTCTAGTGTCTATTTATGTAGAGTAAAAACATTTATCATCACACTTTGATAGCAGTGGTTTGATAGCGTAGCTGGTATGCAAATATATGCAGCTGACAGGTCTACAGCTGTCAGTGAGACAAGTTGTCCTGAGAAATATTGACTAATCATAAATCAGATTGTGCCACAGAGTGTGAATACAGTGAGAAAGCAGAGACAAAGCAGCTTCAGATACATATCTTAAAAAGCCGACAGCAGCTTTTATTTGGGCTCTGTTGAGATGACACCTCCGTGAAGGAGAAGCAGTTAAGAGAAGCTGAGGGAGAGTGAGCAGAGGAAACTTTCCTAGGGTAATATTGTAATGAGAGGAGAGAGAGGAGCTTATCTGGCTGAAAAAGTCTATTGATATTCTGGAGGCCTCATGCAGAAGCTTCATATTCACATGAGTAAAAATCAAATGAGTCGATGCAGCAGTGGTGCTCCTCTATCAAGACATAATGAGGCTCCATAAAACCAAGTCAGCACACAGCACACGGGAAAGTCCTCCACCAAATTAAAATCTCCTGAAATGCAACACTACCTAAATATGTGACGCTTATGAGTAAATATTGACAGAAGAAATAGGTTTAACCCCACCCTGTGATCATATTTACGCCTGTACAGTTACACTGCAAAAGGGTGGGGTAACAGTAAATAAGCAAAAAGTAATACTTTAGGGCAGGGATATTCAACTTGTGTTGCCTTAGGGCCACTTTTGCAGAATGACAGAAGGCCAGGGGCCAGTTAATAAACAAACATTAATAAAATATTTCTGTATATATAATAAATGAATCGCCTGTTTTCAGCCTTTCGATATTTGCTGTCCTCACTCGTCTTTGCTAAGAGGCGAATCCAGTTGCAGCAGCCGGTGTACGCAGGGGCATTTCTAGGATTTGAGGACATTCGGGGTGCAGCCGGGTCCTTCCCTGGCACTGTTATTTCACAAACAAACTCTAGATGCTTTTTATGCACTCTGGCAGCCTATTTACATTCAAAGTACGGGAAAAAATTCCCAGTGTGAATCAATTTATTGTCATTGTGAATTAGAAAATGGTCAGCAGGCCACCCAGCACCCTGTCGTGGGCTAGATTTGGCTCAGAGGGCAGCAAGTTGAGTATGACTGCTTTAGGGTCTTCTGCCAGCTCAGCAGGTTCAAACTGTACTTTGTAGTCCCGCCAAAGTGTCACATGCTTAATTTGGGCCTCTCCACCAGCTGCGCATTAATCACACGGCACTGTACCCTTCAAGGCTCGAAGGCTGTCGTTCGCCAGTCGACTCATTGTCCCGAGATATCTCAACTCCTCATACAACCCACTGAGGCATCATTAGAATGCAGACTCATTGCCATGGTGTCGCTATAGCAACCGTGGACGTAGAGCTGTAGTCAAGTAGCTGCTACATCCGTGTCACTGACAGACACTGTATGTACGGGGATGACCAGAACACCTGTGTTTGGTGTTTTTAAAGACAGAAAAAAAAAATACTCAGGAAAACAGAAATCTAGCAGAAATAGCTGACAGGTATTGAAAGCCTGGAAAATCCCATTCCTACAGGATGAAGAGTGGTGTGGTGCATTTGTGAGGTTTCTACAGCTTCACGCACCGAAAGTCGATGGGGGAGGTCAAGGAACAGTCAGACGGAGAAGAAATAATAGCAGCTAGTCATGAACAGCACACAGACACGTTTACTACAGTGGCAGAAAAGGTTACAGGCTTCTTTATTATCCTGCTGACTCCTTTTTTGGAACATGCATGTTGTAAATACTGCGGTGGACAAACTTATTCTTCCACTCACTATCACTCTGTCCCTCAAAGTCCGCCCAGAATTCAGCAATGTAGCCAACATCTGGTGAGAGGGAGCTCGAGATGCATCTGTCAGCTGCATCTGAAGTGCCACTTTATCCGACCTGCTGAACTTCTGCTGCCTCGCCGCTGACACAGCCTCAACACTTTACGTGTGTGCTGATGGGCGACAGCGCAGTGGCTGCATGAGGGTCTGACTGTGAGCAGAGCGGAAGAGAGAAAGCTGGTAGCTGGACTGTTTTTACCTCCTACTGGTGTGTTGTACCCACACAAACACAGGGAGAGAGGATGAGCACTTCCATTTATGCAACGTCTATATTAGTAAGCAGGAAACACAACTGCTCTATAGCTTAACAATGTCACTGATGTCAACTCATAAAAGCTGCCTGGGGCGTCTCTAAAATGTGCTACAAGTGACTGGGTGACATCAGACGCTGGTTTGCATATTAAATAAGTCCCTATTGAGTCATTTAAAGAAATTCACAACATGACAAATTTTGAGCAGAAGCTGCCTCAGAAAAAAAGGGACATTATCTTACACAGTATACACACGAGCAGCTCTGCCGTTTGAGATGTTGCGGTCAAATTAAACTTGTGTGAGCTGACAGTCTCAAACAAAGAGAAAAGCCTGTGCAAAGAGTGCTGAACACTGACGATACACTGGCACCAAAATCCTCTTCCTCTCTTTACTCTATCAGGAGAGCGGCAGCAGGCCAGGGGCCGCTCTACTGCTGCCTTCACTGACTACTTGGGAGCACTGAATGCTATCGTGGAAAAGATAATTGGTACAGTGTGTGATTAGTAAGCAGGGCAATGTAGAAGTCTGTTCAACAGTCATTAACTTTATCAAAATAAGTTGTATAATACTTTTATAATAACCTTACTAATGGGCTCCAGTCTAGAAAATAATCATTTGGTGTCCCTGAGAGACGAATTTTATTTTCTGAGCTGTTTGTTTGTCTGACTGTAAACATCTCAGCTGTGGAGCTGAAAGAAATGTGCTCACACTAATGTTTCACTCAGCCATCTGAGCTTTTCACATAATTATTTTCACTTTATTTCAAGTACAAAAAAAAAAATAATTGCGCTCAAACGCGGCTGCTTTCATAACCCGGGTCAGACAGTCAGTCTCCCACCTTTTCGTTAGTGTGTCTAACCTAGTCAGCCAGTTAGCGTCTGTGTGCAGAGTGAGCTCCGTGCTGAAGCCACAAACTCCCCACTGTCTGGATGCTCATTAAACTTGTATGAATACCCAGCCTGGCAGCCCCTTGCCTGCCCGTCTCTCTGTACTTGCCAGTTGTCTGGCTGTCTGTCTGACTGGTGCATTATATTAGTCGAGCCATCTTTCTGAAGGAGTTACCTTTAATGCTGCCAGGCAGCAGATACATTTATCAGCCCTGGCAGTAATCAGTTTAGGCTACACACTGGCATACATACTGGAGAGAAACACGGGGGAAATCAATACAAATCCTCCGTACCACTGAGCCTGTCTAATGTATGAAGACAGACAGATGATCTAATACAACAGAAATATAGTGGTGCAATAGGAAGGATATCTATCCAAACAGCAGTGAGAAGAGAATGACACTGAACAGATGAGTCACAGCAGCACCCTCCACTCAGCTCCTATTTCTGTGCCTCATTGATGTAATCTCAAAGTGTAGTAGGGGGAAAAATATAACTCAGACTGTGCTTCCAAAAACTGGAATATTGGAAAGGCAGTGTGGCCTTCTGTCGTAGATATCCTCGGTTAGAACAAGTCTGAACCAAATGGCCCTGTGCCAACCTGTCCCTGAATAAACTGGTCATGATTGAAGTTTGTAATGATGTAATTATTGGGAAAGAACTTTTCTTATGGATCACTATGGTAACTGCAGTTCAGACGTTAAGGTAAAAGGTTGCAGCTCTGTTTTCACTAGAAAGGGAAGCAAGTATGAGCAGTGTTTCACTTAGGGCTGGGCAATATATTGATATTTTATTGGGCTGTCAAATGATTCATTTTTTAAAATCATGACCAATCATCGAACATCCATAGTAATTGCGATTAATCACATTTCTAATCACATGTTTAAAATACCATTATTTTGCATTTCAAAAGAGTTTTGAAGTCTATATTAACACGGCAAAGCACTTCATACCAGAGCATCCTGACTGGGAATCAAATTAATTTCCTTGATAATCTCGACTTTTAGATTTGCAAAGGAGTGCAATGTCAAATTAGTGTCAATATGATGTGCAATTACTCTGAGATAATTCTGATTACTCACTGACGTCCAATGACTGCCGGTTAATGCGACAGCATTTGCACTTTTCAGGCGTTCCAGTTTAGTTGCCTTTTCTGATCCAAACAGGTCCTGTATGCGTGACACTATTCTTCCCTGCAGCGGTCAGGCATATGACTGGTCACAACATGGCAAACTGAGGACGACCCGTACACCAGTCTTCCTTGATGCCGACTAGTCTACACAAATGTAGCAAGCACTGTAGTTAACTTCTCTGATTTAGTTTCCTCCACAGGTCTGTGCGGATTTGCACAATAGTGCTTTGCCAGCTTTGACGATGCAGGTGCTCACTGACATCAGTCTGATTGGCTGCACCTGCTGAGGGTTGACTACAAGTAAGGGTGTGTTGAAGGGACAAAATAGCAGCACGCAATTTCCTTGTTTTACAAGTTGCATCATAGTAAACTGATGTAATATTTTGAAATCACCAGGCTACTAATTGTATTATTTCCCTTGCCCACTTAAGCCTAGGACAGTCTTTCCACGTTAAACATCGGTGGACGGCTGCAGACTTTCACCAGTAGTGGAGACACGCACGTGGTTCTGCTCATACGACAGTTGAGGGTCTGCATCAGTCCAGCTTTCCACACAGGCATTTCCCGATCCACACTCCATTCCACTTGTCCTGGCTGTCTTTGTGTTTTTTGAGGACAAATTATATAAATGCGGGTAACAATGGATCTCCTCGCACAACCTCTCTTCAAAACAAGGTAGAGGCGGGTGCGCTACCAACTGGACTGAAGTGTGGAACAAGAGACTATACTTCATAACTGAAGCATGTGCAGTATGCTATGCATACAGTCTGCATACAGTTACAAACAAAATCTGCACGCAGATGTCAGCGCAGACCCTTGAGAACATGGGTGGATAGCAACGCTGACATCACACAGACTGAAGAGGACCCTTGTGGAACTATGAATTGGCCTTTAGTCATTACATCCACGCTACTGATGGTTATCAAAAATCTCATGGTGTATTTTGTAAAAGCACAATATCATTGTAATGTTGATATTAAGGTATTCAGTCAAAAATACTGTGATACTGAAATTCTTCATATTGCTCAGCCCTAATTTCACTACATTTGTACAGGCCTGGCAGGCTGCTGGGCCAATGGTGACCCTGCCAGGCCAAAAAAACTCTCCTCTTTAATGCCAAAAATAATGCCACATATCCATTCCTGTGTTTCTCCTGTATTCATTCTACAACATTGCACGACTTTGAGTCCATGAGCAAGGCAAGGCTCTGTGGTTAATTAACAGGCCTGTACTGTCGTAACAGCAGGACAGGCGAGTGTCTGTTATCTCAACTGCTGAAGTCAGTTGAACAGGTGAAGTAAAGATAACGTTGTCAGTATCAGTATCAGTAACAAACAGGCTCGGTAGTGAACACATTAACACGGAGGAGTCTGTGTTTTTGTGGGGTTTTTTCTGCTGAGCTGGACCAGAGAATATTCAGTTAAAAATGTTGTTTTGCCCTCATTGTTGTCTGTGAGGTTTGCTGGAAGAGATGTGATGAAGCCCCGGTGCATTTCATGTGGAGTTAGCACTGTGCCAGACATCGTTAAAAAAAATAGCCTTTTAAATGCTAGAAAATGGCTGGAGATGACCCTGGGGTGCCCCAATAGTGGGGCAAGATGCCCCTTAACAAGATTTTAATTTTTGTGCTATTAGAACAAAACTCGCTACTCTACCAATTTATTCCTCCCAACAGTGTGTTGGTTTATGCAACATCATGCTGAACTCATATCCAAATATGTTTTAATTTTACAGTAAATTGACTTTGCTCTTACGGGGGGCGTTTTGCCCCATCTTACCCTAACTTAGCCTTGTGTGCTCTGATTAATTGTGCATGCAGTCAACACACCGGTCATCATTTTGTTTTAATAAAATGTTCTTCACCACTGTTTTGGAAGAAGAAAAATAACAGTAGTAACACAAAGCAACATTAAAAGAGCTGTGCGATGGATCTGACTTATGTTGATGTGAACAATGGTTCATGTGGATTTCAAAAAGTAAGTGATAAATATTTTAAGACACCCTGAAAGAAACTCTTAAGGTGAATTTGAGAGGTGAATTTGGTGTGGCGGTAGAACGAGTGTTTAGACTTGCCTCGCTTCATAAAAAATGTCATTCAACAAGTGCACACTGCTGATATAACACAAAGTAAATATAAAATTATATAATGCAGCCAGACTGATCAGGTGCTCGAGTCTTTTGCAAGGCTATGCACTGCCTGAAATACACACACAGCCAGTTGAGTGCCAGAGTTCTCAGGCATGCAGTCAACACAAACACAAAGGCATATGGATGGCAACCTTTGCAGCTCTCGCACTTGAAGCCATGCATGAAGTACAAGCCAGCCAGTAACACTAAGGCTCTATAATAACAAGCACAACAAGACAAGAAAGCAGCACAGAAAACACTGACTGCAGAAAACATCGACTGCAACAGTGACTTGACTTTTCTGTTACGTTACCTAAAACTTTGTAGCTTTATCACACACTTAACTTCACAAGTAACAAAACCATATTGCACAGAGGGTGAGCACACACTGCTTTTTGGGCATTGCTGTATGGGGTGTGTTTCTCTCTCTCCCTCTCTCTCTGTGATTCCAGTGTGTTTTCCCTCCTGACTGCTTAGTCCACAAGTCAGCCACTGCAGTGAGAAGGACAGTGTGTGTGTCTGAATTGTGTGGGTGAGTAGAAGCACCACCACCACCACCACCATTAATACAACGTGTCCCAGCAGGGGTGGGAGAGGCAGAATTTCGGACCGTCGCAGAATTGATTTAAATCTCATCACGCGGCTCCTCTAGAGCAAAGCAGTGCTGCACTGTGTTTGAGTGCTTGGTATGTTCTGCATAGCAACAGAGCAGCACTACTTTTGCTGGGCTAGGATAAAGACTAAACGTGGATCAATGATGATAACGGCTGTTTTGTCACTGGACCCCAACCTATAATCGATTTCTGAGGCTGATGCTGATAATGAGTGGTAAAGAAACAGAATATAAGATGGTTTTCATTATTTTTCCAAACATACATAACATGAACAAAAATTTAAAATAAAGACGTTTATTTCTGAGAACTACTCCATTAAATATGGGTTATTAAAGGGATAGTTTCGATCTTTTGAAGGAGAGTTGCATGACGTATGTATCCACAGTCAGTGTAATACATACAATAAATGTCAGTCAGCATGCTCGTAGTTTGGAGAAGCAGGCAGGAGTACCACCACGGAAGCAAAGCAATGTACTGCTTAGGAGGGGTAAGCAGTACATCCCCCCTATCCCCTAAAAATCTGTATCAGTTTAAGTAAAATACTTTCATGGCTTTATCTTGATGTCAGACAGCGATTTGTGAAGCGGAACTGACGCTGTTATATCACTCTCTTCAAATCCAGACTCCATTAAGAAAAACAGTAATTTAACGTCACTGAACACACAGGAGATGCTGCCTCTATAAATTAATTTCTTTTTGTGTTTTTGCTATTGTGTGGCACACAATGATACAAAAAAACTACCTGATCAAGGCAGTCAAACACCAGCAGCTCCCATGTTCAGCAAGCTAAAATTAGTGTTTGTCAAAGGAGTCTGGTGGCTTTGACAAGAGAGAAGCTGTTAACATCTTCCCCACTACAAAGGACTGTCTGCGGCAAGGTATATAGTGCATACTTAAACTGTTACAGATATTTTAGGCAGAACTTTCCAAGGTGGCTAAAATCATTCTGCTGCTGACCCTGTCTACAGCAGTACATTGCTTAGTTTCAATAGCAGTACTCCTGCCTGCTTCTCCAAACTGGGGACGTGCAGATCACCATCTACTGCAGGTAATACACTAACTATGGACAAGTGCCACATACAGCCTTACTTCATAAAATCTGAACCATCCTTTTATACAACTGTGAGCAAG